>JADMLL010000001.1:12777684-13980315 GCA_016920875.1 Columbicola columbae | reverse complement strand
GAATTCCCTTCCTCCGGTTCCTTCCCTGTCCCTTCTCTCGTGGTTTCTTTTCTTTTCACATTCTCTTAAATTATTTATACCCATGTGGAAGGGAAAGTTGTAGGGCGTTGTCAGCAGGCGATTTATTCACACTTTTGACGGAGCTACCTTGGTTCCTCTCGCTTCGGTGACTTGAGTTTTTGTTTGTTTATTTAAATTTTTTGCAAAGAAAAATCGGATCCAAGGGAACAAATGCTTGTTTTGATCTTTCACAAAATCCAGCCTCACACCGGCTACCAACTCTGTATTGCCGTCTATAATGTGTAGTTATTGTAAATGCGAAAAAGAATTTATGAAAACTATCAAAATGATCTTGTTTAGGCGAAGCTCCACGTCTGAATAATCAGTTTTTTGTTTCATTTCTCTTCTGCTTCCTTGAATTCGGACTTTTCTGAAACCCAGAATGTGGTGGATTACCACAGCGTCATCTTCATGAGCCTCCTTAATCATCTGGTTGCGGTTTTTGTGATAACATTATAACGTCCCCAGTGAGAATTGAAACAGGTTTACACCTTAAATTGTGTTCTTTAAATTGATTCTCACCGCTTTCTTGTAGCAATTCTGAAAAACATACTGAAATGGTAACCCAAAAGTAACGCAAGAATTTGCTGTAAATTGTTGGCAAACCTGAAATAAGAACAATTTGACGGGAAAATGGACGGATATACTATACACGAAGGTGTTTTCATCACTGTCAAAAGTTATTGAAAGTTTGGCGACCTCAAATTTTGACAAAAGAGTGAATACGCAACCCAAATTTATGTATTTTGTGATTCACTCAACCTAATCTAAAGACTTAAAATTTTGGTTTCTATTTAATTCAAATCTTGCATACATTTTTAGTAACCCAACTAGGTGTCAAGTTGTTCTTATTCCAGGTTTGCCAACAATTTAGTACAAAAATGGCGACAAGTCGAAACATAGCGTTAATTTGGAATTTTTGAGAAATGGAAATGTCTCGTCAAATGAACTAGTTTCCTTAACCAAAGAACAAATATTAAATAAAAAAGAAGAAACAAACAGAAACAACAAATACAAAGATATTACAAAGAGGAAAGAAATGGAGGGAAAAGGAGGAGGAGAAGGAGAATGAAGAGAGAGAGAGGAAATAGATCGAAGTTTTCGCCTCGAATCATTAATAAATTTCGTTTTAGCTCGTTAACTTGAGTGATTGGTAAGCCCTCGGACATTTTTGCCTTCTAATTTTTCCCCGTAAGCTAACAATCAAGAGTAAATTTTCTCGAGAATGAAAAATTCGAAGCGGAGTTAAAAACGGAGCAAGTCTCTCTCTCTTCGGACCTGATTTTCTTTCAGACTTCCTTTGTTCTTAAGACTTCCTAATATAATAAGTTTATTATTTCTTCTTCTTCTTCTCGAAGGAAAGAATTCAATCGACTTTCAAAAACGCTTTTGCTTCCCTTCCACCTTCCTTTCTTCCCTTTCCACTTGCCTTCTTTTAATAGATCGCTTTCTAAAGAAAATCTGGGAGATTGTGTTCACAAAGGGAGGAAAAATCGACTTCTTTCAGTGTGAGATGCTGAAGAGAAGGAACTGAAGGAGGAGGATGTGGGTTTGTTTTAATTCCACACGTTTATTTTGCGACGATCGATATATTCAATTTCGAGATCATAACAAAGAATAGTTAATAAAAATTTTAATGTACATATAGACAAATGGCAGGACGAGATCCAGGTAGGTGGTCGGTTCGTCTGTGAAGACCAACACTGCAAACTGTTATTTGAAATAGCTTTTATTCTGCTCTCGAACCAGCCAGCAAGTGTTTTAGTTGAGAAACTCGTTATACTGTAATAAATCAGAGGAGTGAGAGTGAATCAAGGGGTTGGCGCGTTTCTATCGTCTGTTACAAATTAACAGTATCGAAATTTGTCTGTTAACATGGACGAGTCTAATTCTCCGAAGAGGCTGATGCCAAACAAACAATTCCGCAACTTATGACTTTCAATTAAATCAGAACACAACTAGACAAGAGGAGTCTGAAATGAATTATTAACCAAAAAGGGGCAAATTCAATTCCAGGTTCCAGGTCTTTCATCTGATAAAAGCAATTCAACTTCTTTCTTTCTTTCCTTCCTCTTAAACAGTTCTATCTGGAGTTGTTTTAAATTCATTAACCCAAGCTCAGAGTTAATTTAATCTTAATCTGGGTCTTAATTCATCTCGTCAATTGGGTAATTAGTCCCGAATATTAATCACTACTCGACTCACTCCCTCCTCCTTTCTCTCTATCTCTTTCTCCTTGTAAACAAATAGTAGTTAGTTAATAGTTAAGTTTTGTAGTTTTCCATTTCTTCGCGTCAACATCTCTCCCAGGTTTATTTGTCTATGAGGAAACTCCGAAACGGTCGAGACGAAATTAAATTTTTTATTTGTAATTATAAAAATCGATGATCATGATTAATTATTGTTTTTATTGATGGCCAGTTTGACATTTGACTGATGTTTTCTCAGCCAGTACCCAATTTTACGTCTGGCCTTTTTTTTTGTTTGCTTGTTTGTTTATTTATTTTGTTTTTATTGAAGGGCCGAAGGCGATTCATTATTTGCTGACAAATTTTAGACTTTTTTCATTCACTTACAGCCGATTCGTTAGAAAAAAATTTTTTTTGGAGTCAATTTGATTTTATAATCACTCATATTGTTCTTTACTGGTTAGTATATATAACAATAATAATGTATTGATCTTTATAGCGTCGCAGTGCAGGTAGAGAATATATATATATACAAGACAATACACAAGCAATTACTATATCAGACACACATAACCTACACTAAATAACTTCCAGCACAGAGAAATATCGAATATTAGACCAATTGGGCCAATTAGTAGAACTTGAGAAGGCTGTTGTATTATTGAACAAAACAAAACTCATCTTGATTGTGGCAGATCTATCAGAATTTTTGATGTACAACATGAAATTTTCTAAAATTTATACCTTGACATACGACGAAAAATTTGATATACGAATTTGGGATTTGCGATAATTGAACAGGTGATCCCTAAATGGCGAAACGTTCGCTCAGCTTTCCTCCCGCCGCTTTGTGATACGATTAATTTGACACACGACTATGATCACAGAACGAATTAAATTCGTATCTCAAGGTACCACTGTATACAGTATAAAATTATCGATTGTCAAAATTTAAAAGATGCGATAGTATAAAAATCAGTTCGTTAATTTGGATAAAAAATTACGTTAACGATTGTTTTGTCAACGACTTTTTAACATTTTCAATGGTTGGTAATGCGTAACGCAGCCTCCTGGATTTATAGAAATCAGAGGGAAGTTGGGGTTGAAAGCTACCACCAGAGGTCTCTCCTCCTTGAAACATGTCTCGTCTTGCAAAGTATGAAAATTATTAATAATTTAATAACTTCATTTTTACATTTTTATGTTTAAATTTATTGACAATAAATTATTTTGTTGGATTAATTGATTTAATAAATTTTGTAGAAGCTTGAGAATGAAATTTATAAGGAATTGAGGGGATCTGATGAAAAGGTAAACACATAAATAACATTATTAATGCAAAGTCTAGGGAAAAATTTTTTTTTTTGGCTGGATTTACTGAAAAAAACAATTCTGTAAATCCTGCTTTGATTATGTTTGTGGGTGTAAATTAGTAGATTTATGATGATGCATGATCTTAGTAATCTCATTAATTTTGAAATCAAGGTGGACCGGAAAATACTGTCGGTTCTGTGCATTACACTCAATATACGTGTTACTGTAAACGTGATAAATCTAGCGAATGTGTATAACTTCCGACGGTTATAGTCACTAACTAAGCTTGGTATCGAGAATTTATCACGTTTCCCGGATAGTTTTATAAAATATCAAACCCGAAATGGGGGTTTAATCAAAGTTTGCTGAGATCCTTGGCTTCTGTCACTTGTCATGTATTCGTTGCTCCTTGTTGGGAGAGTTCGTTTACTGTTACTGGCGAGTATAAGTGCTTGGATTGCTTCTATTTTGTCGTAAAAGTGAAAGAAGCTTAGCCTGTGAGCAAACTTTTATTTATTTTCTCATAGTCAGTTGGAGATTTTATGAACTTTGATGGTAAATGTGATAGACACTCAGTAATTTGTCACTTTTACCAAGGTTAGTTGGTGATTATGAATAATCGTCGGGTGTTAAATGTGTTTATCTGATTTATCACATTTACCGTAGCATGTATACAATATATTGTTTTGATTGGTCAATAACAACTCATAAATTCCGCGACAATGAAACAGAAACATGAACTCATACTCCTCTTTCAAACGATACGGTTTGTATAGTATATAATAAATGGCCATTTGGTTTTTCGAAATTTTCTAAGAGGAGGGAAAGCGAGGAAATCAATCGAAACGAATTAATCCGTATCGTTCTCGCATAAAGGAACCAATCGGCTGGATTTCAAATAAATTAAATTTCGCTTTCGTGATGACGTCAACCGCCTTTCCGTAATTTTTATTTCTTGAAAAACGACGAGTAAACAAAAATGCTTTCAGTTTTTAATGTGACTGGATTATTGACTGATTTTACGAAACGTTTTCCGTGTGTGAAACTCGCTATTATTCCTCGTGTAAACAAAGATAATAAAAAGGTAAGACAGATAAGAAATCGTCAAATTAAATAGATTCAAAAGCCGATGTGGACACATTAAGAGGTAAACACGTCGTTTCCGGTACAACCTGTATATCATAATTGATGGTGAATTAATTAAATATTGACCTTTTTTTTTCTTTACTTCTTTTTTAAAGGTCTTCTCCGAGGCTCGTATTGGGTGACAGAAAATGTTTTTTTAAGGTTTTTCTTTCCTTTTTTTGAAGTCTTTGTAACAGCGGTTTTGTGTTTAACACGCTGCACTGCAAAATCGTATTTTACTTGTGAGAACTGAAATTTTTTTTTTAGTATAAAATCAGTTCTGTGACTAACTAGCTTAGTGAGTTGTATGTAGTATCTCTTAAAGAAACCAAGGACTTGAGTACTGTACATAAATTGTATTTAAACCATGTCCTCTGGTGGGACATGCTGTCATCAATATATTTAACGGGGAGGTGACCGATTTGTACGATTTTCTTTTTCTGTCGTTGTTTTCATAGGTAAACAGTAGTCTGTAAGTCTAGTTCTGAGGAACAAAACACTGGGTTGACACCAGAATTGGAGGAAATAGTCGGTGTTAATTGTAAATTTATTCGCAAGCACAGCTTCGAGGATAAGAAAAGTTAGAATAGGTTACGAGACTAGTGCCTCTGATACTGAGTTGACAGATTATGTAACTTGACCCAAGAATTCACAGAATGTAATCGGTGGAGCGGAGCTTCGGATAGAAAATCGGAAGTGGGGAATATAAGCTTCGATAATACTTAAATAACCTAACAGATACAGACGAACGCATACAAATTTTCCTGCAGCCTTGAAAAGTTAGGAGAAAATTATAAACTAACATTGAATAATTGATTTTAAATGCAAAAAAAAATTTTTCGGAAATTTTTGGGACAGATCCTGCATGTTGATACAGTTAAATAAACTCGTCCTAATGTCCTAGGAGGTTGTTGTATGATGCCTGAGAGACTGTGCCTACATAAATAAAATTAAAGACAGGAATTAATGGGTAATAAGACAAGTTCGTGGTAACTTTGAGTTAAATATTAATATAATGTATGTTAGACAACTGATTAATAATATATTTTAAAAATCAAAACAAACGTATCTCGCTGTCTTTCTAATTAGTAAATGAATCGTTGTTTTGACGTGTTTCTACAATTTGTGCTGTAAATGTATACAGTAACGTCCTTACAAACTAATCATCCCATCGGTTTGGTCAGTAACATTCTCTCTTTATATTTACTGAGAGACACAAACTCTGTTACCACACATAATTAGGTATACAGGGCCTTATACTTTTATATACACACATTTAAATTTTGTTCTTTAGGACAAGAAATTCGAAATTGGTTTAGTGAGAGTAATGCTGTAAAGCAGTTTTGCAAAGAGTCTTTAGGAAGCTGATCTCTGATTTGTTTTCCCTTTGGGGTTGCTTAGTTCATAACCGTCCGCTTCATTTTTCTTTTACGTTTCAGTCGTTACGCTCGACTAAAAACAAAATGGCCATTTATGTCGGAGGGCAAATAATAATGATAATAATAATATTGTTCGAATTATCGTTTTTTGTATAATTAAAAAGGTGAGGATTTAGAAAAGCAGGAATGAAGAATTGTTTTGAAAAAAGCATCGGAGAGAATTAAAGAAAATATTATGTAAATGAGTTTAGATGGCGTGGAAGAAGTGGAAAGAGGTGGTAGTGGTGGTAGAGTAGAGGAAGTAAGGAGAGAGAGAGAAAAGTTATGATAATTCCCAATGTTTATTGTGATGTAATGCAATTATAATTTGAAATGATATATGAAAATGTAGGTCCGTAGGCACGAACGAAACCATACGCCGTACCCTTCCACCTCCATAAGCGAGATGACTCGTTATTAATGTGAGCGTCCTAACATTTAATTCGATATCTGACCGGCGGTCATCAGCAGTGAATCCGAGGTCTTTGATTTACTTTATTTCCTTTTTATTTCTTATTCTTCTCCTAAGTTCCTCCGCCTTCGTTCTCGGACGTGTTTTCCCATCGCCGCGTGGTTTACGTCCTTAATAATTTGGAACTTAGTCTTTGATGTTTTAATGTTTCGATTGTTGAGAGTTTGTGCTCTTCTAAGTCGCCTTAATTCTTTAATTGAAAGTTATAAATCTTCCTATCGTTGAGGTTTTTAAGGTGTTAGTCTGTTAGAAATCAGTTTTTGGTTTTATTTTTGCTGACATTCGGTTTTGATTTCCTCCTTTTTTTTAATTCCTGATGGAAGGGAACGTATTTCAATAAAATATTTAGGCCCTACAGATTGGTCTAATTTAATTGTCTATTCATTACTGTATGAGCTTAGGTTAGGAGTTGTCGCTGAGCTTCAATAGCCTCACAAATAACAAAATATACGTAGCATCATAATAATACACCATAACACCAAAATATGAGTATTAAAGTGATGCTTGAATCAGGGATATTTTGGTATTAGAACCGTCTATTAGAACCGTCTTTTAGAAAATAATATGATATATAAATATATATACTAGAATATAGAATGTTAATTTAATGTTTGTTTTAAAATTTATTATTTATACATCATACTGTATTTTTAAAACTAAAGTGGGTCACTTTAAATTATGAAATGGGTCACTCAATGACCTATGACCTGTGTATCATAAGTTGCCGGACATTGCCTTGCTGCAAGATTAGAAATTATAAAAATATAATTTTGGCCCCTTAAAACTAACATTTACATTTATCGAAAAGTTTATACAGAATAGTACTACTATTCATTTACAAATAGTATTAATATTATGGTGATTTGCAGTATAATGATTCGACCTTAAATTTAAGGTTAGAGACTCATACAGTATATGTCGGGATTAGGTGTATTGCTCAGACAAAACACGAGTTCCGAACGGAAATGAATTTATCGAAATAAGAAACATTTACAAAAAAGAGGAGTCGTTTCGTTAGCCGTTCGAGTTACTTCGCCGATTTTATTGTGTGTTGTGTTTGCTTCGTATAGACTCTTTTCTAGAAGTCTAAGCATGTTGCCTTGATCACCACTATATGTATTGATGTATTCAAAAGTTTTGCTGTTTACAAACGACTATAGTTGCAGAACTGATACTGTCAGCTGAATTTTTGGTCCTGTTGTTAGTAGTAACTATTTTCAAAATAATAAAATTGGTCAAGTGACAACTCTGAACAAAGTCTTATTGAAAATATTTTTTAATCTGTCTTCGAGTTATTAATAATCTCAGAGTTCAGTTTGAAGTTCTCAAGAACCAAAAGAGTGACATCCTGTTAGTTTCTTTGTTTTCTCTTCTTCATTCAATACCTACTCTGCCCACTCCCACTATGACACCACCGGTATTCACTCTGTGAACCTGTTAAAACCTGTCGTTTATTTGTTCTGTTATTCTTTCCATAAAGAAAAAAAAATCTCTTTGAATGGAAGCGTTAAGTAAATCGTTAATAAATAAATATCTTAAGTAACGACTAATTGTTAATAAATTTATTTGTTAATTTATCTTTGGTGCGAATGTAGAAAGAGAAAAGTTATTTTTTAATTTATTATTTTCGTGGAATTAGTTTTTATTAGTGATCAGAGGCCGACAAAACAAAAAGTTATTTTCCGAGTTAGCAGAGCGAGATCTCGGAGTATTCGCCAGTCTCGAGCAATTGATGATCCCCAGGTACGAGGCCTACGAACCAAAATAAAGAAACGAACCACGTGGTCATCGATCATTTCTTTATCGCGGTACGATGAAGGCTCCGAAATTAAAAAGACTCGGGGCTTGGAAAGGTTGGCTTAACAAAGTCACATCGGTCGATTTTCCAATTTTCTTTTGCCCCCAAATGGTTGGTCACCAGAAAGATTCTTGTCTTGGGTTACTGTTAACTGATCATCATTTTTTGTTTTATTTTTCAGCTGTACGAAATCAGTGACGATCCAAAGAGGAAGGAATTTCTAGATGATCTCTTTAGTTTCATGCAAAAACGAGGTTAGTCACCTTTTTATTTGTATGAATTAATGAGCGATGTTTTGTATAACGAGTGCGGATGGGGAAATCTCCGAATTGTGCGATGGAACTTTTCATGTCATTGCTATAATATTCTGTTTAGAATTTGTTGCACTAGCATTTTTGTGTTTATTAATAAGAATGGCAAAGTGGGCAGAATATGGTTCCTGTAGTCCGGGTTATAAGGGGATTGGATGATTCGGTTGTACTGCTCCATCAGCTGGATACTCTGATCAGAGCCTCTACTACCTCCTCCCCGTTCTTGATTCTTCTCACGAACTCCTCTTCTCCCATCCCATTCCTTTCCAGGTATTTCCTTCTCTCCTTCCGCCATCTTCCTTTTGTACCTCTGTTCTTGTCCAGTTCCCTGATGACTTCCTCCAGAATTCTGGTTTTTCGCCCTGCTTTTATCTCTGCTTCGTACTTCACCGCTCTCCTTCCGGCCTCTGGACTTCATTTTCTCTTGAACGATGTAGCCAGGTACATGGTAGTCGAGTCCTTAAGTCCATCTCAGGTATCTGGTCTGAACAGCCTCCAATTCAAAAGGTTTTCTAAAAAATTCTACCCCGTAAAGGATGATACTTCTACGGAGTCCCACAACATCTTCCTGATGGGGAAATTATCTCTGAAGAGTCTCTCCGCGATGTTGTGTTTATTAGCACTTATTAACAATTTTATTTTCACTTGAATAACTGTTGGGTAACATTTTTAAGTAACTTTTTTAAAAATTTCAAATTTTTAGTATTTTTTTCGGTACAGAAAGAACGGTAAGAGGCTCGGAATAAAGGTTTTTGAACTCTCGAGTAATACTGTGGGCATATTGATAAAGCAAAGAAAATCTTTCCATAACAGAAAAACGATTTGTGATTATGATAGGAGTAACAGAAACCTCCAACCAACAAATCCTTCCTGGTGGTAGAGGAAGATAGCAGCAATGGGGGTAAGCAAGAGGAAAAAATTTCTCAATAAAACTGAAACAGCACACAAAAAGCTCATTTCGCTCGCGTATCCAATTAAACAAAACAAGAAAAAGAAAATCAGTTTCTTTTTTTTTCTTTTGAATTAAAAAACGGTTAGGCCATATCTAGGAGGGAAGGAAAGAGGCTGGAGAGAGTAGGAGGAGGAGGAAAGAAAGGAGAAAGGGTTGGTTGAAAACCTCAGCCTATTTTGTTTACAACTCCGATGGCTGCAATAAAAACAGCAAAGTAAGTAAATTGTAACGTATTGTGAGGCATCAGCTGCTTGGTGTTTACAAGGAGAGTCACGTCGAGTCCCCCGTTATGACCGTTACGTTACATTATATTCAATAGCCATTTAATTTTCCATGCACTCATTAAGTATACAACATTTAATTACAAAGTTGCAGACGAGGTTAGAGAGAGAGAGAGAAAGAAATATGGCGGGGGAGAGGAGGAAGGTTTTAGAAAAATCTATTTGCAGATTTTGTTTTCAAGTGGTTTGTTCCCAGAACGCGGGAATGTTTTTGGAATTTTGCGAAAACTTCTTTTTAAATAGATTTCTCTTTAAATCATCAACATGAGCTTTTCTTCAGAGAAATTTAGCCAAAGCTTGGGTTTAAAATTTAAAAAAAATGAATTTTTGTTTAGACTATCGAAAGGGTATTTAAAGCGAGTATGAGAGGAGAGAAGCGAACGACCTTTAATTTTATACTCTTTGAAACGGTTTTAACGGTTTTCACTCCAAATTCACACTTTTGTTTTACAATTATCATGTTTTTGTTTTAATAGTTAAACAACAAAAAGAATTTTTTCGGTTATTAATTAAACAACAATCTTCATATTAGTATAAGTTTTTAGTATATTCGTCTCAGTTGTGAAAGAGACTAATCAGGACTAGTTCGAGAACCATGTTTATTTATATATTTGACTTGCCTCAACAGCTTATAAATATTCAGCGGAACTAAATATTTGTATTCGTCCTGTTTAAGAGTAGTATAGTATATACTATATTAATATATAGTAATATTTCAAAATTTGCAAGAAAACATTATATATATTATCTGTTTTCTGTTTTATATAAGAAAATTATATTTACAGCCGTGTTCGTTTTGTTAGATGTCAGTTGAACACTATTTAACTAGTTAGTATTAATATTAATATTCATACTTAAGATTTATAATATTTGAAACAAAAACTGAAAAGGTCTTCCATTCGTTATGACTTTTCAGGGGCGAATTGTAAGAACTTTAGTCTGTTTTGTATATCTCTCTTAGTACACTCAAATTGCTATGTCAACTTCTCCCCAATTACAGTACATAACTGTACCGAATTACTGTACATAAGTTACTGTCTATTACGGAATTTTTAATTCTGCAAAGTAATCATGGCCAAAAAAATTTGACATGAGGGGTAGTTAGTTCCAAAGAAGGATACTGTAGAAGAATCTCAGGGATCCCACAGGAATAATTTTTGTAGCTGTTGATTCGAGAGCCAACCAACCGGAAGTAGAGGTTCTGTTGAGTTATTTTGGGTTCTCGCATCACATGATCAACCAGTAAATGGACTCAAAACGCTGTAATATATTTTAAAAGACGTAGGATCACTAAAAATTCCTAAAAAGGAGTTTAGGATGGTACCGATGTGTCACCTAACCATTATAACGATAAATCCGGTTGTCATTAATACACAACCTCTCCATATTTACTAAATAATTAACGGAAATAACAAATTATTTATTAGAATAATTACTCATTTTGTTAATTATTTGAATGACGAAATAATTATTAAAATTTTTGAAAGTGATACATTTGAAGAGAAGAAAATATTTGTAGTTCTCCTCCTCACACTCCGAAAATGGTAGAAAGATACGTCCAAAGATTTGACGTACGAAGAAGAAACGATTATAATCACGACTACCGGGGTGTTAGCCAGTAGCCGAGGAATTTTATTGAAGTTTATTTATTACCGCGAGATCTCAATCTAAAATTAATATCTAAACCTATAAACGGATTATTAAAGATTATAAAAAAATATATTTTATTTCCTCGTTTCTCCTCACACTCCTGTCTCTCGCCCTTCCCCGTCCTCCGGAAATAAATCATCTGAGATTAATTAACTAATTAATTTATCGATATAATGCAATTCTCGAGTTTATGTATCCTTCTCCCTTCCCCCTTCCAGCACTTTTGAGATTCCAGGTTTGGGTATAAGCGTTGGAAAGCCTTGCCAAAGTCTAAATTTACAATAGAAAAGTTTATCACTGTCAGAGTGTTGAAAGTTGACGCGGTAAAATATAAACACCGAAAATGGGGATTGCGATACATAATTAATAGGCCCCGGGGGGCGCCAAATTGTGAAAAAAAAAGTGTTTTGAAAATTAATCCTGACTTGTCCTTGTTTTAGGACAGGAGGTGGAGAGATTGCGGGCTGTGAAGTGATTATTGTCTGTGTCTTATGGTTTGATTTAGTGTTTTGATTGTGTGGATTTGTGAATGACATCTTTGGCGGGATGTGGGTGGCAGTAATCTTCTAAAATGTGTGAATTTATTGCGGTGTCTAAGAAAACCTGAGGAAAGTGTTGTTAAGGGTTTCTGACCTACGAAAAATTCTTTGGATGGAGTTAATAATTTACTTAGGCGAATTATAAATTAACTAGGTTAAAGTTATAATTTCAGTAAATGAATTTGATATGTTGTCATCTTTCCCCAGACTCAGGAACAGTCACAATTAACCCTTAAGTCAATAAAACGTGTGCGGTTATGTGGGTCCAGCTAAGAACTTTCCCATTTCGAATTACTAATAAAGAAAAATTAAGATAAAGAGAAATCATTTTCTATCAAAATAGATGTCAGATAAGAATAATAAGACGACCGAAGATAGTTGAGGTTGACTAAAGCCTCCACCCAAGTTATAGATTGAAGGAGAAATAGACTATCACACACACGACGGTTATAACTCAACACCATAATACTAGTGGTACAGATGACCTTCAGGAGGTGATACAATTGACAGTCGATGTCAACAAGGAGATAACCACCAAGAGAGAGAGAGAGGTGAATGGGAAACGAGATGACAGAGCTTATGTTGTGGGAGGATGGCGGGGGAGGGGGTGGCTCGAGGCTCAAATGTTGAAACGAAATTATTGCAGAAAATAAATATAAGATGTTAAGACGGCGGTCCTGGCGAACAATTAATAAAAGAAAGGTATTAAATATACGGGGGGTCAAAGTTGAAGCAATAATTTATTACACCCAACTCGGTTAATTACTATCAGAGTCTATTAAATGCTTGTTTTCAGTTTAGTTTAATGCGTTTTTGTAGGATTGGCGATCCGAGTTCATTATCTGTTCTCTCGCTCAAAAAAACTCATTTTTATCTGGTCTTAACTTATTTCACCCCGGGTTTTTGTCGCCATCACGCGTGTACGTTTCCTTCTTTTTCCTTGCTATTGTTTCTCTCTCTCTCTCTCTCTCCGCTCCCATTTTCGGTTTGGTTTTGGGTGCCATTCAAAAAACGGAAAGGGATTATCTATCGAGATGCCAATATCATTTGGATTTGTACAAGAATGTCAACAATCTGATAAAATGAGAATGTTGTTTTGTTTTTAGTTTTGTTTTACTTCTCACGAGGTTCCAGGTACGCGAAGGCTTTCTTAAATATTTGTATATCCGAAACTTGTTAACGATTCGTCTAAATTTGCACTTAATGAGCTTTTAGATGTGATTCTTTTGTTGTTTGTTGGGTGGTGTTTGTTTTGATCCGTGTCGTTGATTCGTTTTTAGAATTCGAGTAAGGGGTAGTAGAATGGTTTGGATAGGAAACTGTATGATCTTCTGGTTTATTGAAAGGGTGTTTGCTGTAGCAGTTTGTAAAGGTAGATGGTTGAGGTTTGATTTAGGTTTGTGACAATTTTTCTGTGAAACCGGTTTCAAGGAAGTTTTCCGCTATTTTATAGTACAGTACAAACAGCTTTTCATTCTTCACTTAGTAGTTCTTTTATATAAATGCAATTCAGAAATATATTAAATAATATAAAATAATATATAAACAGAATTTATACTATATTTAATTCGATGTCAAGTTCATTTTTGAATTAGAGCTTGAGAAGAGCATGCTGAGTAACATTGCAGGCCGCAAAATACAAAGAGTTGCTGGAGGGTGGTTACTACCCTTAGTTCATAATTTACCTCAAAGTTATAAGACAGTTCATAGAATCCTTCTCCCATCTGATGAAATCACAGCCCAGCCAACCAGTGGCACGATCAAATACCTCATAATAGCGTCTCGCTAAATAGAAGACAATGGCAAAGTATCCAATCGATAGAATCGTTCATCAGCTTCCAAACAATTATTCCAAGCATTTATATCTGGGAAGGTGAAGAGGAAGGGAGAAGGGAAATGATCAATAGGCAAAGGGTCAAGGCATCGAATACGAATCGAAGAGACTCGGGTCAGAAGAAGGATCCGTAGACCAGTTTTCTGCTGGAAGACAGTATCGGAATATAGATGGATCAAGATATAAAATAAAAATTATAATATCGTATAAAAATCTATTCTTTTACAGCTAGTCCCTCCTGTAAAATTGGTCATAAATCTTTGGTTAGAGTTTATATGTGACATTAAGTGACGTTCATTTTAATTGGAAATACCTCGGGATTTCACAAATCAAACTGTAATAACCATATTAATAAATTATCATTTGATTATTCATCGGAATTTTAATCGGTAAAACGGAAGATTTTTTTATTGTTATTTTAGTTTCCCTTTGTTTTGTTTTGTTTCCCTTTTAGACCTTAAGGAGTTATTTCGCATCATGTCGACCTTTTTTTTTGTACTTTGTTGTGATTCCCTCTCGCCCCTGATGCCCCTACCTGCCTCCGATCCTTATTCATCCTGGAGGTGAGTGGAATTTGAAAAGAAAATGCCATCGCGGTTCTTCCGTTTTTACTTCTCCATTTTTTTAAAAATTATCTTTTTCGTAGTTATCTAGTTGAGTCATTTTAGCTATACTCAAAGACATGTTGGATGAAACAGATAATTATTATTTGAGTTTTAACTATGTTTTTGGAGCTTTTGGTTTTGTCTATGTCGTACTATTTCTCTCTTGCGTAGTTAGATTTTGTTGTACGGGTTTGGTAAACAAACCAACCATCTTTTGCCACCTGAATTTGATTTTCGTTTGGTCGAGAAAACAAAAAGCCAAATAACAACTTCAGCGACATGATTGTTACTTAATCTTCTTCGCAATATCTGATTTATCTGAACTTTCCAAATCTTGAATATTCACCTCAGTTACGTCACACGTCTACCCATTGTTAGCGGTTTTAATTTTTGAATCGTTTTTGCGACATTTTTGTGTTATAGCGCTATTAGACGTCAAAATGGATTTGGTTTCATTTTTATACTTATACTCTCGGGATTACATTTTAATAGATTTTTTAGCGAAAAGTAATTCAAAACATGACCTAATGATTCATAATTTCCTTCTATCGTGAACTAAGACTATCTCGAGTATGGAGTCTTTAAGCCATAAAAGAGAGTAAAAATGGGAAAACGATTAGAACCACACCCTTTGTGAGGTAAAATAAATAAGAAGACGGGGAACCCCCTGACTTGGGAAAAGGGCGAGTCAGTGTGCCAACCAAACGTAACAAAAAAAATTTTTTTTTGTTTAAATGCAATTATATACTTTTAACAAATCATTTTAGGTTTGAAGGATTTTTAACTTCAAATTATAATAAGTAAATTTTTTAAAATGGTGGAATTATTCATCATCTCCCACATTTCCTTCTCTCTCTCTCTCGTACAACTTAATCCGGTTTTTCGATTCCAATGTGGGATAGATTAACGAAAACGGTTTTGTGGCCTTCGTTCAGTTGTCTTCAGGTTTTTAGGTTTGAACTTATAGAATCGCTTCTAATATTTATCTGGGGATGGATTTGCATTGTCTGTTTTGGATTGATATGAAGGAAAGATTCATTAATTGGCCAAGAGAGCTTAAGTTAGTATCGGAATTAAAGATGTTAGAATCGCTGAAAAGAGCTGAATCTAAAAGGAGGAGGAGGAAAAGTGTTATGTGAATCAGTAATAATTGATGGAAGTTGATATGAAACCGGAAGGAGAGGAGAGATGCCCTTTGTTGCAAATCTCCTAAGAAATGTGGAAGACGAGATCTGTTTCATAATACAAATAAACGGAAACGGATATAGATGACAGCGATTCAAGTCACTAGCATTACAAGGTTGGCGATCTTCTCGCGTGCCTTTTGAGATATTCATCTGGTTATTCTTTCAATTAGTTAAAAATTCGACCAAGCACTCTGAAGGGCTGTCGAAACGATTTTGATGAAAATTTGGGTTTTTCCGTTGGGTGGTCTCTCGATAAACCGATGAACCAGTCAAACTGCGGACACACATCCTACCGCTTTGCATCAAACAAAACAACAACAACAAAAATTAGGATTGTTTTTAACGAGCGTTTCAGGTTAGGTACGAGCGTTTTCTTAAATAGTTTCTGGGCTTGATATTTTAATGGGAGGTAATTTGCGGAACCAACAGAAAACAATAAATAAGGTAGGTTTATTTCTTTTGATTCGAAAACTCTTTTTGAAAGGAAATTAAAATCATTGTAACTGATGGCGAGAAGTGAGTGAGCGAGAGAGAGATAAAGAGAGAGAGGGAATGATTGGCTAGTTGAACTCTGACACTTTCATCATTTATCGCGGAACCATAACACCTCTTTCTTTTTTCCCTCATTTTCGCCTCCCATGTTTAGCCTATCACGGAGGAATCAATAAATTTCGTCCGTATGAATATTTTAAATCATTATTTGAGTAAAGATGATGGTAATCATCGAAAACATTCACTCCGAACGTCATTAAGGTTTGAAGCTTTTGGAAACAAAGACTTGATAAAAAGGTGTAATTTGTTGTGTTTTCAATTTCAAGGTCGCGGGGGGTCAAACGGTTGAAAAGTTACGTCGACGATGGAAACTCTGTGGAGGAGTGGGAGGGGGCTTTTCCCAGGTGACAGGTATGGAAGAATCAAATGACGGAGGTTTGAGAGCTTTTGATGCTCTCCGGAAGTGAAGCTCTCAGGTTACGTCTGATTGTTTACCTTTCTCTGATGTTCTTTCTGCTGGTTAGCTGATTCAAAGGTTATAACCCCCCTACTGGAAAATGGATCTATTCCTTCGTTCTCTGGTCTCGAGTTTGTGATCTTCCTCAACTCCTAGGTACAAATTTGGGTTTGGACGAGTGTGGCATCACTCACTACCCTCAAACTCAACATTCACCTGCTTTATATATCTCTTCTTCTATTTGAAAGATAGTATAAAAGAAAAAAAGTTGGACATTAGCTTGATATCAACAAGAAAGTCATTGAAGAGGAAAAACGAAAAGGAAACCATAGACCTTGGACTTTTCAGAGGGGAGAATGGTAATTAGATAATAATGTCGGTTAACGAATTCATCTAAGGTTTTCAATTTCCAAGGTTAACGAACGAATCAATCGAGTGAAAGAAATATAGTGTGAATAAAAGAGAGGAAAAAAGCCGGAAATTAGGTTTGACACGTGAAAAGGGAGAAAATGATTAAAAAGAGATTTTTGGTGTAGCTCGCGCACGCGGGCTTGTTCTTCTCGGTTCTACTGTGAGGAAATGAATAATCCAGAAAAACCCACACGACACGAACGCCAAGTGTTAAACAATAGATGATGAAAATAAGAAATAAAATTAGTTCATTTGAATTGAATGATTGCAGAGAAATAAATTAGAGGATAAAGAAGAAGAAGAAGGAAGAAGAGAGAGAAAAGTTAAGTGGGGGCCCCCGCACACACGAGAGTCTATGATACCCGGTTCGCCACGTTTCCAAAAGTTTTTTTTATTCTTCATGGATTCACCTTTTGTCTTATTTTCCGTTTTGAATGAATAAGTGCTGTCATCAGATATCGTTAATTAATAATTCATTTCGGTTTTTGCTTGGAAACGGTGGAAGGTAGTGATGGTGGGAGGAGGCTACACACTTCGGGGAGATAGGGAAACAGTTTCCGTTTTCTTCTCTCTTTCAATCCTTTTCAGATTCCCCTCTTTCATCCTTGGACCATTTCCATTTCCATCGACTATTAATGATGTTTTCGACAAACAGACGTAGATTAATTCCCCCCGACTTTGTTTTATATCTCACATATATCATGTCCGTGCCTCGGTTACGCACCGACTCGTTGACCTTGTCCGAAGACGAATGGGAGAGTATAAGATAATGGTTAATACCTATCTCTCTCTGCGGATATTAAGCTCGGAAGAGGAGGAGAGCGGAAGGAGAGTCTGTGTGAGCTTACTCGGAGGTGTTTTTTGACCCGAGCGAGAGGGAGGTTTTGAGATCCGGTGTCAAGAAGTTATGCTATCAGAGCCGGCCGGGGTTTTTCATAATAATATCCCGGGTCGGATAGGGTACGCCCATGTTTCATTGACAATTAATGGACATTTATGGTTGAGAGCCATTAACGAGAGGTCAGGAGGGGTGTGAGAAGCTTAGTTCACTCCCAGTTGATGAAAATGATTGATTGCTGCACCTTGTAATCACCATGATTGAAACATTATACGGTCACCTTTCTCGAGTTGGTTGCTTCGTTTGTTTTTGTTTTTGTGTGTGTGAGTGCGTTTTGTTAAGATTAGAAATAAAATGAGAAGAAGGAAGACGATGTTGGTTAACCAGAATGTTGATTAGCCTTAAGAATAAGCAAGGCTTAAAGAAAGCAGATCTTCGATGATTTATCAAGATGATGAAGATGATAACTACCGCTCTTCTAAATCTTCGGTCATCAAAACGCTTTGAGTACTTAATTTATTCAAAGATAATTCCAAAGCTCTAAGAATAACATCAAGTCGAGACAAATATACAAAATAATTTGGTGAAGGTAGAGAATAGTTGAAAGTTCCATCCGCCCTCCCACATCCTTTTATACCCAAAAGTGATTCAAAACAGTATTAAACCTCAAACATAACCAAGTAGGCCTATAAATATAGTTAGGCGAAGGTACGAATAACAATCCAGGCTTCGAGCTAACCCGAATCGAACTCGGCAAAAGAATGAGGTCGGAAAACAAATCGGACACAAGAAATCCGTTGTTGAAATAAAAATTTGAAATTCGTAGCCGGGGGTTCCCCTTTTGAAAATTATAATTTGATTTACTAACGAATGTTATTATTAATGTACTTGTTATTATGTGTCATTTAACAAATTTGTTTTTTGTTTTAACAGTTAACTTGTCTAATAACAAGAAGGCGATCAATTTCCGAGCGATCGAGTTATTTATTTCACGAGTTTTTATCTGGTCCGAGAACTTCTCGAACGTGTTGATGGCCCGAGTTTTATTTCTTCTTTTTCGCCGGTTTCATCTTTTTCTAAATAGTTTGCGGGGGTGTAAATGGAGTGGGTAGAGGGGGTAAATGGACCGTAAATCTCAAACGTCTTTAATGGTATCGAAGTTTTTATTGGAAGAAAGCGCCGCAGCTCTTTTATGGTAAAATATTAGTAACGTTGTTAATATTATTTATCTGTTTCGTTACCGTTGGTATGATTTAATCTCTTAAAATGAGTTCATGATAGCGCATCAGAGTGTCGGAGATGTTCTTTCTCAGTGTTTTGTAGTTCCTGAGCGGTTTTTCGGTTTCGGAACGTTCGATTTGATTTCTGTTGACGGTTTTAAAAGATTAGGGTTTCTTTGTTAGCATCTCAATTTTTTTTGTAATATTTTGATTCTGTTTCCACGTTGTGTAATCAAGTGCTTGATACTTGCACTTAAGATTTTTACTCCTCAAGATGAAGGAACCCTCCCAATCCAGTACTTGTGGGAGGTTAGGTGGTGTAGATAAAAACCTTCCGGAAAATGTGGTGTTATGTGCAAGTTTACACCTACAGTATCTTTTGGGGAAACTGCTTGGATGAAAAATGATCAACTACAGCGTGATTCTTTTCGCTTTCTTAATAATTATTTCCAAGAACTGTAACCTTTTTAAAGTTCATCTAAAAAGACTTTTATGTACTATATTTACTTTGACTTAAGTGGATTAAGTCATTGGGTCAGATGATTTGCTAACTTCAAAGATATTATTGAAAGTCTTGGAACCTTACAAAGGAAAACTAAAATTATGGAAAGACAAATTAGAGGAAGAAGCTAAATTCACAAGAGATGGAGTAACTATCATCAGCTTGAAGTGATTATTGCTTTATTTTATAACAGAACAAAGCTGAATGTGTTTGTTGGAAAGTATTTTAATATCAAAACTTGCTTTAACTGTATAGGAAGTAAAAAGGTCTGAGAGGAATACTGGTTGTAAAACACAAGATTAGATGGAACGCGGTAGAAGAATTGGCGATAGGAAAGTCTGGGATGAGGAAAGTCCCTAATTACGTGGAAAATCAAGTCGAAGTGAAGAGTGTCCAGATTGTGGAAAAGGAAAACCAGTTTGAGCAAATTTTCGTTTAAATTTTTGCGCGCTCTTCGGTTATTTGAAAACCGAAAGAAAGAAGTTTATGCGGTTTTGATTGGATGCGTGCTCTTTGAATTCATTCAAAAACTTCCTAACTCATTAACTCACACAAAACTCCAACGCCTTGAATTTATTTTCTTTATTATCATTAATGAATTGTTTTCGGTTTTTTTTTGTGTGTGTAGCTCGTGCTCGATGGGACCTTCCCCGAGACAGATTTTGAGGTGCTTTTAATTAAACTCGTGGCTAAAGTACCTGATGATTCATAATCCATTAAAAAAAGTTTTGTTTTTACTCGACTCGGACCTACGCAAAAATCCGCAGGCAGAATTCCGGTTTGTCGATATAAATCGATTCGACAATCGAATCGAATAATTTTTTCCAAGCCGTCGACGTAAAAGGCTCTTCTTGTTGTATTAATCTTTTCACCTCTTTGTTTTGTCAAAATGGCGAAAGGAAATTCGCCGGCGGGTAGGTTTTGCTTGCTTCCCTTCCTTCGAATTCCTCCCCTTGGAAGGAATAAATCCCGCACCACGAACGTTCGTCCTGAGTTAACGATATCGCGTTCCTGGAAACCCGAAATGCAATAAAAACCCAAATGTAACATAATAAAACACACTGCAATCCAGCTGGTTTTACAACTTTCCAACGAATCCCGACGTTCGATTTAATTATGGGGCAATTTAGTCAAACCCAAAACGACACTTCCAGCTTTCGTTTTTCTAAAGATTAAAAAAAAAAAAGGTTTTTGTTTGGTTTCGTTCTCTGTGTGCTTACGAATTTGGAAATGGTGTTTTGGAAATGACGTAAAACTACTGAGGGAAGAGCGGGAATGAGTTCCCTGTGCTTGGTCCCAATTTATTTATTTATTTGGACGAACAGTTAGTTTAACTACTATCCTAAGCCAGCCCCAGCATCCCAAGAACCGTTTGCTTTGCCCTTATACTCCCTTGACTGATTCAGGAGGTACCCCTCTATTATAGACCTACAACAAAATTTTCCCGCCAAAAATAAAAGAAATTTGACACAAAAAACTCTTACCCTCTTACCTGTAAAAGAAGAAATTGAATAAAAACAAACCGAATGAATGAATGGAATGAATGAATAAATAAAAAGAAACTTGATGATAATTAGCGAATAAAAAAAGAGAAAGATGGGTTGGGCTTTATTGCTCCTCATTATTTAATTTCATTTTTTCAACAGCCAGCAAAAAATTGTTTCGAGGCGATGACAAAAAATATAAAATTGTCACATTTGTCACAAATTCGCCATTTTAAAATTAAACCAAGGCAAAAAGAAAAGCGAAAAAGGTTAAAACAAACGCCAAAGTGACAGAAGAAAACACGGTGCACGAAACCGCTCCACTCGGTCCGCCATTTTTGTTCCGGAATAAAATTTCGAAGGTTTGAAACGATTTCGATTACAAGGCGGTGGATATGAATTTGTTGTTTACATTATTGAGTGGAGAAGGTTTTGTTTCGCTGATATTTTGTTGGTAAATTATTTTGTTTTATTTATTTATTTTATTGTTTTTGCTGTTGCTTACGACTTTTTAAAACGTTTGTCTTTCATTTCTAAACGTGTTGTGACATGTTTTATGTCGAGATTTCCAAAAGTCGAGTTAAAATAATCGGGAAAAAAATTTGTAAGGCAATGGCTGTCAATCTCAGATTGACTGTCAGCAATGTTTTGGCTAAAATGTGATGTTTTTAAGGGGTTATATTAAGGGCCACGAAATGATTTTAAGGTATTAAGTGCTGACATTCCTCTTTAGGTCGGAGAAGCTTCACTGATTTGAATTTTGTGGGATAATTTTTGGGTGTAATATGTCAAAACGTTATGTAGTTTGGTAGGCCCTTGCTTCAGATTTTGTTTGGATGTTGAAATTTTTTATTTGTTTTGTTTAAAACCTTGTCCCCTCACTTGTGTTTTACAGTTTTCCACCGTGATCACATTCCAAGTCGAAACAATGAGGAATTCAGTTGTGAAGAGCACGAGGGAAGAAATAAGACAAAATTGATTTCTCTCTACTCCGACTCTCTGGAGTCCAATCGAGAAGTTCTTGATTTTGACAGAAAGTATGATTTGTTCTCGACGGATGAGTCTCTTGTTTTGAAATTTTCCTCGAATTGGTTCAGACCCGAGAAGTACAGTTGTCAGTTGCCTTGGATAAACGCGTTAAAAGGCTGTCAGAATATTGGTTCCGAAGATGGAAAAAATCAAAGAGCCATCGTTCCTCAGCATAAGCGCGAATCCATCTTGAGGATCGAGAGACCAACTGCTCTGAACAGTTCGGCCAAGGATTTGGAAGTTCTCGGGAAGACTCCCTACCAAATAGGAGTGGACGGAGAGAAGTTTAGAGTAGTCGCAGCCACTCTTCAAAAATGTAATTCTCCTTTCGTTAGGAGAACGTTTCATTTCACGTCGGACGGGATCGTGGAGGCAACCGAGAGGAAAGATGAAAATGAGTTGATGAGTGTAATACCGATGTTAAAGCAGACCAAGACTGGAGTTCCACAAAAGAAATTCGTACGAATACGAAGGTTTCGAGTGGTGAAGAAAGATGATTTGTCTGGAGAGAAGTATATCTTGCCTCAGAAGATTAAAGTCACAAACGGAGAGAGGACGAGGTTTCTAACGGTAAGAATCCGTTCGAAAAATTCAAACATGATCGGAGGAGAAAATTATTCTCCAGCACTGAAGTTAGAACCACGACTGGAGGAATTTCCAAGAATGATAACGACTCCCTTGAAAATAGAACCTGAACCGTCGTCAACGATCACGTCATCTGTTCAAACAGAAGAAGTCGAGGAAGTGGAACAAACCAATCCTAGCACCAGCGAAACCGAAACGAGTTCTCTCAGCCTCGATCCAACAGAAGAAGAAATTGACGACAAAATGGACGACGCAGGAGGACACTTGAAGGAAGATGAAAGAGAAGTGGTAGAGATCGCGAAGAAAATCGAAGGCGGGACAGAAACTGGAGGAGAGTTATTCAACTGCGAAAACTGCGGGAAACAGTTCTCGACGTATCTCAGCTGCCTGGCTCATTTTCGCTCTCATCAGAGACAAGCGTGTCAAATCTGCGAGAAAAAGTTTCTCACCGCAAGGTTGCTACGGGATCATCTAAAACTTCATCACCACGAGCGCACAGGGAGCGTTCCCAAAACGGGAACATCCGAAGATAGGATCATGACCGCCACATCGAAATTTGGTAGAACTCGTCAAGTTTTGAACGTGGCGGGACTTCGAAGCAAATACAAAATGTTATGATTAGCGGTTGCCCCGAGCCAAGTTAACGGTTCAAAGGGAAAAGGGAAAACGGAAACAAGAGAGAGGGATAGGTTCTTGACGATCAGGAATAATCCCTCAGGATTAAAAGCCATTGTAAAAAACTCGGGGCTCATTGTTCAGTTGCAGACAAAGGGACACACCTAATCGCTCCTCCTATGATTTTTCATTTGTGGGTTTAGGGTTGGAGTTGCTCAAAATATCATCCCGCAGGGGTGAGGAAACAAAAAAGGGAGGATATCCCGTTGGATTTCTTCACACTTGCGATTTTTTATTTCCGTCATAAGTGATTCGTTGAATTTCGTGTACGAGGGTCCTTTGTGACAACCAAAATTTCCTTCTCAGTGAACATTTTCCATTGGAAACCGGTTGTCTCGTTCTCGTCAACAATTTTGTTTGTGATTTCTCGAAATGTGTTGTTCTGAAGATTTTCATCCATTAAATAATTTATTTTTGCTTTGATCACTTAGTTAATTTATTTGTTTTGTTTGGCGGGGAAGCGGAGGAGAGAGAGAGTGAAATCTTCGATGTGGTGAAGTGGTAACTGAAACAAATTGGCGTGGTTTGAATAGTGCGGGGAATCATGGTTCGGATTCTGATTCGCATCACTTGGAGGAGTCAAGTATTAACCCTTGCAATTAAATTACACACTCTGCACACGGAACTACACCCAAATGTATGCTTTGTCACGTACGAGCATCGAACGGAATCGCGCAACCGTCTGGAATCAGGATTCGCGTGGGATCTCGAAACCTGGATTCGGTCTGATTCGTTACGTGGCTGAATTATTTATTTTCGGCTCTAACCTTTCCCATTGATCAATTATTTCATAATGTCTATGCCCGTCCTCTTGTATCCTCAACCGTCGTTGTTGATGGAACCAGGCGACAGTAATTTTGGCAGGCGGTGAAGTAATTAGGTCATAATCATTGATGAAATCTCTCCAGATGTATGCATGTATGTGTTTTGTGGTATTAGTGTGGAAAGTTCGTTTGGAATCATTTCGTGTTATGCTAACTCATGCACACAAATCTAAATTCTGTTTTTATGTCTAATCACAGCTCCAGTGACAAAACTCTTTTTCTGTCAATCCAGTATGTGAAGGTTTGTGTTAGACTCCTTATTTTGTCTAACCTCTCCAGATATTCGAAAGAGACATAGTTTATTCAAACTTATATAAGCTGGAAACAATAAAAATAGAAGTTTTGTCACACATCCAAGCGGTCCAAATAACGTAAGAAGAAGAGAAAACAAAATCTGTTTCTCTCTGAGCCTGACAGTGATTTTACGCATGCATGGAATCATGTTTGTTTACAACCTACAAATCTTCCCATAACGAGAGTGAGTGAGAGAGAGAGGTTGAGAGATTGTCCCGCCTTTTCCATCCGTGTTGTGAAAAGAAAAGAAGATGAAGACGAGGATGAAGAAGAGAAAAAAAATGTTTTTTTGGTTATTTACTCAGGAGGTAAATGCGTTCTCTTAAAAAGGAAAATTGACGGAGCATCTTGGTACCGGTAATTTACAATCACGGAGCTCTTCCCCGTAGTTTGTTTGTAATTCGAAAAAATATGTACAAGGAAAACAAGCCCATAATCAATTTTTAAATGATATTGAGGAACTTTCAATAGAGAAAATCTGTTTGTTTAACAATGAAATAAAAATGGAAACAAGAATAATATCAGAGGTAAATGTCCAGTTGTCCGCAAGGCGTCCGTGACTCTCCGGGTATTTACCAAGACGAGGAAAGGAAGGCAGGAAATCCTGTGTGTGGCCGCACCTCAAGAGACACTTTGTTCTTTCGATCTGACTTATTTATACAAATTATTCAAATAGCCGAGATCAATTAGTCATAAAAGAGTCTCAGGTGCATTCGACGACTGCACTCGATTCCTCTGGGGGCCTCGCCTTTTTTATTAAACAAACGCCCGTCCGTTCCTTCTTTTCCGAGCCTTAATTCTCTCTTTGCATTTTCTTTATCTGAGTGAGTGGATGTGTTGTGTCTCAAGAAAAAGAGGAGGAGGTGGTGATGGCCTGGAAGAAGTAGGAGAGTTGATAAACCTTTCAGAGGTTGTTGTCGCTTTTCTATGTTTAACATATCAGGCTTAAACCGTCATAGGTTTTGGTTAGTTGTCAAGACCTTGTTTTGGTCATCGAGGGTTTAGGAACAGGTCAGGTGTTATGCAATCGTCTTGTTCTGTAATTTTCTTTCATCTTTCTCTGTCCTATCCACCCCAGTCACGCGAATAAATACTATCTACTGTCGTTTACTAGCCATTTTGGAGTCTGTCTGTAGTTATTGTTACTATTTCTCTCTCCATGTTATCACTCTGGTATACATCATATATATAATCATTGGTCACGTGACCGAATATGTAGCTTATCCAGATAATTCATTAAACATTTACTGTAACCGTAACACCGGACTTAACCACAGGTCTTCTTCGATTTGACGTTCTGCATTAATTCTTTATCATCACTCTTTAAGCTGTCTAAACATCACCCATTTGAGTCACGTGATCAGAATCACTGCATTTTTAAACTTTCGATGTTCAAATTGCCTCTTACAGAAAGAAAACAATAACAACGACGGCACGTTTCTCCTAGACTTGTGTAATCAGTTTACGAGTGACATCTTCGGCATATCTTAAGAAGACCAGGGCAGATGAAAATGGTTGGGAGAGTCGGAAAAGCGGGAAAAGATTTTTGAAGTTGTTCGAAAGACAACCGTTAGCCAAAAAATCGACGCCAGTCAGTCATCGAAAACATTTTACGCTCATTTATTATAAAAGGTTTTGTTTTCCTCAGTTTCGCGATTTAAAGCTCGAAGTCGTTTCGGTTGCTTTACTCCGATTAGATTTTATCGGAAACCTGAGTTTTTTTTGTACTGTCTTCTGTACTAAATGATTCCGCGAGGAGGACATGTCGGACGAGTGCCGACTTAAGCCAACCATGAAATTTCGTTACGTGCTTGACTTAGTTCTTGCTTTAAATGGATATGCAGGCTGAAGGAAAAGATGGCTGAGGGACATGATAGGATTGTTTGGGAATCGGAGGTGTAGATCGGTATTCCTAGGATTTTCATTTTGATTAGAAAAACATCCCCGAAACTTGAGGAGTTGGTTGGGGTTCTCACCCGAACTTCAACTAAAAGTGTCGAACAAGACGAAGGAGTCAGTTTAAAGCGCAGAGTTTTTGTTTAACAAATGCGCAACCGACAAAACATTTCCATCAGGCCGTATCATAGGTGGATATCACCTTTGGAAAAGGCTTTAATGGTTGGAGACAATCGGTAGTTAATCGCATCAACAAACAACAAAAACAACCAGCCACTTGGTTATAAAAGCTAAACTATACACACAAATTGGACGGTGCACTTAATCTCGAAAAGTGTTTTTAAGGCGCGCATATTTTATTTTATTAGCGTTTTTAGGTTCTTCGTCAATGTTTTCTGTCTTCAAACCCTGAAAAGAGGACGGAGTCTTTGTCATTCCTTCTTTCTTGGGAAAAGTGTAAAAGTTGCCTGTTTCTGTTGCTTCGGATTGTCCGATTTGTGTATATCGGATGAGTATGAGAATGTTCAAAGGGTTTTCCAAACGTTCTCCTACAATTACTAGGCATGAGAGTCGTTGGCTTCTTTTCCCAAAGATGGTTTCATTACTTGAGTAAAGGGTAGTTGAGCGTGATGACTGGAAATGGATGTCAGACTAAAGGAAGGATTTTGTTGTTGTTGCGTTCGGTCGGGTTGGGCGTTGGGATTTTCGTCTACGTCGAGGAAGGAGACCAATCGGAATCCATGTCCGACCAAGAAGGAGTGGAGGTCATGTATAACAAAATGAATCGGCCGTAGCCGGTGATTCCATTTACATTATAATGAAGTTGGATGGAATTTCGATGACATAAAATTTGTTTGCCATTACATTAAAACAAATGACAACCGATTAATTGGTTGACCTTGAGCCGGCTCTTTTGATGTTGATGAGTACTTTTCAATCATGTCAGCGCCCTGCCCGGGGCTTCTTTGCCCTTCTCGTCGTAATCATTTCACTTAATCGTCTTATAATTCCGTGTTTTAGCCGGGGGTAGTCAGAGAGAAAGGCAGAGCTACTGCAATGGTAGCCATTCGGTCAAGGAGCTACGGAGCCTTCTACCTGAGTCCCCAGTCGGGAGGTGTGTTATTGTTTCTCATCCTTCCTCAGGGCTCATGTTGGAGACAAAAGGATTAGAGCCCAGAGCCACAGATTTAGCCTAACTAGAAGAAAGAAATGATGAAGGAGTGGAAGGAAGACACAGGGCTGTCACCTGAAATAATAGAGTAGCGAAGCTCCCGTATGCAATTGTTGGATCATTGAAGTTTCAGTGACAGATAAACGAGCACGAGGGCCCTCTGATTCATAATTTAGGGCGAGTGGATGTCGCACGCACCCATCATTATTCAGGCCTACTCTCGTGTAGGACGACATGATGCCTACAAGAAAACAATAACAAAACGTGAGTTTAATACGAATTAAACGTTGTTCAACTTATATAAACAAATTTTTATTTATTCGCGGAAAATTTTATCTAGGAGTCGTTTGTTTTTGTCGTTGTCGCTAATTGATCCCAGGGAAGTAATTAAAATTTGTCCGTGATCGTGTGCTGCGCCATTTAAATTTAAGTCGCATTAAATTAACCTCTCTCAATCGTGTTTTTTCTTCGAATTTCATTCTACTTCTCAGTTGTTTCCCTCCTCCCTCTCTCTTCTCTCTTTTTCCTTATTTAACCTTCTTATTCTGCAGTCTTTGTTGTCATTTAATCTTTTTTCACGTTTCTGAAAGGTTGTGTGCATTACTTTTGAAATACGTTCTTGTTGATAATCGTTATTCCATATCAGTCATCAGCTGGAAAGAACTGTCCCTGATAATTGAGAGGCTACCACTTTGAAAAATTTTTATTAACGAAAATCCAAACGCACTTCGAGGTGTAAATAGAAGCCAAAGTCTTAAAATTAAGATCTCTTGGCCTGATTATGTCGGAAAAGTCTAACAACTAAGAAATAACGATTTGATAATGATTCCTACAGGATACAGTAGGGAAAAGTAAAATACATGTTTCAGGATAGTGCCAGTAGGCGGCGCCACTGAGAATTAAAGCAGGTAGTCTGTTGGTATTGGAGACGATGACGTGGCACGAGAACTTGTGATTGAGGTGTTGTTGATGTACGTTTTCAAATCCTGTTAATTTAATTAATATTATTAATCGGTAAAGAATCCTTGACCCCACGAATTTCTTACATAATTTCAATTTAATTTAACGATTAATAATTGAAATTTGAAACGGTTTGAATTGGATCTGATAGCTTTTGAAGAGGTTTGTGGAGGTGACTGATTGCTTTGTATTTAAAAATTATCACAAAATGGCGAATACACGTTCAGAAAAATTGCGACAAGGGAACGGAAACGATTTGATTGTGTGTTTTCACGGTTTTGATAGCGTTGTCAAAATTGTTCCTAAACCGAATTTGAGGATCTTTGATTTGGTTGAATGTTGATTCCATTTACGAAAATCCTGAAGAAACAGAAGGTGGAAAGAGTGGCATAAGCCCAGAGTCGCAGGTTTTTATACTTCCTTCTGCCTCGAAAAATTGATTTTAACGACGGGTAATGAAATCTTTCGACGTTATCTAACGAAAACGATTCGAAAAACCGGAAATTGTTCGTTTTACTCGAGGCTATGATTTTCAAAACTCCAATTCGAAGCGAAAAAGTTTTTCTTTCCTGGAAAAGGAATAATAATAATAAAAGGAAAGGAAAGTGGAGGGAGGAGGGAGTTAAATGGATAAGAGAATAATTAAAGTTGAATGATAACAGGTAGCAATTGAGGTTATCTCTCGGAAACGGATATTAATGTAATTACAAGTTATCAGTCAGACGCAGCGAAATAAATTATGGCAGAAAACGTTAATTTGAATTTTTATTTTATTCTTTAGCCTGGTTTGTTAAATGCTGTTACACAAAATAAAAAATATAGCAGAAGAAAGAAACAAATTTCCAATGACAGTTTTCAATGGGTCGCATCGCGTAAATTATAGTAATGCCTCTGACATTATAGCTATCGAACGCCTTTCTTCCTTTTTGGTGCTGTGGTAGTCGAATTTAGTTGAAAGGTTTTATTTATTTATTACTAATAGTTTCAAAAACGTTGTCTGGCTTTAGTTATGTTAGTTTTTTGACTACTACTATCACTATTACTGGACTTTTTGTCTATTATCAAAGATGACCACGGTTTTAGTGCTGTTGGTTGCTGAAGTCAAGAAAAATTTTGACGAGATAGTGAAATGTCTTAGAAAGAATTTTGGATTAGATCAGATTAGATTAGCTGGGATTATACCAGGTTGGCGAATTCATGTTTTGCAATTAATTTGAGAAAAGAGAGATAGAGACTGGGACAGAAACAGTGGGAGAGAGAAAATAGAAGGAAAGGAAGCTAGAGTGGTAAGTTTGTTATCTGTTTCCTTCCAACAGTCTGGGGAGTCGTGATTTGCCCTAATTTTTGTCTTTTCAGCAAAAGAGGAAGAAAATTAATTTTTGTGTTATCTAAAAACACACCTAAAGACAAAAACCGGAAGTAAATTGAAACAATTCTTGATTCAACTCAATCCAATCCAATCCAGTTTTCGTCTGTTGCAACGTGATACTGACAGCAACCTCAAATGGTGTAACTGGTCTAGGTACTTGTGGTTAGAGATGTATAAGCTGAGACACGAGAAGAGTTTTTATTTACCCCCAGTTAACTCTGCCTCCAAATCAAGGCAATGAAGCATCAAGTAGTGTTTTGGTTGCGTTAGAGGAAGTCTGTCTGGGGTACTGATCAATGTCTTTTCCCATAGAAAGAAGAGGAGACAGAATAGATGATTAAGGGAAGCGTGTTACAGAATCGACTAGAAGAATAAAACAAAAAATGACGAAATGGGTGTACTCGAATACAAAATTGTGTTTCAGTTAAATTGTAAGCAACTAACCAACCGATATTTTTGGTTTTTCCAAGAATTTTCTCGGTTTATATCCATTCGTTTGAAAGAAGAAGACCGTAGCCTGTGACTCATTTTAATAGACAGGGAAAGGAGGAAGAAAATCCGATGACAGGCATCGATTTGATTCGTACGAGAGGATGAAAGTCGCGTTTCCAAATCCGCCAGGGCCACTTAACAAACTATCCCGTCTTCGGTTCGGATGAATCCTAGAAACGGAAGATTGAAATCATTAAAAAGCGTTCATTAACATTTTCAAATCATCTACTGGTTTTCCTCGAAAAACTTGGCACCGATTTCGTCTAATCTACCGTGCATGCAGTAAATCTTCATTTCCGAATATTTGATTTGGTTTTGTTAATAGGAAACTTTGGATTTGTTTACCGAGTCGAGAGTTTTATGGTCCAAACTGATCAAATCACCCGAATACATTTCAAATTTCTGTCTTTTCATCTTCTCTCCGACTTCCTCAACTTTTGCCCTCAGTATTTGGGTTAGCCGTAACGAGAACTCTTCAACACCCACTAGAAAATAAATTGAGGACATTGCATCACGGACACAAGCGACAATGATTCCCGTGTGACAGAAGGGAACGAGGTCGGGTGCAGGAACAAGAGGATGAAGTTGGCGCAATGTTTGATTCAAGCTCTGTCAAACGTATCTCCTCTCACGTTCGAATAGGTGAAACAAATAGAGTTTGGATGACTAACACATGGGATCCATTTCCGATCATGTCGGCGAACGTTAGAAAGAACGCCGCGACATTAGAAATGACCGATTTTTAATATAAAGTCAGGTGGAAGATGTACGTCCAGGTGTGAAACGTCTTCGGGTTTTGAGTGAACTGCCAAACAATTGCCCTTTAGAAAGCCTTCATCATCATCATCATCATCTTCTTCTTCTCGTGTTAACCTGTTGGAAAATACATTTTCGAGAGTGACGAGAATAAATAAAATAAAATTATGATAAAGTTAATATTTTTGAACGGATTCCAACTGCATTCTATGAAGAAGTTTGGATTTCGACTTCGCGGTGTGTTGTCACCCGCACACTTCTCTCTCTCCGTCTTTTTTTTTGTAGTAATTAAGATGGGATTTCGAATTAATTTTTTTTTTCTGTTGTTTGTCTTGCTGTTTCCGAAGCTTCAAAGCTGTTTAATTATAACGATAATAAAACCTCCCCAAAGCTTTCTTCCACTATTTTTAGATCGCTTCGGTTTTGTCATTAAGAGACGAATTAAATATTTTCAAGATTTCGCTCGACTTCTCTTCAACTTTTTGATTTGCAGACGTGTTAAGTGGAGCTATAAAGTTCTACCGTCCTGATGTGTTACACACGTTTGATGTTGATGTGTTACTTTTATCTCCACACTGATTTTATAGATTGTTTATGAATCAGAATGACGTTCTCATTGTTGAGCCGTGAGATATGCGATTAATTACTGACAAGATCACAGGCCCTTTCCCGCATCTGAGAGAAAGTTGACTTCATTTCCGGAAACAATTTGAAAATCTTTATGAAGATACTAATCTTTAATCTTTTCTTTGTATATGAGCGGGGAAGTAAATATGTTACGGTAAAAGTGATAACTCGGACGAATATAAATGAAATCCCCGGCGATTATTCACTATCACCGGCTAAGTTTGGTAAATGTGAAAAATTACGCGGTGTTTATCACATTTACCGGTTAGTTATTAAAATCTCCATGGTTTGCTCATAAGCTTGATACCTCTCAGCAATCCAAACAGGTGTGCTCACTAGTAACAGTAAGCAGTAAAGACGAATACATGAGGATAAGTGACAGAACTCAAACATCTGAGCGAGTTTTGGTTAAAGTCGCTATTACGAGTTAAAAGGCTAACGCCAAGCAGCTGTGTTTGCCGGTAGCAGTGAACAACCATCCAACAAGAACCGATGAACAAATGAGAACTGACAGAAGCCAAGCATCTGAGTAAGTTTTTATCAAACTCCCTATTACGAGTTGAATATTATATAAAATATCCGGTAAATGTGATAAATAGTCAATAATTTGTCACATTTCCCAAGCTTAATTGGTGATTATGATAATGACCGGAAATAATATATGTTTGCCTGATTTATCACTTTTACCGTAATTATGTATTAGGTGTAACACATCATTTTCGGTGTACCTAATATACACAACACTTGGGATAAGCCCTTTTCACCGTAGAAACGATCCAGCTTCCTGATGAAGATATGTTTCTAGAACTGAAGAACTTTTCCAGCGAAACGGGTTAATAAAAAAGCTTCGCGGGTGAGGTGGGAGGGGGATAAGAGAGAGAAAAAGATGAAAAATAAAAAATTCATCGGCCTTGACCAAGATGTCGAATCGAAAACAAATAATCAAAAGCTAACAAATTAACTTTCAAAGCTTCGGTTCCGATTTGTTTACAACGTTTTATGGGCAATCGCGTGATTCATTATCCCTTGTTTTGATAGGACGCGTCTTCTTTGAATCAAAATTATCTTTCTTTTTTTTTGAAAGTTTTTTTCCCTTTGAAACGGAAACTTCAAAATAAACTCCCAACAAACTTTTTACATGTTGATTTACCCAATTTCTCTCTCTCTCTCTTTAAAATTATCTTTGTGAGTTTTGTACGTTAAAATTTGGGAAGTTTTTTTTTGTTCTTCGGCGCTTACAAGTGTTTTTCTCGTAGTAGGTTAATTAGTTGAGTTTTTCCTTCATTTTTGGTACCAAAATGGCTGCCGAATGTTTTTCCCGTGGTTTATGTCCCTTCGGTTGTAGTTTTGTATAGCCCAGAGTACTTCAAACTGATTTAGGTTCATGTGTTTCCAATTTGAAATGAATGGGTTTGCTTCTTCTAACACGGTGCCCAACAACAAATCTTCTTCATGATATACTTTACTACCATTTACAAAGTTTATTCTAATTTTCTTTCTTCTTTTTATTTATTTATTTATTTCTTATTTCTCCACTGTTTTACTCTCATTCATTATTCTTTTTTCTTCTAATTTTTATCTATTTATTATTATTATTTCTTTTTTCTATTTCTAACACATTTTCTTTATTCCATTAAATCTTGTCCCATCCTACAGATTCAGACACTGTTTTACAACTCCTGGGGTTAAGACTTCGGTCTGTTTTCTAAATAAAAAGCTCCTTCAGACCCAGATCAAGTATTTATGTTTCACTAAAGAGAGTTGTCAGTTGATTTGTTCTCATGCTAACCACCACCTTTCTCCAGATACACGACATCAAGTAGTTGGTAGGCTCAGTATTATGGAGTTTTGATTTGTATAACAAGTGAGTGGGTTGGAGGAGAGAGGATGCCGGTTATCTCTACCGTCGGACTAGAAAAATGAGATAAGGGAGGAAGGAAGTTAATGTTAGTATAAAATTTGGTTAAGGTAGAACAATTTTGGGAATTTCCAAAATAGAGGAAATAGTGGAATCCCAAAAACAGCGACAGGGAAGTCTTGAAAAATGAACAAAAATTAAGTTTAACGACTTAGACAGTATACATTTGCAGGAGGAGAGGGTAAGAGGAAGGAAGGAAAAGGGGAAGCGGGGGCACAAAAACGGGAACGGATCAGCGAGAGGAAAAGTTTAAGGAACTCTTTGAACGACAGTCAAAAAAATATTTGTCGAAGTTTCGGTGAATGTCGATCAAACAAAAACAGCAAAACGGGGCGGGGGAGGGAGGAGGAAGAATGACAGGCGTTAAAACGTATTGCGACGCATAAAAATTAATAATAATGATAATAATTTCCGGCCCTGAATCGAAATTTATAATGGTTATCGCGATTTTTGAATAGGCCTCTTGCAAATGTTGTCTGTGTCCTAGACCTGACGCTCGTAAACGTCATTTCGAATGTTTTGGTGACATCGTAAAAATTTTTTTTTTGCATTTACCGCGAGTCTATAAAAGTGATCGCTGTTGCAGTTTACAACCCGCATCATCAAAAAGAAATTTCTTTTTGTCTTCGGAACGCAAGGCGAAATTCCCTTCCTGTTTCGGAAAGACTGACTCGAATCAAAGGGCAAACATGTGGGAAGTAAGCGAGAGGAATTACAAGTAGACAAAGTAATCGGAGATCAAACGATCTTAATTAAACCATGAAACAAAAACAAATTACAAAAAAAGAAAGGAAGGAGAGAAAAAAAATCTTTAACGAAATGTCAATGAACATGTGGTCTGCAGGGGCGCCAAGAACAAAAAAAGAAAGCTTTTGTTGAGAACGCGCGTTCGAGTAAAGCTTTTAATCTGCGAGCCGATAAAGGGTGCTTTCGAAAATTCCGAACCCCAAGGAATGTTAGAGGAAAAGGGTCGAACTCAGGGAAGTGTTAATCCTGCGACCGTCACTGAATTGTTTTATTCAAAAGTTTTGAAAGTTACCCTTTGCACTATTATTGTAACTCGTGTTATAAGAGGACAGTGCAAGTACCAGAAACTGTTGGGGTGGTGGTTGCGTTTCTGTTACTCGGAGAACTGAAACTACCATCACCTGTCACCTTTGTTGGGTTTGTGTGGCTTCAGACTTTACCCTTCGCCTTCTTTATCATCTTTCAATTAACTCGATTACAATTTGGTCACGTGTTCAATTTCTGCAATCTTCTGCGTTTCTCGATCCTTAATCATATCCGGTGATGATTTGTTACTTGTTTAACTATCGAAGAACACTTTTACGTATTAATGAATGGTTTCTTTGTTGTAAGATTTATTTAACACAATTCGAAACAAGTTGTCTACACACCTTCTAACAATATCAAAAATCAGGATGAACTTTATAGAAAATTTTTTAGATACTGAAAGTACTGTATAAACAAGTGTCTGGAAGTAAGAGGTACAGAAAATTTTATTGACGTCATTTCCGTGGTATACCTCTTATCGCATTTAACTGTGTTGTACTGTCTTTGTATGTCATTTTGATGTCACAGCCTTTTTGCAGCCAACTTTTCCAGTTTCTAGTGTTGTTGAATTTCATTGGGTATAACAGGATGTCAAGGGTACTCAAACTCTTGCTACTAAACTTCTTATAAATTCCATTAAATAGTTCAGTGCAGTGTGCATTATTTATGGAAGAGAATTTTCATAATTTGTTATACCAATGAAAACTGCAGTAATTTTGAAACGAATCCTTTAGATTGAAGTCTAAATGTGCGGTATTCACGAGAGTAAAACCGAGATTTTTGTAAGTGTGCATTATTTATGAAACAAATTTTTTTTTTTATTTTTTAACTTTAAAATATTTATAAAATGAATTCCTTATTAGGCACTACGATCACTCAGTCACTAGACTACCACCTTGTAGACACGTTTTACTCAGTCCAACAAATTTCAAAATGGTTTCGTTTTGACAAACGACAAGCCACAGAAATGACGTCACGGGTGGTTGACCGTTATTTTGAACCCTTTTTTACACTCGTCAGAGGGCTCTACCCTGAAAACCTTTCTCGAAAGACTTGGGTGTGTTGGTGTGTCTCCTTTCGAAACAAATGACTTCTCATGAAAGTCGTTTACTTCTCCCTCGCCAAATTCCTGAAATTCATTTCTGTCAAGTCAGCAATGAATCAATATTATAGAGTGACACAGACTTATTTAAATTTAAATCAATATTTAAAAAAGAGAAGAGAAAATGACGGGAAATCGTTTTTTGTTTTGTTATTAAGCCCATTATCAAAAAAGCTTGACGGAAACCCATAAAAATTCTCGTTCAAGCTTTTCTCGTTCCGTGTTTACTTATTATCAGAATCATCAAAGCATGGCTGATGATTACTCGGCTTTAAATATATAAATATATTCGTATATATATAATAAACAATGATCTTCGGCGAGCGTCAAAAAAAAACAAGAAACACATTTTGAATGATGGCGGATTTGACTTCACCATAAACCGATAAATCTATTCCGATCGTTTGCTGTTAATTTGAAGCCAAAGCTCCTACAGGGTCTCTGCGGAGCTGTAAAACGGTTTCTCTCTCTCAAAATCCTCTCCAAGTTTGAATTGTCACAAGATTTTGTCTTAAAAATCGCTGACTCAGTTTCAGCGATACCCGAGTATGGTTTAATATCTAAAAGGAATTGCTCACATGGAATCTGAATGTGCAATATTTATGAAATGAATTCCTTTTAACCGTGCATTAATTTTGAAATAAGTCCTTCCAGGTATGGTCGGTGTTTATGAAGTGAGATTTATACACGAGTGTGCATTATTTATGAAATGAGTTCTTTGTAAATGTGTGTTGTATTTAGTAAAGAAGTTGTGTCACTGTGGGGTTATTAGTGAAATGAATTTTTCACAAATGAATGTGAGTATTTATGAAATAAATTCCCTGTAACTGTGCATTAATTTTGAATAATTCTCGTACTGGAGTCAAGTCTAAATTTGAATTCTTTTGAAATTACTTTTCTATAAAATTGTGTATGATTTAATGAAAAGTCTTCCTAGATGTGTACCCGTTTATATGAAAATTCATTCAAATTCTTCATCAAATTGTGCATTACTTATGAAACAGATCAATAGATGATATTAATTATTATTTGAGTGGTTCTTAACATGCAAAATGACACCAACATCTGGGTCCGAATTCGCATCAGATAAAAATTAGACGGTCATGGTGCCAAAACTTATCATACCATCAAAACACCATTCGCACTTGAAGTGTTGTTTCCTATCTTCAAAACGAAAAACAAGAAGTCATTCATTTCCGGTGGAAAGAAACGCTTGCCAAAAATCATTTCGAAAACTTCTATTTTATAGCTTCTCCGTTTTTTTTGTTATATTTTGCTTTGGGTTTATCTCTCTCGCTTTTCGAAGTGTTTCCGGTACCTTGAGCTGATGGAGCAGTTTCCTTCGAAAGTCAAAAATTTAATTTTTGCTGTAATTAAAAATTAAAAACGGAATAAAAAAATTCCAGAACGTTGGGGGAAAAGTCGTTGAATGGAACGAGTCGGTGTCTTGAAACGGTTTGAACCTTTTAAGAATTGCCACGAGTAAAGGCTAAACACGGGCGTGAATTTGATATAAAATTACGTCGAGATTTTATTGGCTGTAAATGATATGGGAGCATGCGCAAACGTGTTTTCATTGTCTCTCCTTTGATACCTGATTGGATATTTCTTTCCTTTTTTTTGTTTTCCGTGACGTCATCATGGAACTAATAATTTTTTCTCTTCGATTTGAGTTTTTCGTTTGTTTCGCTTCGATTTCTTTGATTTTTTCATGACTGAAACGTTGATGTTTGACAATTTTCACACATTTTCAATTTGGAGCTTTAATTCCAGGGCTCAAACACCAACAAAGATGAGATATAACTAATTTCTAGTCAAAACTTTTTATTAATCCATAACCGTCGCGTTTCCTTCAAACGGGTTAGCTAGGTATTCATTAAGGGTAAACATTAACTGAACGTTTTTGATTTAGTCGAACGCCTCGAAAACAAGGAGTTAATTGTATTTATAGAATGAATATGGTTTTATTCGTCCGTTAAAATGAGGCCAGTTTTGTCTTTGGTGTTTTTCGTGATTGTTCATCCGTCTCAAAAATTAATTTATAAAAACTTTTTTTCTTCAGTGATTCGATTATGACGTTGATATATACTCAAACGCCAAGTTGTCTTCTCATAGTCGACGATGACTTTCCGTTCGTTTTTTTGAAATGACGTGTAGAAAATAGTAAAGTGGGAGCCGTTCGAATTTTTTATTTTTATTTCATGTTCAGAAATACGGAGTTTTGATTATGCTGGTGAGGAAGGGGTTGATGAATGGAATCATTCTTTTTTGTGTTGAGCTTTTAAAAATTAATTTTCGTTCGTTTGTCTGTTTGCAGGAACCCCTATAAACCGACTGCCAATAATGGCGAAGTCAGTATTAGATCTCTACGAATTATACAATCTGGTCATTGCTAGGGGAGGATTAGTCGACGTAATCAATAAGAAACTATGGCAAGAAATAATCAAAGGGTTGCATTTGCCGTCGAGCATAACGTCAGCAGCGTTCACACTCAGAACACAGTAAGTATGACCGACGAACGTTTTTTTTTTCTTTTATAATATAAGTCATCTCAAAAGGAGCGCTTTTGGGTTTAGTAAATACAAAACTTGTAAGGAAGTTAAACGGAAGAGAGGAATCCAAGGAAATGATGACATAATCTTGCGTTTCTGTCGTCGCGTTAGACACCTTCCAAGCAGAAAAATCGTTTCGGGAAAAACGAGATCATTTCGATCGTTAATCTTCCAATGAAATCGTTTCCTAACTGTGTGGTCTCTCCGAGTGGAAATTAAGATCACGGTTCCCTCCATAATTTTTTTAATATCTTTAAAACAAAAGCAAACAGAAAGAGAGAGAGAGAGAGAAGTGGGCACTCAATCAACGACCACGTTTCCCGCAAGATTTATTAAATGATAAATGAATAAAAAAATTTAACGATTAATGTAAAAAGAACGGAATGTCAAAGGAGGCGGGCAGGGAGGAAGAGGAGGAGATGGAGGAAAGAGAGCGAGAGAAAGAGGGAGGAGAGAGCACCGTTAAATATATCTCATCAATCATTCGATACATTCACTGGTGTTTTGATGTCAGTTACATCTAAAATTAATAGAAATAACATCATTTGGCGGACGAAATAAAGTCAAGGAAGCCAACATCAACACAGACAGCGACTGATCCGAGTACATCATATCATAATTAACTGGGATGATGAAAATCAAAAGACGTTTTTCATTTCTCTTCATCGGATATGGACCGTTTTATTCGTGTAAACTCTCCATTTTCAGATAAACAAAGTCGATTTTCGGCTTTGGGTAAAGAGCCGACCGACACATGAGGGAATCAACGGAGTCAATTGGTAATGTCTTCACCTCTCTTGATGATAGTTCTGATCGCTGTTTGCCTCCTGTTGGGAAGGAGGGGAGCCATGACTTATGACGTCATAAAGGCCTTTTTAAGTTTATCTGAGGTTATGATTTAACGGTTCGGTTTTTAAATCATAAATATAGCCATAGCGCGGATATGTTGGAGAAATATTATTAGTAGAGGTGTTACTGAGTTTGGTTGTATGAATCAGGGCTTGGTAGAGATTTGTTTTTGTGAGAGGACCAATTTGAAAGATTTTAAGAGAGTTTGGAACTCAGAACTGATTTAATGTATATATTCAACTATATTCGTTCATTATGTATTTCATTATATTTTGAGAGGCTTGTGGCTTAGTGGTTAAAATGCCTCACTGTTGTGCTCGTGAGTTCGAATTCTCTCCAAAATCCTGTGGTACTGAGGAATGAAAACTGGGATTAAGGCTTAAATCAGTGATTCCAGGATATATGACAGGATGGCGAAGTTTTTGATGTCCGCATAAAACCAAAATTTTTTATTTAATGTATTATAAAATTTTGTAGTACCGAATACCTATCTTAGTAAAAATAAACAACACAGTAAAAAATTCTTCTTTAAGCAATTTATCTGGTGGGCATCTTTATATACTTCGAAATATTTTAATACTAAAATGTGAATTTGACGGTTGTACTTAAAATTTATTATACTTGCGTATAGTTTTCACCACGCTAACATTTCGGATGAAATTTTATTATGACACGTCACCGATTAAAAAAAAATTTTATGACTTTGTGGCATGGACATCAAAGATTCGCCATGTCTGGTGTATATCGACCCCCCATGAATCTATGACAACCTGCAAGGGGTCTATACCACCAGAAAAAAAATTTGGGGGTCCACGATAGTGGATCTTAAAATACCGATAGCACCTATTTACTTACATTATACTATCTTATAATATAAAGACATATATAATATTTATAAAAGTACCTTTGAAGCAAAAATTTACTTCACTACAGTGAGAAATTTACGAAAATCAGGTCATTAGGGGTCTATGACATAAAATAGTTTGGGAATCTCTGGCTTAAATAAATAAAATAAAATGAAATAGATATTTAATTATATTATGTATAATAACAATGCCTAGGCCTTCTATACAATAGCGGGTTTTAAACTTTGCTGGTTATATGTACAAACTGTTTGTTGAAACTTAACCCAATAACAGTAGTCGACATCGTTTCAAAAGTTACAGATCATCAAAACTTACTATTTGACACTTCGTGAACCAGCTTACCTAAGTTTTCACTAATCTACATCTTAAAGAAAATTTTTTTATTATTAAATAATATCAGTGATAAAAAAATAATTTAAAAGCAATTATTAAATAACTGAATAAATTTAATTGTGAAATTGATGCGACTTTATCCTCTTCTCCTTATTATTGATACTTTCAACAAATTCCGAATAAGTCTCGAGTGTCTCGAATATTTTTAATTATTATTAGCGTTTCGACAGAATGATTCAAAACTTTCGGGGAAATTTTTTTTGCAACAATATTCTAATTTAGACGTGAGAAAAATCAAATTCGATCAATAAAAAAATGTTTGGGGAAATTCAATCAATTTTCAAAACTGGATAAAACAAAACGAAGATTTTTTTTTGGTCGCGCACTTTTTTTTATGTCACTCTCTTTTGACACTAAAATAAAACGGAGGCAAACAAAAAAAAAAGTAGCTGACAACAGGAAATTTCAAAGTGGAATAAATCACTCTCTTAACAAAGAAAGAAAGATGGCGGAATGATAGCCTCATGATTGATTTAGAGAATTTTATTTATTTGGGAAATCGGGATGAAGAGGAGGAGGAGGAATGGCGATTTCAGTTTCGCATAATGGAAATTCTTTATTTTTGGTTTTTAAATAAAAATTGGAGGATAGCAGTTTTTTCGTTTTAATTGTCGTCGCAGTTATTTATTTGTTTATTTAAATGTTTATTATATTAAACAAACGGAATCTGTCTCACCTAAGCCTCCTCCTCTCTTTCTCTCTTGCTGTTGTCAATATGAGAATGATTTTTAGACAAGCAAATCGAGAGTTGGGTGAAGTTTCTCATACCATGGCATTGTTATTTTTAAAATGGGATTCGGGGATTTTTAAATAAACAAAACTGAAATAATACAATGTTCATATGCTGTCATTCATACGCCGTGACGAGTTTATTAGGCACGATGACGCGATCCAACAACAGGACGACTTTTGCCATTCTTTCCTTCATTCATTGCCCGAAGGGAAAATTCCTTTTAATTACGAACTAAAACAAGTCTCTGTTTCTGTCTCTAAATAAAAAAAATGGAGAGTGTTTAAAAGGTTCTCCCCCCACCTCCTCTTTCCCAAATTTCTGATGGGAAATGGTCTTTGATAGAAACAGTTTTCGGGTAGCCATATGCCCAGGAGATTTTAAGTTGATAAACATCGAATTGCGAATTTGAGTGGAGTAATAAACACAAATCGGATATGAATTTAAAATTTTAAAAATTTCTTTATCTCGTGACCTGCTTAGTCCTGGAACTAAAGACCTGGAATGGTAGTTGTCAGTTATAGTTAACGCTGAAGAGGGATGGATGGCCTGAAATGTGTTGGAGAGTCTGGAGGTTTGCAATGATTTTGGAGCGGCGATTTTGATTTTAAAAATTGGAAGGATAGCTCAGATAGCAAAAAGTTGGCTTAGCCATATTTACAAATGAAGGAATGAACAGTTATGCCAGATTATCTGGAGGGCTGAGGAATAATCGTATATGCTCACTTGGAGCGAGATTATTATTCAGTCGAACACCCATACTTTGGAATGGTATTTACAGTCAACCCGATGTTGATGGATGAAGGTATTCATTTACACTTCCACGACTATGCTCTCACTTAATCGCAGCACTATCTATGAAAAGGTGCTAACCCTTTGCTTGCTATCTATATAGTAACAGATCGGTAAATTAGTCAGTTCCACTCTGATCACTCTATCAAGAGAAGAGACTTAAACCGAACAGTGAGGAACATCACCAAAGTACTAAGGAAGTGCATATCAAAAAGATGAGATCAAAGAGCGGTTAGCCGTACGGTCAAAGAATCGATCCTGTACACCTCACCCGCTGAATCAGCCATAGGATATGGTCGAAAAACGAACAGGACGAGCGTGAGAATTAGAGCAGAATAACACGTTAGAGAGTATTAGAAGTCACGGAGATGGATCGCATCCCTTTGAGACGAAATCGGAAAATTAAAAGAAAATGAAAAAGCTCAAAGAATAGTGCGGGGGAAGGTTTTTATTGGAACGCAATAGATTTGAGTTTAGAATTGAACGGGCATTTGTCGGTGCGTTGGCATCGCATCAAAGGAAAGCCAAAGAACGAAAGGAGTCACGAGTGGACGCGGTTCCACGTCCTTCACTTTTCGTTTTCAAGTTTAAACGAGAAGGCGAAATGGCATGGACAAGAGAAAATTTTCTTTTCGTTTGGATCTTGGCTCTGTTCTCCCTCGTCGAATCGTTTGTTTTGTTACGGGTTTCTTCATTCTATCATCTGGAAATGAATCAGAGTCGTAAAAATAATTTGGAACCTCCGTTTCTGTAAAGGCCCGGTCGGCGGTGAATGTAGAGTAACCTCTCTTCCAATCACCACTACTAAAAAGTCTTTTCTGTTTCAGATATATGAAGTACCTGTATCCATATGAGTGCGAGAAACGAAGACTCAGTACTCCGTCAGAACTCCAAGCTGCCATCGACGGAAACAGAAGAGAAGGACGGCGGAGTAGTTACGGAACGTATCCAGAGCTCATGCAAAGGTCTCCGGGGCCCAACCATCCCTCGCAAATGAGCCCACTTAGCTTAGCTAATCAATTAAGGCCTCAAATTAACGGGAATGGACATTTGCATCACCCCGTACTTCATCCCTCACTAGGACAGCCACCTCTACCAGGTGAGTTTAGTTATTTCTTGTAGTTTTTACGTTCGGCAAAGTCGATGAACATGCTGAATGGGGTAAAAGACTAAAGAGAGGAGGTTCCGGGAGGAAAGAAGAAGAAAAATTAACGCAGGTTTTGGTCAATAAACAGAAGATATTAATGAGCTTAAAAAGCTTCGTTTGTTATCTAATGAAGCTACTCCTGTCAGGCTCCCTCGGTAGAAGATGAATGATCTCGAAAGATGGGGAGGATTCATTATTAAGACCCAAGACAAATGATCTTCCATTGATTGATTCCATTTAAAGGATACGCCTTCGATATTAATTTCATTTCCGTTTCCTCCTTTCTGGAGTATTTTCCTCCAGTTACTCCACACCTCCGGTTCGGATACGTCTAACTTCCAGTATCATTTCCTATTATCAAAATGATTTGTTTGAGTGACCATCACTCACTTTCCCAATGACGGGAGATGTCACTGACTTTATTAATATCCGGTTATTAATTTCAAATTAACTGGAAAAAAAATTAATTTTATTTTTATTAATTGAGTAACTGTGCTAATCGTTGTTGTCGTCGTCGTCGCTGTCGTCTATATAGTCCTCGTTGGCTGTCTTTCAAATGTTGGCCTCCCTTACTCTTTCACGTCGTCTTCTCTCCCTTCTCTCTCTCTCTCTCTCTCCTCTTTTAAAATGATTAATTAAACCGTTTAATGGATTTGGACTCGCGTCCCGTTTCGGCTCTTTGGATTATTTGTTACTTTTACACTTTGTAAACATTTTCGGGGTTTCGATTCTCATTTTTGATTCCTTTCATCTTGTGATAGTTCCGTTCGTCCTGAAGATTTCGACTTGAGGGTGTGTGAGAACACGGACTCTTGACTGTAGCTTTCATATCCTTAAACCTTTTTCTCGTGATGCCAATCTTAATCTCTTCGGTGATGTAAACTGCTGCAAACATGATTTCCTCTTTGACTCATGAGATATATCCGATGATATTGTCGCATGATGTCAGAGCGTATTATGGGTGTTCTAAATCCGAAGTTCTGTCATCCGGAAGACGTAATACCTTCCTCCGTTCAGTTGTGGTCACAGTGTTGGAGTCATTATTTTGTTTTATGTCCTTAGAGGGCGGTTTCCTAGACTTAGAAACCCATCAGTTGGTGAATAAATAAATAAATAAATAACTCGTTGGTGGGTTGTCGTATCGGTTTATAACCAGTCCTGTCACGTGACGTGAATAAGGAAAATCGTTTTATGCCGTCACGGTTTTTGGAGTAAGGAAAACAAGTCTGGACGTTTTAGAAAAGGCGTTGGAACCGTGAGAAATGGAAGGATGGTAAGAGAGTAATGTGCAACGTTTGGAAACAAACTCCAAATTCCTCAAGGGTGCCAAGCCGCTGACAACTCGTGTAATTGATGACTCAAATAACAAGTTAGCAAGAATATTAACATCATTGATTGGCGTTTTCTCCTATTTCTCCATTTCATTCGGGTTAAACTTTCTCCTCCCTCCTCCACCTTCAACCCCTGTTGTTTCTGCTCTGCTCTACCTCCCTTCACCTTCCACTTTGTCTGTGAAATGAATCCAACTTTGCAGATAAATGATCCTCAGGGAAATAATAAAAAACAAGAAACAAAATCGCGTTTGATTCAGGGTTAAGGGATGATGGCGGCGGTAGCAACAGTTAAAAGGGGATGTTTGTTAAAAATAGAAAGACACCGTTGTGTCAGATCGAAGAGTCTTGAGTCATTTTTTTCGTTTTTATTTTTTCAGCCGGACCGATTCCAGGATTAGCTCCGTCAGAATTCGAAGCAAGGATGGTAGAATACGTAAAGCTGTTGAACAAAGAGTTACGAACTTCGACGACGACCCCTCCCTCGATACGACAGGGATCAAATTCCCCTCCTTCGTCTACATCTCCCAGGGAAGCGTTAAGTGCAATCGAAATGTCTAGGCTTACCCTCTGGAATCTGTATAACAATAATCATCACACTCCATCGACGCCGGAACCGCAAAAAGAAGCACTGGACCTGGGAGTCAAAGAACAACAGCAGCAACAAACGCAGCAAACACAAAGACAGGTGAGAAACCAAGCACTTATCTTTCTAGTGTGACGGAGCTGTGGATTACTATGACGTAATTAATTTTTGTTTTTGTTTTGTGTTTAGTCATCCCCACAAGTTAAAAGAGAACCTCAAGAAGCGTTGACAAACGGTCCTCCAGCAAAGAAGCTGCTCATGGATGAGGAGGAGGATGAAGATGGAATCAAAATCGGGGGGAAAACGCACATAAAAATAACCAACAGTAAAGGAGAGGGCAAAGGACAGGAAAATTCTCTCTTCGTTAGCATGGACATAAACGGGATCATGTACCAGGGGGTTTTGTTCGCACAGAACACGACGAGAAGTCGATCTTCGTAGAATTTTTTTCATAGAAGGCGGTGGTAGGAATCGGCGGCGGTAGTATTTAGTACGAGTACCAAAGTGTAAATAGTACGTGTTCCAGTGTTCATTTGTCATGTTATCTATTCGTTACAGAAATTTATTTCACTTCTTTTTGTCTGGGTGTCGAGCCTAGTTCGTTTCATTATGTCCACACGTCAGTGTCACGTGATCGTTTAACTCTTTTTCTCTTTGTTTTGTTGATTACAAGAAATCTCAAGAGAAGTGATTAACTAAGCTCACTCTTGTCTTCGGTTATATCTTCCGGTTTGTATGTTAGACTCGTGTGAAGCCTTTCAACACTAGACAAAAACTTAACTGCAGTATCATTTCACGATACTGACACCGTGGACACGATCACCTTGACACCATCTGTATGTTATGCTAACCTCCTGACGTATGGAAACGGACCTTTCCTTCCTCCCATCATTGAAAAAGCTTTCAGCAGTCACACACAATAGAAGAGGAGAAGGGAAGATTGTTTGTCCGCCTCCTAGGAGGTACCTGATCACACCCACATCAGAGACAACTTAGTACCGTTATAACGATTTAAAAAGTCATTTTCTCAAGGATTTCTCTAAGAAACCTAAATGGTACCTTCATGTTTTGTTTGAATTTTTTTTGCATTCCTTAAAACCTAATTTTTTTGTATCCCCAAGTGACAGATCACTGTTAGAAAGCAGGAGAAAAAAATTTTGGTTTAAGTTACTGTATGACCCATCAAAACATAGTTGACTCTCCTCCATATCATCATTTTAATTACTGTCATTGATATTGTATTATTATCATTATTATTATAATTATAAAATCATAGAAATGAGTCTTATCTACAGACACTTAATTTATTGAATAGTTATTTCTTTCAGATTATTTTTAATAAGTTTCAAATAATTTTTCGGTATAGAATCTGATTGATTGATTGATTGAAAAAATGTGAACTGTATTGGAATAGAATAATTTTTTTTAGCCTTTGAGTCTTGTTTTTTGTCTTAAATTTTTTGTTGAGTCTTTTCTTGAGGCTAATTTGTACTCTAATTATTATTAAAGAAAAAGTTTCAAAATCTAAATGTAATTATATCATTTAATTATAATAAATAAATTCGTGATTAAGTTATAATTAATCGAAGGGTTTGATTGATTCTTGTTGTTGTAGTGTGCTGTCCTTCATTCTGTATCCTTTTCTCCTCAGTCACTCTATGGAAGGTTGATAACAGTTAATGATTTTTGGGATTTATATTCTAACACTGTCGTTTTTGTTACTGTCTCACTTCTTATTTTTTTAATTATTTGTTTCTTATTTATTTATGTTATATACACTTTTGTGCTTATCAATCACCTTCCACACACCAAGTCTTGTTGTCTAATTTCTTCCAGGAAGGCCTTTCCAGGGAACTCCTTTCCTTTCCCTCAAATAATTCCCCTCACCGACAGTCCAAGTATGAGGCCGCCACCAGAGTCCTCTGAAATACCAGCATGGCTCCTTGAAGCAGCCTCTTGCAGCTCCTAAGTATCGTTATATTCTGTGGATATTCAGTCAGACAATGACTTCAGTTTTAATTCCGTTTTTGGGTCACTCTTGGGTATAACAGGATACGAGAGATGGTTCAAACTCACGACTATAACTCCCACAGTCGAGCACCTTAACTACTACACCACAGGCCTTCAGCTATTCCTTGTTATTAATTTATTTACAGAAATTAGCTGTCTAGTGCAGGGGTGAGCAACCTTTTTAATCAACAGGGCAATTTAAATTTTAAAATTTGTTATTGGGCCGCACATATTTATGGGAGAACGTAATTTTGGATAAAAACTCTTAAGATTACGTTTTTGATAATAATATTGATAGAATTGCTAGTTAATAGCTTACCAGTCTGACTGATTGTGTGACAGAAGGCAACACAAACAAGCAGAGACGCGGCGCGTTCGTATTGCATGTTTGAACAAGTCGCCGACAAATGAGTAACTCGTCACAAAAAATAGTTTCAGGTTAGTATGCACTACCACTTTATTATAATCAATTTTATAACAATATATTGACGGGAGACAGTCGATAAAATAAATTCAATTTTAGAAATGCTTGGTGGGGCGCATAAACATGGGCCGCGTGTTACTCTGAGTTTCCAAGAATCATACCATAGTGATTTGAATATATTCGAACAACAGCATTTGTCCAAACCGTTGGGATGAGACACTGGTTTGCTCCCTAGATAAAACCCCTTAAAACTAGACCAAGTTCTTGTTGGATAAAGCTTGAAGACAGATAACAGCTTACCAGAGGATTAAAATAAAATATTCATACTTAAAATGTTTACATCTTGAAGACGGTTACAACACTAAGTATCTGGGACAAAACCTGATACAAACCTACATTCAGCTGGAAGCTTCTGTATTTCGACAATCGAATCTCCTGCAGTTAAATAGGCCCTACATGAACACGTTTCTACGACTGCTATTATCTGTAAGTTTGTTACAACCACTGTATCACTATACAGAGTAGATTCAACAAAATCATTTCATAACCTAATGCAATGGAAGACAGTTAGGTAGGAGTTTGATTATAAATGGAAGACATTCGAAACAGTTTTAGTTCGTATAAATACAAAGTTTGAAATCGAGTCATGGGTTAGGCTTCCGTATAAAACACACGTAGAACAATAATTGTTTGAAATTTATTATTGAACTTCAGTGAGTGATTAAGTTTTATGGTTGTTGAGAAACCATTCAATTAACATTCACTGATAATTCAAGTATTGATGACAAGGAAGAAACCTTGGTAAGTGTCTGAGAGACAGTTAATGCTCATTTTAAAACTCATTTCATTTGATCTATATGATACTGCTTTATGATGTTACTTAGCTACTAAATCAAGTCGGTTGTGGGTATGTAAGTAGCGATAGTCACCGCGGACTTGTTAGTCTAACTTTGTCTTTTTACTTTCCTTCTAGAAATTCTGATGGAAAAATGGTTTTTTGAATATTTTATTCGCCCAAAAGCGTTCTTTAGCTGTGTTTCTCTAACCGTTTTGAAAGGTGTGTTCATGTTGTGCTAGCGTAACGGATTTTCTTTTTGCCAATCATCTTAAATGAAATACGCAAGAAATGAACATAGAAATCTATTAATTGATTTCCTTTTCTTTCGTAATGTGTGCGAATGTTGCCATAACTCCTTAAAAAGGAGGAACAAATCGGTTCTTGAAACGGACGGGAAGATTTCAATCTGTCCAAATCCCACCGCTTTGTTGACAACTAACAATCATAGAAGACTAGAAAGACTAGATCGCTGTTGAGAACGTTTATGTATTCATAACACAAACTAGTTTCTACCGCTCTTCCTTAACTTAAATGTTTTCCTTCAATTTATCCACTATCCTTTCATCCTAAGATTCCTCCAAGGCTCACAACCTTGGTAGTAATGTTCAGTCAGTGAGTAAGCCTTCAGCGAAAGGTAGCTGACTCATAATCATATTTTCAACTCATGTAATGACTTACTCCAACAGATTTTTTTTAAACTCCCCTTGCTAACTACCACCTGTCTCCAAGCATGAGACACCTTGTAGCTTTACGGACTAGATTCGAGGGGCTATGTCTGGGGAACAGACCAGCGTCTTATCCCAGGAATGGTTTGATGGAAGCCAAAGGAGGGCTGAAGTTATCTCAGAAGAGGTAGGAAAAGGAAAGAAAGGAATGAGAGGAATAAGGAGATGTGACTAAGAGAAGCGTGTTTGGGAGTCAAGTGGTTTATGCCTTTTGAGACGTCTTTGGTCGTGGGGTTCAGATAGGAGTGAGGACGCAGGATTGTGGTGGTTCGCCAGACTAGAGTATTTGCGAGTGAACCTTTCGATTTCCTTCTTTACCGAGGAAACTCCCAGGTCACTGCGGATGATGGAGTTAGGAACGAACCATGGAGCATTTACCATGGTTTGTAGGGTTTTGGATTGGAAACGTTCTAGGATTTCTATGTTAGAGTTGGCGGAGGAGCCCCATAACTACTCCAACAGAAGTGAAAATGAGTTGAAAACATCGTAGTCTCTAGTTGGCCGAGACGAAATATAAAAGATGAGATTAATCCATAGATAAATCACTTTAGTTCTTTAGGATTGATGGTAGCAAAAGAAAGATGGAAAGGAAGAGGATGAAGAATTTTTTAAAAAAATGGGAAAGACAAAAGAATATTCTCAAATACCTTTTGAGATGAAATTGAGTGAATAGGAGTTGAAATGATTTCGAGACATAATCAATAGAAAATTTTTTTCAGAAATTTTTTTTAGTAAAAAATTATGATTTTGGCAATGCACAAAAAATTTCAAATAAATTTCTAGCCGATAAATTTTCATAAACGAGTTATTGCGATTTGTTTCCACTTTTACACTGACACACGATTAATTCTGTCTTTATTATTGGATTTTGAATTATCTCCCTTGACACCGAAGCAATCGCCAGATTCTCTCTCAAGTATTTGTCTCGACTGGTGGTCCATCCCAGTCCTTCCGCACCATCCCTCCATGATGAATGATGTCTCAGTCAAACTTCATAAGATTCTTTCCCATTACCTCGCCTTTCTACTACTTCTCTACCTGTCTTTTTTATTACTTATGTTCTGTCATTTTCTTGCTCCTTACTTCCCACTTAGCTATGATTTAAATTTTTTTTTGTTTCCGGCCAACTTGTCCTAACTTTTTCGCTGTCTTTTTTCGGTTCTTTGTATTTTTCGTCTTTTACTCTGTAGTCATTCATTCTCTTGCTGTAGACTTTTTCCCTCTCTTTGCTTCTTTTTTTCTTGCTTCTCTTTTCAGTCTGGGGTAGAATTAAAGATTTCTTTCCATAATTTTCTTACCCCTAACCATTTGTTCACTCGACTCGATTTCTTTCAGGTTGTTCTGTATTTTACTCAACCAAGCTTGTTCTACCTTCTCTCTTAGCAAGAAGAATTCTACAATTGTTGTCTACTCTACTTCTACTCTTCTTGGTCTCAGAATACTTCCTCGCAGCGTTCTCTTCCTTCTTTCCCCTGTCCTTTATATCCCGTCCAAATTTACAATTTCTCCTCCGGCGCTTCCAGAGTTATTGATATTTTTTCCTACATACTACGCCTTAAAGCTAGACCCAAGCTCTATTTCTTATCTTATGTTCAGAGACAGGCGGCAGTTAATTCAAGAGAAAAAAATTTGCGTAATCGAAAAGAAAAATTTTGCCCGGTAATGGTGGCGGGGCTTGGCAAGGCAAGTCCTTGCACAAAAAGAAAAAATATTAAGACTGTTGTTACTGCCTCAGAATAATTTAAAATCATCGATGACATACGAAAGAGCAATTAATTCTGACGTTTAAAATAATTATGTAAACTTAGGAAAGAATTTCCTTGAAAATGAAAATTATCGAGAAGTATTTCTCAACTTCCGGGTCTATAACTTCGGAAGTGGAGCAGCGCTTTGATGTCGTTGCGGATGTTTTTGTAACTAAATTTAAAACCGTTTTTTCAATTTTTAACGGTTTGAAATGCTTTAAAAAATGAATTCCAAACAGAAAGTGATGGAATGGGAAAACGAAGAAGCGCCAAAAAGACCACGCAAGCGGAAAATCGTTTCTGATAATGAAAGCAAAACAAAGAAAGTGAAAACTGATGTTAACGATGAGGATTGTTCACAAGTTGAGGTTAAATGTTCTTCAAGTAGTTCGACGAAAAGTGAATCAAAACGGTTGAAAGGTGAAAGGACACGTCAAAAAGTTACCAAAACTAAGGTAGGCATAAAATACAACTTCGAAGTAAAGAGTTTTTTTATTGTTCAGTTAAAGCATTCCTTCTACAATGTTCATTGTAGAAAGATTGCTTCAAAAAAATTCATAAATCTGAGGATTGTTAAGATCAAAAATAAGATCAAATCTTCCTTATGTAATATAGGATTTAATATTTATGTCAGTTATTATTATAGCTCTGTTTATTTCTAGGAAACAAAGCAATCGACAACAACAGTTCCTCCAACTTCTAAAAATGATCCATCAAAAAAAACTTCCAAACCATCATCCATTCCATCTGTTCCAGTGCCTAAAGGAGTTAGTAATGATAAAGTAAATTTTTTTGGCTAATTAATTTAAGCTCTTTTAAAACAAGTTTGATGTGTTTTGTACTATTCTGTAAAAGATGCTATAATTACTCTCAACTTTATAAAAATCTGATGACTTTAATAGCTTAACCATTCAATGATGAAAGAGAATTTGAAAAATGTATTTAAATTTGATTTATTACAAATGATAAAACTTTATCAATTAAAAATTAAAAATTTCAAAACAGAAATATTCAAAGTAATCAATCAAGAAAAATAAAGCCTCAAAGTTTTAAAGTTATTGTTGGAAGGACATAAAATTTTTTATACTTCTGCAACGAGAAGAATTCACAAAGGCTTATTTAAACTTGTTTCGATAGACTAAAGCAAACATCTGCAATTTTATTTTCAAACTTGTCATTAATTTTTATTTGTTTTAAAGGAGATTAATTTTTTATTATCTACAAGCACTTCAACCATCAATATGGCTTATATTAAAGCTGCATATTGTGAATAACTCAAATGCCTCTGTTTAAGATGTAATTAAATCAAATCTTTGAATCAGAATCTGATGATCCCTGTTTTTCTCTTCTCTTGTGATAATTATAATAGGAGTGGACTTCAAAAATTTATATGAATATATAATTGTATAATTCCATTTTTAAACACTGAAACTCTTAATTGATAATTTTGTTTATAGGATTCAGTCTGCCAGTGGAGAGATGAGGAATATATTGCTGATACGGAAAATATTGACATATCAATAGCTAGGAATGTTATCAAATTATTAGATGAAGACAATACAATTCCATTTGTGGCAAGGTAAATTGTATAATTTTGAGTACCTTTTGATTAAAACAACAAAGAAAATCACCTATTTCATCTCCATTCTTATAATAATAGTATTGAACAGAAGAAAAAAATTTGTTCAATAAGTGCTTGTCAATTGCTTATGCAATACTCACCATTTCAAAGAAATAATTAAAACAAAGGTAACAGTGGTAAAAGCCTTTAATTTTTGTTTTTTTTTAATCAGGTACAGAAGTCATTTAACAGGAGGCCTAAAACCTGACAAGATTAGAAAAATTAAGGCGACTTATGATTACGTCAAACAAGTTCGTTCTAAAGCAGAACAACTCGTCGAGAAAATTTCAGCAAAAAGAGACAGTCTCTCCATCTCTATTACAATGCATTTATGGAGCTCGTTCTTTGGAAGAATTAGAATTTCTAGTGGGTAACCTTAAAATGATAAACTAATTTTAATTATCCAGAAATTAATGGTCTTCCAGAACTCTTATTTGATATTCTAATTATTTACAAAAATGTCTTTTTGTGTTTTTTAGAGTGCTCCTTATAAGAAAGACAACAAAGGAAGCCTTGCCGAACGAGCAAGAAAGCTAGGTTTGGAGGTACCAGCTCAGCAATTGCTTGAAGGAAAGGGTAGAGTGGAGTTAGAAAGTTTGGTTAATCCGAAGGTTGAGGGCTTGAAAGAGGTTAAAAAAGTTAAATTGGGGATTCAGCACATAATAGCGGACGTGTTACACAAAGATGCGGAAGTACATTCCTTGTTACGTAAAATGTAAATACAAAACGTAAATTGGTCTTGTCCCCAAAATTAAATTGATCAACTAGCACAAATAATTTGAGCTCAATTCTGTTTAATTCTCTTTACAGGAAAGATTCGGGACAGATTATACTTCAAAGTAAGTTGAAAGGAAACGATAATGAGAAGGGAAGGGAGACAACAAAATACGATTTATACTGGAATTTTTCCCAACCAGTAAGAACGGTCAGACCTCATCAGGTTCTGGCTATCAATCGCGGAGAATCAGAAAATAAATTGTCGGTTAAATTGGTGATTCCCGATGAGTTATGGACTCCAATTAAAAATTATTGCAGGAGAAAATGGATGACAAACGGATACGAATATGAATTGAGAAGAGTTTTGTTCGATGAGAGCGTAGCCGACGCGATTAAAAGATTGTGTAAGGAGTTAATTTCTTTTGAGAATGTTTTCTCCGTATGGAAATGAGATTTGTTAGAATTGTACTTGCAAACTTTTAAAAATGATCTGAATTTCAGTCAGCCCTTTCGTCACGAGACGTGTCAGATCCAAATTAAATGAGGAAGCAGCAGATGAAGCTGTGAATGTGTTCGCGACCAACTTGAGAGAACTCTTAATGACTCCACCTTATCGTGGAAAAATTGTCATGGGCATCGATCCAGGATTTCAACACGGATGCAAAGTAGCTGTCGTTTCACAGACTGGAGAACTATTGGCCCACGATAAATTTTTTCTTAATCAAAAAAATACAAAAATAGATTCACCTCAAGAGAAAGTAATAAAATTAATCTCACAATTCCGGTTAGTTCTTAGTTCGAATTTAACGAAATGTTTTTTCTCCAAACGGTTGTAAGTCATAGATATACTAAATTTTAAAATTTAGGCGAACGATTATTTTGTTGTAGGTGTGAAACGATTGCTCTTGGCAATGGCGTCGGCTGTCGAGAGACTGAAGCTTTCCTAAGTGATCTAATCCAAAAAAATTGCTTTAAACCTCTAAATGTTTCTTATACAATCATAAGTGAGCAAGGAGTTTCTATTTATTCGTGTAGTTCTGCAGCTTCAGAAGAATTTCCAAATCTTGAACCCACTTTTATTGGTGCTAGTAAGTCTGGTAGATGACATTGATCTATTGAGTTCTCTTGAGAAGTCACTGAAAGTTAATTTTTTATTTATTTTTAGTATCATTGGCGAGAAGACTTCAAGATCCTCTCAGCGAACTAGTCAAGGTTGAGCCAAAGCATCTTGGAGTGGGATTGTATCAACACGACGTAAAAGAAAAGAAGTTGGTTTCCACACTAGATGAAATCGTGTGTGAGTGCGTGAGTTTTGTCGGCGTCGACATCAACACTGCCTCTTTTTATTTGCTCAAGTCAGTTTTATTATTGCAAAATTTACATGAAATCATCAAACAGGATTCTGTTTTGGGTAACATAAATTTGGTTTGTTGTAGACGAATTGCGGGATTAGGATCATCTAAGGCTCAAGAGATCGTCAAATATAGGTCAACAAATTGTCCGTTTAAAACTCGGGAAGACTTGAAGAAGGTTAAAGGAATAAGCGTTAAAACTTTTCAACAGTGTGCTGGATTTATTCGCGTCATACCATGCACTGCCAAGTAATTATAATGTTTAGCTTGTTGATTGGGTTTTTTATTTTGTAAAGTTGTATGGCTGTTTCTGGAAAAGTTGGTCGATTTTTGAGTTTTTAAGGGGAGAAAATCTGAGAGGAAATAATGTAATCTGTAATGTAATGTTTTGATCAGAATGTCTGATTAGAAAACGTCAGAAGTCATTCCTTTACTACACATATACGCTTAAATTATCGATTGTTGAGTGTTAACTTTTCATTTTCTAGGTGCAAGAAGCCCAGCTGTTGTAAGGTTAAACCAAACCCATTGGATCAAACCTCCATTCATCCAGAATCGTATGAAACGGCCTTTGGGTAAACTAAAATGTTTTTATTGACTCAGACCAAGTTTTGGTTCAGCCATACCAGTGTATTAATCATTACCTTCTTATATACAGAATATTAAGAAGTTTTGGTTTGGACTTGGATGAATTAGGCAGCAAAAAATTTATCAAAGACATGAACAACCAAAGAAATGTTGTATCCGTTGAAGCTCTGGCCAAAGATTTTGACTCTTCCATTCCTTCTGTGATTTTGATTCTTGATTCGTTGACGAAACCAATAGATTTCGACGTGAGGAGTCTCTCTGCGGGTCCAATATTTCAACAAGAAATAAAAAAAATGGAACAGTTGATGCCTGGAGATAATCTCACAGGTATTTAGCATGACCTGAAATTTTGTTATTGTAATTTATAATCAGACTAAAGCAGTGTAGTTTTTGTTTATTTAAGGCGTCGTAAGAAATACAGTGCCTTTCGGAGCTTTCGTTGACGTCGGAGTTGGAGTTGACGGCCTCATTCACCGTTCTCAGATGAGAAATAAAACGCTACGACTGAATGACAGAGTCTCGGTTGAAGTATCATCTATAAACCTCAGCCAAAAACGAATTCAGTTGAAGCTTTTGTCGGTTATTGAAACAAACTCGAATTGATTAGTTTTATTTATTTAAAGAAAATGACACCAGATGTTTTCCACAAAAGGTGTTTATACAAGTTTGATATACATTCATTTAATTTAATTACTTTCACAGGCTCAATGTTTTTATTTGACTGAGGACTTGAAAGAAATTTATTTAACACTTTGAAATCATGTTCTTTCAATTTCACACCTGAGACTTAATGAAAGGCAAACAGTGATTAAGATTTCTTACTCTCTTGATAATCTGTCAACTTATATCAAACCTAATTAAATCAAGGTTGTGAAGAGTTTGGTTGAGTGGTTGAAGTGACTGACTAGTGAAGTGGTGATTTATAGTTTGAACTCCCTTCCACATTGTAATCAAAACAAAATCGAAATTATGTCAAGGTTAACTTAAATAATACTAAAGCAGAGGGGAAAAACAGTCACTGATAATAAATTAAGTTATATTATAAATAAAAGATGTACAACAAGCAAGCACTTCCTTTAAATCAAGTTAGACAAATTAAAAATAATTTTAAAAATTAATGTAACAGCACAATGATAAAATGAGCTACTCGATTCATATTTTATGAGTATTTGCTCCACATTATTTTAACGAAAAGCTTTATAGCCATCACAAATGCAAAACTGTCAATTGTTTCACAAACAAAATCATACTGAAAATCATTCAAACATCAAAAATGCATTATGTAAATAATTCTTTGGTGCAGTAATTAGTTTGTATTGAAAGTTTTGGGACTTGTTGATATTGTATTATTCCCCAAGTCATCAGGATTGTGGTTGTTGGCCCAGCTTCCCATTTCAATGTCAGCCTTAGCTTCTTCTTCCTCCTGAAAATAAAAACCAAAATTAATTTTTTAGGCCAAGGATGATAAATTTGATTAAAACTAAAGAACTCCAAAGGTTACACTCAATGACAATAATCAAACTTGGGTTATCTCTGATCAGTCTTAGAATATGTAAGCTTATAGTTGATTGTAATCATTCCTCTCACTTCACTCCAAAACAACTTCAGTAACTCCTCTTACTCACCTCTTTCTTCATTCGAAGATATTCATTTATTTCAAATTGATACTTGGGAGTTGTTATACCAAAAAACGAGGCCAGTGATTCTCCTAAATAATCACAAACTTCAAGAGCTTTCGATCCAGCTGTTGTTGTTTGGTACCACATCCATGGGAGCCATGTTAATTGTTGCTGAAATTTTTATCAGAATCTTGATTATGGTCTCATTAAGTGAAAGTAATCAAAGATTAAATTTACTTTAACTCACTGGATTCACTTGGTTCACTGTTTTCAGATCTATATCTGTGGACGAGGCGTCATCTGTTGCGTCTACTTCTAATGTACCGTCAGAAAAGTACAAAAGTTTCTTCTCAGAAAAGCTGGAGAATTTATCGTGTTCAGGATCCTGCAATTATAATACCACAGGATTAGTGTTTTCATTAAGTAGGATTTAAAATTTTCCACACATAAAATTTAATTACCTTAATATCAGAGAAAATATTCATTGTTTATTATTTTTACACATTTATGTACCAACTAGTTAACCTCACACGACTTCTCATTAATTAATAAATAAAAACATTTTTTTAGAACAAAAGATTTATGTCACAATTCGATTTGTTTGGATGATTCACAATCAAGAAAACACACTGGGAAATTTTAAAAGAATCAATTTACCATAACAAATAAGTGCATTCTGCTTGTCTTTGTATAAAATTCTCAAGGTTAAATAAGTTCCAACTTAGACCGATAGGTGGCGGGTCAAACAAAACGACCGTTACACATGCAGTTTTGTGGTTGATGAATTCCATTTGTGCTTAAAAAATTTATTATTTACTAAGTATTAATAAGTAAAAATTTACGTGAGTTTATATTATCACGAGTAAATTTATTATTTTATTATTTAAACCAAGAATATTAATACGTTAATCAATATTCATTTTGAATAGCTCAAAGGTAAGTAAGGTGTGTGTTACTAAACTGATTTATTACATCAAACCTTTTTACACAATTTCCTTATTAAATTTGAAAATAATCCCAACAGTTTTGTTATTGAGTATCTTATTTTGTTCCTTTTTTGTTAGTGGGAAAAATAAATAGTGAGATGGAGGAGAAGAAATCAAGAAATTCCCAGTATGAGAAATTGCTTTTAAGAGAAGAACAGATTGATAAGGAACTTAAAAACTGGGAAATAAAATCAAATCCAACTTATGAAATGAATCTTTTACATAAATACAATGAAGTGAAAGATGCTGCACAAATTTTATTGGGAGTCATTGGAAATATTGAAGGTGTTACAGTGAAAGAATTACACGAAAGATTTAATTTGCCTTTGACTGATTGATTTGGGTTTTTCTTTTTAATTGGAATTGTTATTTAGTGTGGTAAGAAAATTTTTATATTTATTTTTTCATAATAAGTAAACAGTGCAATAATTCAATTTTAAGAGAAACTGGTTCATTTATTGGAAAAAATTTATTTTTGCAACTGCTATTAAAAATTTTTTTGGAGAACTGCTCATAATTTTGAAAAGTACAGTGGAACCTCTCATAGCAAGAAATTTGTTTAATGAGCAACATGTGCATGGGAAATCTCCCCAACAGTTTTTGTCCACCTGAAACATATTATCGTTTTTACATTAATATGGGAAAAATTGTTTTGCATAATGAGTAAAACTCTGGAACGAATTAATCTATGAGAAGTTCCACTGTATCTTGGCATATACTGATAGGATGGTTTGAAGTGTTTGTAACTGGTATTTCAGAACCTAGCTTTAACAAATCAGGGTGCTTGAATTAATATGGAAGATTTATAATTTTTTTTATTACAGAAAGTGTGTTCAATTTGATACTGAGGCAACTTCAGATGTGTTTGAATTTTGTATAGTGTTCTTAATTAAAAGCAAGTTTACTCAAAAGAAATGTCCTGGCAGCTTGATAGCATTCAAAATGATTGAAGATTCTAGATGACAAGTAAGTTTTTTCAAATAAGTTTGATTATTGTTTGTCAAAGAACCTGGAATTAGATTGTAGTTATAATTACATTTTCATCCTTGGTTATTCAGGAAGGGTTCAAACTATCAACTGTTATGCCTTACTCAAACATTCAGCACAGTAACTTTTTATTTAAGCTGGCTAAAAATCTCGACATCAGTTAATTGCACTTCTTAGTTATATTATTTGCTTACATAAGAAATCCTTGAATTGTAATAACAGTCACAACAGGCATACAGTAGGCAGAATACACTCAGGCTAGTGTTTGTGCTTGAGAGTCAGGACCCTCATGACAAAAGTTGAAACACTGTAAAGGTGTGGTTTGACCACTCAACCAAAGTCATCTCTTCATAAACTGATGTAAATGTATTTTAAACTGTGTTTAATTTCAGGTTTTTATTTAGCTCTATGTGGTAAAGTGATTTCTTTACTCTTCATCATTCTTTCTATTTGTTCATTAACTACTCCAAAGAATTTACTTCCACAGTTTCAAATTTCAATTGTTGAAGGATGTGATTATAAATATAAGAAAACAGGCTCAAGAAAATTGAAGGACATGTATATATTTATTGAAGAACAACATTCACATATAATTTTTAAATGAGTTAACAATTTCATAAAGTACATAAAGTAGAAGAAAGAAGGCTCTGCAGTTAAATACATAAGAGATAGATTCTGAAATTAGAGTGTTAGGAAAGTATTTGAAATTGTTCTCATTAAAAAGATGATATTACATTATTCATTAAAATTATTTTTATTATTCAAACATATTCTCAACCTCTTCCTCTTCTCCTAGATGGCTGATTATTATTTTATAGGAGAAGAAATAAATCTCTGCTGTGTATAGATTTCATTAGCAAGGATCTTAAATTATTAACACTACTACTAACACATATACATCTAAAATTATTAAGTCAAGTAGTAAAAGGTGTTATGCTAGTGTTAGTTTTGTTTCTGTAATAATTTAGGATCGTTTAAAAACTATTTAAGGATGTATTTGTTAATTTTTTTGCTTGTTTCAGTTAGTAAAAGTTTATTTTTGGTTTTCTATGTGGTCATGCTTGTAGGGTTTTAGGATATTGTAGTGTCACATAAGCTCCTTGATGATTTGATCGATCAAACGGAGTTGATATGGTATTGATATATCAATGGAGTCGAGAATGGTATGATCATTGGAGAGACGAATGAAAGGATTTGACAATCAACTGTGGATTAGGTGAGTGATTAACTTGTTTATTGTTGAATTTATTTAGAAGATTGTGTCTACAAGTGACGTAATGAATTTATTATATCTTTTTGATAATAAGATGAGACACCTTTCAGCTGTCCTTGCTTTCTAAAGTGATATACATTACTGAGTATATGAGTTGGGACGGTAATTCGGTGTCTGTATTTTGAGAGAGAAACCTTTATCAAACAGTACAATAGAATAATTAATGGTGAGACTAATTTGGTGAGGATGTCCGATTATGATTGAACTCAACAATCTCCTACCGAATAAATTTCAGGCTCGTCTTTCAGTTAATCATTTTCTACCAACTGAACCTGTTTTTTGAGGTATAGTTGTTTCTTGGGTATCCATATTGAAGGGTGTTTTTTTAAATATATAAATCCTTAATCTGTCCCTTATCATTTATCCATTACTTAAAATACGGGCTTTATATATTTGATAGAAAGAGGTGGAGTAAAGAGTCTACGGGAACTCCTTTTGAAAATCCTTAAATTTAATTTATACGAACTTAATTTGTTTTCATCTAAAACATTAATTAGGCTAAAGGAATGATAGAAATCGTGTAGCGGAAAAATTCTCGAAACGCGTTTCCTTTTCTCTAAATCTGCCTTATGACTATTAATTAATTGAATTAATTAATTAAAGGAAAATATTTTGATTTCGTTTTCCATATTTCATTCCTTTTACACTTGGATTTGACTTAACTGCAGTTTGTGAGCCTTACCAATTAAATAGAGTAACAAAATAAATTATTTTCAGGTTTTTGGGGTATTAGATAACTACGGAAACGGTTGAGGACAAGGTTAGACAGGTGAAATTGACATAGAAGAGAGCACACCCAAGAAAGAATCCTCAAAGAAGGAAAGAACGAAGTATCAGCTCTGCCTTGAGTTAGTTAAAGTAAGAAGTGTTAGCGAAATGAGAGAGTAACTACGATCCAAAGTCAAGAGTCAGGTTTCACTGTCACGAAAAGAGAATTATTTTAAAGGTAATCATTTGTACATCCTCTTCTGGGTTGAAATCTTTTGGTCGTGTAATTCGGATGAAAGACACCGAGAGCGGCTTCATTTGTTGAAGAGGGAGGTGGGCGTCGGAATGCTGAAGAAATATTTTCCTTCTCCCAGGGCCAGTGAAATCCGCAACAGTTTGCAAGACTTAAAGATTGTCTGTTGGACAAGTAATAGACCAAAGGGTTTATGGCTGAATGGGTGTGACCGAGAAGCAAGCAAAAAGGAAGGACTGATGGTGGTACAACAACTCCCGTTTCCGAGTATATCTTAAATCCGACGTAGGGCGCCCAGCAAATGGCGAACACCACAACCATGGCGACGAGCATGTTGGCGAGTCTTCGTCTACTGTGGAGGCTTTGACGACTTACTTGCTTCACAAGGGGTGGAATCTTCCTCATTTTACGATTTGATTTGATTATATTTTGCGCGGTTCTGCTTTTAGACTGCCTCCCAGGCAATAACTGCGGTTTCATTTGCATTTTAAGGTCATTTTGAACAGCTTCCCCTGACGAAAACTCATCATCTTCATTTCCTTTGTAATGAACCATCTGAAAATAAAATTAAAATTGAGATTAAATCAGTCTCATTTTACAGTTTTTCCTTTTTTCTTACAGAACAAGTAACGAATGAATGAAAAAATCATTCAATACCGTAACGAGTTCGACAACGAGGAACCTTTCAAGTGTTCATTATCAAAATGTCAAGTGAGAGAAAGAAAGAAGAGTAGGTTGTGGCAAAGGAAATCACTTACTTAAAGAAATTTAATCACAATCGATAGCCTTACAAGTTCTAAATTTGTCTCAGGAAATTCGACTCCTTTCTATTCCACGATCTTTGTCAATTGACCCTAAACCCTTTTAAATATTCTTCGGAGAGGAGAAAGTAAAAGAAGTAAAAGATGAGAAGTAAGAAGTACGCGTTGGTTCTCAAAAATTTTTGTTTAACTGAAACACGTCAAGGGTAAAAGGGTATGAAAACCGTACCTCGGGCAATTCACTAATTAATTTGAAATTAATTACTATTTTATTGCATGCTTTTACATATTTCAACCAATTAACCGTTTCATTTTGAAAATGTATAGACCGCGTCCTTCATTAGTTTTGAGATGACGTGTGTATTGGGGGAGGAAAAAGCTGACTCATTGTTTCCATTTGCTGAAATTATTGTAAAATTTTATTTTTAGGTGTATTGATATTTAGCATTTAATCATACTCGAGGGAAATTTCGTGGCTAATTAAAAAGGATTCTTTGGGGTCTTTGACCTGTTAAATCGGCTCCTAACAGGCAGAATTTAGTAAAAGTTGTAAAGCTTTGTTCTCATAAAAGTTTTGTCGATAGAATATGATTAAGAATTTGATTAATTAAATTTTGTTGTGTAATTTATTCAAAGAATAAATGTTTTAGTGTGTTTATTGGAAAAGCACAAATCGTTTCTTGACATTTTTTGCATATACATTATGCGAATTTTTGTTATATTAAATTTCATTATATCGACATTTCTAGATCAGCATTGAATAGAAATAGTGATGCTTATTTTGAACCATTGTCAATAAGCATATAATATAATGCGTGAAAACATTTCAAAGTAATAACATTTATTTGAGTGATAAAGACATACTCTAACATAACATAAATTAGATTTATCAATAGTTAGTTGCTTGCGATTTAGAGATTGATTTTCTGGTCTCCTAGAGACCTGATTCATTACGAATTTAATTGATAAAAATGATATATTTAATGATTGTTTACATTAGATTTACTTGTCTGCCGTATTGAATCTCTTTTCCGTTGTTTTTATGTAGACTGTTCACCCCTCAAAGATTCAGCTCAGTAACTTTTTTATTTGAACTGGCTACAAATCTCTAGTTATATTATTTATTTAGTTATAATATTTGTTTGCATAAGAAATCCTTGAATTGGAATAAAGGTCACGACAGGTGTACTTAGACGGAATACACTCAGAGAGGCTTGAGAGTAGGACCCTAGTGACAAAAGTTGAAACACTGTTTAGCTATGACTATCTTTGTGACAAATGTTTATTAAGGTTCTGCCAACTTTATGTGGTCCTGTCTTGCTACAGCATAATATGGACATCATATTTACGATATTAGTTGCAATCGAGGCACCTGTCACCTGTCAATAGAATTTTTCGCAGATAGCTGACGAAGTTCCCATGCCCAGAAAAGACTTGATAATTTATATATTATGCAAATTAGGTGTAAGATATGTCCGACTGATAACTTTACTCCTATTAATCGTACAAATTTACCTCTTCCTGACTGATAAACTACTTTAATATTTTTTATAAATAATGCACAGTTATTTCTTTGTATTTACAAACAGACTTTTGATCGATTTTTATCAATAATTGTAGTAAATTAACAAATTTTTTACTTCGTTTATGTAAAATTAAAACCAAAAAAAAATGTAATTGTCTGTGTGATGGTAATAATCTTAAATGTTAACTGTCATGCAAAATTACTTCAGTTAATTTTAATAATATTAATTTGTGTTTTATATTAAGATAGATGACTGATGACAGTTTGGAACTGACAGTGCTTGATTTCAGTTAGCATCCGTGTTAAGTTTGGTTGAAAGTAGTTTAGTGTGTTTAACTTAACCTGAGAAACTGTATATACAACAAACGCAGATTGTTAAATATAAGTTTTATAACTGGAAATGGGATAGAATCAAGTTTTTAAATTTATCCGCTGATAGGTGGGAGGAGTAGTGTAGTGGTTAAGTTCCTGACTTGGACGCAAATGGTCGCGAGTTCGAATCCTCCTTCCGCATCCTGTTATACCCAAAAATTAAGGGTGAAAACGGATTAAAACCACCACCAAATTTATCCACTGATAGATTATAAGTTGGCAATAAGTGTGGTTAAGGGTGAATAGAAAACATAAAATTTTGCGACTGAGTTAGGTTTTAACTCACAGAAACCAAAAATAAATTTGTAAAGAATTTTGTACTTTGGATGGAAAGGTAAACACTAATCAATGTTTTATTGTAGGCTAACTAGTTCTTTCAAAACTCCCACTAACATCTGATAGAAGTGTAAACGAAACGCATTCGGACTCACTGGTGCAAATCTATTAAAGGCAAATAAGCCTGAAACAGTTTCCAATGAATTACCATCTAATGGGACTAAGAACTTCGGTACTCTCATTTCCAGGTGATTTGCCAAGGCGGGTTTAACACTTTTCATTTTCTGTTTCATCAGCGCACTACCTAAATTCAATGAAATGAGTTTTTTGGAAGTTTAATCGATATTTTTATGTTACAATTAATTAAAATTCATGTTGTATTTCATTTCAGATGGTTTCATCTATTGACCGATTCTCCCAAGTTTTCCTAACGACAAGTCATTATGTTTGAAATGGAATCCGTAGTAAAAGGAGTGGCTTTGGGAGAATGGCCGACCGAAATAGGAAAAGAAAACGGAAGAAGAGGAAATTAAAACGAGTGTCGAAATGAAAAGGAGTAAACATGTTCGCTTTAATTAAGGATTTTAACTTCACTTTGAACCACGCCTTTATTATAGGCCTTCCATTGAAGTTCTTGAAACTTAAATGAAACATAGGTCCCAAAGGACTTTTATCACCTTTTATTATAAAAGAAGAAGAAGAAAAAATTTTTGGTTCGTCATTTTGCCGAGGTTTCGAATTGACCTTTGACCTAGAAAACGATTTTCTCAACCCCCCTCCTTTCTCTCGTCTACTTTCTTCTTTAAGATACTCAAAGTTTCATGTTGTAAAGGTTTTCTGATTGATGTTGCTGGGAATAGAGGGCTGTGAGAGGGAGAGGAGGATTTAGAAAGGTCATCGTTAATGAAAGTTTCGCCGAATTTCTTTCTGGTGATTTTTGATAAAGATGGATTGGAGGGATTAATGGGTAAGCTTCCCAAAATCTGACAGATTTCATTTTGTTATTTCCTGCCTTTCCGTCGAATTGATTCATTTAACCCCCTTTTCCTTCCTTTCATTTTGTTTTGTTACAGTTTTTTGTTAAGCCTATTAACTACAAAGACAGTCAAAATGATCGTGGTGATGTTGAAAGCACCTTCATGCTAATTAGACGTCAAACATCATGATGGATTCAATGTGTGGGAAAACATTTCCAAATTTAACAAAAAATAATTTTTTTCTACAACAGCACAAAAGTCTTAATGAATTATTCAAGTGAAAAAGTTTTTTTTGGGGGCGGTATTTTGCTGTTTCACGGATATAAATAATAAAACATTTTGAAAAATCCCACGGAATCGGATTATGTTGGAAATTTTCAACGCAAGAGAGAAGTAGAGAAATTTGTCGAGATATGTAAATTTGAAAGGCCTCATTTTTTTGTAAAATTTTGAAAAATTGAGAATTTAAGACCAATACTTTGGGAACGCTACCAAAAAGCTAATATTTCCCACGAATAATATTAGCCGTCGACGGGCACACTTCTCTAGACGTCATAGCATAGAGTAAGAGACTTTTGTTATAATATATGTATTATCGTATATATTCTACCTGGGATTTTAAAACTATACATTCAAGGCGTCGTTGGACTACTGAGTAATTTTTCCCCTTTCTGTCTCTGTGTAGCTGTTCAATAAGATTCGAGAGTCGTTCAGTGGTTCCCAAACTTTTTTTGTGTCGTAGACCCTTTGCCATGTTTTTCGCTTTTGGGTAGACCCCCTACTTACCTGATTTTTGTTAATTTCTCACTGTAGTGAAGTAAATTATTCACTTCATAGGTACTTTTATAAATATTGTATATGTCTTTATATTATAAGATAGTATAATGTAAGTAAATAGGTGCTATCAATGTATGTTGAGATTCAATATTGTGGATCCCCATTTTCATTTTATGGACCCCTAAATTTTTCCCAGACATAGACCCATGGGGGTCGATATAGACCACTTTGGGAATCACTGGTATATATTAATCAATACTGTAGCAGAGTATCAGTGCAATTAATAATTATTTTGTAATTTACTTAGCAGTAGCGATTGGTTGTGTGTAGATGAAATTAGGTTTTATTATTCCTTCTCTAACCACGTGACTAATTCATTATGTCTTTGGGGTTGTGTATAGGTATTTTGGTATTCGGTGAAGGGGCCTTTTGAGAATTTTTAGACTTTTTAATCGGTATGTTGATTAAGAATCGTAGGTGAGTTCGATAGTATCATTCTTTCCGGTTTTATAGACTCTAACCCCGAGTTGAATTTCGGTCAAAAATTGTTGAAAAGTTCATTGAACTCTTGAAAAAACGTCGAGATTTGATTATTAATTATAATAATTAATCTAAGTAGTAATAATTAAAACTAATTATTATAAAATGACTGTAATTAATTTGTATTAATGCGAAATTTTTCACAATCCTAATTTTGATGTTTTCAGTTTGGTTTCTGTCATCTAACTCGACAGAAAGTCAATTTAACCTGTAACGAGTTTCCAATTACGTGAACATCAAAAGACTTACCTTCGACGGCGAATCCGGTAAAACTGAAGCAACAATGATGACATGTTGTGGTTTCCTTATAATCGGCAGCGGGAGAGGGAGCGAAGATTGGGACGTAGCACAAAGTTTATGGCCGACAGATAAATGACAAGAAGCGACGGTGAGACATGGAATGACATAGACGATTGCTATTTGCGACAGAGTGTACGCTAGAAGGAAATAAGATAAGAAAGAATTTGTTAGAGTCCGGCGGTGGTATTAGTCTCTCTTGTAATTGTTTCTAAGTCCAGGTGTAAGTTTGTGTTTATCTAATTTCTCCCTCTGTCTCGGTTTTATGGCCTCTCGGGAAATGGAAGCAAAATTTTTAATTACTGTCTGTTTTTCAGTGACTGGAATATCTCTCGTTATCTCCGTGACATTTGTGGATGGAATCCTCGTCTGGCTTTCTTCTGAAGGAAACGAGCTGGGAAATATTTTCACTAATTTGGCTGAGTCCCATTTAAAGTTTTTAATTATGATTTCGACGAAAGTTTAACGAAAACATTTTCCTATTTAAAACTGATGATCACACAAAACTTGAATTTGAAAAGTTTGTTTTGAAAAGCGAAAGTTTTAAAATTATTTTCGAACGTGCATCAACGTTCTCATTTCCGGGTAAAACTTTAATTTTGCCTTTTTCCTGGCTGATCATTTTGAACTTCTTGATCGGCTACTACGATACATTTGAACCGGACAAAACGTTTCGAAATAAATTTTTCACTGTTTAGGGTAAATTGTCGTTAGGTACCAAAACAAATCCCGGATTTTTGAAATTTCTCATTCACCTTGAAGATGATAAAGTATGAGAGGGGCTAACCCCCCACACGACTGATTAATTTGAGAACTTAAGGTGAAGTTGTGTTGCGATGTTGAAGGAATTTCGGAATCGCGAAATCTCAAAAAGTGGTATAGTTTGAGGTTGAAGTAGAGGAAGGTGGGGTGAACACAGTTCTGCATTCTTCAGATTCTTTGTGTTAAGCCTTTCACGCGTTTATTCATGAGAGTGTTTAATTGCTGTTTGTAGTAGTATGGTGTTAAAGTGCAACCTGTTCTTGGTTTTTGTTCTAGGAAGTGGTAGCTCATACCTGTTCTGTATTGATCCGACGGCCATATTTCTCTGCATTGCTGTAGTGATACTTCTCTAGAGTAGAGAATGGGGAGGTGACGAAGGCGGCACTGCCCCAAACAAAAATGATCATCTGCTGTGGTTTTAACTTAGACAAGATCCTCGAGTGTTTGACGATAGCGTAACGATCCAGAGCCAGCATCATTAGAGAAGTTGTACTTGCAGCGACCGGTAGTGACTATAAAATGAAACAGAATTCGATTTAGAGGAATGAAAATTTTAACGGGAACTTCATTGAATTCGATAAGTAGGAGCATACTTGAGCGTAGAATGCGATCTTGCAGAGCACGACTCCCATCGTCCAAAACTGTATCAGCACTGTGGAAAGGGAAATGGGCATGGAAACGGTGCACACCAAAAGATCGGAGGCGCACAAGCTGAGAACAAAACCATTCCGATTTCTGGAGCTCGGTCCAGCGATCGCGGCAATGATGAGGACATTTGCCGCTGTGCCAATAACAGAGGCACAACAGTAAAGAATGAGAAACGTGAGGTTCTCGGGAGTCCACTCGTTGTACTCTGCCGTCGAGTTCAACTCGAAGGACATGTCATCATTTTCAAAGTTTCCTATTTCGGTGGCCTCCACCCTGAAAAAGAAAGAAAATTATTTTGATTTTGAATGAGAATCCAGAGTTTAATCCCAGTTGAGTAGAAAGGGGAAAAGGTAGGATTCGGGATTATGAAGAAAGGTAGAAACGTGGTTGGGAAAGGTAAAACCGGAAGTGGTTAAAACAAAACTAAAAGCAAAAGCGAGTGAAGGAAGGAAACTGAAGTGCCAAGTTTCTTCAGGCTATCCGCCAAAAACCTCTTCTATATTGTTTAATTAGATTTGTTTAACTTCCTCGCTTATTTTTGCTATCCTTCATGGTTTTGAGATTTTCTTCGCCATGTTTTTGCCTTTTTGAGTTCGTTCATCCAGGTTATTTACGTCAACAACTAACTTCTAAGAAAAAAAAAGACAACACTCTAGGGGAAAAAGAAAAACAAGAAGAAACATTAAGAGATTTTGAGGTCGAGAGGAATGAAGAAGTGAAGTAAATTTCTTATTGAACAGGAGCGTAAACAGCCGGACTCGATTTTTATTTCCTTTCGTGAATGGGTTGTTTGTCCGTTTCCATTCACCTTCCGCTCCTTCTTTCTATCGTTTGCTCGCAAAGCTTCCTAAAGCTTCTTTTGTTTTATCAGCTCGTAGCAAAGTTGAACAGGATCTGTAAGCTTCCTAGTGGGGGTTAGTTCTTCTGTGGTAATTCTTCATTTTAATCATCTTAGTTTTTCTTTTTTTTGTATATTTCTTTTGTTCGAGTGGGAAGAGTCAACCTATCTTCTCTCTCTCTATAAATATATACATGTAGATATATAGGCGGGAATATGACAATAAAAGTAATAGTAAAATAGTATAAATAAAAGTATTCATATGACAATAAAAGTCATAAATCGGGTGAATATATGTAATTTCCGGCGATTATTCATAATCGCCGACCTAGTTTGGTAGAAGTAACAAATTACTGAATATTTATCACATTTACTGGCTAGTGTATAAAACCTCCATCTTGTATTAGAAAAATTTAATGAAAATTCTCTCAAATTCGCTTCTGGGTTCTGTTCACGGCTCTGGCTAAAGGCAAACCATGTAAGCAGCTGTGTTTGCCGGTAACAGTGAACAACCATCCAACAAGAACCGGCGCGAACAGATGGGATGTGACAGAAGCCAAGCATCTGAATAAGTTTTTATCAAACTCCCAATTACGAGTTGACATTTTATAAACTATCCGGTAAATGTGATAAATACTCAACATTTACTAGGCTTAGTCGGTGGTTATGAATAATCGGCGGGGATTTTATGTATTCATCCGATTTATTACTTTTACCGTGATATATATATATACTAGGTACGACGCACAGGGGTGACATTATTTTCCGGTTAACATAAAATTTTTATATATTCTAGAGCTATTTATAGTTCTAGAAATAGTTTGGATGATTGTTTCTTTTGATATCTGGATGAAAGAATAACTGACTTGGAAGACAATTCCGTGGATTCTTTCTGGAAGTAAGCATGAAATGAATGAAGTCGTCCAATTCACATCGTAAAAGGAATGCAATCGAATTCCAAACTCAACTGGAAGAAAATATGGCGAAGGAAGAGGAGAAAGAGTAGGAACAGGAAGAAGAAATAAAAGCCGACATAATCAATCAAATAATCTCTACTCATCCCCCGCCACTACTTCACTTGATTCGGGGGTGGTTTTTTAGACACGTAACAATTATTTACTCTCAGAGGATACCAGGAAAAGGAAGAGGAAACAGATGTGAGCCTAGAAGAAAGACTTTTTTAATAATCTCGCAACAACTGTTTGATACATAAAACGAATTTTGTTGTCAAAGTTGATCTCGACGGGAAAACCGACATTTTTAATAATCGTTAAAAAAATGAAAACTTTTCCTTTTTGCCAGTTGTAGTACGGAGGTATTAATCACAGAATCCGCCATTTATTTTGGGCCGGGTTGGGGAGGGGGTTGGGAAATGGAGTTTAAAAACTTGTTTCAGAGAATATTAATATTGGTTTTAATATTTGTTTTTTATATTGTTTTGTTTTAACTTTCCGCCGCTCAAACCCCTCTCATTTCAATGTTTGCATTTCATTAACAGTTAACTTTCTTTTTAGGGTCTCCATTTCTTCTCGGAGAACTTTCTCCATTTGATCTCGTAACAACTTGGAATGACTTCTTTATGAACATCAGCACCATGAACGTATACTATAACAATGATCTTCCGATAATGTTAATACATAACTTTTGGCTAACACGTCAAAGAGAAACTTTACTTTTATAGACCCGCTCATCCATCAGGGTCGTAGGGTGAGGGAAGCAATCAGGAACCTCCCACTGGCACGATCCTCCGCTATTGAGGTCAGAGAACCCGGGGTTATCAGACGGATTCGGCCAAGGCCTTCACCACCCTGAGCCACCCCTGCCGCGGACGACCACGGGGCCGCTTTCCTCCCGGGCACTCCGACAGGACCCGACGAACCAGACGTTCTGGGGGAACCTCTGAACGTACCAAAACCATCGGAGGATGGATCTCTCGATCCAGAGAAGAAGCGGCTCGACCTGAAGCCTCTCGCGAATGGCTGTGTTACGACACTATCCAGCCTCGACACACTGGCCACCGCTCGGAGATACCTCATTTCGGCTGCTTGTACCCGGGATCTGATCCTTTCGGTCGTCAGTCAAAGAAAAATTTTCTTAATTTTTGTTTTAATTCGAAGGACTTCCGCTATCTCTCTGACATCCTTCCTGTCTTCTTCGAATCATCGAAACCACTCAAATAGTTGGAGATGTCTGTTCATTTTGTGAGGGATCCGGAAAAGCTGCGATCATTTTATTCGCTATACGTCGACTTTGATTGCTATCAGAATTTGAGCAGTTAGTCAAGAAAACTTCACACAACATAAGCCATTCACCATCGAAAAGATGACTCATGGTTCTTGACACAGAAAATTATTCCGGTTTATTTTGGGACAGAGTGTGACACAAATTCATACAAACAAGTCAAAGAGGTCAATTCACAGGATAAACTTCTGTGAAAACTTTACCGCAATCTATTTGAATGAGGAGAAATTGAATCAAACTAATCTGTACATCAATGAATCTAAAATCAGAGTAAGTTTCAGCAGTAACAGCAGCATAAAAGTTTTGTGCACCGTGCCCATGACAAAGCTCTATGTACAGAATATAGTACGTAAGAGTTTATGTGAATCGTCTTAATAATGTCTTTCCTAGACTGTGATGATTAACAATGGTGTCGTCATTGAATTGTCAGCCACAATTCTTACAGTTTCTCTCCTGGTTGAGTTATATTCTATGCAGTTCTGTATCTCTCAGAACCACTCATTAAAAGTTCGAGGTTTCGAATGCAGTCGAGTTTGAACTTGCACATGAATCAGCTCAACGACACGCTTCTTCACGAGAAGTCTTACAAGTTGTCTCGTTTCAAAACTTTCATAAGCCCTCTTTCGCGAAAACCGCTCGAAAAGGGATTTGTCGTTTGGTGTTCAAGTTGTAAGCTTCTCCTTCGCATTTTCCGAAACGTCTCCTCTTTGGTAGACGACATTTTTTCGCTCTCAGCGAATCGTTTGACAAAAGTAATTCTTTGATGTCTTGAATGGCGTTCAAAAGCCCTGATATAAGTAAACTAATGTTGTCACGACAGATTTTATGCTCTAAATTGTAATCTCTCAATTCAGTCAAATAAGAAGCCACAGGTGGTCGAGAACTTTTGTGAGACCTTTGACACAAATGACGGTTGGCGTCATATCTTTATAAATCATAAACGGAGCCCGGGAATGAGCATTGCTGACTGTTCACTTTGGTGGTGACTGAATAAAATGGCCTTATACAAAGAATATCGTTTAAATTTTCATGGTTCGTCTGTGTCATTAGCTGTATATACCCAAAAATGGTTTGGTTTACCAGTCTTATCAACATCCTGATGGTTCCAACAACTCTAAATTGGCATAATTTTTAAGTGTTTGCTGTAGACATATGTGCGTTTTTGCTGAAATTGTGTATATATAGAATGAACCTCTACACTAGCTTGAAAACTGATTATCGAACTCTTCCTTTTATGTAACCTTTTTCCCAAAGCCGTTATCTTTCATCTTTTATCTTAACTTTCGATCATTTTTATTTTTATCGATTGATGCGGTTGTAAGTCTTAGAATCTGAATGTAGAGAATTTTAAGGTATTGTGGTTTGGGTCTGAGTAGAAAGCTGTGACTTTAATATGTTTGTTGCATGATTTTGGTCAGTTCCTACCACAGAATCGCATAACTTGAAAAACAGTTTTAGAACCCAGGAATTGGATGAGTTTCTAAGGTAGCCTATGAAGAGATATCGAATTGGTTGATGAACCTCAGTCTCTAATTGACAGCCCAGAAATTTTTGACATGCAGGTGCAATAAAGAAGAAAAAGAATTTTCTGCTAGTTATGATCACAGCTGTCAGTTTTGATTTTGAAAAAGCATCTGACTATTTGGTTGGGATTATTTTTATTTGTCCACAGCCATTCCCACAGATTTGAAAAAGTGGAAGCTTTTTGAACGTAGCTTTAAAGTTAAACTCAACCGGTTAACAGTCGTGGGGGTTCACCTTTAAAAGAAAAATTCCGTTATTTCAAAACCGTTTAACCAAAGAACCAAAAAAAATCCATTTGTACCTCGCCACGGGTTCATTTTATTTTTATCGGAAAAGCAGGTCTGCAGTCGAAGCAATTGATTGACAAAATCCAATTTTCATTGGAAAAGCTAAAAGCTTTTTTAAGCTCATTTTTTTCCATATTTATTCGAAATTGGAATAATTGAAAGGAATAGCAAACGTCAGCACTGGCTTGGAGATGAAAGAGGATGAGTGGGTGGGAGTGGGAGATGAAGTAAAAAAATCAGGAAAACAACTGAAAGGAAAAGTCGAAAAGATTAATAAATTTTCCATCTTTGATTAAGAATAAAATGTTCGCCGAGGCGTGATGACTTAAAATTGTTCAGAGGAAGGAGAAGAAACGTTTCGTTTATAATTTAACATAAATTTTTGATTGATTATTTGAGAGTTATGATTTAATCAATTTCAAAATCATTTTGTGGTTTCGTTTTGAGCTGTGAGTGTCCGAATCTTTAATTTTTCCGTCAGATTCGTTTCCCGTGACTTTTTGAAGTTGATTTGTTGAAATTTTAATTTGTTTCCGGTCTGTTCATTAAATTTTTTGTTATAATTCGTGATAAATCTACTTTTACAGATTTGCCTGCCAAAAATTGGATAGTAACTGTCAGTCGTATGATGAAGTGGAAAACAATCCGATTTTCTAAGACTCCAGAAGTGAGGTAAACTATTTTGTGAAGATGATATACTAGTGCAGGGGTCGGCAACCTTTTTTGGCTGTGGGTCAAAATCAACCAAAATGTGACTATTAAAGAGACGTTTGGGTCATGGATATAACAGCGACAGGACAATGTCGCTGCATTCCGCATACTATCGGTCGGTTCCTATGTTATACTGGGTTCAAATTTGCAGCAAACATTTTTGGGAAGAAGAAAAAAAATGTTTGTATATCTTATACTCTATTTTCGGAGCTAAAGTGGGTCACTTGAAATTACCAAATGGGTCACTCGGTGACCCACGGGTCGCCGCCTCGTACACTAGTGTCCAATACCAATCTCCAAAATGAAGAGCTGTGGAGTATAAATTCGTACAGTTCCAAAAACACAGGATTAACTCAACCGGACATTTTTTTTTCAGATGAAAGGAAGACAGAAACTCAACAGCAGTCAACTACTTTCTGTAGTGATCTAAAGAGTTCGACAATTAAAACCACCAACGCTACCCACAGCCGCCTATAGTTAGTTCATCGCTTAACTAAACAATACCAAGGCATGTACTTCATTATTGTTCTTACACTAAAACAACACTTCCAGAACAGATGTTTGTGTTCCTCCCTTCCTCTTCTTCTCCTCCTCGTTAAAATTTTCTCTAAAAAGCCTTTTTCTTTATCCTGTTGCTTTCTTTGAGGAAACTTTCTTACCATCCCGCAGGCTTTCGTCTTCTTTTTCAGTTGAAAATCCTCAAAGTGTAGGTTTGGTGGTAGGGAGGGAGGAGGAAGCCTCTTCGGTTTCGATATTTCAAATTCCTGGTATTTCAACTTTGTATAAAGTTTTCACAACCAAAAGGAACCTGGATTTTCCGAAACTGTCGAAACTCTCCTTTTAGCCTCAGGCATCCTACCTCTTTTAGTTTTGACTTTTATCCTTTCACCGTTTCCTTGGGTTTATTTAATTTTCGTGGAAACCCTACGCATACTTTTTGCGGTCTTTCATTTCTTCCTTTCAAAAATTTTCCTTTTTCCATTCATGGTTTCTAACAATTTTAAAGGTTGAAGATTTTTAAATAGAAATGAGGAGCTGCTTGTGCTTTTGTCTTGCTTCTCATTTTCTTTTGATGTTCTTTTTTATAATTCAGAACAAAAAAAGTTAATATGAATAAGGGAGGTTGGGGCTGTGGGAGACAGAGAAGTGGGTGGAAAGCGAAAGGAGAAAAAAAACCTTTGAATGTTAATTCAATTCTGTGAGAGGAGGCAGGAAGGAAATTCTGAGTCGGGGGGGTATGGGTACCCGTATGTAACTGAATGAGCTTCTTGGTAGAATTTATTTTTTATCTTTTATTCCCTCCCAATTTTCTTTGACCTTTTTTTTGTTTCCTTTGATCAGTGAAACGGAGAAAAAATTATTAAACGTCGTCTGCTTGTTTCTCTCATTCTCGAAAATGTCTCGCTTTGTGCCCAAAACAGGAAGACTGATAATTTGCATTTTAGTTTTTAATCAAATTTTCCCTTCTTCTGTCTCCCACAGTCTCCTCTCATCCACCGCCGCCCGCTTTTGTAATATTTCGCTGCCGCCGGATTTTCGATTTGAACGAAACGAAAATTGGGTTTTGCTTTTGACGACAATGGAATTTCTATGCGTTTTGCCTTGAAATCCTTTTTGAGATATGAAATCGTGAGAGGAAAAGAGAGAGAGAGAGCGGGGTAGTTGGAAGAAATTCTCTTTTCCATCTTTTCTTTCAAGTTCCGGCTTTTGTGGGTGTTCGAACTCATTTTCTAACTTGAGCTTTGTCGAAATGGCGACAAATTCCCCTTTCGACTAGTCATCGAACGAATTTCTCGAGTGTTTTCCTTTTTAATTCCTCCCTCGAGAATGAATTTAATTTTCACAAATTTATTGTGTTAAGGGAGACTAAACTTCCGCGGCACTATTTAAACTATGTTTATAGACACCATGGCGTCTGCAGACGTGTGCCTCAATAATACTCTACAGTATTGATTAATATATGGCAATCGTCGAACGATTCTCTAACCTCAGTGAACAGCTACAGCAGGACAGAAAAGGGAAAGGTTACTCCGCCAATGACATTGTGAATTTATAGTTTTAGTATCCTAGATAAAGTAGTTCCGATGATATATATTATAGCAGGAGTCCTTCATCGTATGACCACAGACACCTTGACGACCACAGTTGTGTACTCATTGATATTTGGTACAGATAAGTTTCGTTTTGTTTTAGTATAAATTATTGTTTTATACTGTAAACAAACTGTAGGTCATGTATAGTTGAAATGTCTACCCTCACCCCCAAGTTCGCGACCTCTATCTGTGCACTCTATTAAAACGGAATAGGTGAAGTTAACACAAACACGTCTCTGGTTTGTGTATGTTTATAAACTGTATGTATGGTGTTGAAGATATAAAGTTGTATTTATAACTATATATATTATGCAGTGGGTTGTTACAGTGGGTCACAACCCACATGACCCGGTGTAACAACCCACTGTCTACTGTTTATGGTTTTATTGTAATGTCGTCCCTTCCTCTCATCTTTCGCCCTCCTCTTCTCAAATTTTGGGAAATTCCAATTATTAACGGTTTACGAAACGAAAAGCCCTCAGAGGACACGTTAGGCTAGTCCCCAAAGTTTCCCAGTTTCGGAATTAAAAACCATTTCCATTAGGATCTTAATTTAATCACACTCAAATTGGTTAATTTGGAAAATGTGAAAGGGAAGAAGAAGAAGAAGAGGAGGAGGAGGAGAGAGAGAGAGAGCTGGAAAACTCATCTCACTTGTGTTAGATTCAATATGCTCTCCTTCCTCGTCATTTTCCCGAACACCCACCAATACAATCCTCTTCCTCTGGACAGTAGATTGGTCTTGAATCCGGTTTCCCTGGGAAACATCTTAGCCAAATGGTTTCGCCAATTAATTCCGGGTTTCTTTTCCCGACTTGAAGGGAATTCGACCGTTAAATCCGGAATATCGGGCTTCCGAGGGTTAATCATTCATTCTGTATATTGACGTTTTAATTCAATTACTGTATGGAGGAATTGAATTCTTTTTAATGGTTTTACAGATATAGACACACAGTTTTCCGATTTTTATTTCCTTCGGCCCTGGCTTTTGTGAGTAAAGCTTACTTGTGAAAGAAATTCAAAAGCTTTAGATAAGTGGATGACAGCGACAATGATTCATGGGTCTCTGTGTCTACTGTAACCGTACTGATGTTAAAATTTCTGGAAATTTCGAACTGAAGGAAATAAATAGCAGGAACGGGATTCTTAATGCTGTTCCGTATATTTCAGGTATTCGGAGGTATCCAGGATTGTGGGCTGTGATTGTTCCAGTCGTATACCCCAGCAGAGGTGTCGTTACTCCAGTATGTGGCCCTAAACTACTCATTATTTATTGGTAAGTACTCATACTAAATATTTTAGTAGAAATGAAACATGTCAGGTTCGGTGTAAAATTTTTTTGTGTGAAAACTTTTTCACTTCAAGTTACGGCGCTCACGTTCATGTTCCTTCACAGTGGCGACTATCATCATTATCATCCGGTTTACAGCCCTTTATGGGCTTTGGTCCTGTCTTGAGACTTCCCAACAGGAATTTTTTTTCAGTGTAGGGTCGTTAGCCCTATGTCCAACTCTCAACCTGGAGGACCACTTGCCTGAACTTTATCTGGCTTCTACCGTTTGAGCTATCTAATTTGAGTGACCCCACCAGGAGTCCAAGCTCCCACTAGTATAGCTGTCCTGGTCATTAGGGCACACAAACCTCCCCGCCATATTAAGGCAACTTTCTGGTGATTTTTGATATCGACTACGATGTTCTCTAGTTGCGGTAACTTTTTCTGGTGTCTACCTAAAACACAGTTTGAATGGTGTCCTGTCTCTGAGTGAATCCCCGCTTTCATTTACATCGAGATCCCACTGCTATATTCTAGTCTAAACAAACACTATAATTCAGCAGGCATCGGAACCGGCGTAAGAGTAGTCAAGTTGTAACTAGATAAGAGGATATTTGATGCTTGAATCTTTCAGCCGTGGACGGAAGCACTTGTGGAATAAAAGGAAAGCCTAAAAAGCACTTCCGACGCTGGATTTCCACTCCAATTTCAAATGGAAAAAGAAGCTCTTGACCAATCTCATAAAAATTGTTTTCTACGCCATCTTGGGAAACATTGAAATGAGCCGAAAATTCCATGAGAAGACCCTTCTGGAATTTATTAGTAGAAAGAGAGAAAATGGCGGGAAAAAGAATTTTCCAAATAGTATTCAATTGGAGAGAAGGATAGAGCAACGGAAACGGAAGGAATCGAAATAATGGAACCGCACATTAGTGGAAAATTACATTTTGACAACAAAAGACGTTTTCCGAAAGGGAGAAGAAGAGAGTACAGAAGAAGAGAAAAAAAAGAAATTTTTTTTTTTATCGCCTTGTTTTACGACGCAGATTCGCCTCAGTTTTTTACTTCAACTTGAAAACATTTTATAGTTTCAAATAAAACTTCAATCTAACTTTTATGCTCCAGATATTCACACTTTGGAGGATTTCTTTCCTTCTTTCTCGGCCCTGAATCAAGTCTCTAAGTGAGAGGAGAGGAGAAGTTTGTGTGATCGCTTCCGCGATTACCCATAATTGATTAGGCGAAATCTCTTTTTGAGAAGGAAATGGAGAAACTGGATGGACAGATATTATCTAATTTACGTTGATTGCGTCACTATCGCTAGGACTTTTTACTCGTTTTGTTTGGATGCGGGGAATTTGTTTCTGAACTCGCATTCAAATAAAAGTTTTGTTCTTTTATCTGGTTGAAGGCACGTGACGGTTGTTGGGCGGCCATTTGTTCCTGGAATCTCGAGTTGGAGCTTTCTCGCTGAAGCCTGTTATGTTTACGGCTGGACTCACTTCTCGGCGAGATGACTTTCATGCACTACATTGACACCAGCTTTTAAACCTATCTCTTCCTCCTCCTCTCTATCTTTTGCTTTGTCTTTCTTCCTTACTGTATCTCTCTTCTTGTTTGTCTCTCTATTATTCTGTTTCTTCCTGACTGTTCCTCACTTTCTCTCTCTTCTTCTGTACCTCTTTTGCTCTTTGTATCTTCCTCCATCTTTATACACTCTCTCTCGCTCTCTGTTTCTCACCGTCACTATTTCCTTTCTTCATCATCTTTTACCTTTCCGAAAATCCCTCGACGAGTGTATTTTGGTAGTAAACAAAACAAAAAAAGACTGACGGTTTGGGGTGGTGTTAGAAACTCCCGCTAAATCCTATAACAAGGCCAAATGATTCTGAGAAAGAAGAAAACAAAAACCGGAAGTAAATTGGCCGTTTCCTTAATTTCGATCCGTCTTCGAGAAAAGAGCCCCAAAAGTGATTTGGACCATTTGTTAAGACTCCACAGGCTCACGTTTCTTGTTAACTTTATTTATTAACATTTCCTCTCGTCCAACCTTCTCTTCTTCCTCATTCACTTTCCACTTCTTTCACAGAACAACTTTTCTCAACAATATTTATCCATTGCCGATCTTAGTGACGTCAGTTTATCCCCTTTTTCTCAGAACAAATGTTCGTTTCTTTCTCTTCTTTTTCCTCTTCCTCTTCCCGTCTCTGTCTCTCTCTAATTTTGCGATTTACGGAGCAACAAATGAAAAAGGAAAAAATTTGAGGCTTTCCAAAAAGGAAGGAAAAGGAAATTCTCGCCACGAGGATGTGAGAAATCAAATTCGAGTCACTTGAGGGAATTGAATTACACTTTTGAAAGTTGTGAGAAAAAAAAGTTGAAATGGATAACAAAAATGGCGGAAAGGTTACGTAAAAAAACCTTTGTTTGAATTCGGTTCCAAGTATTTGGCTCTTTCGTCGTGATGGGAATTTCCACCTCGCGGAGAAAATGGCGTTTATTTGAAATTTTATTCCGGTTAAATTTCCCTTTCCCTTTCTTCAGTCGGTGTTGATAATTTTACTTTTTGGACCATTAACATCGCCTTAGAAGGCGGTGAAAAGGACCGAGATGAAGGGATGGTTACCGACCGTTGTTTACCAATTTTAATTTCAAACCTTCGAAGGTAAAGTCATAAAGTTGTGCGGAATAATTTGTTGGGAAGTGGGAGAGGGTGATAGGATCGCGAAGCAATTTCATTTTCCGAAATTTTCGATTAAATCCTTTACCCCCCCAGTTACCCCCCCTTTCCTTTCGCCTCCCAGTAATAGCTCAGGTTGGAAAATTGCTCAACAAAAACGGAGGCGAAAAGTTAAAACTTCGTCATTACCGAGATCGTTTTCTTAACTTCCCTTCCTCGTCTGTTCTGCCTTTTCTCTCCTCGTCGTCCTTTTCCGGTTTTTCCTTCCCCGTTCGGAAATCCTCTTAATTGACGGACGAACGGATGTCGAGGTGTTTTTGTTTCCACACAACTGAGCTTCGACTTTTTTATTTGTGTCCGGTCCCTTTAGAATGTTACATGTTGTGTTAGTGCGTGTATATATTGATCGTGAGTTTGCTCTATTTCCGGCGCGATTCACCTTATTATCGAACAACAGGAGAGGAGTTATTTATACGGCTCGCGTATTCTCTGTCCCCGGGAAAACCAGACAGCGTAATCTGGAATTTAGAGAATGAAAAGACTGGAAACGGTGGGTGGGAGTGGAAGAGGAGGAGAAGAAGATGGTGGAGGCATTGTTTTAACATTTCCATTCTCGGTATTTGTAAAGCTCGAGTTTAAGCTGAAATTATTGCAAGTCAGTTGTTTTGTAGAGAGGCTGATGAGGGGATGGTGGTGGAGGCCCTAAAGGGAGAGAGTGAAAGAGGCGATGAAATTCTCTTGAGTTTGGTGAAGAGGAACCTTTTCAATTTTGAAAATTTTTTTAGAGAGAGAGGATTTTAGCATCGCAACCGTTTCCACGTCAAATTTTTTATAAGAATTATGTTTCAATATTGATTCATTGACTGATATAGAAATATTGTTAATAATGAAATTTGTGCTCTCAATAAAGGAAAATTCTTGTTGTCTTCGCTTTCCCCGCTTTGATTCATCAATTCAGTGATTCTCCAGGATGTCCTTCTTGGAAATGTCTCTGACTCATTTCATTTCATTCATCATTCATATTTTCATATCGTTTTTTCTTCATCAAATAAATTTCATTATATTGACTGATCATTGTTCACTGTAGGTATATAGTATAGTGTTTGTGCTTGAGTGTGACATAAGTTGAAACACTTCGGCTATGACTATCTATGCAACAAATGTTTACAAAGTTCTGCCAACGTTATACTGAATCCTGAGGTCCTGCCTTGCTCCAATCGACATCATTTTTACAGTATTGGTTGTAATCCAGTTTCCTGTCGGTATAAATTTTCGCAGATAGCTGACGAAGTTGGTTGAAAAAGCTTGACATGTGTGGTAGTTTATATTTTTGCTTTTCACTTTATCCACCAAGACATCTCACATCCTACCAACTTCTACCCGTTTCCTTCTTTAAACGATCAAACGACCTAAACACAGTCTCTGTCCCAAAAAAAACCGGAATAATATTTTCGTGCTATAAACCACTCACAATACCTGTTGTACGGTGGTTGATTTACGTTGTGTCATCAAAATTTGCTAGCATTCTGATCAGTGGAATCACAGTACATCGAGTGATTTTATGTAAAAATAATGAATTATTTCTGAAAAAATCTATTCCGGTTTATTTTGGGACAGAGAGCGTAGAAACATGGTTGTGACAGTCACCGATAAAAATGGTGTCGATGGAATTCTAAAACAAAAGGTGGAAAGCAGTGGTTTTCGATGGAAAGGACTAATTCAATTATGTTCCCTTAAAATAAGTGTTCAATAAAAGAATGTTTGAATGACTGAATGAATGAATGAATGAGTGATCATTCGTGACGGATGTATTCACAGTCTGAAATCCAATTTTTCGGGGTTTTTCTAGGAAAGGGGGGCTCTTGACAGGTTTCACAAAATTCATATTGTTACTTCCTGAATGAATGACAGAGATATTTTTGAATGGATTAATTAAAGGAGCTAAAATTAAAAGTTTCACAGGTGCGATGGATGTGTGTGGGAGGACAAAGAGAGAGGATGAGAATGGTCATCAAAATCGAATTAGAATTCGCGACTGAATGCCAGACAAAGTCAAACATTAAAAATAAGATGAACTGGAAAATAATGTCGGCTCTGTGCGCTGCACCTAAGTCCGGCGGTTATTCATAATCGCCAACTAAGTTTGGTAAGTTTGGCAAATTATTAAGTGTTTATCACATTTACCGGCTACTTTAAAAAATCTCCAAATCTTAATGACGAATTCAGTCAAATTTTGCTTAGATGCTTGGCTTCTGTCACTTTTGATAGGAAATGGAAGCGGTAACGGATATTAGAACAGAGATTTGGGGTTCCAGGTGTTATTATGGTCTAAAAGAATCAATTAGAGCCTTCAAACGTGTCAAAACAAGTAACAGTTAATAGGAGTTGGGTTATTTATTGTTATTACTTGCTGTTATAAACTGTTAGCTCTGTACAGTAACTGTATCGACTTTGTTTTTATGACACCTCAGTTTTATTATGATACCAAATAAAAACACTCACACCAATCACATAAACTAAAAACTAACAAAATAAATAATTGAATCACAGTCCTTCCCCTTCTCTCATCTATCAAATAAGATCTTGATATCAAAATCTATCAAACAATTCAATTTCCTGTATAAAACATGGAAATAAAAATTTTAAAAGTCTAAACATTAAAAAAAAGCGAAGAGAAATGTAAGTGTCAAAAGGAAATGACGCAGAGAAATAAGGAAAACTCAAATAAAAATAAAACATCAACGAGGTGCATAACTTGAAGGAGATAGTTTCTCACAACCAACACTCATAATCAAAATGGCGGCGGATATTCGTTACAAAAAGAAAACTTTTTTATTACGAACACGGTGTCTTCTTCACAAAACAAGAGGGGGGGAAAGTTTTGAAACAATCGTTAATCTTTTAAAAGTTTTTTGAAACAAATGAATCTTCATCTGCTGTTAATAAAAATCAATATGGCGGCTGGGATTTGGAAGGATTCGTTAGGAAAAATGAAAATGGAGGGTTTTAAACGAAGAATTTTACCTCTTTCGATTAATAATATTGAAGGCGCATTGTCTAAGATGGTTAATTAATCATTTTAATACTGATTTTAATGATTTGATTAAGGTTTTCAATTAATTTAGCATTTTGAATCGGGCTTTGTTTCGAACGGCTTGTTTTCTTTTTCATCCACAGCTTGCTCGAAAATAACGGAAATGACGTCAGAAACGCAACGTTGCGAGTGTTTTTCGGTTGTTAATGAACGCACTTCGCAGAATATGGAAGTTGACTTTTTAACTTCGAGAAAAAGTTTTGCAAATTGGAATTTGTGAGTATTGGAAAAGAAATTTGAAATCTATTTATAAATGATTTGATTTGACGTCATCTATAATTTTATTTCCCTCTACTGAAACGATATATTGAATATACTTTGGAGAGGAGGAAGAAGATCAAATATGTGAATAGACTATCTTTAAGGAATGAATTACTTTCCGAGTGAAATATTAGATTTTCTATTTGAAAGCCGTTTTGAAAAGTGGTTGAGGATATTCGATGTTAAATCTCTTTCTCCTTTCCTTTCTTTCCTCCCACCAAACATATCACGTGAAGCTTTACCAAAAGTCAAAAATGGTTTTCGAGGCTGAGATGTGCGAATGAGTTTCCTCTCTCCCTCCCTTCCCCGGACTTCGTTTCTCGGATCCTCGAGTTTCGGAGTGGAGTCAAGTTGAAATGAGTTTTTTACATGTTGACTTAGCTCTGTTTAAAAAATGAATTTTCGACAGTTTCCTCCTCTTTCCTTCTTTTCCTTTCCCTTTTTTCTACTCTATTGATTTTGATCACATCTGACAGATTCGTCTTTTGTTTAATCAAGATAAATTACACTTTTAATTTCTTGATGCGTTTAATGTTTCAGCGACCGTTTTTATTCCTTCTGATTAATATCTTTCATTAATTTCTTCTCTCTTGTCCATTTTTTTTTGTTAAATTAAATTTTTTCTTGTTTGAGAAGTTTTGCGGCAAAGAAGCGGCAAATTTTGACGCAAATATCATACTTGAATAAATGAATGAAACAAAAACACCAGAAATCTGTTTCTCTTTAAACAGGAATTATGTAATAATATTGATGATAATAATTTTCAAAAAGTCCTAATTCAAAGAAATTCTACGAATTTTGTGTTTTTCCCATTTTCCGCCCAAATTTCGTGTTAGTGTTACGTAATCGACTGAAAAACAATTTGAATTTGGGTATAGAATAATCTAACTGACGCAGACATTTTTTGTTTATTTTCTTGCAGACAAAAACAAAATGAAAGGAAACAATCGAAGTGCTGACAACCGGATGTTAGTAACACATGAACGAGTTGGAAAGTTAGTTTGGAAGCAGGAGCAGAAAGGAAGACTTTTTGCAAAATGTGTGTCCGGATGAGTGTATTTGTGTGATTTTCATGAGAGTATCTGGTAAGAGGATATTGTACCTTTTTGTTTTCACTAATTGTCGGTCAGCCTTTTCCTGCCCTTTTTTCTCTTTGTCACACGTGAGAGGATAATGAAAGTTGTATAATTAGAAGCGTTCGCGTAACACGTTCGCCCACGTCTCATATGAATTATAACAAGTAGAAAATCTTTTCTTTGTTTTTTTGCGAGCGCCTTGGTTACATGCTTCTTAGCTAATGACTTTTTGTTTCCGACTTATTAAAATCTGTTACGCAATGTTTGTTATTTATATCGAGTAAGGCGCTCAATTCTGTACACAATCACATCTTTTTTTCTGCGGTTTTTGAAGTTGTGCGGTTTGTCTAATCTAACAGCCATCGTTTACCACGTCTGAAATGTGTTTTTTGTTTTCTTAGTCACCGATCTACCGGTCCCACCTCAGAACTAACTTCTGAGTCGGGATCCGTCCCAAAAGTTCCCGGAATGATTTTGTGTAGTCAGCAACGCGGAGTAGTGGGAATCTAAGCTTCGAACTGTGGTAAAAAGTTCTGAAAATGTGAGCGGTTTTAAATTAATGATTTTTAATAAAAAATCATTCCGGGGACTTTTGGGACAGACCCTTTGTCGCGGATCTGTCTTTGAGTTTAGTTTTGCTCTTAGTCTCTCTCTAACTAATGCCTAATGCGATAAGTCTGTCTCGCGAGTGTTGTTGTCACTGCTGTTAGCGTGTCAGCTGTTATTAGTGTGTGGTTGTTGGCATTGCCTCTTGTCTTTGTGAGTGAGAGCGCTCCTCCATGCAGCGGATTCCATGTTCAATTCTATACCCATATTATTATTGTTTCTTTAGTCAGAAACAGCATTTCTGTGGGTTATACAAAAAAGAAATAAAAAAGAAAATGTCAGCGAAGGTTATGTCAATAACTGTTCACCGATAATTACCTCTGTTTGCAAGTTAAATTCCGAGAATTCGCCAATAACATGTAATTACGTATTGCCAATACCAATCTCATTTCTTGGGAACTCTTTTATTATCCTCTCTTGAGGCTAGCAATTTCATTTCTTTTCTTTCTAACCATATCGTATAAAATATATATATTATTTTGGCCTCGTTGGAAAGTTACAAGAGATAAATGAAAAGAAAGAAGAGGAGGGGTGGGGGTAGGCGAAAGAGGTGAGCTGGAGTGGATTAAGCCGATTTATCCGGGTTAGTTTAATGAATAGTTAGACAGCTGAACGTAGCTGAAAAAGTTGAAAAAGATTTTTTTCTGTAAGCAATTGGACTGTAAATTGTTTGTAGAGATAACAGCATGATGTCCGTTTCCCACGGGGTTCCCACCGAGGCAGGAAGAGGTTTTGTCGTTTGTCGTCTTGCCTGAAATGTCTCTTCCACTACCTCATTATAACTGAAAGCTTTCTTCTTCTATCTGTTGCTGAATCGTGAAGGAAATTCCTTACAGAGAAATTTTTTTCCCCCAGAAAATGGAAATTTGGAAATGAGAATAGAACAAAGCCTCCGGGATCCGTGAGAGTATAGGAGGTTTCGAGTAAGATTTTCGCGACTGTATACAATTAGTGTTGGTGATGTTAAACTGTTTCGATTACCCTGCTCAGGTCTAGTACAAAAGGATTTTCCTGGCCCCCTGCTCAGATGGTTCCAGCTTAAGACATCTTCAGTGGAAGGAAGTTCAGTTTCTACTTCAAGAATCTATGTATGAAATCAATATTCCAAAGTGTGCAACAATTTTGAAACGAAAACTCCTAGAAAGTGTGAATATTTATGGAATGAATGCTTCTAGACGGTGTGCAATATTTTTGAAACGAACACTCTTAAAAAGTGTGCAGGATTTATGAAACCGTTTCTCCAAGTCAGTGTGCAATACTTTTGAAATAAATCATCACTTTTACCGTGACATATGTATATTTGGTCTAAAGCGCAGAACCGATAATATTTTCCGATCGATCTAATATTAATATTAGATCATAACATTCATTATATATATACGATATTAGTATACTCTTCCGTCACCATATTACAATAAAAACGGTTGTTGTAAGCTGGTTGTAATTCGAAACCATTTTATGAAAATACCGCACGCAATTTAGGATAATTCATTTCATAAATACTGCACAGTTTGGTAGTATTTCATAAATACTGCACACTCGTAACTGAGTACAAATCCATTTGCAAAAGAGCCTAAAAGAAGTGGAAGAGGAAGTTGATGGGAGATCCGGTCACATTAATTTACTCAAACTGACCGACAGACGAAAAATTTTTTTGAGGGGGCTTCGGTTCTCGCTTGCAACTCAGTCAATTTGGGTGCTCGTCAGTCTTCCCTTAATCTGTAGCGTGATAAGCTGACACTGACACTTTGTCTCCACTATCTAGGTCAAATGATTTAAAATACCGAGCACAGTAACGGTTTCATGGGTCCAAAATCTGTTGACGGAAACGGAAAACACCCAGAAAGCGAGTCATTTTCTGCATGTCAAGACCTGAATCATATTTTATGTCTCATACTAAGAACTACTATCAGATACTACACCGACTGCAGAGAGGGTGATAAAAGTAATCTCAAAACCGGAAATGAGCAAAGTTAACTACAAAACATTCAAAGTTTCCCAATGGACTCGTGAACTTGAGGATGAGGTGGAAAACCCAAGTGAGGTCAGTTATTGGATCCTTAAGGGAGGAAAAGGAGGAGGAGGAGGAGGAACCTTTCATCCGACTAATAGGAAATGAAATCGTTAGACAAAAATTTTCTTCATTTTGTTTTCCTCAATTTCGAAAAAGGAGAGAGAGGGAAGGAGGAGTAGAGGAGGAGGAGGAGGAACGAAGAAGAAGAAGAGAAGAAAGTAAATTAATCCGCTTTAGAGTAAATAAAAAGAGAAATTGATTTAAAAATTCATTCGAAAAGGTGAAAGCGGAAAAACCTTGGGGATCGCCATTTTCCTTCCATAATTTTTATACAAAAACCGCTGAGGTTTTTAATATTCCTATAATGAGATAAGCGTTGTGGGCCCTGAAAAAAAGGGAGGAAAACCTTTTTCAGGTCTCTGGTGGTTTGAAAAATAAAAAGTGGGGCCCTCTCTCCTCCCTCAACTTCAATTTTTTTTTTAATTTTCTAGGAAAACAAAAAAGTTGAAAGAAAAGTTTTCGAAAGGAAAATGAACTCCACACCCCCTCCCCTCGACTTCCTCTCGCGATGACACTCCATTAATAATGAATGATTTCATTTTACGCGGTTTTTTATCATGCAGAGTGATAAACGGGGGTGACGGTGTGAATGTCAATGAACAAAGTCCTCCAGCACGTGTTCACCTCGCGTGATATTTATGAAACTTGGATTAACTTTTTTAATTTTTAATCTGGATCAGGGATTTTGGTTTCCGGTTTGTAAAAGGCGAAAGGTTTACGCTTCCGGTTGGGGGAGGGAAGGGAGAAGGTTACAGATTATTCGGCCATCGGACTAATTTCCGAAATTTGATAAATTTTAATGACGGTCTTCTCTCTCTTTCGGGTCTCTTGATGGGTGAACTCAATGGAGGAGGAGGATGTTCGAGAGGAAATTGCTTTCCTTGGACCCGGAAAATTTTTATTTTGAGCCGTTCAAGTGGGCTTTGGGTTCTCAAGATCCGGAGAAAATTTTTCCCATTTTCTCTTCTTTTTTGGTTGAGTGGAAACCCTTGTTGTTCGTTTAGTTTTCCAATTAAAGAGATCTCTCTCTCTCTCTCATAATTTTTCTGTAGTTTGTATTGAAACGATGGCGAAAAGTTTCTTGTTTGAATCGCATATCTTCGAACGACATTGTCTCCTTCCGACGGCTAAGGACAGCTCTGAGTTTAACATTTTAGTATTGGTTCCAGTTGTGATGTACTCACTCGATAGTTTTGCTGTATATGATTAGGTGGGATGGACGGGTGACTGTATAAACCAAGCAAGGGTAACATGAAATACAAATTCCGTACCTGTTCGGTACCTGAGAATTTTTGTTTTTACCCCTACTAACTACCACTACCTGTCAAAGTACGACACACCTTGTAGTTGGTCTAGTTGTGACGTGGATTTTGACTGGGAACAGACCAGAGTCTTAGTGATTTTGGGTTTGATCGTAAGTGGGAGAGGTAGGGAAAGTAATGGGAGGAAGGAGAGGGGATAGGGTCAGGGTAGTGGGTGAGGATGGTTTTAGGATGAAAAGCAGGGAAGGAATCAGGAAAGAGGCAAAAGGTAGAACTACGAGAAGCGTGTTAGTTGGGTCCAGGGGTTTGTGACGTAATTCTCTTGGTCGTAGAGTTCATTTAAGAGGGATGATGCTGAAGGATTGGGGTGGTTTGTAGTCTTGAGGAGTATTTTTGGGAGAATCTGGCGATTTCTTCTTTTACGGTGGGAATCGACCTGACAACTAGTTTCAAATGATTATAACTTAGCGATTATAAAGTCAGTTTTACTGTTGTTTCCTCTAAACTCACTTCCGTTCCCAATTAACTTCCGGTTTATAATCATATACTTTGCTTAAAATTCCACAGGATCTCTCACTTTCTTGATTCTGACGGGAGTATGAGCCTAAACCTATCATTTTTCAAGGCCTCTTGTGACTATCTCCTTTTTAATTCCTTCTACCTTTCCTACTCTCCCCTTTCGAGAGTGCTCAAAACTCGCGGTCATTCATTCTTTATTAAATAAAACCCAATAAAAAGTCGGAGAAAAGCGTCAGGAATTACGGTCTGCTTTCATTAAAAAGAAAATTTAAAAAACCATCTCAAGCCCCCTAGGGACACGAGAAAGGCCTTCACTTGTCGCTGGAAGAGATAAATGATAAATTAAAAAAGTTAGAACAGTGAAAAGGTCAAAAAGCCGGCGAATAACAACAGAAACCGTGAAACCGAGCGAAGAAAAATGGCGCGCGCGTTGACAAAAAAAAACCGTTAAACAAGATGGCGGACGAAGTTATAGTTTAAGTTGGGTAATGAAGATGTGTCAGGGTGTTTTGGTGGTTCGTTGAATTACCTTTGGTAACCATGGACTTAATGATTCGGAGGGACAAACCGGAAACGGAAGACAAGACAGAAGTCGGTTCTTAATTAAATGATGCGTCAATTAAAATTTTATTTGCAGTTAAAGTGGATTTACGACTGTTTAATGCTTCCGCACAATTTTCTTTCTTTTTATTTTCCACTTTCCAGGAAAACAACGCCTAATTTTCTTCTTTTGTTTTCCTTGATTTTTCTCCTTTTATTGCTCGGCTCGTCTGCTCTGACCATTAATGGCGTCCATTTTCAAAGACAGCGGTGGCGAATCTCTTCTCGTGTCTGGTTTAGTTGGTGGTTGGTTGTTGGAACTTGTTCTTGATTTCCTGAGAGACGACCTCGCACAATCCGAGGGATAGTGTCATAGATTCGTGGCCTGATGATTGAAGTGTGGACCATTTCACTGATTCAGGTCTTTTTTTATGCGAGGCTATGACGAAGTTTTCTTTGAACCAACAAGTGACACGTAACTGGTGGCTTGGAAAACAGGAATGTGACCCACAACGCGTTTGTTTATAGACAGACTTGTATCAAAGGATCGGTGACCGAATCATCCAAACAAAAAATTTCTTCCTCCTCTATGAGAAGGTTTTCCAGTTTTGTTAATTTTAAATTCTGAACTGAATGAAGTTCTCCTCCCCGCCGCCACCACTACCCGTTTCCTTCCAAATTGTCTTTCTCCATCAACTCAACCTTGAAATGAACCCGCATCAAGTCCAAAGGGAAGAGGAAATCACCGAACCGTTCAATCATTATGCGTCCTGACCAAAGGACTCGAAGGAAAATCAGTAGGAGGAGGGGGAGGAAATAAAAATGCTGGAAAACAGGAAATCGTAAAAAAAAGTATTCAATTTTCGTTTCAGGATCGATTTTTTGAAACCACCCCCTCGTCCTTCATCCCCTTCGTTGGGGACATAAAGAATGAAATTAAATTTTCATTTGACGAACCACATCATCATCGTTCTTTTAAAGCAGTGTTCTAGTGGCGCCCCGCCGCCGTCCGACTTCCACCTTGCTCTCCTTTTATGTCTGGCGACAGTTTCTGCCATTCACTCTCTCTCTCTCTCTCTCTGGTTATTGTGTTGGTTCTGGTGGTGAAATTCCACTGCTTCTGGTGACAAAATGATTCCGTTCCCATGTGAGCGCGAATTGGGTTCTATTTCCACAGCCATTATAATTTCACAGACCCTGACCACAACGTCAAGGTTTGTCAACATACCACTAGTCACAGCAAAACAAACAAGGAAACAAGCAAAACCTGTGAAATTGATTCCTTTTTCAACTTGTATGTTTGGAGACTTGGAGATACGCGATTGTTTCAAAACTACCCATATAAATGATCACATTTCCTAAAACCATTTACTTAGTGAATTAATTACAGCGATGTGAGGAGGTCACGATTTTTATAGCTTATAGTTATAGTTGGATTTGAACTTTCGGCTATAACTCTCTCAACAATAATCGCGTAACTATAAAGTCTCACAACTAAACTCGTATAAAACGAGACGATTTCATAATCCAAAGTGATTTCATAAGTTATGAGAGAGGCGACAACAGCTCCCGGGATTGCCAGACTGCCGGAGGGTAACAAAAATCCTGCGACAGTAAATCCCTTCCCTGGGCTTCGACCACTCCTGTCTCTTTATGTTTACGCTGTAAAAATCCTTTGCAAGCCGACAAGCTACAAAAAAAAGGCAATAAACAGCACGAAAAAAAACGGTGGAGATCAGGGGTGGTGGTGGGGGGGTTGGAAAAATTTTTAATAGTCAAACCACAACTTGAGCTTTTCAAAATGAAAAAACACAAACGAAATGAAATGGCCGTCGAACTTCGCCCTTCCGCTTCCGCTTCCTCTTCCGTCCACCGCCTTCCGACCATTACCCTCCGGGAGGGAAAAATGCAAATTAATGAGAAACTTTTGATAGCTGCAAAGAGAGGGTGAAGGGGGTGGTGGCGCGAGGGGGTTGAAAAAAAACACAAAAGGCTTAGTTTTCATGGAGAGTAATTAGGCCCAATGAGAGAAAGAACACTGGTCATTACAACTCTTAGGAAATTTAATTCCAAACTTTTTTTTTCTTCTTCCACGTTCAGAGGCTCGAACGGAGGAGGAGGAAGGGCGGGAGGTAGAAGAGTCCGTGTGGGGGTTGAATAAGATTCTGATTATTATTTTTCTCGTGTCAGCAGAATGAAAAATCTCCGTTTATGAATCCCGCTGTGAACTTGGTTGGAAACACAGATCAAGGAAAAGTGGCGGTGATTCAGGAAGGGAGGCTGGGAGAAGAAATCTTCTCTTCAGAAAACATCTGATTCAATTGACTGGAGGCCGGAGGGTGGAGGAGAGGTGGTTTAAGAGGATTTCCGGTTTTACTGACAGCCAAGCATCTTCCTTCTTCTTTTCATCTTGTCGGATTCGAATTTTCCTCTCAAAAATTAGAAAATTTCACGATTGGGTCTCCTTAAAATGAACACCTTCAAAAAAGAGGCAGAGGGGGTGGTTTCATCTCGTTCATCCCCTCTATCTCCGTCTTACAGTCGGTAAACCTGAACCTTTCAGGTAGTCGAGAGAATAGCTGTCGCTGTCACCTGTCGCCGGAGGAAAATATTTCCAGTTCGTTAAGGATTTTTGTCTTCCTTCCCTCACCTCAACTTCCACCGCCTTCCAACTTGATGCCTTTCTCCAAAGTTTTCCGACGAATTCCTTCAAGAGTTCCGGAAATAACTTTCTCAAGAATGGAATTTTCTTTCGAGAAAAATGTCGACATTTCCTCAAGTTTTTCCGATTTTCGAATTATCCGGCTTTCGATTACGACGACATTCTTCAAAGTCGGGCGTTCGCGAATAGCTACAGAGGGATGGGCGGAGAGGAGGTGGTATTTAGTGCAAAGTATTTAAGTGGAGAGAGAAGCAACAACTCGGGACAATGTCCTGGAGAAATGATGAAAGCTATTTTGATTCTCTTTGGCCTTGTTCAGTTTCCAGCTTTCGAGCTTTTTTTCCTTTGAGCTTTTTGAATTCTTTGGATTTCCCTCGAATGCCTCGCCGCTGTTCTCAATTGTCGAGAATGGATGTTTCTAAAGCAAAACTTTTCTTTTCCATCTTTTATATTTTTAATTAGGCGAATGAATTCATTTGATTCTTTCAGCTTTGCTTATTCATCTTCTTTTATAAGCAGTTTTGCGATTAGATAATTAATAACTCATCCGTCTTATCTGTTTAGAGAAAACGCGTTCAAAGTGAAACCGCTGTAGCCTTATAAAGGCCACACCTAAGACTGAGTTTCATCGGGTGGGAGTGATCTACTGGAGACTCCAGAAAAGTTGAGTTGTGATGTCTTTGCTGACATTGTGTTGACGGCTATAACAAAACGCAACACATCAACATCCTGCTGGATTCCATAACAGAGGCGATGGTGTTGGTGCATAGTCTTCTGCTACATAACCGGAAGAAGTTTAACAAATAAACTCTCCAGGACTGGTGCGTACCTAATCATTTCCTCTTCGTTTTTAGACTCTATTAGGTCTAAGGCTCTGTTAGGTTTAGTAGGCTTAGTATTTAGGTTCCTAGAAGAGTTGTTGAGATGAGAAGAAGCTTAACCTAAACAAACCTAATTCGGACATAAACCTAAACCCAAGTCGAAGAGTAAACATAACGTTAGGCTGGCTGGCTTTAGGTTTAGTCTAACATCCGCTTTGTATAAATTTGATTCCTTAGTTTTAGATTTAAATTTAAATTTTCTTTCGGATTTCCTTCGTCGACATTATCAGACTCCTTTTCTGTCTTCATCCTTTAAGAGAAAAGAGAGATCTATGAGGGGATAAGACCTTCCCCATCATTTCCTCTTTTACGAGGAAAAAAAGGAAAAGTATAGAAAGTGGAAGAGGATCCTCAAATCCCCGAACGCGTAATCCCCAACTGCTGATGGTAGGGTGTGGGGGGAGAGGGCCTAGCTCAAGAAATTTTCAAAATTTTGTTCACGTTCAAGAGGAAGAAGGAAAAACCTTTTTCCGATATCTCTCGTTTCAGTAAAGAGTTTCTCCTTAGCGATTCCAAATGCATAGTATCGAATTCAAAATATATAATATATTTTTTGTTGTGAATGAAAACCGGAAATGGACAATATTTTATTTCCCTCTTTTATATTCCCTCAAGGTTTCTGATGAGAATTGAAGAATCTACTTCCCACGAGGGATTTGAGAAATTGGGGAAAAAGGGAAAAATGAAATGCGGAGAGAGTCACATACATTTGAAAATCACTCGTCGGGACATAATTCGGATGAAAGAAAATGGAAAAACAAAAAAAAAGGAGAGAATTAGTTTCCGGCAGAAAATGAAGAGAGAAAGAGAGAGAGAAGAGGAAGATGAAACATCCGACGAATCCAAAAGGTTTTCAATAGAAAATCTTCATTAGTCATCTTCTGTCAATTTGTTTTAGTTTCATCAGCTCTGTAATCCTTTTCACATTTGCCAAGGTTTCTGCCTCACCTTCCACCGCCTTCTCTTCTCTTCTTCCCTCCAGTCCGCCATCATTTCCTCCTCCTCCTCCTCCTCTTCCTCTTTCATCGTTTATACCAGGTGTTTTCGTCAAGAATGGCTTTTGTTTCCAGCTTCATCCGTCAGAGTAGGAAGACAAATACTCTTCCCTCCTCCCAAGTCATTGTTTCGGTGGCCACCCATATACTCTCCTTCTATTCCTCCTCCTCCTCCTTCTCACTCTCTCCTCCTTTCGTGATTCTGTTTACCCCGCATGAAGAGGATTTTTGTGTTTCTCGCTCGAGGATTTCATGCTTTTGGGTCAATGCTCCTAGTGGATTCCATTTCCCAACCTCTCTCTACTCCTTCTTCTTCTCCACCCCCGCCTCCCACTTCTTTCTTCCTCCAAGAAAAAGATGAAATTCCTTTTTTCCCGAATTGAAGGATTCGAAACTTCATAAATCAACTCGGATTACCGGCAGCAAATTTTTTTTTTTTGGTTTGACATTTTCAAAATGGCGCTCACGTGAGAAATGAAAATTCCAAAGCTTTACGACTTGTACTCGATGAGGATAGCAGGAAGGGGTTGATGAGAAGGAAAATCATTTCCCGAAGGAAATGACAATTTCGTGTCTGCGGATTTCTGTTTCCGGTTACTTCCCTCCTTCATTGTCAAATTTAAAATGTGTACAAGGGACTTTTGAGGTCGGTGTGTGTCAGTCGTAGTCTCGTTTTTTGGGAAAGAGGAAAATGTCTCCTGATAATGGAGGGTCTGAGTCGACATTTTCCCACCCCCGAGACATCCCATTATAAGTGAACAAGTGTCAGAGATTTAGACGCTACAAAAATGGTTTCTGGGAAAGACACGTTGACGGGCGCTTGAAAGCGAGCTTTTATCCGAAGAAGATCACTTCCGCTCTCTCTGTTTGTCTTTTCATTTTAATTCTCTTGTCAAAATGAGGGGAAAAGTGAAAAAGACAAAAGTTGTCGAACGGAGAAACGTAAACACTGGATTCCGCCTAATAGAGGCTACGACAAGTTTCTAAGGCACATTACTAGTCGACGTCCACCCCCTCCGTTCATATACAAAACCAAAAACCGCTGCCTAAAACAATATGGAAAGGAATCGGATCGAATTTTTCAGCTGACAACAGCATTGGAGATGCAACAAATTTAAACGGAATGTGTGCGTAGGAGTGTGAAAGAATTGAGGAGGAAAAGTGCCAAAAATATCGCTTTAACCAAATGAGACAGGGGATGAAAAGGGAGGACGTTGTAACAACAATTCCTGAACATGGAAACACAAAAATGGAATTTTTAATAAAAGGCAATAAAACGGAAAACGGGAAAATTGCGTGGAAATTTATTTCCACCACAAATGAAAAAAAAAAGTAAATCACAGCCGCTCGAGTCCGGCCAAAGTGGAAACCCTAACCGAACGCCTTCCGTCCGAACTCTCCGCAAATCCGAAAACATTTTTAAACACGTTCCAACTCTTCCAAAAAAAAAGACCGGAAAACGAAATTTTTGGAAAAGAAAGAAAATGAAAAATTTTGAAAGCTTACCTTTATTATTTTTTCGTTCGCTCCTGAGGAAAAACAAAAGTGTGAACGGAAAGAGATGAATCCGAACGGTTCAGGTCAACGCAAAGCACTGAAAGGCAGACACCTGTAGCTCGAATGTTTTGACGTCACGAATGCACGTGAAAATTCTGGGAGTTTTATGTGCGTTAGGAAGCTGGGAAAGTCGAAAGCTCGAAAAGAGAGAGGGAGAGCATGCGTGTGGCGCGAACAGTTTTCTGCCGAACGGGAGGGCGAACGAGCCTGGGGTCGGTAGGTGGGTGAAGTAAAAACAAAATTACTAGACGAATGTTTATTTTTTCCTTTCAAATAATTGCTGATATTTAGTTTCCGACCTTTTTTTTCCTTCTGTGAACATTTCTGGTGTCTAATTCCACGTCCCCCAACCACTTCCACTTCCTCTTTCTCGCTTAAGCTTTTTATACAACTTTATAATTTCCATATTCATGCTCTCATATTTCCATTTCCAGTTTTGAAATGTTCGGAAAAATTCAGGCTTAACGTCACGTGTACACGTGTCGTGATTGTGTCCTCACACGTATGACCACGTGTCATGTACGTGGTTCTTGTACGTGTACAGCCATTTTTGTTGTTCATCAAACATATATACTATAACAATATAAAATTTGTTATTGTTCGTTGCCATTTTATATAATTTTTTTGATAAATCAGTGTTGCCACCCTTTCAATGAAACTTGTTTTTGTTTTGTGTTCGGTATTGTCTTCTTGTTTTGTTATCATTCACCTCTCTCGTCTTTTGAACCGGAAGTAATATTGGAAAACAGATACGGAATCCTTTTCTGGCACTTTCTGCATCCGGTGTTTTGGTACTTTATCTCATTTCCTCTCTTCCTGTTCTTAAAATTTTCAGTCAGAAGAATATTAAAGGAACTCGAAATGCCGAATTTACCAAAAACAGCAAATTTTGTTACGATATCGTAATGGCGGAAGTGGAAAATGCAAAATGAGAGACGATACTACAAATTCCGGTATTTCGAGTCCGATAACATTGTTTGTACTGCACTACTGTAAAAGAAAGAATGACAGCCAATTCTGACGGATATCGAAAAACCGGAAATCAAAGCACTTCCTCTCTTTTTTCTGAGTTTTCCACTTCCGGTATTTCGATATCTAGCACAATTTTCGACTTTTTTTCAGCCATTTAGTTTTCAACTACCATATACAGCACCTCAACATCCGACACCATTCGAGTCCTTAAACATCAATTTCCGGTATTTCGAGTTTCGAATAGAGTTGAACAGCTTTGTTTTGGGTTATAGTCAACAAATTTGAACAAATCTGTTCACCGACAATTGTGTTAGAGAACACTCGTATTCAGATCGACCGGAACGGCAATCCCAATAGCCGCTTGAATCGCTGTTCGAATATTATCCCAACATGGCGTTCGGCGGTCGTTTCGTATTGTACCATTAAGAAACCGGAAATTAACTTGATGCTTCAATTACTTCCGGTTTAACGACCTTCTTATTAATCTTTCCTTAAATTAAAAACACAAACCATAAATCAAGGGTCGGGGAGAGGGGGAGGAGAGGTTAGGCAACAGCGCTACGTCACGCGGATTATTAATTATTATTTAAATAATTATAATAAATACTGATTTATTGAAATTCGGAAGGAACATGTGGATTTGAAATTTATAATAAATCCTCGAGGAAATAATTTTGCCCATCGCTATTTTGAAATTTTGATTTCGCTGCGAACATTTGTTTAATTTTCCTCCATAGTGTACTCTCTCTCTCTCTCTCTCCATCTGCCTTTCATCTTCCAAAACAGACTTCCAGCGAATTGATGAGGATCTTCGTCTTTAAATTCGCTCTTCCTCCTCCTCCTCCTCCTTCTTCCTTCCTTCCTTCTCCTCTCTTCAGTCTTGAGTTTTTTGGTTTTTGCTTTTCCTTTTTCCCTTTTTTTTTATAAAATTTCCTTCTCAATCCGCATTTTATGCAAATTCCCGGGTTTTCTTTCTCTCTCTGTTAATCCGCGAGGCGTTCGCTTCGTTGATTCAGATTTATTTTATTTTTTTGTTTTATTCGTTGCCCACGTTCGCTTTCATCACACCGAATCCTTTGATTACTTTTTAATCGGAGAGATTTCCAAGAAAAAGTTTTCATTTTCCTCCGCTATGGATTATCATTATGAATATGTTTTTGGTTTAATTGCCATAATCCGTTTCCGGTTTAACTCCAGAGTTTTCAATTTGTTCCTCCTCCTCCTCCTCTCCCGGAAAGCGAACGGATTTTTCTCCTCCCCAACGAATGATTTTTATTATTAATAACACCAGATTTCGTTTTATGCGGTTGAAAAGACTGTCACATTGTTAGTGTTATTGGAATCAAGTGACATGAGAAAGAATCGGATGGAACGGCGTTCGATGTGTTTAAATTTTATAAAACAGATTTCAAAATGGCGGAAGGGAATTACTTGTACCATCCCCCGCGCTTGGATTTACTTCTAGCAAGACTCGGAAACGAGAACTTGGATTCTACGAACACTATCGATTACGTAAATCCGTTCGTGGTACGAACGGCTCCCTTCACGAAGCCTCAACCTCCTCCTACTCCTCACAAAACTCCGCATCCTTTTCTAATTCCTTCAGTTCAAGTTCACGGGTATTTCGGGTGAGTTTCCCTTTTCTTCCGACTTTTCCGCTTTATTAATCTGCCTTTCCTCGGTTCGTGTTTCCGTTTCCGGTTTTTCTTTAAAGCAGTGCTCAAAGTCAAAAATCTCGGATTTAAATAAAGGTTCCGCTTCCGTGAGCATCAAACGGGTTTTGATTACTTAAATTTGCATTTCCTTCGTCTTAATAACATTCATCTTTTGGTTCCGTCAAATCGCTTTTCCATCACCTCCCTCTCCCGTTCGCCTCTCCCAGCTTTCCCGGTCCAAAGTTTCGAAATACAGCGGGAAGAGCAAAAAGCGGAAAAACGTGAAAAGGGCTTACCTCTTAAAAAATTCAACAGCGGAAACGCTCACAAGTTACATTCACTTCCACTTTCCTTTCATTTGGAAACTTCTCTAATAATCTGATGACTTTAGAGGTTAAAAAGGGAAAAGGTGAACATGAAAGACTGTGAAAAGCTTCGAGCTTACACGACGGAAAACCGAAAAGCCTTCCTGGAGAACCAGAATAGGCTAATTAAGAGCAAATCAAAAACTCCAGAGTCCTCTCTCCTAGGCTCTGGAGTGTTTTCCAACGACCTCAGCCTCGAGTCTTTGTCTTTGAAAACAGAATCCGAGGACGTGGTCGAGACCACACTACAGAATGCCTCGTCGAGGAAACCTTCGGAAATCCTTTATGAGTGAGTATTGTTATGAGAGTTAGAAAAGTTGTGAATAAGACGGAAACGGATGTGTTTCACGTTTGTTAATGTCTTCGTTGGAGGAGAAAATTAGAATGAAAGTGAACTTCCGGCAACAAAAGAGGATAGGAAGTTTGAAAAAGGACGTTTATAAAGTTGAGTTCACTTGAGATTCTTTTGTCAACACTTGAAAACCGTCTGGAGCCGTTATCGAATCCCAACAGCGAATAGAGAAAACGGAAGTGGCGTCGGTATGAGTGTGAGAGAGAAGAACGGCTTTGTGGGGAAATTAAAGCAGAAAAGCTTTTTTTGTTTGTTTCAGTTGCATCTACTCAAATCTCTCAGAAAAAGACAAGAAAATCTTGAGGTTGATGGCGGCTAGGAGGGAAGCTAAAATGGAAGGAGACGAACTTGCTTTGTCGGCTAAGAGAATTTGGGAGAAAGACAGAAAAGGAAGAGCAAAGGTATATTCATGCGTTATCTCCCTCTCCTCCCTCAGCTTTAAACATTCAACTTTGCTTGTTGGTTTGGACAGAAAGTCGAAGAAAGGAAGAAAGCTCTGATGGAATACCTCAACAGGAAACACCAGCTGGAACAGTTTGAAATGTTGATGAGAAGAAACGAGCGAAACGAGGCTTTGGAACAGGAGAAAATGGCGCTCGAAATGAAAATCAAGGAAAAGCACGAAAGGGCTGAAAGGAGACAAAAAAATTTGCTGGAAAAGGTACTTACCGTTACTTCATTCTTTTCCTCTTCTCTCAGCCTCCGCCTTCGCCCCATCAGATATTTTACTCTCAATCTTCACGAACTCCTCGTGTTTTCTTTTACTCCTCTTCTCTAATCTATTTCCCAATTTCCCAGCTGTTTTTCCTGAGACGCAAAAAAAAATTTTCTTTGAATTAGAAGATGAAGATAACAATACACAAGACCTAAGATGGAAGATTTTTCATTTTGATCTTATGGAGTGATGGTTCTACTTAGGTTACTGGGGGAAGCTATATGAGGCTAAAATAGCCCACACTCACTTGGGCCATTAAGGGCTATAAAGATTTGCTGTTGTTCAGTTATTCACGATGACCAAGCATACCTGGGTCAGCACACCCATATAGGTTACGTATGTGTTTGCTCAGTGCCGGCTTGGGGCTAGTTAGTTAGTTTAACCCATTTTTTGATGTATATAGCTTTAAACAAAGATTTTTTTATAGAGACTCAAACCGGAAACGTTCGCCAAAAAATCTCAGGAACTCTTTCATCAAGAACTCAAGAAACAAATAGAAATCGGGGGAAGCCATGGAAACAGCCTTGCATTTGAAATCATTTAAGAATAAAGAAAGGAAATCTCAAGAGAAACTGAAAAGAATTCGATTGGAAAGATGTAGGAAAGCCAAAGAAGAAAGGTAAATTCATTTGGGACTGGGAGGGTGTGGGGTAAACTTTTGGAAGGTATTAAAACCTCAAAGGTTCAACATGACACGAAAAATTAAAGCGCGGGAATGACGAGGAAGTTGCGTGCTTACAATCTTTCAGGATGTTCATCGTCCAAGTTTTGAAAACGATTCCCCCCGCGCCTTCCATTATTATATTCAACAAAAGAAAAGAAAAATTAGGTCCAATTAAGAAATAAACAAACTCAGCCAAAACTTTCGTTTCAGCAGCACGAAAGCGGAAATGACGAACAGTGTGCCTAATTACAAACTTTCAGGCTCATCATTTGAACCCCGTTTATCGAAATTTTTTTTTCCTTTTTTCAGTTATAAACTTTGCAAATGTTAATTTTGGTGAAAGCTTTCATTACCAGACTCATTTAAATTCCAAACTCTTCTTTCTATTCTCCCTCTACAGAAAAATGAAAAAGCACGAAAGCTCTCATTTTCCACGACTGACTTCTGCCGGTTTTTTCCGGTTTGGTGAGCCCGTACAAAAAGAAACCTCGCACAAATGATTTTAGACTTTCCCACATTTTTTATTTCTCGGAGTGTTCTTTTAAAAACCGGAAGGAGTGTCAGCTGTCTTCATTCCGGGAACATTCTAATCTTTGCGGATTTTTCTTCCGTTTCCGGTTTCTTGCACTTGAACTAAACGTGGCGTCAGCTTGACGAAACTGAGCTTTAAAGAGTTCATCGCCCAGCACCAACCCTTCGCTTTAGTTTTGTGCTGAGTTTCCACGAAAGCTCCGTTCTGTAACACAGGTTTCCTGTCCAGTTTCAAGCTTTGATTAAGTATTAGAAGAAGATGTTAGCTAATTAACAGAAGATGGAATCAATCTTAGAGGCACATTTCCCAATTAACAAATCCACTCACGTACAACTTTTAACAGGTTCATACCTGTGAGCACTTGCATCAAATCTACTAGACAAGTTTTCCTCTCATATGAAACCACCTCCACATATTCTAATTTAAATAAAAATTTTCGTTGCATTCAGCTTTAAAAGAGATCTAAAATGGGAAGCGGCTAAAAATTTCCGTGAAGAACAGAACAAACGGTACGAACAAGAACAGAAGGCTAATCTCAAGCGCTACGAGAAAAGTCAACAGCTTCGGGAACAGCGTTTGGCTTGGACGACGGAACGCAAAAGAAAAATGGCGATCGAGAAGAATCTCATAAAGAAACAACAGCACGACTTAATATTCACAAAGTAGGTATTCCTTTCCTCCAGGGTGAGTAATCCCGACGTGGAGCACTCTAACCTTACTCGTTTCAGGTTGAAAGAAGAGGAAGCAGAAAGACTTGAGCGAGCGAGAAAGAAAATCCAAGCAGAAGATGCCAAAACGAAAATGTTCCGTGAAAACCGTGACAACGCGATAACGAGGTCTCGGTTCAACGCCAGAACGACAGCAGTTCTTCGTGAGAAAATGCGATCGAGTTACGAGCTATGAGTCACACGATTAGAACACCAACGAGGAGGGTAAGACAATATGACATTCAAACTCAACAACGCGTTCTATTAACCAATAAAACTAAAACGGTTCATTTCTAGTTGTATAGAAATTCTTGACCAAGTCCCATCACGTCCAAAGCACCTCACCAACCCACCGGAAGACAAACGGAAAGCATTTCAAGCAGAACGTGAGTCATGCGGAATAAGAAAATCTTTTGAGATGTTAACAAGTCAAAATAAGATTTTCCTCTATGCGTTGGAAAAGCTCAACGCACCGGAAATCTCTAGCTGAATAGTCAAAGAAGATGACGCCTTTGTTATGTTAAAACAGCCTCATCGGGTTACAAACGTTTAAGAGGGAGAAGAAGATGACAATAAGAGGAGAGAGAGAGAGGAAGATTTCCTTGGATACGCTACGGCGACTTCTCCATGAAAACTTCGAGGCCTCCGTTTCCGGAGAAGAAAGGATATCTTCACTACCACCACCCCTACCCCTACCCTCCCAACCGTCTAATTCCACTTGAAAGTCTTAATCGATAAATAACGCGATAGAATCTCGTCACAGGTACGATACAGGTTTCCCATGTCCGGATGACAGTCCACCTTTCCTCTCTTCCCTCCTTCACCTTTCTTTGTTTCTGTCACCTTCTTTCCGTTCTTTCTCCTCCTGAGAATTAAAACTTTGATTTTGTAATCTTCTTCAAATGAATAACTTTCGGCGAAATCCTTCTTTCGAAAGCAATCGGTGTGTTCACGAACAAGAAGAAGAAAAACTTCTACTCACGTTTGCTATTAAGCTTCATGAGACCCTGTTTCCTCTTCCCCCCACAACTCCTTGTCTCCGCCAAACTTTGAGAAGAACCTTCCAAGACTTCTTAGCGACTTCACGTGTAAAATCCGAGGAAAACTTTCCCGGGAGAAACACAAAAAGGTTTGAATCCCAATTCTGGGGGATTTCGTTCCAAAGCCGACTGTCTTTCGAAAGCTTTTCGCATCCTCCTCCTCCTCCCAGTTCCTCTAACCCCGAAACCCGTCGGAATTAATTTCGGTCCCAGCAGCGGAATGCTTTCAACGTTTCCTGCAAATTGTACAACAATTAAATTTGACTGGTTTCCGTCATTTTTGCAGAGGAGGAAGTTCAAAAAGGAGAAATGAGACTTTCACTTGGTACGAAAAGACTTCAAAGCCGTCGACCATTCGCCATCGAACAAACCCTTTCCGAAATGAGTGTGAGACCTCTTTCTCCATTCAGACAAAAATCGGTCACCGTGACTTTAAAAATGGGAAGGTACAAAGCGGAAACGAAAAGCTGTTTCCTCTGTGAAGCAGCCACCCTCGCACAACACTCCCCATCACCGCTAACACAACGTCCAAATCAGAGTCACCAATTTTTTAATAAATAATCCGAGATTTGTATAATTTATTCAATAAATATTAATTATAGTTCAATGAAACGACAATTCCTTACTTCCGCCAATGATTTCGTAACAGTGCCTGGCTATGGATACTAGTAACAACCGGATTTATTGGTTTACCGGTCACGTGACACATCGACATATCCATTTAGATCTTGTAAAGGCGTTTTACCTCTTCTGAATATGATCCTATCATTCTGGATCAGGATAAATTGAATTGTGAGTTTTAAAAACCGGAACTAAGCCCTCCAGAACCTTTACTTCCGGTTATTCAGCCGTCAAATTAGTCTTGATTTGGACTTATGCCCAAAATAATGACTAAAACACTTGAGGCATGATTACTAATTGTCAATAACTTTAATTATTTGATTAATGAACTTGTTAATACATTCAGTTGGTAAAAGTGGATGAAGCTCAACAGATTTTTGAGACAGCGAAACTCACTGTTGTGATCAGGTACAGCACATCAACCCCAACAAGAGATCTTCGGAGGAGAAATTTTGACACCCTCCCTCCCACAAACCTCATTTCTAGTCAGCCTAATTAACCGTGTTGACGTATTTTAATTATAAAATTGGAAATAATTAGCAAAACCTAATTCCGGTTTTTGCATCGTTTCCCTCGTTTTTATTTCAACAATTAATAAACACCTAAAGGCAACATGTTTAATTAATCGTTTGCCTCTCTTCTGCTTTGTGACGTCACACATGCCGCGCTCTTGTTTCCAAAAATATCCCTTGCAAATCAATTCCCATCCCCATCGAATGGCGGTCATCTGAATATTTAATAAAACTTTTAATTACTTTCCAAAGTTATTAATAACAATAAATGATATCTCTCGTCGTCCCTTTCACAGCTTTTCTTCGTCCTCCAAACTCGATGCAACACCACCCTTAAACCGGAAACTATCAGGTCTCTTTTTATGCGGTAGTGAATTTCCCCCAAAATTGCTTTTTTGAAAGAATCTGTTTGTGTTTCCTCTCCTACCAAAATGGAATCACGTTTTCTTACTGTTCAGAAAATCAAGTTGGTGAGATGATGCATCCACCCATATAACTACAATTGAATGAACAGTCTTTTTACATTCTCAAAGACACAACCCAAGTGTAAGAATGGCTTTTTAGACTTCACACACCAATTTTTGGACAGAACTTTAATATTAATCTTCAAATTCGCATAAAAAAAGACTTGACAGAAGGATTCTATAGACATGTAATGAAATAACACTGAGACTACATTCGGTGATGGAGAGTTTGAACCCCTCGAATGAAACCCAACCCGAAGAGATTAATAATGAGATCAAGACAAAAGACTTGAAACATAGAAAATCAAAAAGGATAGACAGATCGAAGGCCCATAACTGGTTTATGAATTGTGTTTGAACATGATAAAATCCGGAGAATATTAGTTAAATCAAATAAAAAATGAAACGTGAAGAGAGCTTTGAGTATCGATAACACGACAAACAGCAATAATTAGTTTATGTTCCGATTGCTAAATCCATACAGAAAGAATTCGGACTAACTTTCGACTGACTAAACATTTTGAAGCTTTCGTTTAAGTTCCTCGAGTCTTTTTGAGGTGCTTAAGTCCACTCGCTCACTCCAACCTTTTTTGATAACCCGGGACTAACTCTATCTAATGAGTATAGCTGATAACGCTTTTGTGTGTTCGTCATTTCCCAGTTTTTGGTTGGTTCTTTAGAATACAGTTTCTAATCAGAGACACGTTTCTAAACCTAAATCTAACCCATTGAGACCGTTTTGTAATACAATTTGTCTAACCCATCATGTCGTTTGGGAGTTTCGTTAGACACACTCATTTCCAGTGTTTGGGGAATGTTGTCCATTCCTCATTTCAAAAACTGATTCTCATTTTGATTCTTTCGAGTCACGTCACTGCCTTGAGGGTTCCTAGTCAAAGACCTGACAAACTAGACTGAAAGAAAACATCCAATGGTTGTGCTGACCCTGCCCCGAAATTCTAACCCTATTACATCATTCAAGTGGTTACCAGAATCGTGTCTGGTCCTACAAAGTATTTTTGCTAGTTTCCGTTTGCGATACCCAAGTTTCCTTCCCAGTAATATTTTGAAACGGAGGAACGCAACAGAAATTCACGTGATATTGCCACAATACCTAAATCCAAATATAATTCTTAACACCTTGTCAGGTACCCAAGGATTTTATTGGAGTTGCTTTCACTTGTAAGAACAAATCTGATCAAAAGATCGAGTCGACAGTTCGATGACTTGAAACCCGTTCAAGGACTGTCGGACATAGGCAATGAACAGGAGGAAAAACAAAACAAAACTTAAAAGATGATAAAAGATAGAAAATAAGAGAGGAGCGAGTGGGCTTAAAGAAAGATTGAAGTGGCCTTCAATACGGATTATCTTATATTGTAACAAAACCCAACCGACAGCAAACATCGTTTTTAAAAGAAAAACCTGAAAGCACAAAAGAGCCCGAGCTTTTCTCTAATTTCCCATCACTTCATCTCCAGAGATAAGCTTCGAGGTAAATACAATATATAGAATGGAAAAAACAATTTTTGCTATAACTGAGTGCTGCCGGCGGCGACATGAAACAAAATTATTTCGTTTTTGAAGATAAAATTTTAGTTCAATCTAATAAAAAGCAGCAAATATCTGTGCCGAGTCCGTTAGACACACAAAGCATCTTACCCACCTCTGCCCTTCGCCATGTAGATGTCCTTGAGTCATGATTCAAGGTCAGTCCACAGGTAAACGCTCTTGCAGCCCTTAAAATGTCTGTTGCATCCATGTCGTCGACCCTGAAGACGTGAAACCTTGAACAAAAAAAATTTATTTCAAATAATTTCAACCTGCTTTGGAGGGGAAGAGAGGTGGGGGGAAATAATCAAGAAATTGAGTTTAGGACCTTATTCCACCGCCATCTATAAGAAGAGAATAATTTACAGGCAAGAAAATTTTGATGAAGACAGACGTCCTTCCAACCAGTCGACCTCCCCACTTTTGGCGGGGAGGGCACCACCGAATTTTGACAAATCAATGCGATCATTTCCCTCCACTTCCGCTCCTGTTTTCTTTTCAACGGTGTTCCAGAAATCACCGAAAAAAAATTCAACGAATACCGAACAAGAGCCAACACCGGTCCTTCACTCAGTTTCGGAGGAAAACCCAAGCCATCGTCCTTGACGCGAAAAATCAACTTTTTTATGTTCAATTCGGCGATAAGCGTTTAAGTCACGATTAGTGAACGACTACGCCCCTGACTTCATCATTCACCCTGAAACTGAATTTTGCTGAGAGTCAATTAAAAGCTTGGGGATTTGAATTTGTAAGTTGGACACTTCGTTCAGCGATCGATATTCTCTTTCCCTTAAAAAAACAGCAAACAATTTTGATTTAAATAAAACATCCCAACGACAAAATCCAGGCGTTGACATTTGACTTGATTCTTATTTAACCAAAAAACGACTTCCGAACGCCACAGAGACGCCATTTTTCCAGTCCAACAACAAAAAATTCGAAAAAGATATTAAATTGTGGACAAACTGGTCAAGCCCTTAACCAAAAATTCCAGTTATTCGAAAAGAAGATTAATGAGTCCGCGGTTCATAGGACAGACGGACTTGATCACACAGCCTAATAGATAGTCAAACCGCGTCTTCGAAACTCAAAAATTTGTTAAGGAAAATGAAGGAGAAGAATGAAGGCATCACAAAAGGGTTGATTAATCGAATGAGACGTTCGAGAATCGGGAAAAACCTTTTCACCTTTCTGGAAGACCTTTTTGCTCCAAAAATGAAAACACAAAGGCGAAGGTTTATGTTCCCAACGGATGGGTCCAATTCAGCAGGGATAAAGCGATTCTTCGGGTTATTAAAAAAGAAAAAAAAGTAAAATAAGAATGAAATAGTTGCTTAGTCATGGCGGGCTGGAGCTGGACCACATTCCATCCTCTTAGTCCGGTCCATAAAAAACATACTCACCTCCGTCTACCTGCGTCGTTTTCCCTCTTCTCTCATCCAGTGTTTGACCTTTGTTTAGGTTACCCCGGTTTAACTTGCCTTTGGAATTTTATTTATTTCATCTTCCCTCTCTTCTTTATTCTTTTCATCCTCTCACATCTGTATATTCAACTAACCGCTTGCGAATCCTTAATCTTATCTTCTTACCACCCCCTCCTCCTACTCATATAGCTAAAGGCTCTCCCAGTGTCCTTCTCCCAACTTTGTTACACCTTAAAAGAAAATCACATTTGGATGTGATTAGTATACCTAAAGGAGGCAGGAGGGAGAGGAAAGACCAGAACGAAGAAATGAATCTCAACCAGATCAGAATATGTTTGGGCCGCGGGGGAGTTTCGTCTGATGGTCATGAATCCCAGTCATCGTTTAATTAACTTGAGGAACAAAGCTTGTGTTCTTGATCGTGGTCGGAGTCAACAGGGTTGAAGAAACTCGGGATTTTTCACCTTGGACCCTAATCAACCGAGTGTCTTGGGATTTAAGGACCGAGTCATGAATGGAAATTTTTCCACTTGAACGACATATTCCCTAAACTTTTTCACCAATCTACCTTTACCACCAGGTAAAATAATAATTTCTCAATGCTATTTCCGGTTAATAGAAACAAAAAAAACCGAAATTACTGTTGAATAATCGCTAAACTTTCATCTCTCTCTAACCATAACTTAAAAACCTAAAAAAAAACCGAATTACATACTTGTCTCACGTCTTCCCCCACATATCTGTCTCTTTCTCTCTCCTCTAATCCGACTTTCACTCTTTGTCCTTCAAAGAATTCATAAATAAATCTATGTCCACCCATGAGTTTAGATACACTTCTTTCAAAGAAAAAGAATCATTCTTTGTTTCGGCTTTTATTTAAAAACGATAACAAGAACCAAGATAAACCCCAACTCATTAATTAAATATAAAAAAAGTCAAAGTTCTCTTTTAACAAACAAAAAACATAAAATAACGAACCATTTATTATAATTACGTAAAAGCAAATAACTAAATAAATAATAAACAACCCCCTTCGTCCCGGCTCATCCCCTACAGCCCAACAAAAAAACGGAAAAACTCAAAACGACCGTTGGTCACAAACCATCCGCCATATTGGAAAGAAATCTTTCGAAGAAAGGGGAAGGAATTCAGTTTTGCCAACACACTTTTTGTCCCTTTCTTTTATGTGGGGGAGAGACAGGAACGAAAAAAAGGGCCCCGTGCAAAGCGGAAAAGGTTAAGACGATGAGCATTTCCGTTGGATTTTGAATTTTTCTCGCCTACACGAATACAGTAACAAAATGGTCGGCGGCGAGTTTTATCTCTCTGTCTCTCTCTCTCACTCTCTCGTTCTATCTTTGTTCAAGTCTAGAGATCGGATCCAGACGAAGGAGGTTGTAAAGTAAACTCACTTCTCTGTCCGGTCATGTGTTCCCTTATTCCATTATACCTGAGGCACCAAAATGAATACCGGATTGAAGAGCGTTCGATATGTGGGCAGCTTAAGTTTGTCAGTCTGCCATTAACTTCAGGTGTTGCACGGTTTCATCATTGTTCGTTTCGTTTCTTTTCTCCTTTACAGTCTGTCTTCAGTTTGAAATTTTTTTTCTATGGATTTTTTTTTGGAAAAATTTTTTTCTCGACCAACCTCACGACGACAGGTATGTATATTTTCTATTTATATATTCAAAAATTTTTCATTTCCCGCGTTAAAACAACACTTCTCCCAACCTTTGTTCTAAAAATTAAATTTTTTTTTCTCGATATGACGAATACAAAATGGCGGAATAATTTGAACGAAATTGTCGAAATATCAAAGGTCAATATTTCGCCTTTTTTTTCGTATTTTGCAAAATCATTTGCTAAATTGAAGAATGTGCTTTTTCCGGGAGGCGGTGAGAAGGGATGTGGAGGGCTGTGAGAGGAGGAGGAAGGTGAGGGATTAAAATTTATTTCATCCATTTTCAACGTTATAGAGTTTCAAAATATTATTTTAAGCTTTTGAAATTTTAGAGAGAGAGAATTTTCCTTTTTGTGTTCGAGCGAGCGAGAGAAGGTAAATTCTTGGAAAAGGAAATCCGGGAATCGCTGCTTGCTTATAAAACGGAAATAGTTTATTTACTTTAAAAAGGTTTTTTGTTTTTAATTTTTATTTTAACTTAGTTTCAACCTCTTTTAACGAATTTTGGCTGTTTTATGACGTCCGTCTGTTGGGAAAATTTTAATTTCGTTGAAATCTTTCTCAAAAAATTTTTTTTCACAATTTGAAGGTGTGGAAAAATCACCAAAAGGAGGGAAAAGGGAAACGGAAATGAATTTCCCCAACCGTCACAGCGTCAATCTGTAGGATAAAATATAAACCAAAAACATACAGAACGAACGTAATAATTAATTGAATGAGTCAAATCGACTCAATATTAGATTATAGTAAGGAAGAAATATTAGAGAAAGTCACCAGTTTGATTAATATTGATTAATAGAATAACACACAAATCCTTAATTTTGAAAATCACGTTTCTAGACGCCGTCTGCCGTTTAACGGAAACGCTTTCCCGATGAGGATAAAAGAAAATGGCGGTTAGTAACGGAAAAAGCAATTAAGCATTGATTCATTTCGTTTTTACGAGAGATTGAGAGATGGAAGGAAGGCTGTGAGGAGAAGTTGTTAAAAGCCACTTCTAATCCTACAATTTTGTATTTTTGGACCTTTTTCGAAACAAAACCGAAATTACAGGGAAAGGATTAAACCGGATGTGGGAAGGGAGAACGTTTGCTCCAAAAGAAACGAAACAGGCTCAATTCAATTATTAATGCTTATCGGATTATCAAGTTCTTTTCTTTTCCTTTCTCTCAGTTCACGTGTGACACTGTTAACCAGAAATTTGACTCTTGGGGCTCCTACAAAAGACTGAAAATGGTCGCCATTGCCCACCCCTCTCCCCGGGGGTCCTTTTCTTCTTTAACGCTTCCTCCTCCTTACTACCTTTTATTTAAAAATTATTTTCATTCTGGATATGACCGTTATCCGAAATTTTGTAACAAAAACTGTTTTACAGTGAAAGTTCTGGTTTCTTTTTTTGTTACAGATTCGAACAGGGGCGGAACCAGTCGCAAAAGAATTTTATTCTACATTCCGGTAAGGGAATTTATTTTATTTTTTCTTTCGAGGGATTTTTTTTCCTATTGAATGATTTATGGTTGCGGATAATAATTTATTTTTCTCGAGGGGTTATAAATTTCGTTGCCGTGATTGGCATACCTGATTTAGAACCAGGTATTATGTTAATTTTTGTAAAAGCGATGAAAAGATGTGTTGCGTTTTGGTGCTCACAGGTTAAGTGTGAAAGACTAAAAGTGATCTTGAAGAATTTGGATCTTTTTGGTCGGGTAGAAACAGGACCGTAGCTTGAATGTTAATTTTTATTGGTTATTTTTTGATGATTAGAAAGTTGGGACGGTTTAGTTAGCAGGGTCAATAAGTAGGAGTTTACGCTGTGTTCTTCAATTTTAAGACGAATTAGTTTTGAGGTAGAAACTACCAACGAATAGTGAAGTTTGAAACAAACATGATGAGAGGGATGTTTCATTTTGATAGAAACACTACCCGGAAGTACCAAACCATCAATTTACCCCAACCAGAACTTTTTGGTTGGCTAAAAAAGAACACAACAGTCAGTTTAACCGGTCATTAGCTTCATGAGAATGGTAATCTTGTTACTTATCAAACACTTTTTTATTAAACACAGACCAGAGCACAGATTCGTTAACTAAATTCATTACCGAAAGCAGGAAATTTGATAAATGAGGGTGAGAATAGCCGGAAAACCCCAAAATGAGAACCAACAAACGAATATTTGGCGGAAGGACACGCTAAAAAGGTTTATTTCAACCCGCAACCGCAGACAACAACAAAACAATAATTAAATTCCGCTTCTCTGATTATTTTTAAAACCAAAAAATTAACTCCGGTTACTAACGGACGAACACCTCTGTCAAATTTCGTTTAAATTTAATCAGATTTTTAACGTTAGGGAAATATTCCTGTCGACAATTTAGAACCCAAAGTTATCAGTTTTATTGTACGAACTGTCGGGTTTTATGGCTAAATTAAGACTTTCAACCATTTGGGGATCGTTGAAGACATTTAACACCCACCGACAACACACAATCACGAACCTACAATACTGTAAAAAGTGGTGAAACATGGCCGACTTCAAAAAACCCGCAAAACCTCACAATGTCTGAAGTGTTACGACTTCAAACGCTGTCGATTTTCTTTAGAAGAAAATCCATAATCCATTATTCTCATTGTTAAAAATCCATTTCCCATTAACAAAAATTCTTACACAATTTGAATTCTTAAAGCTTTTCCCTTTTCCTCTTCCTCTCTCTCTCTCTCTCCCACTTCCTCTTTATCGGAATAGTAGTTCAGTTATCGAATAAAGATTTAAAATTAAAGAATAAAAAAAGGGAATAAGAATGATTTTGACGGATGCAGAGGAAAGAGGCTGAGAAAGAAGAGAGGAAGAAGGAGTGGGAACGGAAAAGAAAACTTTTTGTTGAGAAATATAAAAGTAAGAAAGAAGCAGAAAAAACTAATAAATTCTCTTTTTTTAAATTTTTAAAAATATAAAGCAACAAAAAAACGAGCTCTTGGTGAGAGAGAGAGAGAAGAAAAAAGCTCAAAAACTTTAAACAAGTTTTTTTGTTTTGTTGAACCGGTTTGAAACTGTATGATCGATCTTAAAGATGGAGAAACTTAACATCTCGTTCTCTCATGTTTTTATCCTCTTATTCTTCTTCAGAACTCGTTAGGAGGGTTGGTAAAAAAATTCCTGTTTTGTATCCAGTTTTGAGGTTCGTGACGTAGATATACCCTCCCTCGGGTTTCATTTCCTCCACCTACTCCATCTCCCAATTTTACCTTCCGCCAAGAAAAAATAATCCGACAAAATCCTACCTTTCTAATTGTTACGACCGACATTTTCCGAATCATCTTGTCAGCAACATTTTTAAACACTCCGATTATCGATTTTCTTTCGAGAGATGTCAACTCTCTTCACTGGGATGGAAAAAAAATTTTCCTCCTCATTCAAAATTTATTTTTCATGATTTCCCCCCCAAAAAAATTGTTCCATTAAAAAAACATTTTTCCGGTCCTTCTAAAAAGAATTTAGTAGGGATTATGCTCATTAAAACAAAACTCAAAAATCAAAAACGGTTGACTGTCGCGTTTACTTTTCGCGAGGAAAAAAATTTTTTTCGGTTTTCCTACGATTGGGGAAGCCTCATCAAAAATTGTCTTCGTCGCAAATCGAAAATGACCGTTACGGACAAAGATGTCAGGGATTCTAGTTAAAACTTCAATCAAAGGTTCAACAAACCCCAAGAGAAGCCTCCACGAAATGCACGATCGTAGGATTACCATCATCATCATCATTATTACTGTCTGTTAATAATTAAGAAGCTGGAATGAGGGAGTTCAAGATGGCGGAATCGCGTCCATCAATCTTTAAAACGAAGCGTTTTTGATTTGATAATTGTTTATTGAGTTTTCCTCTTCGAAGTCATTTCCACGTCGGGAAATTCGAGTTCCTTTTATTATAATCCCCTGGGATAATCTTTATGTTTTATTATTATAATTTATTAGAGTATAACTGTCTTCCCTTCCCGAAATTCAAATTTCTTCTCGAGCTTTCACCAAAAGCAACGAAAAAGAAAATTTTCGCTTCCAAGACTTTCTCGCTTTCCTCCAAAACGGTTTCTTTCTTACATGCAGTTCTTCAAAAATCTAATTCTAAATAAAAAACTGTTCGATCTAGTTCTGATTCTGATAGCGAGGCTAGAAACCGGCTCGAAAATCTAGTCAAACTCAGTTGAGTTAGCTATCTAGCTCTGAATTAAATAAAGAAACTAAAATGGCTTCAGGGCAACCAACTTCATCTCCACCTCACCACCAGTCTTCTCTCTCTTGCTCTTCCACTCATCCACCTCCTCCTTCTTCTTCTATTTTTACCTGAAGAACATGTACCTGAGCACTTTTCTCTTATTGATCTCCTTTTATCGATCATTTATAAAAATAACTACGTCTATTAAAAATATTTTTCGTCTGCTCTTGTTCTCCGCCATCTTTTATTCCCTCTTAAAAGCGTTTCATTCGTCTTTTGTTTCCATCTCCCAAACCGACGCCACTTTTATTTTTTGGTACTGTAATAAGTTCTAAACCAAGGCGGTGAGTTTGGGAAGTTATTCCATTTCCAACAGAAATTTTATTTTTCTTGTCAACCACCCAACAACCCTGGAAGCCATCTTTAAACCACCACCACTCTCCACCGTGACGGATGTCCCCAACGAATCCGTTCAACCGTCAAAAACGTTGACTAACTCACCTTTCATCCGGTCTCTCCAAATAATTTCGGTTTCGAACTCGTTCGGTCGGACTCCAAAACCTACAAACAAAAATTTAATTTTAGGACTGCTGAACCAAATCAGCAAACATGTTCCAAAGCCAAAGAACCTAGAATTCCCTTTGATGACGTAATTAATTAATTAATTAATTAATTCCCTTTTAAATTGAGAGAAAGGGTGAAAGGAGAAAAAAATTTTTGTTGATTAAATTTCTCGATAATTTTGTTTAACCCTTCGCTGCTGCTGCCGCTGCCAACAAAGGATTTAATAAACCGTTCGCCTGTTAAAATAAATAATTTTCAAAATTAAAACTAAAACCGGAGAGCTTTCGTCGATGAAGGTGGTAGAGAGAAAATGTGAAAATCCGAACGCCACGTGAGGCTGTCGAGTTTCTGAGTTTTCTCTTCCTGTTGTCGAATCTTCGTCAGAAATTTGAAAAAAAACACTTCAAAAAGTGAAAAGAAAATATTTTTCCGAATAAAACTTTTCCCACATGAAATTTTAAAAAGCCTTAAAATAACTTGGGGGAAAATGGAGGCGAAAAAAAATTCGGAAACAACATTAAAACGACAGGAAGTGACGTCTGAAGGAGGAAATGTTAGTTTGTTTCCTTCTTCACTATTCCTATCTAAAGTTTGAGTAACTGGTGAGGTGGAAAAGTTTTTTCTTTCTTCTTCCCTCTCTCTCTCCTTTATTTCAAGTGAAAATTTTTTTGCTGCTGTAGTTTTACTCCAAATCCACAACGCTTTGGTTTTCCGTAAGGAAGCTCAAAGATCGACAGAAAGTAGTGTAAAGTTATCTTCAGTCAAAACAAAACCATTTTGAAAGTAGCGTTACAACACCGCAGAACCTTTCTCCAAAAAAATTGTGGTGAATAAGTCTGATGTCTTTGTGTTGCTAACTTTTCCTTTCGGGATTTGGAGGATTTGTTGACGATGACGTCATTTCCTTTAGTCCTGTTTCTAGTTCCAAGAATAACATTTCTAACTGTTTTCTCTCTTTCAGGTTCAGTATGGCGAATGTCTACGGGAAGTAAAACGTTTACGCTGATGTTTTCTTTGGTTATCTAGCTGTATGGGTGTATTAGACTTCATAAAGCTACATTACCGAAGTTAATAACAGCGCGGATAAGCAACAGAAAAAGGGAAATGTTTTTCCCAGGCCGAAAGCCCTTCATTTGGAAAACCCCTTTTTAAAAAGGTCATCGGGAAAATGAGATTAAGCTCCAACGGAAAACATTTTTTTTGCCTTTTCAAAGGTTTTTTGATGTGCCAAACGTTATTAATGTTTGACATGACTATCTTAGGCGAGAGTTTGCTATGAAGGAGACCGGATTTGAAAGCGGAGGGGTATGGTGGGAGGAAAACATGGTTTCAAATTTGACTTGAAGGGTTTCGTAAGACAAATGACTGCTAGCGGGCGAACGGTTACACCGAAATTTACAGAGAAAATTACTCGACTGAATACACAAATCCAAATTCCTCCTCACCTCCCCTTGAGTAGACAACGGTTTACAAAAGCAATGTCTAAAAATGATTATACCTTACACCTGAATTGTAACCAGGTTAGCCAACATTTAAAAACAAATCTGATTCCACTGTGAGTTCGAGATTCCTTCCACGTTTCACCAAACTAAACAAAACGAAAGTTAAGTGTAGAAAGGGATGTGGAGGTAGCTTGAGGCAAAACTGTAATCACAGTCATCATCATCGTCATTATTGCCACCATACTTTGCATTAATAGGCCGAAACAAAAACAAATTTTTAACATGAGCCTCAAGGGAGTACCCACACACACATGGAACTCCTCTAGATGATAACCAAACTCAACAGTTTTCTCCTTCCGAGTCGTTATAGTGACATTTTAAACCGGTGATGGCGGACCTGTTAATATGGGTGAGGCACCGGGCCAAAGAGTCTCTAAATGACCCATGTCTTGGTTTTTGTAAACACTTCGTGCTTAGTTAATGCTAAATAAGGTCAAAATTTAAGACCAAAAGGAAACTTAAATCGAAAATCTTCTGTAAATAGAAAACCTGGCGAGATTTTCTGTTTCTGAACTCCCTCCGTCATACCTTATTTCCTTTCAGTGTCCCGTAAAACGACCCAGGTACCAGTTTTATAAATATTTTGAGCAAAAATGTTCTCACTCGCCTCATTTCCTCTAAACCCTTGGTACTCAAACTGCTGTCCACCAAGCTCTACTGAGTGGCCCAGTATTTGAGTGAAAACCGACTCACGTGTTTCAGGTTGCCCATTTTTCTGTTCAGGTGGCCCAGGGAAGGAAATAGCAGGAGTAAAGGCCCTAAACCCTTCATAAATGTCGTCGCTATAGCTTCAAAATAGAAATTAAAGCGTTCCAACAAGTGAACCTGAAATTTTTTTGTACCTGATAAATAATTTTTATGCATGACACTAAGATTATGTAAACATTGTATACTGTATATGTTACGGTAAAAGCAATAAATTAGGCGAATGTATATTCACACAAATCTCGGCAAGTCTCCATAATCACTAAACTTGACGAATTAATGAATATTTATCACATTCACCGGCTAGTTTATAAAATTTCCAACTCGTAACTGGGAGTTTTGCTTAAAAATGTGCTCATATTCTTGGGGTATGTCACTTTTCCGACGAAAGGCAATCAAACCAACCAGCAACGCGCTATTACGTGACAAGACGGTTTTCAGTAGATTTAACCTTTGTTTCTGTCTAGACACAAACCGTGGATTAGTGTCTACCCTGTCTTAGAAAGGTTTAGGTTAAGTAAAATGTAAACGATTACTTGTGACCTTATCTAAACATTACATACACTTACGATTTGTCGGGTTTATTAAAAACCTTTTCTACCCTTAAAACCGAATCCTAATCTCAAAATTCACCACCGGCTTAGGGCCTTTTGCGGCTTTACAACTCAAATCACTGACGAACGATTGGTTTCCAACGTGTTTTACTGAATTTACAGTTACTTCCACAAACATTTCGAGCCTTTTTTTACGCGGTTTGTGATGTATCTATAGAACTACAAATTTTTAGTAAGTTTAGTGACTTATCTGAGTGATAATTTAATACCCCAAATCGCAGCTATGAATTTGAACCACTTCCATAGATACTACCGTGGCTGTAATTAATAATAAATAGGAACAGGCATAAGGAAAATAAATACCAAGACCGCCATTTTGAAAGAGTGTGAAAATCAAAACCCAACTTTGCATACCCACTCGACAAAACACAGCTCCTAACCTCAAGTGAACTTCTTCGAATTCTAACAACAGCTTATAGTCTTGTATACGACGACAACCAACACCTCTTTGGTTTGTCCTTGAAGAACATCTCCCAGCAACTATTAGACCAACAAACAATTTTTGTTAAAATAGGACCAACCAACAAAGGAAAGGTTTCGAATATCCGTTGAGTCGGATGTGGTAAAGGTAACAAAAGCAAGAAATCCACAAGCGACACTACACAAAGCTCCCCGACTACTCCTCCAATTTTCAAAAATTTGTAATGAAATCGGTGGTAACGAATAAAAAAAATTCGCGCGCGCAAAAAATGGCGAATTTAATCGGAATAGCCGAATCTATAAATTTAGTCGCGCGGCATTTTTATTTTTAGGCAGTCGATAACCAAGCTTTTAATATCAAGGTTACCAGTCTAACAAAAATTTTTCTTCTTTTTTCAGTAACCTTGATAGCTAACAGGGACACAAAGTTGAAAACCTGCTTGAATCACCTAATCAATGCGGTTAAAAACAGCAAAAGTTGGCGGAGTTCAACATTTTCCTCCTCCTCCTTCTTCTTCTTCTTCTTCATGTTAATATCTCAAGTTTTGAGTTTAGTTGAAGACAGTTTTTTTCATTCGCGAGTTCTCAGGTTTTATTATTATTATTACTACTCTTCTTCATTCTTCTTGTAAGTTATTCTCTATCCTCACAGTTTCATGTTATTAGTGTTCTTTAGTACAATTCGACAACAGCTACACGAGTCTTGCTCCTCTTTCTTCATACTCTCCTCTATGCAGGGTGTGCTACTATGCAGGGAGTGTAACTTATGTAGGACATATGAGTTCCATATTGACTCCTCCTTCGAAAATATTCCTAAACGTCTAGTTATACGGATCACGGTCGTTATTCATTTTATATAAACATAACAGTTTTGGGGTTTTACCGCGGGAGGCCTGTGGTGTAGTGGTTAAAGTACCTGACAGACACTTATGGTCCCCAGTTCGAACCTTCTCCCATATACAGAGGCGAAAAACAGGATTAAAAACTCAAGAGAACAAATAACATCGATTAAAAATCGCGTAAAAAAAGCCAGAACGTGTATGGAATATCACCGAACAGTAAAACTAGTTAGCGACAAAAATGGTTGAGAGAGTACCCGTGACGTCACAAAACAATTGTTAGGAGAACAATAGAGTATCGCTGTTGTTGATGCCGCATACTCACAGTTATTAGTTATAGCTTGTTTTAGTATAAGTATTAAACAACCCAACAAACGTTTGTTTACACCTCTAACAAGCACAACAAAAACTGGAATCAAACATATACAGCCAACAGGAATGTGCTGATGTCGGTTTTGGTTGGTTTGCCTGTTTTGCAGTTTTGGTTACAGTGATTTTTACTCATCAGTCTTGTTAGAATGGCGGAACGGAGGTTTTGGGGGAAACGGTTTTCGTTCGCGAAATTCCAAACCCGATTCACTGGGTTACGTGGTTGGAAACTATACTCTGGGCCAAGGAGAAAGGACCTGTTACTACGCAATAACGTAGTTAAGTGTATGGTGTACACTGTATGCATACAAACACCATTGTACTTCCAGTTAGGGTTTGATATTAGTTTTAAGTATTTTCCCGGCTGTTGTTAGAGATGTTAGTATATATAACTTCTGACGATTATGCCGCGTCAAATTTTTGAAAGACTAATAAAACTTTCGAAAATCTTAAAACTCATCTTTGTAACCTTTTTGACTACGGTATTACTACTATAAAGTGAAATAATTTGAAGGATACAGTTTTTGTGTAATCTAACCTTCCTCACCTGATGATCCTATATACTCAATCCAGGATCCAATCTTACATATCTAATACATAAAAGAAATATTAGAGTGTGACACTATTTAACAAACTTCCACCAATCCCAAGTGAGGAAGCACTACAACAGGTAGCACTACATAGGCAAATACGTCTCACGTTATGCTTCTATTTACACCTTCAGTCTACACATTTAAAGGTCATTTTAGTGTCTCCAACCAAACAATAAGTTGGAGGAGACTCTTGCTATTCGTTTCTGGCTCTTAAAAGCCCATCAAACGATTCAAGTTCTCACCTGCTTGTAGCAGGAAAAAATTTTTTTTAAAAAGTTTGTGATACTAACACTGGAACGAAACTCCAACATATGATACCATCGTATGTGGCATCTGACAGGACCATTAAATATCCAAATCATGCCTGTAAATTGTCGTTTTTTGTTTAATTGTGACGTTGGAGGTCTGCAAAAAAAAGAAAGAAAACAGGTTCGGAGTAAACTCGATTTCCTCGACTGATGCGGACGACAAAAAAATGATTTTTCAGCTCAAAATTTACGAGCTGTTAAACCAAAAAACTGTGATAAACGTTCACGAATCGTTTTAAATCGAGTTACAGGTTACAACTTTGTGTCGATGACATGATTGTTTGCTTTCGTTTTGAATGAAGCCTTCAAATAGAGATGGGTGACCCAAACAGCGGATACAGAACCTCTGTATTACCCGAAGTGAGTAAGAAGGAAAAATCATGTTTAAGCAAACATGCTTACTTAAAAGACTTCCCCACGCCGGGAACAAGAACAACTACCGAATAAAATAATCCGCGAAAGATTATTTGAACAAGTCTCCATAAATGGAAATGGACCCATTAAAGTTCAGGGACGCAGGAACCAAAAAAAAAATCGTCGGGCTCCGACTCATTCCAACTACACAATACCCGACTCGGTTCGTCTTTCCACTTTTCTCATCCGGTTGGTCATTTCGAATATTGCCTATACCCCCAACGAACCCCCACAACCTCCACCAGGTCCTTTCTCCTTGGCCCAGAGTATAGTTTCCACCGCTGTCTTTGACCACGTAACCCAGTGAATCGGGTTTGGAATTTCGCGAACGAAAACCGTTCCCCCCAAAACCTCCGTTCCGACAACCTAACAAGACTGATGAGTAAATAACTTTCGCCTGATTCGAATATGTCAACTTAGAATAATACTCATTTCCTTGATGGCCGAAGAGTTTACGTGCAGACACTCCAGCCAGCGCGAAACCACTTTCTCCTGAAGATTACAACATTGTAGGCAGTCACATCACTACTGTCTTGGCTATGGCTACCAAACTCTTCCATTGTTTTCTGGTAAGTTTTGTTTTTATTCTTGTTTCTTATTTTTTGTCTTCCTCACCGTTCTACTAACAACCAACTTCCTGTTAACAACTTTAAAACCGTTGTTAGACACAAACTCAAAAACCTAAAAGAAAATTTTCGTTGACAAGGATTTGTTATTGCAAATTTCGTAGGAAAACATTTCGTCAATTATACACCAAAAAACGCGGTATGTTAGCGCTAAACAAACGTTCGCGAACGTGAAAAATCTCTGTCGACGTAAAAATTTTCGAATTTCGAACGAGAGAAAGAGAGGAGATAAAAAAAAATTTATTTTCGTAACGAAGTTTCCGCCATGTTGAGTTGCATACGAAATTAACGTTAATTTTGTGTGGTTCTTTCGCTTTCACTTTCGTTCTAACGTAAACACCGCTCCAGACTCATGATTCCGATCTTTGGTTACTTCAACTCTTCCTTCTTTTTCACTTTGTTTTTCCACTTTCCTCGTCATTTCCTTATTTTTCTCTTTGTCCTTTAAGATGGTGTTGTCTGTGATGTTTATGGACCGTTTCCCGAGGAAACGGAATGAATCCTACCACCTGATGAGGTGATGACTGCTTTCTTCCCACTGCTTCCACACTAACCATAGTTTGGAGTTTAAGTTGAAGACAACTTTTAAAGTTCTTAAGTCTCTTTGTATTATTATGGTTCTTGTTGTTGTTGTTGTTTTCACAGTTTTATGTTACTTTTGTCCTTCTCGTCGCCTCTCAGTTTGTGGAATTGCATCTTATTTCTGTAGACACCATACGATCGAGATTTTCTTTCATTGAGGCTGTGGATTTGAGATGATGGAACTTTATAAAATCCATTTGTAGAGATTTGGGGTTAGATAAAGAGTATTTGAGTGGATAATTGTACAGTTTGGTCACTTTCGCCGAGAGTTGTAACCCGCTGTTTAGGATAAGACAACAAAAACTTGCGACAGTGACCAAGAAGTACTCAGTTCGGGTGTGGTTAGTCACCTCTTCACTACTACATCCACACTCATACACAAACGGCAACTTTCAAGCACAAAGACTGTTTAAACTTACTTACTTAGACTGTTTAGTTCAAAATCTGTATCTCCCAGAATACAGTTCCAACAGTTCCTGAAATAATTTGTGGAGCTGAGAACGCTCAATGGTAGCTTGGAACTGTGGATGGAAAAGTTAGTGGGAATTCCGAAGACCGAAAGTCAAAGCTTTGAAATGTTCCGAGAGGATCAAACTAGTCCGGGAACTTTTGGGACAGATCCTGTACAAAACTAATTTCATCAAAGCCCCCGATAGAGTTCTGCTTTATAATGTTCGTGTAAAACGCCGGTGAATCCGATTTTTCCAAAATTTGTAGCAAGCTTTCCACCCAAACAGTTTTTCCAAAACAGAGTTGACATTTTCTTGATATTCCTGGAGGCGGACAGTCCAGAATTTTCCATTTCATTCATCGGCAGGAACACACATTCCACTTGTTGGATATTCAAGCCGGATTCCAGTCCGTGAACGCAACCACGATTTCTCTTCAATTATTTTTATGTCCTTTCCATCCATTGCCACTCGAGTAGTTTTTAGTTTTTTAAAAATAACATTAAAAACCATCTTTTACTAAAATGGTGTTAATGACCCAGTTCTGCCCTTCAATTGTTTAGAAATAATTCATCTCTTTTTGAAAATTGTTTTCTTTCTCATCCCATTTTTACAACGTTTTCGTTAATGGGCCCTTAAAATGATTTCTTAAGTACTGGCCACTCCACCCCCGGAGGTCTATTAAACAATAAATCTCTTTCAAATTCCTCCTAAGCATAAGACAAAGAGTTTTGGTCATAGTGTTCATGTATCGTATTGTTATGACTTTCATCCCCCTTCCCCCAGTTAACTGCTACCTGTCTTTAAGCCAGACATTAAGTAGATGGTCTGGACCTAAAAGGAGCTTTTTAACTGTAGAACAGACCAATATCTTAACCCCAGGAATTTGATAACGGATATCATACAAAATACAGTCAGTAGAATGGCAATAGTAATGACTACTCACGTAAAACTTCGTTAGGTCACTGAATTCACTTCTGATTTTGAATTTTGGCACCGTCATTTCCGTCACCTGTAACCCATAATGCACAACTTTAGGTTGTTGGTATTACTTGTAGAGGATATGTTTTCAGAGACTTGTTAGTTCAAATCTCTTCCTAGATAAACTGCTTTTAAGGTGTAAATACTGTAAAAGAACGTTTTTGACCTATAAACCATATACCACAGTGTAGTTTGAAACACCACGCTGAACGCTGTCGTCACAAAACGTCTGGACTGGTCTGGTCCAAACCGTTTTTCCCTGCCTCATTCTTTAACTCCATTTCAACTCTCTTCCTGTAACTTTAATTTGCTGCTGTCATACTTTTCGATTCTACTAAACTGTTCATATTTGTCTACAGTACTCTACTTCTACCTTCTTCCGAAGTAAAGAAATTCAGCAGTATAGAAACTTCCTTTTGCTTCTGAACAAACCTTCTTAGCTTGGGGATAGCACTATAACTTATTCTTGAGACTGTCACTCTCTAAAACTGTAGATAAGAGGTGATAGAACCTAAAAAAAAGGGTTTCAATCTCTTCTTTAAATTATAATATACGGAAGGCTTTATATTAATATCTTACACGCTTTTGGAACTAGGACACCGGTCTGTTCTCTACATATTATAAAGCAATACCAACATTGTCTCACACTTAGAAGCAGATGACAGTTAAAGTTCTAACAACCATTTTATAATAATAATAAACCCAGTAATTAGCATCACCAAAGCCAAAATCATCTCTCCTTCGTTTGGGAAAACCAAAATGCTGTTGCAACAATGATGTAACTCGACAAATATGTGAGTTGAACACTTAATCAAGTATATAGGCCAATACCTATGTCTTCATCTGAGATGGGAACAAAATTTAGCACAAAGTAAGACGCCATATATTATTCGCATAAACGAAACTCACTGACATTCGGATAATGAGAGTAAAATTTATTATCACACTCTGACAAGTTCATGAAATCCCTTCACACAGACATAACTCTTCTCTTCCAAAACACAAAAGTTTTCGACTAAGCATTTAAGGTATCATTCAGAAAGTTTAAGTGCTGATAAATGCCGTAAGTGACAAGAGATAGATTAAATGATTAATATTCAAACAATTAATAAAACAGACCTAATTCATAATTGAACTATACCAGTGATTCCCAAAGTGGTCTATATCGACCCCCAGGGGTCTATAACAGCCTGCAAGGGGTCTACGTCAGCAAAAAAAATTTTGGGGTCATGGGGGTTCACGATAGTGGATCTAAACATACACTGATAGTACATATTTACTTACATTATACTATTTTATAATATAAAGACATATACTTTACTTATAAAAGTACCTATGAAGCAACAAATTTACTTGACTACAGTGAGAAATTAACAAAAATCAGTAGGGGGTCTACCCAAAACAGAAAAACATGGCAACGGGTCTACGACACAAAAAACTTTGGGAACCTCTGATCTATAGGCCCTACCAATCAGGGGTTCTCAAAATAAGACCTAATGACTCAAACATCATCTTTTAATAGTTGGAAGGAGATGAGAAATAACCATCCGTCTACTAGATACTCAAAAGCTGATTTGGTGCAAAAGCTCATTCAAGCAAACCACATAAATTAATTAAAAAACGATTTTAAATAATTATTCTGATCCCCTAGCCCCGACTAAAACGCCTAAAAATCTCTATTTCAAATAATGCGGTCTCATTTTTACGCAGTTCCCTTCTTTTATACTATTGGCGATCACTTCTTTTGTACTGAAGATAGTGTGACCTTGGGCCAATTAAAGACAGAAGGTTTTTCATTATAATTCTGACACTCCGACTGCGAAACAGGATTTCTTTGTGAATTATCGCTGTTATTATAATATTTATTTATTTATTTTAATAACTGAAATATATGTTTTTATAATTTGGAGGATTTTTTTTCCTCGTTCCCACTTTAGAACTGTGGATCATGATTGCGGTCACATGGTTCGAGGGATCCTTACAACTTTGCCTGTGGATAGTTTGATTTGTTCTTAACCCACCGAATCTTTGGTCGTTGTAATTTATATGCTATTTAGTCTAGGACCTGTTGTCTAATTTAAACCCTTTTGGTGTCTTAGTGCCTAAAATAAATCTAGTATGCCTAGGTGAGATTTAAAATTTTCGTCAGTCCTACTATCGCTGTTGGTATAGTCATTCAGCTGTTACGCTCCGTTAATTTTTTGATTGGACTAGAAAATTCTATCGCATTTCATCCTAACCCAGCATTTTCGACTTTAACCTTCCCAAACCTTTATAAAATCATTTTTGACCACCTCAAACCCCTTTTGATTGTCATTGAGGAGGAGGTCTGTGGTCTAGTGATTAGGTGTTGTAAATAAAATAAGACAAATCAAACACGTGTATACTAACTTTATTAAACCTTTGCAGCCATCTTGAAAGCTCTCTATTAACCCATACAGTATATTAATATAGGTTGGGTCTGAATCCTAACAAGTGGCAGACTAAGAAGTTACAGTCGCGCCGCGTTTCCTGTTGTACACAAAAAGGGTGAAAACCTGGATTAAAATTGAACTACAGCTGTGAGTGTTAAAACTGAATCTGACAAACCTTCTTGCTACGATTGACTAGTCCTTTGCTGACAATTACAAAAATCACCGTACACGAGAGTAAAAATTTGGTGGAGTTATTAACAACGAGGAAACTGAAAAACCATCCAAATTTTAACAAAAACCTAACACTCTGTAACACCGCTGTTGTCTACCTAAGAATCAGTGTAATAAACATGTAAGAAACGAATACAAACGAAAGGAATTCACGAAACAGTCAAAACGACCATAAAAATTCTCAAAGAGGCATATAAAAGCTCGGAAAGACTTTTCTCGATTTCCGCTTAATTTATTCAAAACTCCTTCCAAAGGGAAAATTTTTATGTTGGCACTTTACATGGAAGACCATAAAACTTTTGCGATTCAACCGATGCATTTCACTTACTCAAAGTAACATTCGTTGCAGTTGCCGGTTCGTGAAAACCGCTCATAAAACCAGTTCCCCCGATAGGTGGATGAAATGACAAGTTTCAGACTAGCACCCGTGCACGTGGCAACACGTTCGCAGGATCTCATCCCAAAACTTTCCAAACATCCCCAGCTATGGTGAAGTGCCTTTTAAGGCAGGACTTGAAATTTATTAAATTGGGAATAACAGGTTCGCTCAAAACGCCAGGCTCATAAATATGGTAAAGAGACTAGCGGTTTCCAATCTCCTCTCCGACGATTCATAAACTACAATTCGACCAAATTATTTAGAGTTTTGAGCTAATCCGAAACTGCACAGCCATTCCCGCCTCCGCGAACAGCTCTCTTTTATATATATATTCCGCTTAAGTAACTTTTATTTTGGCGAAAAAAAAAGTCAATTTAAGAAGAAGGTGACTCGCAAAACGCTGGAGGCTAAACAAACCGCACCCAAAGCTCACCCGTCATCAGGCGATGTTCCAACAAGTTACAACGTTTGTCTAGTCTAGCAACCAAGTCTTCCATAAGCCTAACATAATTTTTATTTAACTCCTACAAAACTAATTTTAATAACTAAGAAGGTAAATAAATAATTTAGTTGAATAAAAAAAACAAAATTTTCTCATCCGTGTAAACAAAGATAACACTCCTCTATTATTCAATGGACGTTAGTTTAATTATTGATTTAATCATTTTTGCCAGCAATTTTGGACGGAAGTCGACTAACCGACTCAAAAGCTTTAAAATAGTCGATAATCCACTTTCCACCACCCTCACTCCTAACATAATTCGCTTTGATGTTGCCCTTTCGCCTAAGCATAGAAACTGTCGTTTCCACTTATCCTTTACTCTATCACCACCTTATACGCGATTCAACACCTACTTACCCCCGGTCACGTGATCCCTTCTATGAATTTTCACAACCCCTAACCACACCTGACTCAATTATATCCTTTCATCTACCTTCTTTCCTCTTATGCGGGATGTCCAAACTATGATACCACTTCCGCTCACCGGAAATTATTTCAAATTTTATTTATCGTTTTTATACTTACCAACCTGATTCTCGACTGAGAAAGTCGATATATGAAACTATTCCAGCTGTTTCTGAATTGCTGATCTATTCCAAGAGTCCCCTGAATTTTTTGTAGTTGGCAACACTGACTGGCGCTTTCGATGTCCAAACAGAAAGGAGAGTATTTTGAAAAGTTCTGAAAAGATTGTAAATTGACAATGAATAAATGATTAACTAAGAAATCATTCCGGGAACTTTTGGAACGAGTCCTAATTGAGAACTAAGTCCGAGTTGACATCCTAAAAAACCGAACTACTCTTAAAGATGGCTCCTGTGAGTGCTGGACTCTTTCTCTAGTCACCTGAAGTCATTCTCAAATATTTTTATATCTTCCAATCATACCAGATAAAAAACGTAGATAAACTCGAGATCGGGAACCCTGTGTCACATTCCCAAAAGTTTTGCCATGTCGTTCATACACTCAATAGAACCAACGCACGATCCGTCACAAACATCATTCCTGCCTCGATTATGACACAACCTTTTTCCAGAATGATTCATTACTCAGAAACTGACAACAGAAAAAAGGATTCAGAACCGCCATTCATTCATCGATTCTATGTTTCATAAACCAGATTTTCAAAATTTTTGATCAAGGAAACATGGAAGGAATGAAACAAATAAATGTTCGTTCGTTTGGAGACAAGACCCAGATCCGTGAATGTAGTCATTCACATTCAAATTGGCCAAATTAACGTTCGAAAAACCGGTCTCCACCTCCCTCGTTCGCCTCATTTCATTCTCTTAGACTTCCTTAAACGTTCAAAGCTTCCCAGCCTTCGCTCAGATGAGTGATATTTTAATTGTTTCAAATATTTATGAGGCCGTCGACGTTTGAGAAAAAGAAAACACTCGTAGAAAACGTCGGCGAGTGAATTTTCTAAATAGAATTCCTTCTTTTAGTTATTTTACAAACCGCCTCCTTAATTAATCTTAGTACTAAGTGATGTAATTAGATTACCTTATAATGATTCGTCATTATGTCAAACAAAAGCTACGTAATAAATATGGCGCTCGGACAGGAGTCGCCTCTTTTCGTGATGATGTCATCAAAAATGGCGAATTTTGGCTATCGTTCCAATGGCAAACCTAACTGTTTCCGGGTCGAGAAAGAGAGAGAGAGAGAGAGAAACTTGATTTGCTGTAAATTGGAAGCTCGTTCCAAGTTTGTAGATAACATACCTTAGGCAATCTTTATTGGCGGTCTCTTTTGACGTCTTTTCTCGTTTTGACAAGTTGAGGAGTCAAAAACACCGACATCTTTTCATGGTGCGAACGTTCTCCATTTTCCTAAACTGAAATTCGAGTCGAAAACCTTTTTCATCTCTTCCTCGAGAGAGAAAATTTCGAAACGTAAAACGCAGTTTCTCAGAGTTTAATGAACACGAACGAAATCGAGGCCTCGGATCGATATCTCGGGTTTTGGTTATTTGTTTATAATTTTTAAGTCCCTGACAAATTTGATGATTTCTGATTGATACATAAATCAAAGACAACTGAGTGCGGGGGTAGAGGGGGAAACGTTCAAGTTCTTGACCTGGGAAACCACCTCCTAAAAGAGAGATCCGTCACGGAACACTACACACAGATCTATAGATCACCTTCTACACACTCTCGTTTTATTTAAGCTTTTTCTTTGTAGTCTTTTTGACAAAGCAGTTGAACAATCCTTTTAAACCTTTTAAGGATTAGTAGAAAGTCAACTGAGGTTAAACAATCTTGAATCCTGTAACACGTAAAGCTCAAAGTTAGGTACGGGGAACAAGTCAACATTGTCGAAATTGTGAATTATGTAGAATACCGTAGTCCACTCTGCGTTGTGCTTATTTCATCCAACTACTTTTCAGTCCTAGTTTATAATTGTTAGGTCTAGTTAGACCAGTGATTCCCAAAGTGGTCTATATCGACCCCCAGGGGTCTAAGACAACCTGCAAAGGGGTCTACGTCAGAAAAAACATTTGGGGCCATGGGGGTTCACGATAGTCGATCTCAACATACACTGATGGTACCTATTTACTTACATTATACTATCTTATAATATAAAGACATATACATTATTTATAAAAGTACCTAAGCAAAAAATTTACTTGACTACAGTGAGAAATTTACAGAAATCAATTTCCGGTAAGATGGGAAGTTCACCCAAAACGAAAACACATGGAAAGGAGTCTACGACACAAAAAAGTTTAAGAACCTCTGAGTTAGACCATCAACCACTACACTTCTTGAATCAGACCCCATTTCTTTCAATTTTGAATACAAAAACCAAGCAACAGCAATTTCACAACTGGTGTAATCTTTCTAAGTTCCTCAGCTGTAGTCGATTATGGTGTTTTGAATTTTTTATTTGAAAAGTCTTCTGCTTCATAGATATCCATTTTTCGAGGAAATTTTTTTCTGTAGTATTCCCTTTATAATTGGAAAAAGTTGCAGTAACTCTTCGCTATTCATTACAGTCTGTATAAGTACTGATCACATGTGTTGTAGTTTTGTCCCCGAAATAACAATTTTGACATATTTTGTGTCCACTCTAATATTGTTAAAGAACTTGTTGAAGTAGCCATGTTGTGTTAGTGTATACAGTATAATTGTTTATTGTGTACTCTTCACGGGCGTTACAATACATCTAATTACAATAATCAACCTTATTCAGCTCCAAAACAGTCAATGAGGATGGCTATAATAAAAAATATCGCAATAAGGACTCTTCTAAGCGACCAAAAATAAAATAAATAAATGAATTAAGAAGTAGATAATTAGATAAATAGCCAACTAATATTCTGTTGGTATTTGGTGAAACATTAGCACGGTGCCAATCCCCAAATCAAATTTGGAATCCAAAAACCCTAAAACCGAAAATTCAAGAATCAGTCTAAACACAGTGTCCTCCTTGTTCATGGTTAATAACACTGACCTAAACAATCTGAAAAGTGACCGCACGGCGTCTCTAATTAGATTTAATTTCCATTTCGGGTCTCAGAACTGTAAGAAGACATTTCAATGAGTCCTGACACAACAAACCAGCCCAAACTGGACAGAGAAAAGAATCAGAAGAAACTGATATACTAGGCTCGGTAAAAAGCCTAAGAAAGAATACCGGTTGTGATGTGACAATAGCGCCATCATTGTAACCATCGATGGTGTAGGAGAAAGACCTAGAAACGAGGAAGCGTAGGACGAAGAATATTTATCTACAACAATAAAGGAACACTGTATGACTAGACAGGGGAAAAGAAAGCGAAACTTTGTGGGAGATTCTACTAGAAAATTTGTCTTGTTTTATGAGGCTAAACTTCCAATAAATAAATCATTTCGTACAAGAACATTCTCTTCCTCTCATAACAAGATTAATGCGATTTGAACGGGCCTCCCAAACACTTGAAACATCACTCCTCGATGACGTCTACCATCTCCTCCTCGGATTTTCGAAATCAATTAGAAAAACCGATTTCTGTGGTCATCGCAAAAACCGAAATGCCTTTCAACAGTTTCCCTTCTTCATTCTCGAATGGTACTCGACCGGCATTTGGTTTCCTCTTCCCTTCCATCCTTCTATCTATCGAATTTCATTTTCTTTCCTCGCTATTGGTTTCCTTTATCCATCTCTCATATTCCTACCTCCTCCTCCTCCTCTTCTTCCGATTTCATTTTTTTCCATTTCAATAACTCCTTCCACAATCTGAGGTGAATGTCTGCCCGAGGCGATGGTTTTGATAACTTCGGCTAGTCCCTGTTCCAAAAGTTTCCGGAAAAGTATTTTAACTCAGAATCAGTTTGGCAATGTTTTCATAACGTTTTAAGTTATAAAAATCTCAGCTTCTCCAGATAGTGTTGTCAGACTGCAAAAAATCATTCCGGCAACTTTAGGGACAGATTCTGTACAAGGTTGCCTTGCTTAAGGTGTCAAGTCCTCTTCCACCGCTACAATGGATGGCTCTGAAAGTAGAAGACTATCAAAATGACCACTCACTCAATAAATTTTATTGACAGAATATCTGGACTAATAACTTCTTGTGAGCAATCAATAAAAAGCTGTTTCTGTCAGACATCCTTAAGAGAGTGCTATGTTACACATACAGTATCAAATGCATCAAACCTAACAACACTCACGAAGCAAAGTGATAAGGTAATGACACCACTTCCCACGGTTGTCCTGATCCCAAACAATGCCTAACCACCTTTATGCCTATCCCTGTCATCAAAGTATCTGGTACCTCTCCTCAGCAACACTTCTGAAAACCGTTCTAAATACCCAAAAGTTCCATACTGACTCTTTCAACATACAAGAGCAGATGTCTAACCCAACAAACCACCTAATTTGGTTTGTAACAGAACACAACACCCAAACACCGCATACATAAAAATTTTTTATTTTTCAGGCGCTGTTCTTGTTCTTAGGCCTCGGACTAAAGACAGGAGACGCGACGCTACAACCCAGAGCTCCCAATTTCCAATACTTCGAAAGGTGAGTGAGTTAATTTAGGCAGTCAGACGGTTAGTTAGTTACCAATTCGAAATTCAAATTCAAAAGTAAAAGTTTAAATAATGAGAAATAAAAACGCATAAAGGATGACCATAAAAGGCGGTGGATGGCGTCTCGGGATGATGTCAGAAGAACATTCAACCGTTTTTCTGTTTCTATCTCTCTCTCTCTCTCTAACTAACAATAAAAAAAACTTGTTTGACCGAAGATAATGTTTAAAAAAAGAATTGCCACTCTTTAAAAGATTTTTTTACCAATTAAACAGTGTTATTTTGATAATTTTTTTTTGCTCGCGTTCAAACACGACAACGCTGAGCAACAAGAGGAATTATTCCAACGGTCGTCTTGGAGATTTCGTGTTTGTCGTTGTCATCTCCAGGCTATTAGACTCTGAAAATTGAGAAGATGAGTGCGGATTAGGCTTCATCCACTACTTCGAAATCTTTTAAAAACCAGTTGCCATCTCCGGTAATCACTTTTAGAGCAATAAAAAATTACGATGAACCGAATTCAGGCACGAAATTATGAAAGCACGTGAGTGGGAGTGACTTCAGATTCTGTTGGCTTTGATGGAGGTGTCAGAAGAGCCAAAGAGAAACCAGAAAGGTGTTTCATTCGATGTGACTTTGGTCAACTCACCAATTTCCCCGACGCCTAATAGTCCAGGTTCCAGAACTGGCTAACAAGAGAACATAATTATTATCTGGCCTTTTTGAAAGATCACAGTGAACAAAGGTCCGAAATTAATTAAAAAGACACCTTCCTCTCTCCACCCCTCCCCGTCCTTCCTTCTCCTCGTTTTAATTTCGCTGAATTCACCGCTTTGTTTGAAATTATGAAAACGGAAATGAAAAAATAAATTAAAAAAGATTCAGCGTCCAACAAATAGGTCACCACCAGCATCACCATCGCTTGACCACCTTTAATTCCTCCCATCGATAAAGAGAGTTACCGAGCGTCCATTCCCTCCTCTTCCTCCCAGCCTCCTCTCCTTTCTAATTCAAAAAGTAGTTACTTGGGTACATCATTTTACGCTGTCCGTTCTCATCGTCTCCCGCATCGTTGGCGGCTAACTATTCTAACTAAGCCCTTGGACTGTATCCCTTCAAAAGTATCATGAATTTACTTAACCTCTGACCTTCTGGGTGAATGATTGTATCCATACCTTAGGTTCCTATTCGTGTTGTTTTCTACTCAACCAGGTGTTTCTAGACTGACTTATGGTTGTTGTGTCTTGTATACGTTACACCTTCATTTGCGAGCGTGTCTGAAAAGAGAAGGAGGTATCAGATCTGTCTTGACTAAGGTACAGTACCTGCAATGATTAGAAAATCCTTTCCACCGATTGAGTCGAAGTTAGTGAGACTATACAACCTCAGAGAGATTGTAAGAAGCATGACCCTAATCAGAAGGAAGATAATAAACGAAGAGAAGAAAGGCGATTAAACGAAGTTATTAAAACACATCTGAATATGTTAATTAAAGGAAAAACCATTGTGAAATTGTTTATGGATCCAATTCTAGAACTCAAGTCTGCTTTTAATTGGCACCCAGCAATCCGTGTGTCTGTCAGATGTAATAAATAATTTTACGTCTTCGCGAATCACGTATATAATCCTTCTCCGCTGGTTTTTTATGAAATTCTCACTCCGTCCGTCCGTTTCATCCAGCCTGGAATAAAACGAACGCAAATCTCATCGTAAAACTGAAACCTTCTCGTGTGTGTTGTGTGGGTTGGATTAAGCAAACAATTTTATTGACTCAGACCGGAAACACTGACCAGTGGATATTTAACAAGTGTTGAACGGCTCTTTGGTTGAAAATTTTTAACCCCACAGGCCTACCGGATCTGTTCCAAAAGTTTCCGGAATGATTTTTAGAATCATATATTTTCTAAAAGGTATCTTATACATTAACCGAACAAAAGACAGTGCCTGTATTCTGAAAAGATTATAAACTGAATGAATGGTATTTTAGGGCCCATCGGTGGGTCACTCCACTACGACATTACGGGGTCGTTTTTACACCGGTGGAAACGATTTACAGTATTCAATTCCTGGTTTCTGTATATACGACTTCGAGATACTGTATACAACTGTCCTGACTATTTAAACATAGAATTGATTTCATTCGCAATAAAAATTCCTGACTCCTACGAGTAAAATACAAATTTTCAGTGCGGTCGTCATTCCATTTCCGTCGGCCATTATTCCGGGAACTTTTGGGACAGGACCTGTACTAAATCCTCATTTAGAGATTTTGAACTGTATTTTATGCTGTCCCAGACGTTTCGTCAACCCAACAGACCCTTTCAAGGAAAGGAATAAGCAATCACAGCCCCCCAATCTTTGACTGACGTAACACATCAGACGAATTAAAACGATTCGGTCAACATCCGAAACAGCCTAAACCAAAATCAACTTTCTCAATCGCCAAAATTATAATTACAGAAATAAAAACAGTGACAATGTATAAAATCACTTCCGGTTAGCCAGAAATATCGCATGTTTAGAAGTAAAAGTTGGAAGTCTGTCAATATCCGAAATAGTTTTCATTTAGGCTACAGGAGATGATAGCGAGTGTTTAAGTCGACAGGAAGCTGCTGTCTACCATCAATATCCAATCCAAATTTTTGTTACAGTAAAATATCAAGACTTGTAATAAAATCATTTCCATTATCTTTTCAGGCCGAAGTACCGGTACCCGTACTACGACGCCAACGGTAAAGGGAAACTACTCTACGGGTACGGAGGACCTGATCTGTATCAGTATAAATCGTACTCGCCGCTTGAAGGCGTTCATTAAAAAACATGGCGACGCTTAACAAATTAAATAAAACCATTTTTAGATTTTATTGTGTTTCATTGTTTATAGTTGATTTATAGACTTTGTGAAAAGACTTCATTCGTAAATTTTGTCAAATGAATTTTTAATTGTATCTAATAAATTATACAGTATAGAAATAAGAAGGATAATAAATAAGATCATTTTGGTGATCGCAAGAGTGGGTCTTTGAATTCGTGAACAGAGACAACGACCATGCTGTTTCTCTGTTCTAAGATCCTTCCCAACAAGTTTCCTCTCCGTTCATCGATCATTTTCTTTTTCTTTATATACAAAATCTGATTACCTTTCCCAAGCGTAAACTCTCTTCTCCTTGGGGTTTCCTATCAGTATAGACTCAACTTTATGGCTCGTTTTTATCTGACTCGAATGAACTCTCACCGGTTTTGAGATTCTCAACAAAAAAATTTTTTTTCGGATTATTTCTACCCGAACTGCTGGATTCTTGCTCAAAAGGGTCATCTAAATTTTTTTTAAAATGATTTTGTGCTCCTAGAAGACTATCTCGCCTGATTTGTGTGATCGTGACATGACATCTGGAAAACAGTCAGAGAAGACCTTTGAAACCACTGGAAATGGTGTACAAGTTTATACCTATTCCAATAACAACTGGATGAATGAGAAGGTTCTATAGATACAGAGATATATAGGGAGGAATGAAACGTATTTTAAAACCGGAAGTAAAGAAAAAATTTCAAAATTCTTAACGGATTTAAGAAATACAGATCCACAAGAAGCATTTAACTGACACAACCTAACGATCTCATTAACTTAACCTAAGATCAAAGCAACTCTAGTGCGGGTCATACGGTGACCCAACAAGTCTTTCATAAAGCTCTTTGGGTTTATAAAATGTTGGCTAAGTAAAAGTTGTAAAACGAAAATGGAAACTTGACTCTTCCAAAAGGCTTTCAAAGTGAAAACCCGCCAAAACGGAAAATCTGTCAAGCTTTCATGTTTCCTTCCTTTTTAAGATGTTGCCACTGACCCAGCGACCCATGTGGAGCCTTAAAAAATTTATTAAAAACTCGACACACTTCTCAAAAAGGTTTCCCATCATTGTTCTAGAACTAACCTAAACTTTCACGAAATCTAGCCGAAACAGTGATGTTAGAGATAATCTCCTGTAGGTTACAGTAAAAAATCTAAAGAAAGAAGGGAAAATGTGAGAAACTTAATACATAAATTCGAGTTTTGGATGAGGGGAGCCCAAATGAACCAAAGTTTCTGTGAAAATTGTAAAAAATGGCTCCAGGGTTTAAAGCCTTTTTATATTAAAGGAGAATCTGCCTGCCATCGGCTTTATTCTTTGTTCTTTCTCAAAAAAAAAATTTTATTACCTTTTTCAAATTCTTTGCGAGCGTGAATTTGAAAGAAAAGCTCCGTACAGCCTGTCTTTAGTTATTAAATTGGTGTATGATAAAAATGTATAAAAATAAAAACCTTGGGCGCCATTATGACCTAAAAATAATTCTTACCATACAGCCGTGCCGAATTCACATCGTTCCGCCATCTTTAAAACATCCAAAGGATTGTTTCCAACCTTAGAGACGTCTTATAATCTTGGTTGTACTGTTTATACTGACAATTAAGCGTAGTCTGTCATCATTCTGTCTGAAATGAAATAATTCAATCTTAGTTTCATGTGCACTGAAGCTGTAAACAGTATTCGGCTGTATTTACACGATTCCAGTCTGAGCTGAAGATGTTGAATGGAATAAATCACTAACCAATTTCCTGGAGATTAATCAACAAAGAATAGAATCACTCGACAGAAAACAAGAACAAATATGAGGACAACGAAAGAGAGAACAACAACAGCGGGAATTTGTTACGCCAACACACTATTCAAAGCAGCAGCCATTTTGACTGAGGCGAAATGTCATCGCTTTTAGAGATGGTGCGTGTGAAGAGAAGAAAAAAAAACTCTTTTTACGGTTTGAGTATAAATAAATAATTTTCTTTTACAACAAATCCATTAATGTGATTACTCGTATAAAATAAATGAATAAGGTCGTTGGAGTGATGGTAGCTGTAGTAAGGGTTGAAGATTTGATTAAGAAGGCTCTAGCAAGGCCAACCACCTTCATCACTTCATTTTTTTTTCATCTCTCCTTTTATATCATGGAATTTGAAATATTCATCCAATCAAACTTTATTAAGCAATAAAAGTCCCACTCAACCTTTCTCCATAACTTTTTCATGTTTTGCATCATGTTTACCGGGCATAACTTTCACAAATAACGGAAATTACAAAACTACAATACATACAAAACAGAATTTGGAAAAGAAAAATTTCGTTTTATTTCAAGTACGGGGTAGGTGGGTGGGTTGGGAGGTTTAGAGCTTTCAAAATACGTGAATTCACTTCAACAGTTGCTGCTGTTGTTGTGTCATTACACCCACTCTTTCGCTCTCCACTTCCCTGAAAATAAGTTTTCCTCATAACGTACGGTTCGTGATGAGTTCACATCCTCTCGTTATTGTCCTCATCTATACACTTTATAGTCTTTTTGATCTCGTCGTCCCAATACCAGTTGCGTTTCAAAGGTTTTCCTTTGGTTAAATCCCCCATTTTCGCTGACGTTTTTATGGCTTTCACTACGTCCCATTATATAAGCACAACCCATTAATATTCCACTCATTCTCCTGCCACGTGGGTGTCATTCATGAGGTTCATTATAATTTCCATGTTCTAGATTGCTAAAATAAAACCACGAAGCACCTTTGCTTGTCTGTTTTATTTTTAAAACAGTAATATAGCGAGAATGTTTGATTAATGCCATAAATAGGAAGAAGAGGTCAATGTTCAGACAACATTTCTGAACTACCATATTGTTATCACAAAACCAAAATCAAACCAATTGGATTTGCCAAATACACTACCGAATTACTTTTATTATAGAAAGCTTTAAAACCTTTTTGTTCATTTCATTTCCGGTTTTGAAAATAAGTATCTCACGTCTACATCAATCCAATCAATTTTAATTAGGTCTTAACTTGCATGAGGAGGATAGCGTGACTTCGTTTCCTAAAATCTTTTATACTAAAATTTTTTTATACAACTGAAGGTTGGCCAAACCATAAATGCAACGAAACTGTCCATTTTGGAGCTTCAGAAACATTCGACATGTTCCGCCGAAGTTTTGTTGTTTTTAAAACTTACAAACAAACTTGATTTGTGGATAGTTTATTTCACTTCACAATATATATTATAATATAAAGAAATAAATAAATGTACGGTAAGTACTATGCGAGGGAGAGAGGGACAGGCTGAATGTATTAAACAATTAATAATTAATTTCAACTGATTTCAGATCAACTCGACGACACATCAAACGTATCCAGTTCGGAAGCATTAAGAGGAGAAGATTGTTTTGGATATGATGTTGCTTCAGAGGAATCAATAACAAATAAAAAATGCATTTCCGTTGGAGAATATTTGCCCTACGGATTGAGAATGTTCTACGAAGACAGTAGTACCGTGGTGAGAATGAAAGACATCGGGGTGAAGAATCGTATAATAGTGGTTGGAGTCTTGGGTTCATTCACGCCGGATTGCTGGAACCGGCATTTCTTTCAAATACTGAGTAAGCTACGATATTACCAAGAAAGAGACGTTGCCCATATATGTTGCATCTCAACCAACGACGCTTACACTCAAGTGGCCTGGGGTGAGTATTTGGGTTGCAATCAAACTGTACTCATGTGGGCGGACCCGTATAAACATTTTACAAAGAAGATTGGAATGGACCTCGTGATACCCTGGTTGGACAACAACATAAGGTCTAAGAGATACGTGATTCTTGCCGATGACATGCTGGTTACTAAAATGACCGTTGCTCCTAAAGATGAGTTAGTCGAAACTGGCAGTGCGATCACATTCCCCAAGAGTCAATTGAAGATGATGATGACGACGACGATGACGACTTCTGGATATAATCATTCCAGTCTGCAATCGCTAAGCATAGTTCCCTTCAAATCTATTTACCTACTCTTCGACTTAGCAGAAAGAGATCCGAAAAACAGAAGAATAGCCTTAGGATCAATAACTAACGGCGACAAAGCTCGTGTAGGATAATCTCAAAATTCCAACTAAAATCCAGCGAAAAACTAAAATTGCCATAGAAGGGAGGAGGACTAAGTCTCATTGACGAATTTCAATGACTTTTATTGAATCATTCTATTAACCCTGTTAAGCTCCTGAATCCCTCTTAAACTTGTTTTCAAAGTCAATTCGTGACACACAAGGCTAAACGGCCTAAAGTTTATTTTAGGGATGTATGCTCGGAGAGAACACTTTACTGTTTGCTCCGCTCACTTGTGAAAGAATTAAATATTAAATTACCCTGTTACATCCTCTATATTACAATAGAAGCCTCTAAAGCGATCCCACCTCAGGTGATAGAAAGAACTTCCATTCTGGTAGACAGATCCGTTCAACCTGTCAAAGTAACAATTTATAATTCTAAAGAAACCTATCAATACATTCTAAAATAATATCAAGTTTTAATTAAAAACCTGATGATTTGTTAAAATTTTATTCCGCTTTCTGGAAGACTGTAGGGTAGAGGTCAGCAAACATTTTCCAAAACGCCAGCGCCCCACACTCACATCTTCTGTAGTGTGGTATCAACCTTAAAAAGATCAGTATAAGACAAAATCAAATTTATTAATAATTCACATGACCAGTTGTGCAATTAATAGAGCAAATTATTTGATGGGCCCTAAGTTGTCGACCCCTTTTGTAGGAAGCAGTAAAAATTTTTAATAAGTAGAAGCCAAATCAATTCATCTCTTCAGAGATTCAGGGTTGTAGAACACCTAAAAATATTTTCTGTAATTTGGAGAACACATTTACACTCTCTTTAATCTTCAGATTTAAATTTCATCTTTCAAGTTACAAATTTTGAGTTATCTCTTGTTTGTTTCATCTATCACAATGGCGATTTTAATAATTTGGAGTGTAAATCCAACATACTTCCTTTATGCCAATTTGTTTGTTATATATATTATTGTTAATTACATAAGCAATTCAAACTTTTAATTTAAAACTATCAAAACTGAGGTTAGTATAAAATTATAAATTATGCTTCTTCTCATTTAATCAAACCTCTGTAGAGGTTTCAAAAACAAAATACAATTTTACAATCAGTCTCTCCATATATATTCCTAAGGCTATGTGGTAGCTAAACAGAGAAAACTGATACAGTAACTTGGTCTTTAGATCAGGAAAACAATTTTACCAACTTAACAACTTGCAAACATTATCAATAACTGAATATAGTCTTAAACATAAAACCAAGTCATATAATCTTAGCTTAATCTTATTAATACTCTTAATCCGTGAGTTATTATTCCGCTATAAAACTGAGGAGCTCGCCTCCCTGTCAAAGTTTCATCAAGTTTACAAACCGCTGGCAACAAACCGTAACTCAAATTTTAACTAATTATCATTAGCTCAAGCGAAACATGGTAATAAATTATTAAAATCCAACCGACAGGTTATAACCAAAAAAACAAACATGAATTAAAGTCTTCTTCTCGTGGTTTTCTTATGAAATGAAAACTCCAAGGAATAAATATGTTAGAAAAGGAAAGGAAAAGAAAAAAATTAAAAACTTTAAAAAGTTCATCGAAAAATGAGCCTCGAAGTTTTCTCAAAAATCAGGAATAAGAAAGAAACTTTTCAAATATAAATTCACGAATTCATTTAAACTTTTTTTTATCAAATTAGGATTTTTTTTTATTTTCCCCTCGGAATTTTTGATTACTATTAAACAGGCTTATTCTCCACTTGAAAATAAAAATTAAATTTCTTATAAAAGTATAGGGAAATTCTTTATAAAATAAAATTTTCTCTCCGCTTCATGAAATAAAATGAAATAAAGAAAAGTTCGTTAGCAAATCAAAAGAGAAAGATGGCGGCTTTCGAACTCAAGTATCAACGGCATCCACCACAGCCTTGCTGTAAAAAAAACCTTTGACATTAATTTTTACGATTTTTCTGATTTTCAGTAGTAAAATTTTCTAAATTATTCTTAACCCTCTTACAAATGGCTCGTGCCAACTTATCGTAAAGTTTGTTTTATTACCAATTTACTACTAGCCTCCGAATTTGAAGTTGTAACAACTTACATATCAATGGATCGAACCTTGTTCAGTTCTCAGTCTTCACTCTTTAATACATATTTCTTCTACTCTTCAACGAATCATAACAATTAATTACCAAAATGTTTATCTAAAATAAAAATCAGCTATTGTTAATAAATATTTTCAAAAGGATTTAATAAAATAATCCAAAATTTCTGTTTGTCAAGGGTAAAATCACTACGCTTTAAAAAATTTTATCGAAAACAATTTTTATGGTATATTAGAAAACAATTTTTTACACAAATCTCTTACAAAATAAAATAAAAAATCACCACAACAGATTCAAGTTCATTTCTTGACAGTAAAATCATCCTGAAATTAAAAAATTGAATTTTATTTATAACAAAATCATCTAGTCTAACACTTTACCACCAATTTTCCGTTTAAACATGCTTTCAATGACCGTTTTTAACGGCTGAATCAATTATACACCAACTTCAGGAGGGCGGTGAACCCCTCCACACTATTAGCACTGTCAACCGCCATTTTTTTTCTTTACCTCTGGCGTTACCCTTTCAACACTCACTACTGAAAACTACTGACATAGGTAATGATATGATAATTTGATGTGAATAAAATTGATGATTAATATGATATCTAAGCCATTTTAACTGGCTTAACATTCATATAAAAGATAAATTTTATTTAAATCTACACTTGATACATGATGAATTCTACACTTATCTTTTGGCCCAATATATATAATTTAATTATTTATCAATATATTTATTTGTTACTAAACAGAAGCTTTTTACTTCAAAACTTCAGTACAAGCATAAAGTTTCTTATTTAAACTCATTTCGATATAAATTTCTGCCATCTGTGACACCTAGTTTGGCAAATGAGACACTGGTTCAAACATTTATTCTTATTGTTAAAGTTTTTAGTAACCAACATGCTTATAATATTTTGTGCTTTGTTTATCTATTAATTTGTACAACTCCATTTTAAAGTATTTAATAAGATTACAATTATTTTATTGAATTGGAGTGTTAGGGTTGAGAATAATATCATAACAGAGCAGAAAGCTTCATCTCCTCAAATTGTTTTAACCAGAATGTTAATTTTCAGGAATGATTCTCACACTAAATAAAATTTCAAAGTCTAAAAACTAAGTATATATATATTTTTTCAAAATAAAAAAACTCCACATTAAATAGGAAATGCAAATATTAAAAATAATAATGACTAAATTTTCCACAAGTTCATTCAATTTTCCAAAGGAATAATTTTGAAATAAATTTTGTATCTTATTTTTTTAATTGACAATTTAAATTGTCAGCACAACCCAAATACTGTCTCTCTAAATATCTGGTCCATAAAAATATTCAAAAGTTACTTCCAACTGATTCATCATCTATTATTGTCTCATGTTTGGCCTTTGGTCAGAATTTCAAATCTTTTATTGCTTGTGGTATGTCAGGCAATTTCATGTCTTTTATCTGTTGAGGAATGTTCATGTTCTTCACGACTGAAACAGCCCTCGCAGGAGCTGCGATAATGCCAACTTCTTGCTTTTCCAATTTATTCTGATCCTCTATCCTCGTCAATATCTCCGTCATATTCGTTTCCAAAACCATGCCGCCCATAACCAATTCGTTAAGAACGTAATGCACTTTGTCTACATGGAAAATCAAGTCTAGTTCACACACATTTTCAAAACACTTGTCTAGGGTCTCGACGAAAACCTGAATGAGATCCAAAATCCCCAATTCTGATTCTGAACTATCGACACAGAACACAAAGTATAATGTAGCGTAATGACGATAAATTAATTTGTAATCGGAGCCTCCTATTAAGGTTCCACCTTCTAAAAAATTACAAACGTTATCATCTCGCTTTGAAACTAACTGAAATGTTTCTTTGATTATTTGCTGTTGCATATCTTCGTTAAAATATTGATAAAATTTGGTTAATCTAGGTTTACCGTGATTATTGAAAACTATTATTGCCTTGATCATGTTGCCGCGATAAATATACGGGACACACTTTTAAAATGCTCAAATGAATGTGAAAATTATGAAAATTAAACTGCTCCGAGGTATTCAAATTCGATAAAAAACATAACAAATCTAACCATATGACACAACAAAAACTGCCTCCATATTTGAATCGATCAGGGTCGCCACACGACAAACTGATTGTAAATGTTTCTAAAACTCAAAACTGTTTCAAAACATTTATCTTTGAAGCTACTCGATTTTTTCTTGTACCCTTAAGCTCAGGGCTTTGCTCATTCCTTCTTCGCTCCGGTCACTAATTACTAATTAGGAGCAGGCAGTCATTTATAGATGAAGATTCGAAAAGTACAGAGCCTGTTTCATCAGCTTATAGTGCGTCCCTCAATGGATAGATTTAGGAAAAGAATTTCACCTAACACTTTTTAATGATAATATTTTTAATTGAAAATTCGTTCCATCAATCATTACTTTTGAAATTCTTGATAAGACAATATTCTTATAAAATCAATGAACACTCAGTTAGTTTTATAGCTCGAAAAGATTTCTGTCCATAAAATGAAAGCACAAGTTACCATTTTGTTTTTAAAAATAATTAATTTCTATGACTAGTATATATCAAATTATAATTATTATTAGTAGTAGTAGTAGTAACAGACTCACTACTTGTTTTTATCCCATTTTGTGTGGCATTAGCCAGGAACTTGTTCACTGACTATTTCTTTTGACAAAACGGCATACTGCATTGTTACCACATGAATTCGTACTGTTTCGGAGACTACTTTACCTGAATTTGCCACATTAGTTACCACTACAGTCTAAGTGAAGAATTTCTTTTCTATCCACTCCCACACTAGTCACATTGCAAGATTTCAATCACGTCTCGAGCTCAAAATTGCTTAAAATTTTTATCTGTCTGATAAAACATTCACAAACCGAACTTTGACTGTATTGTTTACTGTACCTTTCCATTGGCTTTTGAGTCATCATTCAGGTGATTGAGTTGCAAGCAGTAAATTTAAAATTTCGACCAGATTTTCTAAACGTCAGAACTTGAATAATACAGAAAAATAGATGCAAAGAACAGTCAATCACTATAAGCTGACGGTACCCTAACTCTGGAAATGATAACCTCGTCTTAAACTATAAATCCCCGCCTAAACCTACTCATATCATTCAAGACACTAACAACCATACTGACAAATCACTCTATCACCTAACAGCTAACACAATCCTCAAAAATCCATTCCAATCCGCAAACATCCTTAATGAGACACTGGAATCTGATTAGGAATCTTTAGAACAGTAAAGTTAAAATAAAAATTGACATAACACAATTAAAAAATAATTATTAACCCATAATAATTTTTAACAATGATGTTTAGCACAAAGAAAAAAATTATTTGGTTTTACTTTTTACAACGTCTAAACAAATATTAAGATATCCTGCTTCATATACATCCAATTATTACAATTTTTTATTAAATATCAAGTCCCCGATTCAGGGAAAATAAATAATTTTAATAAAGCAAAAAAAAATTTTTGGCATTTGTCACACAGTGGAAACAGCACGGCCTACAAGTGTATATAGTACAAGTCGGCAAAGTCCAAACTTGTTATTACATAAATACACAAACACAAAGTTTCTACTTAAAACTTATTTAATGTCTTATTGGGACAATACAGAGAGAAAAGTAGCCTTGAAAGGTTTATACAAAAATTTTCCTTTCTGGCTTCTAAGAAATAGCTAAATTATATCTAGCATATCGTGGAACTCTGTTAAAAATTTTTTAATATATCGTTCCCCGATTTGTGATGAAACAAGCAAGAATACAAATTTCACGACTTAAAGGAGAGTCAGCTTTGAATGCTCGTTCAAATCTCGAAATTCCATTTTCTACCCTCGCTAACTTGATTTAATAATGAAAACATAGATTACACTTATACACGATTACATATTAAAAAGCTTATAGACATCTATATAGATATATATATATAAGATGAGAGAACACTTAAAGTGTAGGAGTACATGAGTCGGGTTACTAAAATCAAGTTCACAAAAAAAAATGCGGACACACCGCACCGTCCGAGAATTTCTCCCAAAAATAATTTAACCCAATCAAGACTAAACAAAGGTTCTATTTAGGAGGCCAAAGCTGACACGGGAATGTGAAATAATTACATCGGGTTATCAGTCTCGGGAATCATGGAGGAGAAAAATGTCGTCACGAATATCCAAGTTCGGGCGATGAACGAGGGATGATCGTGTGTTTCAGACCTTCGCTGGCCATTTCGATTTGTGTTCCGATTCCGATTCCGCACCTGATTTGCGTTCGGGTTTGGATTCTGATTCTGATTCTGGTTAGGATTCGGGTCAGGGTTTGGATCTGGGTTTGGGTTTGGTTCGACTTCGGGCTCGGGTTCAGGGTTTGGTTGAGCTGGCATAACCTGTTCTTCCCTCTCCTGCCTTTCAGGTCTTTCCGCTCTGGCCACATTTTCACGCTGAATCACATTATTGTTGTTGACTCGTGCATTGTTATTTATTCCTTCGTTCTCTTCTAAGAACTGATGTAACCTGAAAAACCCCATCTGGTACCTGAAACAAAAATACAAGGCATGATAATGATGATGACAATTAATATTATTACTATCCTGACGCTTTACACAACTTTTCCCTCCAAATTCACTAACAATAAGTACGACAAACAACTTTTTACAGTAATTTATAGTATCTGTAACTGCTATCAGTCTGTCTTGTAGTAACTGTCTTGTAGTCCGTTACTATAATTTTGGAAATATATCGTAAAAGATCTGCGATATAATGGCCCAAGCGCTTGACTATAGAAAAACTACGGCCGTGAGTTCAAATTCCCTTCCACATCTTGTTATACCCAAGGGTAAAAAAAAACAGGATTAAAACTAAAACTAAACCAAACTAATTTTCAAAATATATTTAACAGTCCAACTTCAAGGCCGTTTAACTAACTCTGAGTTAATATTTGCCCCAATTTGTGTCAAACCTAGAATTCAAAACTATAAGGAGACAACACGGTTAATTTTATTAATTATAGTAATTATTTAACAATTACACTGTCAAAATTCTAAAAGGCAAGGAAACAAAAAGAATTTTCAGGGGAAACTGTAAAAAAGCAAAATAAACTACCTTGAACAATTATCTATTTAATGACTGTTATGTTTTGGATTGAAAAACTTAGTTTTGAGGATATTTTGAATTCCTTTCACAAAATTTCTATACTATCCCTAACTCCTGTCCAAAATAAAAATGTTTATCCTGAACAACAACCAAGAGCAAACAAATCCTCCTGGATGATAATCAGTAAACAATAACATTATCTGCTTAGATCTAAGGAGAGCATTACATAAGAGGAAAACTCGGGTAGGGTAGACACGAATTGAAACTTAGTAACCATACTTACAGGTAAAGGGCCAATCCAAGAGAAGAAACGATGAGAAACCTCATGGGAGAAGAGTAAAAATAGACAATACTAAGCAAGACTACAAATCGACTCATTGTGTACAAACAATCCAACCAATCTCGATGGATGTGATTGTGATGGTCATCCTCTTCGACGTTGCGGTTTTGCGGCGCAGGATTGCGAACATCTTCGTCTTGCCTTGTACCTTCCCTGATTCCAAGAGCATTTTGTCTAGCGACCCTAAACAAAAAAAAATCAAATCAAATTATTGTGTTATACCAAAATATTTATTCTATTAATTAAGGTTATTGAGATCTTTTTAATTTATAAACTCAATACTGTCAGGTTTGTATTTATGCGATTTTCAAGTTGTGTGATCAGTTCAACAAAATATTAGGTAAACCGGAAAATAATGTCGGTTCTGTGTGTTACACCTAATCTATGTTACAATAAAAATGATAAATTGAGCGAATACAAATGATTTCCGGCAATTATTCATAACCACCAATGAGCTTGTTAAATGTGATATATATTATTGAGTTATCACATTCACCGGCTAGTTTATAAAATCTCCAACTCGTTTTGGCGAGTTTAATAAAAGTTTGCTTAGATTCTTAGCTTTTCATATAATTGCAACTTCCTGTTGGAAGATTAGTCCACGGTTACCAGCAACACACAGCTACTTGGATTGTTTGTCTTTTGTCAGAAAAGTGATAAAAGTCAAGCATGTAACCAACTTTTATTAAATTCCTTATTACGAGTCAGATATATTAGAAACTAGCCGGTAAATATGATAAATACTCATTCGCCCGACTTATCACTTTTACCGTAACATATGTACGATATTACTTTCCGGTTCACATCACATTTATGCAATCTAAGTTATTATTGTCAAATATTGGACTAGATGAGAAATCGTGTCATATTACAAAAATATTTTTGGCATTTAATTTGCATAATGAATTGTGTAATGTTACTTATTTCTAGTAAAACTGATGCCTAAACGCTTTTTTGTCTGCTGAAAGTATAAAACAAAACTCCACAGCATCCGATCTACAAATACATATTGGTCAGGTCCTTCAGTGTTGCTGAGGAACCCAAGGTCGAATTTGAGCCCAAACAAACATTGCGGAACGTTAATTATAATTAATTTCGACCCACTCGCGCCTAATCTTATCTAATCAATTAGATTTATCTGTTTTGGTTAAACCCGATTCGGTTGATGTGCGAACCGTCGTCGAGGATTCGTTCCCTCTGTCTGCTAGGAGATGAACTATTACATCACTGATACCCCAACAAGTGTTGTTTCAACTAAAATTATTCCAGAGTGTGTCGCCTTCCGTGTAGGTAGTTTGATTTGGAATAATAGGCATCAGAAAATTATACAGCGTGACTATCCCTAATCAAACAACACGGTCAAGACCTTGGAAGCCAATATCAACTGTTTTTACCTCATTGTCGAGCACGAGCGTCAACACTCTGACAGTCAACTTATTGTCTGAGTCCCAGGCCAAACAACTGCTGGGATATTAACAGCTGCATGACACCAAAATTCTCACGCTTTGTCATTACCAACCCAACAACCTTCGTCACATCTCACACTCATTTATAATTTTTAAAAAAAAAACTCCAAACTCACATGTTTAGATACTGATTCATGTAATAATTAGCGTAGGCCTGCTGCATCCAATTCCACTGTTGTATGTAGTTATTGGCGGCAGGATCTTGAGTCTGAACTCCAGCCATCCAATTCTGATAAGCGGACTGAAAATAATTTCCTTCCGCGGACCTCATGAAGTCCGGATTCCCTTCTGGGATGGTCTGAGTTTCATTCGAGACAGGCCTCTGACCACTCGTCGATGCCCCCCCGCCGTTTGGGTTCACTCCCTCCTTCGCCCTTTTGCTTTTTTCTTCAGCCAATTTCCTTGCTTGCATTTTTAATGTCTCCTTTGAAGGCATGCAGACTAAATGAACAGTGTGGGTTTCCTCTCCAGCCTCATACTTCGTAAATACATCTTTTAAAGTGACGCTGTCGCTAAGAAGTTGTCCATAATAAATTAATCTTTGGTCTTCTGTATTCTAGAAAGAACAACAAAACAGAAATTATTACAAAATTTAACTGACTTTATAATATAAGCCAATGATTACTATTAAGATAGAAAGAAGCCCCTTAAAAATTTGAATTATAGATAAATCATCTTTCATTAAATTACCAAAAACCAACAGCTCTGAAGAAGTAACGAACAAAATAATGTGTATTCACATCATTAATTATCAAAAACCACTTTGGAGCCAAAAATAAACTCCTTCTCATTCTTCCCAGTAATAAAGGCAAGAAGTTTTCAAAACAATCTCTTGCAACACTTAGCTTCCATTATAAACAAGCACCATCACCATTGTGAAACACAAGACTCACACTCTCTTTAGATTAGTTCAATTGCTCACCAAATTCTTTCATCCTTTTATAAACAATTTAAAACCGCATCACATACAAACAGTACAATATCACATTCTATACTACCATTAAGTGCAGAAACTAGTTCTGTAAACATGCATGTTATATCACTATTAAATTGGTAATTACAAAAACAAAGCAACCATGAAGCATGTCACTAAGATAATACTATCAAATAATTTCTCTTCCTTAAAAATAAATTTTCTACACTTTAACTCAAGACCAGTAACCAATAATCAGTTCCTCAATGTATTCATAGCAAAAACAAACAAACCTAACTTTGGAGATAAAAACAGTAAAAATGACAAACTAGACCAACAATAATAAAAAATTTTTCATCACAATTATCTCGACAAAGATTTTCACTTCATTGTCATGTTAAACTATTTATAAAAATTCATAACAGACAAAATATATGAGCTTTGTCTATCTCGATCAAACTCCAACTTTTATTCTTAAGTTCATCTGCAAGTCCATCAAAAGCAAACCCACCTACCTATTCATCAAACAATGATTATGAAGTTTTGGGTAACCTTGACCATTTAAACCTGTGCACTTGTATTTTTATGTAAAGATGATAATTAACTTTGTCTAAACCAAAGGTACCTCTCTATATACAAATTCCTTTTTTAAATAATTACATAAAGAAAATATGTTTGACATAACAAAAAAAATCACAAATTAATTTAGTTTATGTGACAACTTGGTATACACTAACATTGTTGACTAATAACTTTGAAAGAATTGCAAATGATTAAGAAATAACCTTGAATACAGAATAAGAGCAAAGGGTGAACACTGACCTCAATGTTCACTAAACAAAATATTTTCTCTGATGTAGCTTTTTACAAAAATACATTACAAATTATTATTATTTATATTATGTATTAAGTTTAATATAAGTGTATTTACTATAAAGCAGACTATATAAAGCTGTAATTAATAATAGAGGATCGAATATTTGCCTTGCAATTAATCAATGACTCCCTTCACATTTAAATCATTTGGTTTAGAGAAGTGGATATGAAATAAGGAGATGAAGAGATAAACTTTATAGCATAAAACCTTTTTGCTATGTCATCTTCATTCTCCTTTACCAATTATGGGATAATAAACTTGACTTAATGTCTCTGAGTTGCAAGAAATGCACTACGATCTACTGATAAAGTGGTGATCAAGTATTTCTCTTCAATTTCTGTGAGATTGCAGTGTAAGATGATCTCAAGTTAATGTCATGTAATGAGCATGAGTCAAACTTTTTTCCTACTGTTTCGAATGGTGTATTTCCATCTGTCTTGATATTCAGTTGTAACTAATCCCTTGGGTTTAATTCTTTAGACAAGTAATATGCATTTGGACCATTAGTTCTTTGCTTATTAATTTGATATGTATCAGGAAGTTTCATATTTTAGTTCACAATAATTACTAAGTAGTTACCATTATGGTTCTTCAATTTTTCTTTAAATTTTGTACTATATTGAATAACATATTATAGTTGGTATTTATTTATTATTATGTAGACAAGTATTTAATAACTCAGTTTTCGAACACACCCAAGAGATTAAATTTTACCTAACTCAGTCAGACAATTAAAACAGTTCTTCATCTAAATTCATATCACCAATCATATCATATATCAGAACAGAACAGTGCTGTTCATACATATAAATATAGTTCGCACCAATTATAAGTCAATTATTTATTGCACACAGACAATTATATGATTTTGTATAAATCCACTTTGATTTTAAAATTTGTGACAAACGAAAATACTACACTTTGTAATATTCCAACTATTTCAATCAAATTTTTGCAAGAAAAAGTTTTAGATGTGAAGGGAGTGATTGAACTGTAAAACTATCAAACAAAAAATCATTCTCAAGTCTCTTCCAATTGTTTTCCAAGCTCGTACCAGAGAAACACATCACTTACTGGTTTGCTGGGATGCACTTCAGACAGATATCCCTTTAGTCTCTTTATAGTCCAACTCAAATTGCAATGAATTGTCTGATCTTCGACTTGTTGATTTGGTGCCTTTACAATCAATTTCACTGGAATCTCAAGCATTTTAATTTAATACTTATGCTTCACCTAGAAAAAGTAGTAAATGAAAAAAACAAATTAATGACAGGATTGACAAATTTTGTTTATTTTATGTTCACACTTCACTTTTCTTTTTTTCACACTCAACAAAACATTTTACAATTTACCTGAGTCACTTATCATTTCAACTCCTCAAATTTTGCACTTCATAAATCATCTGTTTTAAAAACTAATGAAAAACTTTAATTTAATGGTATTAAAATCTAATATACTTAATTAATGTTCCATCTCACACAATTTAAAATCGAAACTATTAAAAATAGCTGTCAGAAAGACATTGTTTGAATTTCAAACCCTGAATAACACGATTTAATTGTCACTAATCACTAGTGTCAACACGAAAAAAAAAGTTGAAGTAAATCGATAGATTTTCAAGTTAAACTTTAGACTTTGTCCAGGAAATAAAAACCACAAAGCAACTTTTTCCCAAACATAAAATCTCTTCAATTATTCGTTTTTTTAACAAAACAACGAAAACAATTATCAAATCGTGTTTGTTTTGATAAGAAAATCTACCCACCTTAGATTGAAATTTCAAATTACGTTGATCAAAATGGCCGACAATCGGTTTAGAAAGTAAAGGTATTTTCCTTTTACAACCTTTCTGATAATTGTCACAGAAAATCACTCGGCCCGAAGCTCGCAGTCGGAAATCGTTTAACTTGCAACAATCATTTTCGCAACATTCTCGTAATTTTTATCGCAAAAAATTCGATACTGATCAAAGCGACGATTTTTACAAATTGTCAAGAGCAAAATAAAAAACGTATTTACAATCGATAATGTGAATATATTTATCACATGAACTGGTTAAAAACCAAAGCAAAACAAATCGCTTACAATAACAAAACAAGATAATTCTTTACTTTTACGTTTTTAATATTAATCAGATTCTTTTTGAGAAAACTGCGACATCAATATCAGACACTCTTTTTTACAATACACTATTAAAATAGACAATTGGTGAGTCCTGATTGGTCCAAATCATCCGCCATTTATGAAATCGAACTGAGTAATGGCTGCCAACTTAACATTGACTGAAGTAGGTGAGTTTGCCAAATTTCGCACAAACTTTTATTCCAAATATAATAAAATTACTCACTACGTGTCAAATTTATGAATAAATACTGAATTCTAATCTACAGAATTTTAATATTTCATTTCAAGAAGAGATGTCATTAGACCGCATGAAACTTTAAGAAAAGATAAACTCGAATCAACTTCTTAAAAATAATCCAAAGAATCAGAGCTGTTGGTTTTGCTAAACTTATTCCACTTAAACAAACGCATTCATCCAGGGAAACTGTCAGCAAAATGACTTAAAACAATGTTATTAATAATATTTATTAATGACAATACCAATAATACTTTTATCTCAGTACTTAATCCAATATACTTGTCACCACATCATCAGTGTATACAATGTAAACTTTGAAAATTGACTTGTAAATATGTTTATGTAAAAATTATTATATAATAAATATGGTAGAAGATATAATTTTATGAAAAATAAAAAGTGTAGATTTATAAATAAATACTTAAACCATTAATCCCTCGACGAAAAGTCAAACACTCATTCAACATGATGTTATCAAACACAAGCAGAAGTTTAAGTAAAAAATGTTATCAGCTCACCGAATCACAAGTTGAAAAAACTATTGGGCTTAATAATTTTATAAACATAAAAAATTTATTAATTTCTTGATTAAACTTTTAACTGACGGTCAATAAATTTTTATAACAACACAAATCGGCCATATTAATTTCAGTTCAAATTTCAACGATAAGGAATAGAGAATTTGAATCTCAAAAAGGAAAATGATAAACTGCGAATTTGCAACAAGAGAGGAGGAGAGGGGAATATGAGAGTAATAAATATTTCATCAGTGGAATAATGCACTACTAAAAGTGCTATTTCCGGGGTGGAATTTTTGTCAAATTTGTTAAAGAATTATTGTCTTTCGGTGGTCGGGAAAATAATTGTAAGAAATAAATGAAAAAGAAAAGTTTTGTTTTCTTTTAAACGGTCAGCTGAACTGGTTAAAATCGGGTCAAACTTGACGATTTAAAAAAACTCTTAATGGTTTAAAATCCTCGATAGAGTGTTTAGGAGTTACGAGTCTGGTTTGTGTAGGGAACTGCTTATTTCAGTCACAGAATAAGAGCATAATTTAGGTTTGAAGAATATTTACTGTACAAAAATCGCTGAAGGCGGGTTTAGGACTGAGCCTTAGGATAGAGAACAAACCGTTAGAATGACAAATTGGTAGATGAATCTCTTGAAGCTACTAAGTCGGTTAGCTGGTTAGATCATTTATGTTCTTGCATAACTGTTAAAGAGTCTAAGAACCGAATCGAAGGCAATAAATCAAACCTAAACCAATTATAAAAATTAATCTTCGAGTAACGAATGAGAATCGACCAAGTGGCAACGCCGCAAATAGTTTTCGTTGGGTGTACTGCAACCTGCACTTAGCAATCGTAAATAAGCACAATGAGTAAAACGGATATTTTTAAAACTATTGTGACTGCGGGGAAATTCACTTACAACACAAATCAAAATCGACTTTTTTAATATGTAACTGTTACCAAAGGAAAGGTATCGAATTGGCCCTTCGTGGGCTTTACGACGGGGGGAAATAATGAGGTTTAAACTTGATTACCGACCAAGTTTAATTCCTATCGTTTTGTTGGTTAGTTTTTTTAATTTTACTTTACTCGAGAGTTCGAATGAAACTATTGAATATGTCGAGGCTAAGGCGAAATGCAACGAATCCGGTCCAGTACAAATGGTGAACATGAAATTCTCATCGCATGTGGTGAAAAACGGTAAGTGCATTCGTTAAAAGCATGGCTCTAAATATGGTGCTTTATCAAATTATGGTTTGACAAGTTGAATTCATTTTGTTGCTGAACCAGCACATATTCACCTTGTTTATGTTACTTTCAAACGTTTGTTTTGTCAAAATGACAATAGCTGCAATTTAGCAATTGAGAAATTCATTTGAACTTGTTACTCGAGTAAGAATTTTGTCATTGAAAATATATATAATTATAATAGAAATCTTTTTCATTTTATTATAAATTAAAACTTAAAATAGACTGAAATTAATTTGTTTATATTTATTTCTTTATCAATCATTAAGAGTCCATTCTATCCATGATAATCTCATTACCGAAAATAAACTTGTGAACTTGAATTATTCATGAGAAAGTTCACCGGGTTTAATGACCACAATCAATTCTTTCAGAATACATTGTGGGATTTAATGGCTACTACAAGCAACCGACCAGGGTGAAATTTATTGAGGCTGCATTAAATAAGTCTGGTGTTCAAAACTGGAAAATTTTGGAAAGAAACAATCCAGCAAGTGATTTTCCAAGTGACTTTGATGTTGTAGTGGTAAATATTATTGCTAAATCTATTTTGGAAAGAAATGCATTTTAAAGTAGAATGTTGTTTTTAAAACATGGAATTGATTTTTTAGGTTTGTTATTGGAGATTGTAGAAAATTGTTAATTTGATTTTTTATTCACAGTTAGAAGAAACAGATCAGCTAAATGGGTTAGATGCTTTAACTGATCATCCTTCAATACACAGAGTTACTCCACAGAGAATGGTTCATAGAACTTTGAAATTTGTTAATTTGACGGAACCTGTTAAATGCTCAAAATCATCATGTACTTACAATACATGGCAATCAAGACGTTTTAAGAGGTCCAGCTTGTCAGTGGTAATATGATGTTTCATTTTACTGTTAATCGAATGTTAAATTTCTGGTGTGGTTAACACAACCTGAGAAACTGTTGTATAATTTCATACAGAAAATTTTAATTTGTTCTACCAAGTTATGAGTTTTTGTTTTTCAAATATTTGGCCAGGAATTGTACAAAATAAAATTTTTTCCTACACAGGAACCCCAATTTTGGCAGTCTACAGGTCGTCACACAAGCAGAAGATTGCTGAGAGCAATCCCACCACGTCAAATAACATCAATTTTGCAAGCTGATGTTCTCTGGAGCATGGGTATTTCTGGTGGAGGAGTAAAAGTGGCTGTTTTTGACACTGGTCTCGCTAAAACTCACCCTCATTTTAAAAAGATCAAAGAAAGAACTAACTGGACGAATGAGAAGACTCTGGATGATGGCTTGGGTCATGGGACATTCGTGGCTGGAGTCATCGCCTCCCATAAAGAATGCTTAGGATTCGCTCCTGACGCAGAGCTTCATATTTATAGAGTTTTCACCAACAACCAGGTACTCTATTTTTGATATCTGAAGTGTAATTTTTTTTTGTTCTTCAAATTCTAAAATTGGTTTTTGTCTTCAGGTCTCATACACATCGTGGTTTTTGGACGCTTTCAATTACGCAATACTCAAGAAGATAACCGTTTTGAATTTAAGTATAGGCGGTCCAGATTTTATGGATTTTCCATTTGTAGATAAAGTCTGGGAGTTAACAGCGAATAAAGTGATCATGGTGTCAGCGATAGGCAATGATGGACCTCTTTACGGTACCCTGAACAATCCTGCTGATCAGATGGATGTGATCGGTGGGGGAATCAATTTCGAAGATCAAATCGCCAAATTTTCTTCTCGAGGAATGACCACGTGGGAGCTTCCTCAAGGTTACGGACGTGTCAAACCGGATATAGTTACCTATGGATCTGCCGTTCGAGGCTCGAACATTAAAGGAGGTTGTAGGACTTTGTCAGGAACAAGTGTCGCGTCTCCCGTCATCGCTGGTGCTGTGACTCTACTCGCCAGTGGTGTTCTCCGTCGCGGAAACGTCATCAATCCTGCGAGTATGAAACAGGCTTTGATGGCATCAGCGCGTCGATTACCAGGCGTGAACATGTTCGAACAAGGCCACGGGAAGTTAGATCTTTTGAAAGCTTTTCAAATTCTAAACAGTTACAAACCGCAAGCGAGCCTTAGCCCAAGTTATATAGATTTAAGCGAGTGTCAGTATATGTGGCCGTATTGTACGCAGTCTTTGTACTACGGCGCCATGCCGACTATAGTAAACGTGACTATATTGAACGGAATGGGTGTGTCCGGACGGGTCGTCGGAAAACCCATTTGGTCTCCGTACATTCCACAAAACGGACAATATTTGGACGTAGCTCTCACTTATTCGGATGTGTTGTGGCCGTGGTCTGGCTGGCTCGCAGTCAGCATATCCGTGTCAAAAGCGGCGGAAAATTGGGAAGGAGTGTCACAAGGTCACATATCAATAACGATAGAATCACCTCCTGAGGATGACGAAACTGAACCTCGCGTGTCCACGGTTAAGTTGTCTCTGAAAGCGAAGATTATACCGACGCCCCTCGACAGAAACGCGTTCTCTGGGATCAGTACCACAACCTGAGGTATCCGCCAGGGTACTTTCCCCGTGACAATTTGAAAATGAAAAACGATCCTCTAGACTGGAACGGAGATCACATTCACACAAACTTCAAAGACATGTATCAACATCTAAGAAACAACGGTTACTACGTAGAAGTTCTCGGTTCGCCTTTCACATGCTTCGACGCGACACAATACGGAACGCTTTTACTCGTGGATGCGGAAGAAGAATATTTCCCCGAAGAAGTTGCCAAATTAAAGAAAGACGTGGACAACGGACTATCACTCATAGTGTTCGCTGATTGGTATAACGTTTCCGTCATGAGAAAAGTTAAATTTTACGACGAAAACACTCGACAGTGGTGGATGCCGGATACGGGAGGCGCGAACGTACCTGCTTTAAATGATCTCCTGTCGTCCTGGGGGATCGCATTAGGGGATAAAGTCTACGAAGGAGAATTCCGGATTGGGGACCACGAGATGTATTATGCGTCAGGGACGTCCATCGTTCAGTTTCCGGACACTGGGGTGCTCGTTAAGAAAACATTAAAAGACCAAGGGAAGGAAGTCTTGGGTGAGACAGGAAGTAGTTCGGACACTGTACCGATTTTAGGTTTATTACAGACATCCGTAAGCGAAAAGAGTGGAAAGGTTATTGTTTATGGAGATTCTAATTGTTTGGATAACAGCCATCTGCAAAAGGGTGAGAATAATTGCTTAAAGCTTTTACACTTTATCCTTTTAAAGATTTTATTAAGTGACGCGTTACTTTATTAATGTCTCACAGTATTTAGAGTCTTTGAAGTAATTTTGAGAGAGATTGTAGTCAGGGCTAAATAAACGGCCATAAAACCGGAATCCAAGGTTTTATTGGATTTATTTCCGGTGTATACGAGTCATGACCAATCAGTATACCCATCAGTGTTGTAATAAGATTTGGAAAGCTGGATTCTCTCTTACAATTTCCCAAAGTTCTTACAACAAACAGTAGACGATTCTTATTTTACTTGACCAGTTGATTCAATTACTACTAGTACAAATTTGGTTCCTGTTTTGAAAAATCGCAAAATTAAGAAGCTATTGGTTATATTAATTATTAAAGTAACTAATTATCTATATAAATCTTAAAGAGGAGTGATAAGAAAAGATAAAACTAGTAATGTGGTTTAATTGAAAAGATTCAAAATGGTTTCCTCCGTTCTCTGTCTAGATTGCTTCTGGATGTTGGATGGGATTTTGGAGTACACATCAACAGGACAAATGCCGTCCGTCTTTCAAGAAAACGAATCGAAAATTCCGAGCCAGGACATCCTACTGCCGCAAAGAATGGAAGGAAATCATTTGTATCGGTACTCAAAAGTTCTGGAGAATAACATGAACGCCGTTCAAACACGTGAACTCCCGCCCTGTCCACATTTAGTCTGGGCTCAACCTGTGCCTTTGAATAAATCGGCTCCCACGTAAGTAAGTTAACAATCTAAAATTCCTCCTTGACGATACCCCCACTTCCGTCCCCCAAAAACTGTAGGTGTTTGGGAATCAAAGGCAGGTGATGACATGATTCCCAGATACCTTGCAGCTTATTGAGGGCATGCTAAAGCTGCTTCTTGCTTGTTTGAACCTGTTCACTCATTTATTACTTGAGGGAAACTTTTTTTGGCGTGTTATTTTGTCTCACGCATTAAGTGATCTTGGAATGAGAGAGTGGAACTTAAAATCTTGTTCAAAAATTGGGAATTCATGGTTGGTTAGAAGCTTAATTACTCAAGTTTAAAATCAGATTTTGTTTTGTTGCAGTAATCTCTATAAGTCTCAAAAGCTTCTTTCGGTAGGAATCGAAGCTCAACTTCCTGTTTGGCAATTCCCCGTCCTAAAGGAAAATCAAATGGATCAAACTAGCAACGAGATCTGGGCGTGGAGAGGAGATGAAGAACGTGAAAGTGAAACAAATCTGACTTCCTACCCCGCGTTCGCTTTGATTTTCCTCCTTTGCATCGTCGCGTATACGGCGTGCCGGTTTTACAGGTACAGAACGCGCCCCAGGCGGAGGAAACCGAGACTAAAAAAGTTTTTGTCTGTTATTAGTTCGGGTCGAGTTCCTGCTGTATAAAGATTTTTTTTTAAGTCTCTTAGGATAAAAAGTGTTGGTGACAATGGCGGATGTATAGTTAGGGTCGACCAACCTTATACATCTCATCGGGATCGGGATTCTGAGTAGTAACAGTTTAGATTTTGTATCTTGTGGTTGTTAATCTCCCCGAGTTGTCCGGGGAGAAAGGGGGTGGTTCATAAAAGTTTCTGGTGTGGATTACCTGTGAAATTTCTGATGAATAAGCAGAGTGGGATAAGTTACCCACTGACCGGAAATAGAACCCTGGTCCTGAGGTTATTATAGTTTAAAAACAAAACCGCCCCCCCAAAAACTTAGGTTTCGATCTCTCTTATTTCTACTATATGGTCACATACTTAACTCCTCTCAAATTTAAAGGGGGTAAAATAAGAAAAGTAGAAGGGTCTAGAAACATTATTACTAAAACACTTCACCAAAGGAGTAATTTGAACAAATCCAAAGAATCTTCTCGCATGCTCAAAGCGTTCGATTGGGTAAATTACAAAATGGCCGAAGAATTTAATTATTAAAGATTTTCTCCTTTTATTCTGTCATAGTAATTTCCAAACAATGGAAAAAAGATTTGAGGGTGATTTGAAAGTCGAATGTTAGGTTCTCATGAGTTCCATGTGAAAGTGTAACCTAGTCTTAAGTGTGCAATATCAAGCCTTGAATGGAGAGGGTACAAGAGGTGACTCAAAGCTCAAGTTTTGTGATGGGTGACTTCGTGTAAAACATGTCATGTCAAAACCTGAAATAAACGAATTGCAAAACACTCTGTCGTACCACTCTCAATGATATTTTGGTAACTGCCTTTATTTCCTTTCTCTCTTTCAGTTTTCATTTTAAGTAATGCTAGATAACCAAATCAAGGCGTCTGGTAATAAGAAGGCACAACATTATGTGTGTGTGAGGTGGGGTAGTTAACATCGTTGCACTCAATAACCTCATGCTTGTCAGCAATAAATTATCTGTAAAATTGTGCCTTCTAAACTTTTCATTTTATCGCCATTTTGGTAATAAAATTCCCAGAATTCTTAGCGCCAATTAAGTTAGAGATATATATGCATGTATAGCATGTTCTAACGATTTTATAAGTACTATGTGCTGTGTACTAGCTAAACATAAATTTGTATTTTATACTGTACAGTGTTATACATAAATAAAATAAGAGTTTTTTTTAATTTAATTTTTAATGTTGATATTTTTAATAGGTTTAATAAAATTATTTAAAACCTTTGGATTTGATTTTCTTCCCTTAAATTTATTGCTGCCACATTTAACGGGGTTCGGTTGCAATACGTCCTGGAGTGTTCATATGATTAGTATCGAAAGCACTGTGGTAGATCCCCCTTCTTGTGGGGGGGGCTCAAACACCACGACCATATTTATATATGTCTTTATTGTTTGGTCGCGGCTCAAGCTCAGTACGAACCGCGACCAAACAATAAAGACATTTACAAATGCTGCCACTTAATTTTATAAACTTTAGGTGTTTTGGTGGCACTCAAAGATGAGAAGTTCCTGAAATTAAAGAAAAAAATTGTTATTAAAAGCTTTACAAAAGGTAAAATTGAGTGTTTAGTTTATGGCTATTCCACTTACCTTTTGAAGAGTTTCTATTAGCAATATCCTCCTCGCGTACAGGAGGCACATGACCATTCGTCGGGCTATAATTACTCGTGACAATACGAGTTTTTAGTCCAGAAAATTCCATCCTATGTAGCACTTTTGATTGCGATCGAAATTGTTCAATGGTTCCATCAACTTGGCGAGGTTCACTTGGAGTGTTAAAATCTATTGAAACATAAGCATCATCTCCTGGCAAGACAGATACTAAACCATCTGAGGTTTGGTATTGCACTGGCATCCATCTTTGCATCCTCTTAGAGCTCGATCCTTTGCAAAAGAAGCTAGATGATGAACATCTTGAAATTGAAAAAGCCTTGATGTTTCATAAAACTGTGGAGGTGGAAGCCATGTCTCTCCTTTTCTACAGGAATTCATTATTGCCCCTGGTGTCAACCAGGAAATGTTTTCAATCTCCTTTTTATCTGCCTCAGCAAAAGGACAATCTTTCATGGCAGCCATAAAGAAAACTGTATCAAAACGCTTTTTACCCATGCTTGTGGGAGTTAACCAATTGCTCCATAAATGAAGGCCATTCACATCAGGACAGCAATCAAATTCCCTGCACAGATTCAAGAACTCAGAAGGATTTTTCTGAACCTTTTCCCTCCACACATTCAAATCATTAATATTCTCAAAAGAAACCCAATTCTCTGACTCTGGTAGTTGTCTTGATTTGTTGAAACACAGCAAAATTCCTGTCTCCTCGAATGTTTCCCGTATTGCTGTTATTTTTAAAGACAACATTTTGGGTATCTTCCCAGGACTATCTTGTAGAACAGGAGGAACATCTCCATCACTTTGTAAAAAATTTTTACAATCAATATTGAACTTAGAAAGATGATCTAACCAATTCTCATCACTATCAAAGGAATCTATGGCCCCACCAGGAAAAACAAGGCCACCTGGCATGAAACTACTTTTGAACTTCTTACCAGAGTCAAAACTGCATAGTTCCAAAATTTTTTCATTTGAGCATTTTTCAAACTTGCCAATATCAGTGTTGATGCTACTCTCCAGTTGGCCTTCATATTGAAAATAAATCTAAAAGAATACAACCTTCAACTATATATTGTAACTAAGGTCATTTATCTGTGATAAGTATCATGACTCAAAAAAACTAACTGAACTGAAGAGAGAGTAAAAATTAGAAAGAAAACTTTGAACAAAATACTTTTATATCACATTGTAATTTTTTATTAAACTTTTAAAAAACTAAATGCACCACATTAATAATCAAAGTGAAAAAACCTTTATCAACTCATATCAAGTCCCACTTATGTCCTTCGTTTGCAATATTAGCATAATTCTTACTTTTTATTTGCTGTAGTTGGCAGCAATATAATGGTACAAGACCACCAGTAAAAACAGAGCTATGCCAGAGAGTTAGCAAAGATTGCAAGCTGAATATCTGTGATCATTCTGGAAAAAGAAATTTAAAAACGAATGAAGCATACGTCATTTGGCCAGTTTCAACACAACTAACAACACCGATAAAATAAATCGAAGCATTCAATCAGCGGCAGTCATCCATTACTTACTTGTATGTCAAAGGTTTTTGTTATTAAAGTTTTACTGATATTACTGCTTTTGGAATGATTAAAAAACGACTTTACGAACTTTAAAACATCAAAGAACTCAATACTGAAAAGTTTTGTTCTAAGTTAATAGTTAAATATTAAGAAAAATGTCTTCATTAATAAAGTCAAAGATACCTTCGTGTACACAAAGTGTAGTAGGTGGAAAAGAACCGACGTGCACTCGTCTGCCACGTCTCGATTGTCGTGTCACAAGAACAGACACTCCAATTTGTTTATGTTCCTTTATCGTTTGCAACGAAATTATTATTTAATTATTAATACTAATTAATGTGATTGTTATACGTTGATACTTAATTAAAATTTAATATCGAAATGCGTTAAACATATCCTTAGTGTTAGTTAGTTAATTAATTATTTAGAGTCAGGTGTCAATTAGGTTTAATCAGTAACCGGCTACCAGAATCCGTCCAGTAAAATGTCATCCACAGAAGATGAAGATCAATTTAATGAAGAAGAAGTCAAAGAAATTAAAAGAGTATCAAACTTGAAGAAAAAGGAATTTGCTGAAAGGTTTGAGGTCAGTGGGTGGGAGGACGATACAGAAGGAATCGAAGAAGAGAAAGACCCACATGGTAAATGCTGATGACTGAAATTAGTGTCAGTTTGATGTTTTGTTTTGATAATTTTTAGGAAACCAGAGACAGAAATCTTATGGGCAGCTGAGAATGGAGAACTAGATTTAGTTAAGAAACTTGTTGCTTTGAATCCTGATTTACTTAAAGTAAAAGACAAGGATGGATACACACCTTTGCATAGATCTTGTTATAATGATCATTCACATGTTACCGAGGTTTAATTTTTAGTTTCTCTTTTTTATTTCTCTATCCTTGTAGTATTATTTTCTAATTTTTTTAGTAATATGCTGTATTTATAGTTTTTAGTTTCTGCTGGAAGTGATATATCTGCAACAACTAATGACCTTTGGCAACCTTTACATTCTGCTTGTAAATGGAATAATGCTTTATGTGCTGCTGTACTTTTAGATGCTGGAGCAGATATAAATTGTAAAAGCCAAGGAGGTATACTATCTTTAATTCTAATTAATTACTCAGTTTTGGTAATTTCTGATAGCTGACTAAAAATTTTTATGCTAAAGAAATATCTCATATTTCGATTCAATCATTTCCTGGGGTGACTTTGTCTTTATATTGTTCATGGGTTCGAGAGGATATTTCTCTTTAAGTTTCATTTCCTTGATACTACCAACTTAACAAATAAAAATACTGATTTAAGAAATTATTGTGCTGTTGACTGTAGTAATGAATGACTCACAAAATGTTTTATTGTATGCTTATATTCTCATGTGTACAAACTTTCCCTGATGAGGTTTTTATAGTTGAATGGATAACTTCAACAAGTGTAAAGTGTGTGTAGAATGTGATGAGATTCATTTTTTTAAAAGTGAATTAAAAATTTTTAATTGCAAGCCTTTCAAAATTCCTGTATGTGATTTAACAAAAATCTTTGGCTATGCATATGTTATATTTTGTTTATGACAAATTTCTTTAAATTTCAGGTCAAACACCATTACATCTAGCAGCTTCAAATGGTGATGCTAAGGAAACATTGGAACTTTTACTAATGCACCCAAATATAAAAACAGATTTATTGAACGATAATAATGAAACTGCATTTGATGTGGCTCAAAGATCAGGAAAATACTATAGTCTGTTTGAAATTTCAGATCCAATCATAAATTACATATAAACTGAAATAAATTATATGTTTTTTGTTTATTGTTGTTTTCTTATTAATTACAATCCTGTTATCCAAAGTTGAGAAAGCTTGAATCAAGGCTAAGTACAGAAAAGTTAGGAAGTGGATCAACAGAAGGGCTTGAATACTTGATCTTGAGCTAAGTCTAAAGATTTTAGTTTGGTAAGGCTTTCTTCAAATCTTGAGTTGATTTGAACATTTTTTTCAAATTCGAGCACCAAATTTGGCTTGTAAAGATGAAATCGGAAATATTGCTAAGCTAAATACTTTGAGTTCTTTGTGATATCAAAATGGAAGAGAAGTTTTGAATATTTTGAAAAACATTTACTTCAAAATGAGCTTGATCTTGACAGAATACTAGCAAACAAATTTCTTAAAAATTGAAAGTGGAAGTAAAAAGGAAGTTAAAAATAGTTTAATGTCTCTGAAAACTGCAACTACAGCTTCCTCAAGTTTTCACACAGATCACTGAAGACCTTTTTCAAAGCATCACAACGTACCTGAACAGTTTTAACTTTGTTCTGACTTTTTAAACTTCAAAGAAAATGGACCCACAACAGCGTGACACTAGAAATCCTTCCATTGAAAAGCGTTTATTATCGTATAAAAACAACAAAAAATATAATTAAATTGTTTAACAAAACTATACAAACATATGCGAGTTATTAATCATTATTACTATAATTATATATTATAATACTAATTAGGTTTTTACAGAATGTTTCAAGCGAAGTCTGCTATAGAATAAATGAAATGTCTGTCCTTCCTGTCTAAGATTCTGTGTGTAAAAAGAGACTCGTCATCAATTAATTTAACTTTGATTCAACTTATACAATATACAAAATTTGAAATTGTTAATACTAGAGAACTACAAGTTTTGAAATTAAAAGCTTTAAATGTGCTTTTGTGATATTTAAGTTTTATAAATTTGATTTCATAAATGGTTTCGACTATCAGATGACTCGGTTTCAAAACTTTGAATAAAGCGAAGACAACGCAGATGAGTAGGTGATTTCGAGGACCAACCCAAAATTTAAGTTGTTGGGAAGATAATTATTTCAGGGCCCCCAAACCAAATTAGGTTGGGTAGAAGGTTCATGATTCCGTTGAGGTATCACCTTAGATGCGCCAATCTGTTTCGACTTTAGAGCAGAAAGGTGTTGACGGATGACGTTTGGATTTGAGGTCTAATCTGGTTTGAACCGGTCATTCACCCGTCTTCATCTTCTACCCTTTCATGGTGTGACACCACCTTCGTCAAGTTTTCATCCAGTCGATGGTATTCTTTAAATAAAACTTCTTTTCTATGTGAAGAATCTTAAAGCTAATGAGTCCGTTCGGTATTTTCAGTTCCTTACTATCATTCCTACTTCTAACACAATTTACTGTACACTTTAAGAAAAAGAGAAAACAGCATCTGTATCGATTCTTTCCACTTTGGAGCCGCCGTCCAAATTTTTCCTTCAATCCTTTCTGAAATCCGACATTCACGGCTCTTCTGCTGCCGTTACTCAATACAAACACAAATATCTTCCTTTACTAGGCCCCAACATACATCAGTACAGATACTTAGGAAGAGAATAAAATTCCGATTCCTTAAATAAAAAAACTCTTAGAACCTAATCAATAATTTACTAGCCATTATTCTTATTTACAAGTGTGAAGATCGATCGTGTTGAGACACATTTTGCATTCCACGTGACAGCACCAGCGAAACTTGCAGTGACACCTTTCTTTTATCGTTGTCTTCTGGGTGTTGTATCCTCTCCCGCAACAGAGGAGATTACAACCGTCCATTCCCATCGAAGTTCGGTTACACGCTCTCCCTTGGGTACCTGTCGAATCAATTATATCAGATGTTTTAAGAGTCGAAAGAATGACAAAACGAACTATATAGTCTTGGCGGATGGTCCTCTTACCCAAAGCACCGACGCTGAGGTTGGAAACGCAATAATTCGGAGATTCATCTATGTACACCAAATCGCTTGCTGTGTGGAGCCTGTACTGTGGATCCCGAATCTGTAGCCTTCCTCGTCTGTTGACTCTGACTTCTGTGGCTCCGTCATATTTGTCGCGAAGTAAATCGCCTAAAAAGTGAAAATGATTCTCTTGAATTAAGATGGCGGATATTTCACCTTCTTCCTACCCCCAGGTGTTGATTTTTATGATTCTCATTTCACTCTGCTTCCCCTTTTTGACTACGTTAATTCGTGTAAACTCACCAATTTCTCTGAAAGATGCTAACTGTTGCCAACATGTGATCATGCTGCAGGAACCGGAAACTCCATGACATTTACACGTTACTCTTGCACTTTTAATAACCGCCTGAAAGCAAACAGGAATAACTATCATCTCTTTTATTAAAAAATAAGTATGAACATGACTTCTTCTTTAATAAGAACATGACGGTCTCATCAACAAATCCCCTGTTTCCGATGACACTAAAGACCTGCTAAACCTACTCTCTGACAAGTCTTTTCAAAACAATTTTGTTAAAAGTTTATAACAGTTAACAGGGCAGATAGCAAGTTCAAAAGTGAGTCATTCATGTCACCCGTCCCCATTTAAAGCCTTAGCAACCCCCATGGCGAAATAACTGGTCTTGTAATAAGACAACTTGATCTCCCTTTCATATCCACAGCCTAAATCAACGACTATACATATACAAATTGGGGTTCCTACTAACAATGGCGAAGGGAGAGATCAATAAAACGTCTAATTGATAATAATAATAATCGTTGTTAGTAGCATGACTGCAACAAAATATATTTTCAGTTCTGGTTTGTATATCAATGGCGGCGACGGATTAGGGCAGGCTGTCAGCTCGACCGATGACAAGCGGGCCCAGTAGGCCTTTGCCTAAACATTCTGCAATGTGTCAAAAGTTTCAATGACCTTTTTCCTTCAGTATCTTGTTACATGTAATGTAAACTCTGGCTATTATTCTTCTATTAGTAAGTTTATTTAATAAAATTATTTGAGTTGGGAGGTTAAGTTCTTGGCTCCGGGCGTTGTGAGTTGTATTCTTCGACTCTTCCTCCGGATTTAAAGTAAAAATTTTAAAGAAGGATGGATGGGTTATGTGACTAGTTTGATAGTCGTATGAAATGAGGACAGGAAAATTGTGAGGTTGACGTGTGACTTAACAGAGCAGATATAAGCGGTTGTTGTGTTGGGAATACAATTGAAGACATAAACAACAGTCTGGGAGTGAGTCTTTGTGGGAATGATTTTCGGAAGGACAGACACTATGCTGAGTGTGTCGCGGCTGTTATTGTTAATGTTAGTGTTTGTATAACTTTTGGGTATTTCGCGGCGTCAAATTTTTGAACAAAGGAGACAATGTCCTCCTGCCTTTCCAGGCGTTTCGCCTGGTTCAAAAATTTGACGCCGCGAAATACCCAAAAGTTATCGACTAACACCATTTCACCTTCTCCACTTTCATCCATCATCCACATTTCCCAAACCAAAAAATTTTTTTCTTACAAAACCCAAGAGTCAGGTTTGTGATTGTGGGTGGGCTCGATTGCCTTCTGGCGACCAATATTTTCAAACCGCCGCTTATTTAAATAATCCACAGCCCACCAAATAACTGTAAATTTGGGACTGTTTTGTCTTCTCTTCATTCCGACTATGATGTCAGAAGGATGTTAAGTTGTCTCTTTTACCCAAAATTGAATGTAAGCGAATTCTCATTCCCCAGACAGACTAATTAAAGACGATGGTAGAGTAATAGATCGGAAATTGGAACTGCCAACGACACCGTGACACAAGAAAACACTGTTAACATGATCGACTAATGTGTGTAGAATCTTTCTCACCCTTCTTCCGGCTTCGTTATTGTGCAAGTTCATGACCCGTTTTCCTTGTTCTTTTGTACCTTTTTTGAAGTTTTTTTCTCTTTCTTTCACGTCCATGAATTCTTTTGTGAACCTGAAATAAAGAAAAATTATTTGCTTTTGTGCTCAATGACCTATGCCAACCATAAATGGATTCAAGTTTCCAAGTGTATGAAGGAACTTTTATACTCTTCATTCAACCGGAAATTCAACATAATCTCTAACACGATTTCTAGATAGTTAAAATATATAATTTCGCCCACAAAAGACAACCACGACAAAGGAAAGCTCCTAGAACGAGTCAATCTATTCAAGGTACCCGGGGAAGAAGTGGTTGGAGGAAAGGCAAAAACCAAAACCTTTAAACAGAAGACGAATTCGGTCTTACTTGTATCGAGAATGAGATTGTAGAAGTAACAGACAAGTTTAAAAGAGGAAGATTTATGGAAACGGAAATAGTAGCCACAAGATTCAAGGAGCTAGACAGCTGGAAGAAGTGGGAGAGAGATTTAGACTGGTAGGACTATCAAGGTGAAAGTTGAGTGTGCCAATATAAGAAAGGCAAGAAGGCGAGATGGTGTCCTTTGTTTGGAGAAGGTAATAGCTTATACTAAAATGTCAGGAAATAGGCTTAGATAATGAAAAGCTAGGAATACGAGTCATGCCATGGGGGTGAGACAACATGATAAAGGTGAGAGACAGGAAATTGACTTACAGGAAGAAAGCTTTAAAGACACCCAAGGTTCCGACAAACTGTAACAACCGAAAAGGCTAAATAATAAAATATATTATAAATAATATTATTATTACTTGTATCCATATTCCAGATTGTCTCCACATCCGCCCCATAACCAATCTCTTTGCAGATCCTTCGGGCGTCCGGATCGACTGCAGCTGCAGGAACTCAACTGTCCGTCTCGACAGGCTCTCGAAATGGCATGGGCGATTCCAGCGGAAGCGATCGCATGAGTGAAAGCCGATTCTCTGCTTCCTGGAAATTTAAAATAAAAAGTAAGTAAAAAGGAAAATAAACAAGAGAAGAGGACGGGGAGACGTCGACAGAGGAGAAAGGAGGTATAAGTACCTGAGAGAAGATTAGCAAAAGATTTGACTTCGCGCGACACGGTTTCACGCCACGGTTTTTTGACTTGTGTAAGCAATGCATAAAAACCGTGACCGGTTTTTCGGAGAAGTGAACCAAACACGTTTTGAATTCGGTGCCGAACAGACGGAGTCCTTCCAAATCCTCGAGGAGAAACCTTTTAATCGACCGAGATAAAGTAGAGTTGTAGGGAGGTAGACCTTCTCACACTAGGTGCCAAAGTTTTCTTTATAATATTAGGTGAACCGGAAAATAATGTCGGTTCTGGGTGTTACACCTGATATTAATATACTAATATCCAGTCCAGAAGTACTATTTTCGAATCATGGTGGTACCAAGTCCTTCACGGTGTTTAGATATTAGAAACATTCCCTCCTCTCTTCATCTCCTTTGATTCCTGTATCCAGACTAGTCAAACTAATTCCTTTGGGAGGTCAATTAAACGAAAAATTTTCATAAACCTAACTGAGACATTGAAGAACTGCCGCGAAAGTTTCTTTCCTTCTGGTTCACTTCCAAACATAATCGAAAGAAAAATTTTTATATATTTAAACTCGAGGACCAAAGATTGGCTCTTGTTCCTTTGACCAATTTTCTGTCAGTCGGGTTTTCCTTCTTTCGGTCACATGATATCATAAATCAGAATCGACCACCTGCTGGCATCCTTATCGGCCCTGACTGTCGGCTCTATCCGTCCGACTTCCCGTCTTTTCTTTTTCTTCTACTCCCGACCGCCAAGTTTACCGTCTCGATTTCTTGTCGACAACAACTTCTAACTTAGAAAAAATCTTTTAGTCCTTCCCACTCCCAAAGACAGTTGGAAGGGAAATTGAAATTGCTGACCGACTAGAACTTACTCAAGAATGGGACATCCCCTTCGAGCCTGCTTTGTACCGAATTCATCCGTTGTAGACATGTTTTTTTTACGTCACGTGTTCTAGGTATGAACCTCAAAGATTCAGGCTCGAAATTTCTAACTACACCCAAAGTATCCGAAGAGAGAGAGAGAGAGATTGGTTGTGACCCAAAGGCATTTGAACTTGTAGCTCGCAGCTGTTAATTTAGCGACCCTACGCATGACTTAAATTTGAAATTTTTTTTTAATGTTGTATTATTTATCACACACTTAAAAGAATTTTTTTTTTAATAAGACTGAGGCGGGGCACAACGCAGTCTCCAAGGCCACAAATCCTGAGATTGACGTCTCTAGTTTAGGTGCACTCACGAATTGTTTTTTTGACGGAGAAACAACCATCTCTCTCTCTCACTGTTTCGGGTCCTTAAATAGTGGCTTTAACCTCGGATTTTCTTTTTAAATGCGGCTCGTGCCAAAACTGACGAAAGAAAAATGCCTCCGAGTTAGAAAGAGCGAGAGAGCCGCCCATGGTAATGAATGAATCTCGATTCTCTCACATTTGAAACCGGACTTTCCATAAAAGCCCTTTTGAAAGAATCCTCACTCCCTGTCGAAATCCTTTCGCTCTCTTAAAATTGCTGATGGCCTAGCTAAAAGAGAAGAAGCACAAAGGGATTACAATTTCAAAGGAAATTTTTGTAATTTACATAAAATCTCTTTTTTCAGAAAACTCTCGTACTCTCCCCTTCTTCTTTTCCTTTCTAGAAATCAACAATTTCATTTTGTATTTCCTTTTCCCAAAGATCCTCTTTTCCTCTCCCTGTATAAAAGCTCTCAATCCAGTTTGTGAGAAAGTTTGAAGCCAAGTTTTATGTAAATGTCAGTATTATGTAAACCGGAAAGTAATATCGTAAAAGTGATAAATCAGGCGAATATATACAATTCCCGGCGATTATTCATAATCACCAACTACGCTTGGTCAATGCGACAATGTGAATGCCATTTCTGTGTCGGTCCTCTTGGTTCTTGCCTCCTCCTCTTTGTCATTCCAGATATCATCGCCTCGAAATCTCTCTCCCAAGTCGACGCACAAGGGAAATGAATTCTAGGCTTTAGGCACCATCCGGAATTCATTTCTGTCAGAAATTGATGTTCTTTACATTTTATCTAACATCGGAAGACATTATTGTCTAATTCTTGAATAAGTCATCCTTCATCATCATGTCCGCTGCCAACTTCTTTCCGATCGATGGTAGATAACCTCGCTCTCGGAGTTGTTTGGATTTTTTTGAAATCCGCCAAGAAAACTCCTCCACCACTTCTCTCCCCCATTCCGTCGATTTTATGGCAAAAGAATGAACAACTCTTTCTCCTCCTGTTTTCCTTCTTCCATTTTGAGCTTTTTCCCTGGGCATTTTCTCATCGAGGAAATGGAGAAAAATCAATGAGAACCGACCGTAATGGGAGAAAGATAACAAAGTTGGATTAAAAACTTCCGATAACACTTCAAAGATGAATGAGTTTCCATTTAGAAAATGAAAATTCATTTTCGGGATTTTTAATTTACAAAAGCTTCAATCGCCTTTTCCTCCGCTCATCCGGAAAATTTATTTAAAAGCACCAGGTCTTTTCCCCAAAGAAGAAAATCATCGCCCATCCCCCCCGCTTCGGAAAACAATGAAACACCAGAGAGAATTCTTTCCGGAGAAAAACCACCCCCCTTGCCCTTTTCCTTTTTTCCATATCCATTTCCATCCCTTATTTCCCTTCCTTCAATTATTCAAAATCGTTTATACAATAAACAAAACAATGCAAAGGTCCGTCTGTCAATATGCGAGCTTTCATAAAGAGAAACTTGCTTTTGGTTATTTACATAACATGATCGCGGTGGTTGTACTCGTTCGGTATCCACCCCCGTCAGCAAACAATCAACCGTCACTCCCCCCTCGTAGTCAGCGAAATGAACTTTGGGGTTTTGACCTTTGGGTAGTGTAAGCTAGACTGTTGTTGGATTGATACAACAGCTCCAATACCTTCGTCTACTGCTGAGTGTATACCAAGACTGGGATAGACTCCAAGAAGGTGGTAGTTTGATCTTGGTCATTCACACCCATCTGAGAATCGGCTGTGGTCTTGGAATTAAAATGGTCAGTCAGGATGTCGGCTTTTCAGGGTAAAATTGACAAAGTCAGCCATCGACAAACTCGATTCTTTGTTTCCTGATCATGATTTCTGGGTTGTAAGTCACGGAATGAATATGGCATCGTCTCTTTTACCAGTTTCTAGTATCTTCAGGTTTGGAAGAACGTCCCAAAAGCCATGTGTACCATTCCGAAGACTATAATCGGTATCAACACCCTCTAATATCAGGTCTACTACATTGTGAGCGATATCCCAACCACCGGATCGGTTTCAAAACAGAGGAAACTGTTCCGCCAATCGAATCGATCATATCTTTGAGAGGTAACCATTGCGAGAGGTACATACAAACCGTGTAAAAAAAATCAGAATGATCGCAAAAAATTTATTTCGCTGAAGGAACGCAGAAAAAAAGTCCGGGAAACGCACCTGGTGCGTTTCCCGAACATCATTCTGATTTTTACACATTCATAAACCCATAAACTCAAACAACCTTAAACCACTCAACACACAATCCCTATCTCTCCCACCGACAGAAACCAAATTCGAGAAACTGGCAAATAAATATTCCCCGGGAAATTTAGAAAAACCGCTGAGTCAAAAGGCGGAAAGATATGAAAAAAGGAAATCGGATGAGGCCTGTGAGGAAGGAGGAAGGATGAGGAGGAGTTGGTAAGGGAAACAACAGGGAGAGAAAGAGGAGAGACTGTGGTGTAAAGAAGATATTGCAATCAGCAATTATCCACGCAAACAAGGGGCCGTCGAGGAAACTGATTTATGGTCCCTAGAACTAATGCATCATCGTCACAAATAATCCATAGAAGAAGGAGAAGAAGACGAAGAAACTTTTTATTTTAATATATAATATAAGGAGTGTCTAAAGGGATAAAAATGAATTATATGCCGAGTGGTTTTCGCTTTTCGTTGCCTTTCCTTCTTATTGAATTATGCTCTATTTTCATGGTGAAAGGAGGAGGAGGAGGAGGAAGGCGAGTCCTTTGTCTGGATATTGTGTTACTTTTTATCTAAAAACCTTCTCTCCTGTTTTTACCCGCTAAATTAAGTTGACTTTAAAATATTACTTTGGAGGAGAAAATTTTTGAAAAGTGAAATAGGAGATGGAGTTGCGGTAACTCACTCGGATCTACCTCATTTGTTATGATTTGGCTTCCAAGTCGCAGATGTTGAGTCAGTAACTCTTGTTTTTAAATTTGTGTTGTTTGTAGTATCGACCTGACTCATCCATTTCGAGAACAAAGATTTGAGACACCTGCTATCAAAACCTTGATACCACACGGAATTTAAAAATAAAAGAGAAGAATCGGGAAATTTAGTTTACAGCGGGCTGTGGAGGTTAAACACTAATTTTTCTTATGGCAATTAAGCCTTTGGTCCGATATATTATCCTGGTTACCAAACGTCTTCCGGTTTGTGTCTTTTATGGTTTTGTTTCCTCATCATAGGTTCTGCAGTAGGAGTTGAACTTATATCAAACCTTTTGGCTAACACGAGAAAATCCGGTTGTCGGTGCTTTATTGTTCTCATCAATCTCCAGTCGGTCGTCCTACCCTCCAACTTTTCCCACACACCCGGCAAAATGACAAAACAAACATCCGAGAAATTAGTTTTTCGCCAACCAGAAAATAAACAAGCTGAGCCGACGGTTTTTTGTTGAGAAATTTTTCGAAAGGCCCGGGGCGATAGGTTCTCAGGGCGTTGGTCACACCTAAGGACTCTCGTCGGACACATACGACTACCTATTGTTTCCTGATTAATGAGACCGAGTCCTTGATCGGAATACATCCAACAACAAACCAGTTTTCCACACTTTCGAATGGATAAATTAACAAAAGTTACACATCCGAGGTCTTGAAACACGATAATCAATCCTTTGTCATGAATTCATTACGAACAAGACTGCAGACTTCTCTTACCAAGATCTATCTTAGGTCCGAAGATCGTGGAACCTTCCGCTGTCGAACAATTCCATCTCCGATTTCTAAACTGCCACTGACATTCTGCTATGGCTGCCCGACCTCCTCTCACGACAGTCGACATGTGGTCCTGATACAACTGACAGAGCTTCGTCTGACCCGAAGACAAACCGGGGATTTGGGAACAAATCGGTGATGCTCCTATTAGGTAAGCTACTTGAGGACCTCGGACCATTTCGACTCCTTTCATCGGAGGATTTTGGTTTCTGAAAAATAAAAACAAAACAAAAGAACATGTTATTGCAATCTTGCAACACGTTATGTAACAAAGGTGAAGACGATGTCGAGAATACGACAGCAACAAATTAACGCATCCCTAACGGGACTTGACATTCATGAAATACAGCGGAAGAAACCGAACGCTGCAGAAGGTTCCTTCAAACAAACAATAGCGAGGGCACCCGTTCTGGCATCGTTCCAAGAAGTGTTACACCTCACCCGAAATAACTCAGTGACTCGTGTCAGCAATGGACTGGACTCATTCAACCTAACGCCACCTTCTATAGTAATCCCAGGGAGTTTTGCAGATGTTGTTCTACCACCCACACCACCTCACTACAAATTTCAATTGATTCATGTCGTCTCCGAATTGCAACATCGACGCGACCCTATTTGCATACTAATAATTATAAATAATAATATTAAGTATTAATAATATGATCGGGGAGGGTCTTGACCTTCAACAGGCACAGTCTCTTGCAATTTCAACTTTGATCTTTCATTTAGTTGACATTTCGATTTCCTTACTTCGGTCGGCCGGAGTTTTTGCTTCGGTGCTCGTGTACTCAAAACTTTAATATCTAAATTAACCGTCAAATAAATAATATTTTATGTTATTTATTTATTTTTGCACAACCTCACCATGTAAGTTGAGACTCATTTCCCTCTCAAATAATTCACGGTCCTTTGACTATTCACACGGGGATGTTGACAGGCAAGAAAGGGAAAACGTGAACACTGGCCTCATCAACCACAAATGAAGTACATGTCTGCGATGAAAGAATTTGGTATAAACCGCTGATGCGCCAAAAATTGTTTGTCTGGGGTTTCCACAACTTTTGTGTATTTCTTGGATTACTTTTGACACTCTCTCAGACTAGGGATAAGCAATGGTTTTTAAAAAGGAACGAAGTTAACAAATTGACCATGACAACGACCAGAGAAAATGATGGCCGCGCTAAATACATCCAATTTGCAAAGGCAACATAAACTTAAACATGTCAGTTTCAAGGTAAAACACTTGACCATAGCTTCAGGTACAGTTATTGTCGTTTTTGTTGCGGCTATAGCCAAATCGGTGAGCAACAGCAAGGCCCACTATCTAGTACCTCTAAACCATACCCTAGAAGTATTCATGGGGTCACAGACTACATATCATAGATAGATAACAGATGAAGTCCTCATCATCGTCATCGAGCACTAAAGCTGTTTATTGCCCTTGGGACTTCGCAACAGAAATTTTTGTAACAGGGTAGGACCGTTAGCCCTACGCCCAACCATCAACAACCAATCCAAGAGAACCAGTTGGCTGAATTTTGTCTGGTTCCTAACTTGTCGGATTTGGGTGGCCCTATTAGCTCCGCCAGTATACCTCTCCGGGTCATTGGAGCACTCAAACTTCCCCGCAACGTTAAGGTGGCAGTTTATAGAGAAATAAGATGAAGTATATAGACTATATCACTACAAAAAGTATACCTCTACCCAGTTCTACTCCACCGACTAGAATATATAACAAACCACAACATCTCACTACCTTAGGTACCCTTAACGCCCAAAAGGTAGCACTAACTAGTTAACAAAACAAAATAATAATTTCGCTGCTGCTGCTGTTGTCCTAATCCGGTCCTGATCATTTTTACAGTCAAATCAAGCAAACAATTAGCGAATAAAGTCACATGATTTCGGGCAAACGCTTCTAATTTATCCGCGGAAAGCTTTCAGAACGTGCTACAAGACAACAAAAAAAATTTTTTTTGTTTTATAAATTCGAAACCAAATCTTAATTTGAACTTTATTCAGTTTTCGACTGTGTTTCTAACAACTTACAGGTAAATAAATTTTGAATTTGGAGATTTTCGCAACTGTTATGTTATTGTTTTGGGCTGTTGATCCGCTCGAGTCAAATTTTTGGAAGAGGAATAGAACTTACTCTTACTTCGTTAAAAGGTTTAACTCACGTTGCAAGCTACAGCCGTGAACGCCATTAACTTTTAACGGATAATTCATTTCAAAAGTCATGCACACTTTTTAAATTTTTAATTAGGAAAGAAATTGTTTTGTTACTATTACAACGCTCAAATCAAATTTTTGTAAGTATTAAGGAATTACTACCTAGCGCAGAAGTTTCGTACAAGTTCAAACCGGAAGTCGAAACGAAACTCTAACACCAAAGCTACTTTCAGCTTGACAAACTAAATCCTCTCATTCATCCCAAAATTTGACGTTTTGTACGTAACAACAAACCAGTGACATTGTAACAGTCAAAACCTCAAAAGCTCACCACACTCTTTGGCGTTGTAGTGTCTTCATTAACCATTTTGTTAGTAATCCCGATAATCTGCTGTTGGATCTTTTATGTACTTCAAAAATTCATGATGATAACAAATTTCGGGCCCAAATAATCCGAGGACAAAACGCGAACGCGTGTCCCGTCCGAAGCCGCAGAACCGGTTTCACCGGAAGTCATCAATTTCAAATCGGCACGTTATACTAACGGAAATTGACAAATTGATTTTTGGCGCCCACTCCAGTCCATTTTCCAATATTTGAAGGGAAAAATTGTGTCGTTTAATTTTTTATTTCCTTTATTTTTAAATTGGGTAATTTAAATTCAGAATTTACGGACTGAAAACCACCAAATTTAAATATTTTATTCGATCGTGTCGTTTAAACGAAAATATTCTCTCCTCCCCTCTCTCCGGCCTACAAATTGAGTTATCTAAATATTAATATACGATCCTCTTGTCTCGAAATTTCTTCTTACTTCCTCCCTCCCTCCTCCCGTACCTTCTCCCAAATCCAATTTATTTAGAAACTGATAATTTTATAAGTTTCATTTCGTAAAAATAAAATAAAAATAATTGACATCCGCCATTTTGTCTAGAAATTATTTCCTCGGTTATTTTCTCGAAACCGTGAGAAGTCGCAACTGGATGGGAAACAGGTACGGAACGAAGGATTCGTTATTCCGGTTTTGATTCCCTTGCACAACTGTTTTCTGATTCGAAAATATTTCGAAATCCGTTGGCTACACTCTCCTGTAATTGTATCCTGTATGGATGCTAAAATGCATGGAGAAAAGGGTGAAGTTCGGATTAATATTATTTTAGGTTTGATGACAATTTCTGGAAGTCCTCCAGACCTTTTTCGAACTCTTACAACCCAAACAGAAGAATGTTCTCCTTAGTCGGGGTATATATAGTCGAAATTGCTCCGTTCTGGAGTTATACTGACACCAACATACCAGAAAAGCATTCATCTTGATTGTACACATACGGATAATATAATATTTGGTAATCATTTTGCAGTCGAGGTCTTTTTTTACGCGAACGAAAGAGCAACTAGAGACTTTCTGCATTATTTTATGAATTTCTTACTCGCGACTTATAATTATAACATATAAAATACAGTTATAAAATTATAACAATTTTCAACAAAAACGCTAGTCATTAAGCTCCTGTTATAGTTCTTTTATAAAAATTATATTTAACCGGAAAAGCTTGTGCATTATTTATGAAATGATAGAGCCTTCGAGGAAATAAAATAAATGAAAATTATTTTTATATAAATTATAAATAAAAAAATATTCGAGAAATGAGCGCTCTATATGCGTGAATTAATTATAACATGGACTTTTGATGAAAGTGTGCATTATTTTTGAAATATATTTCGCGTCAAAGTGACCTACATGTAGAAGAGTGTAATATCCACAAAATGGATTCTCATAAAAGTGTGCAATAATTATGAAATGAGCTGCATGTGAAAGAGTGCAATACGTACAAAATGGATTTTCGTAAGGGTGTGTAATTGTTATGAAATGAATTCCTTATAAGAGTGTGCAATATTTTGGAATGAACTCTATATGAGAGTGTGCAGTATTTATGAGATGGATGCCGTATGAAAGTGTTTGCTTTTTATTATATTTTAATATTAATAATTTTTATATGAATCTGGAATATTTATGGAAGCAGTTCTTCTGCCACGACTTTTGAATTGGACCGAATGTCAAGAATGCAGCCCCGTTCTTGGTTGTAGACTAATTTCAGATAACAAAATCTTATCTTCGTTTGATTAGGTATAAATCAAAGGTATAGAATTATACTATAAACATTATAATTGTAAGATTAATTAGGAACAAGGCGGAAAGAAACAAAACTAAAAGAATAATTGGCCACGAATCGAATTCGCGTACCAAGTGGTGAGTGACAACCATCCCTCAAGCACAGAGGCTTAACTAACGTTTGTCGTTAAGTTTTCTACCCTGATCCGAGGAAGAAGTTACAGGAACGAACTTGCCAACTACAAGACTGTTTAAAAACTCCACCAAACTGTTTCGCTTTATTTCATTATAATAAAAAACTTAAACGAGTGAATCGTTAGAATTAGAATCAAATTTCTAGTCCCACTATCACAAACTACTAACTAGAACCAGTTACCCAAAATTTTTGAATATTTTCATTCCTCCTCTTCCTCCTCCTCCTCAGACACACTCTCTCTCTCTTCGGAGACTTCGTACGAGTTCACTCGCTAAGGGAAACGTCTCGACGAAACAAATTTACGACGTTGTTTCTTCGAATGCGATGCTTCGACACGACAAAGTAAAACGCGGTGGCGACCATTTTAACCAATATTTGGATGTAAATCACGAAACGGAACGGATTTATGATATAAATATCAGCCTGTCGATTAATTAATCCTCTGCTGATTCGATTTATGTAACAGTTAACATAAAATGAAAACTGAACCCAACACGGGAGCTTTGGTATTTTGGTGTGATTATGGGTTTTGGGTGACGGTGGCTACTCGAAAGCCATTTTCCGCTCTGGAGGAAGAGGTGACTGAGCCGGGTTCCACGCAAGAAGCCGTTTAATCGAAATCTACTAATCGCGACTAGATAATCTGATTCCAGTCGTCGAATTGCTAAACTCGAGTTCCATAAATAGGTTTGTGGTGGCTTAACGGGTTGTCGAGAGGGACAAACGACGGCCATAAATTTTCATTTGCGCCGACGCATATTTATTGAGCGTACGGTGTCCGTGAAAATTAGTTTTTCTTTTCTTTTTACAATAGGAACGAACATAAGTCAATCAATCAATCAAAGTATTATAGTCCTCTACTACCCGATGGCTTCGGAATGTTCGTTTTATAAGTCGGCAGTTGTAGGAATTTAAGCGTTGAGTTGTGATACGAGCCTGATTTCCGACCTTTTGGTGGCATATTGTGGAGGTTTAGAGTAGCTGTCTTGGTCGTTTTAGGTTCCTGACAAACCCAACAGAGCTTTAGTCTAGGATTTAGAATTTCTGTCAGCACTGTAGGTTTGTGGTAGAGTAGTCAAAGAGTTGGAGTCATCTTCCACAACCTACTCAGAGTGAAAAGGAGGTTAAAACTCAACATATTTCAAAAGTATTGCACACTTGTAGGCAGGTCTCATTCCAAAAGTATTGCACACTAGAAAGGTCTCATTTCAAAAGTATTGCACACTTGTAACAGGTCTCATTCCAAAAGTATTGCACACTAGAAAGGTCTCATTTCAAAAGTATTGCACACTGTAAAGGTCTCATTTCAAAAGTATTGCACACTAGGAAGGTCTCATTTCAAAAGTATTGCACACTAGAAGGTCTCATTCAAAAGTATTGCACACTTGTAGACAGGTCTCATTCCAAAAGTATTGCACACTTGTAGACAGGTCTCATCCCAAAAGTATTGCACACTAGGAAGATCTCATTCCAAAAGTATTGCACACTTACAACAGTCACTCATTCCAAAAATATTGCACACTTGTAGGAAGATCTCAAGACTCGTATAAATCAGCCATAAACTCAAATTTGATTGATTAATAACCGTAGGAGGTCTGTGGCTGAGTGGTCAAGGCGCCTTACTACCGAAGTTATGGTTCAGAATTTGAATCGCCTTCAAAATCCTTCCAACACATATGCTTGGAAAACTAAAATCAAAACTCAATCTCAAACTATTCTGCTGTTGTTAGGGAGTTTAAGAAGTTTTAGGACTCAACGACATTGTTGTAAACAGTTTCAATGAAGACAAAGAAAAATGTCGCGCATGCTAAAACGTTTCCACAGAGAATCCAGAGCCTTGAGCTCGGAAATTCCTTTCATACTTCTAAGTATGTGTGTAATGAAAAATATGAAAGTTAAAATAAAAAAACCGAACGGGCCCATACGGGTCCATTAATCCCTTCTTGTAATTCCGGTGGGCAGGAATTCAATTAAATAAAAAGTTGAAATCTCACCTGAATTAAGCCCAACAAAAATTTAAGGCGAAGCGAGGATCGCCTATTTTTATTTATTTATTTTTTCCACGTTGTTAATTGTCAAACCGATTTTGATATGAAAATATAAAATGACCTTTAACGAAAACGATCTTTTTCATTTTCCATTCTTAGGCGCGTTTGTAATTACAATTATTTTAAGAACCTCGTTCGAGGCGATTTGAAGGCCGATCGAAGATGAGCCGAGAACCTCATCCTCTGAATTATCTCTGAAACTGGTTTTTCCTCCTTTTTCCCCTCTCACTCTCTTTCTCTTCCTATTTTTCGTTTTGTTTGTTTATATCCGCATCGATTGCTGAGGCCATTAGCAGATTTTTTTTTTCTTCAGGTGGCCCACCTGCGGCTGAAAATGTGATGACGCGAAGTGTGAATTGCCTTATATGAGTGCAGTTTCATCTCTCTCTCTTTCAGATATTCGAGTTTGAAAGCATGTTTGTTATATCCTTTGCTCTTTTGACTATCGCCGGAACGATTTTCGCCGCTTATCCGTACAACCCTTACCCTGTAGGTCCCCTCGCCGAATGTACAACAACTCCCACCATACCTAGTATACCCGCAGGGAGTGTATAAGCTCACCGACAACACCAACAACACGTATCAGGTTGTTAACGGACACGACTTCATTTTCGGCGCCAAACGTCCACAGGATCAACTTCTTCTCCACACCAGAGTTTATAAAAGAGTGAGTAGAGTCGTCTTCTCATGAGTCACACTCGTGAAAGACTTTGACTTGACTTCCGGTTTTCTTTACTTCAACTTCGTTTTTGTCTTGTTTTTACAGCCTGGAATCTGGAGCAATTATGTTTCCAAGGAAATCACATTCCCGCCACCGGGTAGTCCGATGCGAGTTAACATAACTCAAGTTAACGCCTACGACAGAGGAAAGAACGGAACTGGAGGATTCGTGAAGTTGGTGCGCGGAGGAATTGGCTCCGAAAATGTCACCCTCGTTTTCAGATCTCAGAAGAACCTTCCCATCAACTACGAAGTCGACATTTACGGACAATCAAAACGATAACTTCGGCGAAAATAAATTTTTTTATTAAATTGATGAATTCGATGACGAGCCAAGAAGAACAGGACAAATGAGTTGAAGAATGGAAACGGGGGAGGACAGGGAAGAAAGGAGAATAAGTCATGAACGATATGTGATAACCTTTATACTCGACCGGAAATAAATATTTTGTTAACAATTTTTATGCGACATCATGTGATAGTTATTTCAGTCCTTAACATGACGCTGTTGGTTGGAAGTGACTAGAGAAGTGGTAGGTGACAGTTCGAGCAAAACGGGATTGCAACCACGGTCATCCACTACGACTCTATCCCCACTATACCCTAGCATGATCACAACACTCTATCTCAGAGCTGAGTTTACATTTCCAACAGGAATAGTAATATATTAGAAATCTATATACATCACAGTTACATAAATTATTTCCAGACTTCATCACCTGATCTGACAAGAATCAGGAACAACCGTTTAACCGTCAAGTTGATAATCAACGTGTACAATATTATGCACGTGCTTATTCATCAGTGAATATCCCAACAATTTTGGTCAGGAATGAGTCCCATCAGTAAGTAGGTTTCAGACAACAGGGCGGAATCCTTTTTTTGTGACGAGAGTTTCGTAAAACCGCTGATAATTTCATAATAACACCGACAGACATACTTTTTTCATTTTGTCGGTAGTTGAAGGTTAGTAATCGCATCAATTAGATAATATTTTAACTTTCACTCTTTAAAATTTTGAAAATTTAAGCTAAATTTATTAACTAAATCGTAACATATACATTAAATATTGTTTATGTGTACTGTGCGCTAAATGCGGTCACAAAACCAATAGAACTCTCCTCATCAAAGTTTTTATTTTAATTCATTTCTGTTCTTCCTCTTCTTCTTCTTCAATCTTTTATTTTGACTCATTGTAAATCCAATTAAAATGAACAGACAAACAAATTGCTAACTGGAGACTTGTCTGACGCATCGAGTACCAAAGCTCTTTTAGCAATACATACACGACATGATTCAGTTCTTTTAGAAAACAAAACCGCTGTGTATAACACTTACGTATTGTATTGTTTTATTATAAACCGCATAAAAAAAGTCACAAATTTTTCTGAAAGAACACAGTAAAAACACTCTAAAGAACTCACCAAAATTTTGTAGCTGTTGGTATAGAGGTATAAAGCTTAGCTTCAGGCAGATAGAAAATTCGAGGTCAAGATACAGGTTGAGAGTAGAACGATCCAGAAATTTTTGAATGTACAAGGTACTGGATAAGATTATTCATGATCACCAACTAAGCTCGGTAAATGTGACAAATTACTCAGTGTTTATCACATTTACCGGTTAGTTTATAAAATATCCAACTCGTCAATAAAAATTTTTTCAGATGCTTGGCTTCTGTCACTTCTCATGTATTCACCGCTTCTTGTTGGGAGTTTGTTCACTGCCAATAGCGAACACAACTGTCATAAAAGTGACAGAAGCCAAGCCTGTAAGCAAAAAAATTTTTAATTTCTGGGTCAAATACTGCATGTATAGTCTGACAGCATAGACGCAAACACCAGCACCAAAACAAACAAAACACAACACTGTAACTGTTACTGTTTGATCCCCCACACCAACCACCGAGGACATAAATTCCCCTGCTGTAGACGACGAATAAAACCAAAACTATTACAACAGAATCTGTAAGAGCCAACCACAGACACCAATTCCCCATCATCGTCACAACAGCTCATCAGAACCTATGTCTAAATAAATTTTTTAAGTTGACTAACCAAACGACTAGTCTAACTTTTCTCCTCGACCTAAAATTCTTTCAAAAACCTGATTTCCAAAACCGTACAAGCCGAACCGCAATACTTTCCTTGCAGAAGGTTAGTTCCACGTCGCCATCACCCATGGAGGGAGCCTGTCCCACCCTGTCCCGATTCTCCACAATCTGGACTAACTTTTTCGCAGTTTCAACTATTAGAACTGACACCCGGGAGGTAGAACTTTTAATTTCGTTCTTCAATTGGACTAATAAAAAATTTTCTCTTAAAAGTACTCAAAAAAAAGTCGAAAGAGAGAGGTTCGGGCCTATGTCATACGTCAATTTTGTTTAATAATAATTGATATAAAACTCTTTTCATTTTAAATGAATATTATTATCTTAGTTGGATCTGACATGTTTGAGAACAACTTTTTAATCCTCTACTGAAAAGTTTCAAAACATTCCACCAACAAATTTTAACGCTCTCCCATCTCTCTCTCTCTAATTTATTATTATCATTATTATTACTTTGGTAATTTCTACTTGATTTCAATTTTTATTCTCCTTGTTGTTGTAATTTTCTTTTAGTTGCTCATCTGGTGGATGGACATTACACAACTTATCTCCAACGACCACCTAACCATAAATTGTAAAAAAGAAAAATCTAATCCAAGTCATAACACAAGTTTCAGCTTCTCTCTTTAATTTCTGTTATCTTCTTCCTTGATTGCTAACGCGAAAGAAGAAGAAGAAGAAAACGATTTCGTACAAGCTCACAACCTAAACTGTGAAAATGCCTTGGCTTCATGTTTCCCCCGATGAACAGGAACGTTATCAAGATTGTAGTGAATGAGTCACGTGATTAGGATAAGTTGATAGATAGACGTAATACACAGGATTTGAAAGTGATAGTCGAGTACATAAGGTACAGGATGGTGATCAATGAACCGTCGCACTTCTTCAAAGCCATAGTGTATCAAAGAAGTCACTATCGAAGGAATGGAACACTCTTAAATTCATTACAAAATAATAATTCAAAATTCATTCGGTATAAGTATAAAAGAATAGATAATATAAATTACTTTCGTCTAGTAATTATCTCCCTCAGCTCAGATCAGGACGATCAAATGAAATGCATGTTGGGCGTTCATCGATCGGCCTACACTTTTGCATTCACCGATTGTTACAGTTTAAATCCTTTGATTAGAAAACAGAGAAAAATTCACGAAGGAGCCATGTGCAATACAGATAAAAGACTAAACCACAACAGCGTGAAGTCTTCCAGGTTCACAAGGTACAGATTTCACAAAAGAAAAAACTTACAATCAGGGTGATCTCAGTGAGAACAAGGTCAGCGTGACGGTCATGGGCTCTTTGATGAAATTTTCGCGGTAGGAGACCGAAAAGAGAAAGACAGATGTCGCCGCTCTGAATTCGGACTCCACTTCGAGACCTACTGTTATACTTTCAACTTTATAAGGCAAAAATATAAAATTCGATTCATTTTTTACAATTTTTATAAAATATATACAGCAGCCTTCTGTCTTCCAAATGTCACCCCCAAAACATAAAATCAAAGGATCCAGTTCTGACACCACAATTTCCGGTCTTTAGTTTGAGCCCATGTGTTTATTTCATTTGTATTAATTTATATTTATTCTATATTATTCTATGTATATATTTATAGCTTAGTTTGTGCTTTATATACTCAGGGATTTATTTAATTATGAGCTGTGTTGCTTGTTATGTTTTGTTCTAGCAGTAATATGAGGATCAGGTAACATTGTAACCCACAAGAAGGATATACAGTGATGTATATATATTATTATAAATATTAGATTTTAATAACTCACTTAAGAAACAGTGATTTTATTATAATAAATAATTAAGAACCATTCTTCTAATAATGAGGGAATCGTGCTAGACATTCTAAACCTCGAAATATTCTGAATATACTGTAAACTGATATTGAATTGATTATTAAAAATATATAAATTATTCCGGGAGCTTTTGAGACAGATCCTGTATCATCTTCTATTGACCAAATGCTTTTATCTAATCCCTAAGACCAAAGTGTGTTCCCTAAACTCATTGATGCTCCTTGTTATCGGAGACAGCTGGCGGTGTAACTGAGACAGAAAATATTTGTCTAAATCAAAACAACAGTCTGTTGGCTAGAATAAGAGAGATTCTCTTTTTTCGAAGTGAGAAAAAAATAATTTTAGGATGAAAGAATGATGATGAAGTCGAATTCGGCGGAACCGTATAAAGGAAACATGAGAAAGTCTCGCGTTAGGTACTGTATAACTGTTTATGAGATTCCCTATTCGAAGTTCACTCCGGTTCCATAAATCGCTAAGCAGAAGGTCTGACAGAAGACTATAAGAGGAGAACTTTGCTTCCAATTCGCGGTCCGCTTTTTTGGAAATAATTTCTCTCGTAATTTAAGTTAACCTTATGAACTCGAGGCGGGACGAACACAAAAGGAGTTTTATATCTCTCTGTCGGATGAGCGCGGTCAAAAAAAAATGTCACGTCGTAAAATATCAGACGTGGTTAGTACACAAAATTGGGAATCGATTTGTTTATACAAATCATTAGGAAGAGATGTCTGTTGGTCATGATCTCACACCGTCAAGCCAACGCGAATCAATTATCGCCGCACTCGGTGAATAATTTCCTTCCTCAAAGGACTCGTTTAGTCGTGAAGTATAAAATAGTATAAAAGAAACTGCATAAATTGAATTTTACTAATTTTGGGGCTGTAACGCCGGCTTTTTCACCAGAGGTCGTTGTTCGGTTTTTCGGAGACTTTCGTAGCAAATGTTTCATCCAAAATTTGCTGTAGCTATATCAGAACTAACGCCGTTGAATTGGACTAAGTAACATATACTAGGTCTATCGGAAAGTTCTGTACAGCAATTTAACATCAAGTTTGAACAAGTTTGCGTATACTCAATTGACCCTTTTCTCGTTTTATCACTGACTGTATACATAGTGACTCACCAAATGAGCTGAAATGTGTATGGTTTCTATTAGTACTAACTGAGAACGGATTGACTGACTGACAGATTTAAGTTTTTTAAGCCACTGTATTTCGTTTGAAAGAACCAATACAGGAGTGGATAATCTGTCCAAGGTTTTGGATGAAGCTACAGTTTCTCATAAAACTTACAGAAGATGATTTCGACCACTTTGATTGGGCGACATCTTCAATCGACGACTATACTATCAAGATCATGTTAGTGCAAAACCTTTTTCCGACAGCATCGGACATTTCCGATACAAATAAGTCATAAATGATGATGAAAATTATAATATATGATACATTTATACTTTAGTATTAGTCTAAAAACGGACCGGTAGACCTGATATAAATTAACAAACTCGGGGATATTCTGTCATTACAATCACAACAGTACTCTGGTCCTCTCAATTGTTTAGTGACGTCATACTACTTTGTGCACCAATTTTAAGTCGCTAACACTACTATGTTATATAATTTATTAAATCACTAACTATTCTTTTATTGGTTTTATTTATATCCTACTAACGACCGTGTTATGTATTAATAATAATTGGATCTATTGAGCATGTGACATGCAACGTGCTGTAACGTTCGTCCTGTCACTTCCAGTCTTCAAGATGTCCCGTTCAGACGTTTCGACTCCAAAGCTGTCCAAATGCTTGAGAGTTTGCTCTCAAACGAACTTTGAAGTTGGGAAAACCTTTTATACTTTCGAAATATCATAGAGTAAATAAATTTGCTTTCAGGTTCGAACCTAAAAAGGAAAATTATTATAAAAAGTAAAATGTTCCAGATTCCAATCCGCGTGGCACCCGAGGATGAAAGGTAGGAGAAAAATATTTTAAGGAGGAAGGTGTGTAGTTGGAAGAAGGAACGATTATCGCATATTTTCGAATAAGACGGGTTTTGCGAAACGAACGCAGATCTGATACGGAAACCCGTACACAATGGGGGACCTCGCCTCCCAAACTCTTTCTTTATCTCTTGAAATCGAAATTGACTAATTTAGACAATAAAGCGAGAGATGAGAAAAACGGGATTACTCCGACTAGAATTCATTTCCACTATCGCGTTAATACCTTCTTAACTTCTGAATTTTGTTCATCTGGCCAAACCTGCACTCACTCACTCACTCACACACGCCATTGGCTCGAAACAAAGCCAAACCTTCCTTCAGGCATGAGTTTTATAAATCGCACTGTCTCGCCAAACTAAAACCTATACTTAGTGGCGCCATGGTTTCTGTCAAAGCTGAAGCTAACATTCGTTTCTGAAATTGTCAGAACGTGGCACTCACTCAATGGATCTGATACCACACACAATTCCAGCAACCATGTGGATGAGGAAGTTGAACAAAAACCAAAAACTAAGAACAAATTTCTTTTTCATGAATCGATTACTTATTGATATGCGAGTGTTTAATCAAACACGTGACATGATTTTGGGTGAAGTTCATGCCATCAGGGATGGGCAAATCGTGTCTCCTTCTATGAGTTAATTACTTTTGGTTGAAGTTGACCCATACAGAACCTTACATGGACCAGAAAATAATGTCGGTGAAAGTGATAAATCTGGCAAATATATTTCCAGGAGCTTATTCATAATCACCAACTAAACCCGGTAAATGTGACAAATTCTGGAGATTTATCACATCTACCGGCTAGTTTATAAAATATCTAACTAGTAATCTTAGCAAAATTTTATTAAATTTCCCAGTGAGTTACAATCAGTGATTTTATACACTAACCAAATATATGTCACGGTTAAAGTGATAAATCAAGCGATTGTATATAATTCTCGAAGATTATTCATAATCATCAACTATGTTTGGTGAATGTGACGATTTACCAAGTATTTATCACATTTACCAGCCTATAAAATATCCAACTTCTGGGAAATTTAAAAAATTTTGTTCACATTATGAGTTGTATAGTTGATACACTAATCGGTAAATGTGATAAACATTCAGTGATTTGTCACATTTACCAAGGTTAGTTGCTAATTATGAAATATATATTCGTCCAATTAATCACTTTTACCGTAACATATATGCGATATTACTTTCCGGTTCACATGATAGATATTATTGCCAACCTCTCAGCAACAGAACTCATCATTCCACCGAGCGTAGGCCAAAAAAATGAGTTTTTGCCTTTTGTTCGCGGTCGATAATCTCGAGCGATTGTTCTCAACTTCGATTTTTATTGAATCGCTGTTTCCATTTTTAATTCGCCACTTAACGCCTACGACATAATTAATTTTTCAAGTTTTTATTCTTTCTGCTGGAGGAGATGATAGAGACGGAATCATCGGTTGACGACGTCAGGTTTTCTACCAGCGAAGAAGAGAAACGTGAGAGCATAAATCGACTCCCCGATCCCAGATTCCAATATGGCGTCAAAGGACAACGAATGATATAATTAGGACAGAAAATGACATGCATTCGCGTTATTATCACATCCCTTCATCGTTGTGCAAATCTTTTAAAGGCTAATCCAAGTCCTTCCCTTCAGCTTAATCCGTCATCATGACAGAGACAGTCTCCGAAGAAAAGAGTCTAATTTGGTCTTGACAGTTCCAAAGCTAAAACCACACAACACCTAAAGTCCTTCACTCAGGCATTCATGAATTATCAAAAATTTCACACCTCGGATCCATTCAAAATGGACTCCACCCCTGGTCCACAACCACGTGAAGTCCATACGTGCATCCAAATTTGTTCCTCGTTACGATCACAACAACAATGAAGAATTAAAAATGTGTGCGTGTGTCCGTCTGTATGTAGAAGAACTCAAAACAGAGAGAGAGAGGAAGATAATTTCGAATGCAAACTCTCTCTTCGTGCGAGACAATACCCAAAACCGATTTCCATGACGGAGTTCTTCTTTGACGATGCCCTAAAATTATCCCGTTCGAAGGTATTCAACATGTTCGAGACCTCGATACGGAATACCTAAATATTACATTAATAATTTAATATTTATCTGATAACCATTGAGTTCCACCCTTGGAGTACATTAATCAAAGAGAACATGATTTCCATGGAGCTCGCCACAACAACAATTTATTTCTATTAGAAGGACCCCCATCTACCTGGTACTCATATAAATTAATCGTTTCTTGTGTTATTCGTTTGTTTTCGGGCCCTCGATATTGATTTCCCGTCCACCGATGACTTACCAGAAAACATCTTGATTAACTAAACCTTCCAGCAGAAACCTTCCTCGGGTCTTGACACCCAAAACCTCTTCCATCGTCATTAACCAAATTATAAAAAAAAATTATGTTAATAAGAATGGTGTGCAGGATGCCATTGAGTGTCTCATCCACGTGATCGATTGGGTAACACCCGTTAGATCGCTGGAGAAATAAATTAGGGCGTTCGACGTTCTAACGAAATAATTATTTTGTGAGTTGGCTGTGATTCAGCTGAAAAAGCTTTAGTGAGCGTCTACTGGAGTTTGTAAAACTTTTTTTCGGTTTTAGGGGTTTGAAGGTTTGGCTGTACGTCTTCTTCTATCAATAGGTTCTGTGTTTGGATCCGAACGGAGTAACAGTCAGCAATTAACCCATAATGAAACCAAGAAGAAACACTAATTGGGTTAGTAACACCGGAATATACTTTCATATTTTGATACTAAGAAGAATTCTAGTGGCCGTTAAGAAAAATGGGTCATGAAGATGGCGAAAGTAAGGAAAGGCAGCAGGAGATGAAAGCAGGGGCAAGGTGAACCAAGAAGGGACAACAATCATACAGCAACTGAATCAAGAATTAGTGGCATAAAGTAAAATTAGTATAACAGTATTTGGGGAGGATGCGAACTCACGACCATAACATCTACAGTCAGGCGCTTTGACCACAGATCTCCCATCAAAAGAAGGAAAGATACCAAGAAAAACAGCAAAAGTTTGAAAGGAACATGACCCCCAGAATCGAAGAAGAGACAACACTCGTGCGGAGTACATCCGACGGACTACAACAAAAATTGTTTCCAATGAAAATATTTTAATTATAATGCATCCGTGAGTTCGAACCATAATCTAAAACTCGGAACCGGCTTAGGATGTTCATGTCAAGCACAAAAAGCGACGTGGCAATAGTATACGATACAAGGATGAAGAAGAACCACATATTTTGTCTGATAGAATGCCGGCTTGGCAAATAATAATTATGAAAGGAAGCCTAAATATGATGACAACACCTGAGGACCTCTTCCCAGGGTTAGAAAATAAAGCCGATGCCAGTGAAGGACGCAACTGTGTCGCAATAGCCAGCCTATGATAGATAAATTTTATCTCTTCTTCATTACCAACTCATGTTTTGATTAAAAGTCTTGAATTAACCCGGCTGGCCAACAGAGCAAACAAGACCACTTTCCTAGCGTACACCACCATTGTTTAAGAAGAACAAAAAAAAAGGAACTACAAGTGGGGTTGACTCAAAGGGGTTGAAAGCATTTGGGGTTGCAAAATGGATGGGGAACTGAATCAACTTACATCAATCTTCTTTTGAACAGCCACCAGGGAACGAAACTTTTTAATTAAAATAATACACGTCTGCGTTTGTCGTTCTGTTAAATCCGAGGATACAAGTTGTCCGTTCGAACAAACGAACAACAAATAAAAATGCGTCAAAAGATTATTTGTTTGAGAAGAAAGCACAACCCCCATCACTCCCCCATTCTCAAAATATCTAATACAGAGGAAGAAAGAGACAACAGAGAAAGAAGATGAAAAGCAATTACAACAGGAGGAAAGGAGAGAAAGACAGATAGCCGGAGAAATAGAAAAACAGATAAATAATGGTCGGGAAGAAGAGAGACGAAATAGATATGAAGTTAGTATCAATAGTTTTGATATATTATATTCTAAACTGAAACTATAAATTTATAGTTTTGGCCAACTATAAGGTTATAATAACAAAAAACAATTTAACAAAAAAATTTTTCTATAAGATCATAATCATAAGATGATATGTATATAATATATATTTATTAGATACTATATATTATACTATTTAAAATATACGTCATATTGGCAAGAAAAATGAGTGTTTAACCAGGCTATATAATTTTTTTCAATTACAAATATTTTCAATTATTCAAATTATAATTTATATAATAATAATTTATTATATAATTTAATTAACAATTATTATAATTTATATAAATTTATATCATATTTTATATTTATACATTATTATATATAAATATTAATAATAATTATAATTTATTTTACAATAATAATTTTCAAAATTTATATATTATATATCTAATTTATTTATATTTAGATGTCAGATATTTATAATACATATGATATCTTATGACATTTTTTGTATATACATTACCATCATGATTTATGATACATAAAATAATGTTTAAAATGATTATATTTATATATATATTTTAATCTATAGGTGAAAAATAATCTATAAGATGATTAGATTTATACTTTATAAGATCAAAATCATCTCTTTCTGATTCTTTTTTTTAGCAGTTTTGGTCGATATAAAGCGATCCAGAAACATTTTCTGCAGAAAATGTTTCTGGATCGCTTGTCGCTTTATAATCGGACCAAGAATCGTTGCTACAGAGAAAAGAGAAATAGAATCAATCAGAAGATAAGAAAGAGAAAGGAAGTAAAACCCAAAGAGAACAGAGAGAAAGAGAAGAACAATAATTAGATGATAAGAAGAAATGAAAACCAGAGAGAGCGGGGGCGGGGTTCTAAACACCAAAGACCAGTCTCCAGCATCCCAGAACCACGCTTTAAATCGTTCGACCGTTAGGAAAAATCCCGCCGTTTCGAAACCCAATCTACCAACAACAACAACAACAACAATCCTCACGACCACGGCTGCCAACTTCTTTTCTTTCAAAAGTCGTAAAAATCGGAAGTGATTAAGATATATGCGATTCGCTATTAATTTCGACCTGTTTCTCTTTCCTTTAAAACTGATTACCTCGGCAACAGGTAATTAGAAAAGCCCTAAATTATCAAAAAGCAGACGACGCCACTTTCAACTCTTCCACTTCGTGTTTTTCCTTCTTCCTCCCCCTCCTCCTCGCCTCTCCTGTCCCTCTCCTCCTTCACCTTGTTTTCTTCTTGTTTAACTAGCCATTATCGCTTAGGTCGCCTTATTATTCCATTTCCGCTCCCTTTTTCTCTTTTTGGGAAGGCGTTTCCGACGGTTTTCTCCCTTTTATTTTAAATCAGGTATGTTTCTTTCGCCACGTGTACCGTATCGTAAACCTATCTCACGAATCCGCCGCCTTGAACCGTCAGACTAACTCGAAATTTATTTCCAAAACGATTTTTCTTTCTCTGACCTTATGACCGAGCCGCAAATAGGTTAACAACAATATGGATGAGATCCAGTCGCTAAAACAACTTGTGTGGGGAGAGAGGGTGAACACTATGATTCTGGCCAAAGGGCTTTCACCCGTGTTTGAGCAATCGCGAAAAGTGAAAGCACACCATAAAGGTCTTCCTTCACTGTGAAACACCAAACCCTGAAAGAGTATAAGTTGGGTTATATAAATAACAAAATAATATTTATAGTGTACGCTTTGCAGTATGGTGGAGTATTCATCCGCATATTATATTTTGTTATACAAAGCTGCATTCCTTTCCATAACACACAAACTAGCCAGGGAGGATATCAAAAATCAAATCAGTTCTCTAAACGGCCTAAAATAAAATAAATAAAAATGAATCCGTAAATAACAATATAAACATGCCCAAGTAAAATTATACAGTATACATACCACAGGTTTAAATAAGTAGTGTTAGAAGTATAAACAAACGTTGTTGGGTTGCATAGATTTTAACAGGTATAACCTAACAACTAAGACTTTCCGCCATAACAACAATAACTACTATACCCAAAACTAATATTTATTGTTATAAAAATTATACACGCATAAGTTGAGTTGTGATAGGTTCAGAAATTCCTACCAGAAGTCCTGATTCTGTTTTCTATAATTCCCCAAAAGAGGAAATGCATTTCCACATCCCGTTGCTCAGTATAACAACCCAAATATGACCACAACGAACCCATCAACCTTCAGAACTACTTCTTGTCACAAACTTAGTGTATACACATCATCCTGAGTCCGGTCAAGGCGATTCTAATAACAAGATCATCATCCATCTGACAATTCTACAGCCGTACCTTGAGTCCAAAAAACGATTCCCGTCCCTTTTAAGGTACGTTCGATTAAGATAGACCCGTGGGGAGGAGTTTTAAAGAATTTTCTCATTTCAAAAAATTTAAATAAGAAATCTTCCTCCACCAAAAAAATCGACGGCCTACTACAAAACAATCCAAAAAAAGAAATTAAAAAAGAATTTTTAATAAGCTATAGAGGCTCCCGAATGATGGTCCATCCGACAGATACACTCATCTCCCGGGGGCCCATTCTGGAGGAATTTTTGAACCCACTGTCGACTGATTATAAAACCTTAAAACTTCACACCTAATTTTCTTCTCTCTGTCCTCCCCCTCTCCCCCTCTTCTTCTGTATCAATTTTATTATGATATACAGCTAGTAATCAGGTGGAAGAGGTAACAAGACAGGTACAACCACACCCACAAAACTAAAGAGTAAACTGAAAAGACGTGTTAATAAATTACCGTCCGAAAATTAACAAAAATTTTTGGCTGGAAACCAGGCCAATTTCATGAATGGCGATTTCCGACATGAAATCAATTCGAAGAGAATGGTGGGGGCAAAGACCCAAAGTTGAACCATTTAAAGGGAAAACATTGAATTATTGGTTTTCTCCGGGACATTTTCACGCGGGCGTTATTTACGACGTGTTTCTATTAAGTAGCTCATCATCGTCATGGGTGGGACTGATTCCTTCCGGAAAGCCGCTTTTCAAATTACATGATTTGTTTCCCTAAGATGGCGGTCTCAATGGAAACCGTTGAAAAATATTCGGGCCCTTTGATAAATAAATAAATAAATAACCGAAATAATAAATTTCACGTGGACTCGATATTTCTCATAGGAGACCACTGAGTATTCGTGGGTTTGTTGGTCACAACTGGGGTTCCTTCAACTCCTTTCGAAAGCAAAATTTGTTACATCCAGTGAACATAGTTAACTCTAAAGCCTTTCACGAGTCCATTTTTTTCAAATGCGTGAGAAACAACAACAACGTTTGAGCTAAAGCCTCTCCCGCTCTTTTCCAAAACTATTTTGTCGGCTGGTTTCTTGTACCACTGGGTCCGTACTCCCACTACTGTTATGAGAAACCAGACGTGAATAAAATTTTAGGAACAACTATGCAGTGTAACAAATACGAGCAGGAGTACCAACACTTAATTCTTCTGCTGTTACTAGATGTCAGTCTAGTTCCAATCAATCAAGAATTTACGATCGAACAGGAGGAGGAAACTCAAAGACAATATGCCTAAGCACCCTCACCACCAGATACGAAGGAGTCAACATCCAATAATCACTTTATCCTCTGGCACTCCATAACCAGACCAATAACAATTGCAAAAGCGATCGTGAGTGATTAATCTAATACTTTGTTTCTTATACAAAAATTTAGCCCTGAAACTGTGTGCATTATTTATGAAACCAATCCTCCATGTGGGTGCACATTTACAGAATAAACTTTTGACGAAAGTGTGCATTATTTTTGAAACAGATCCCTGACAATATTTATGAAATAAACTTTATATCAGAGCGTGCAGTATTTATGAAATTAATTTTGTGTGAGATTGTGCAATATTTATGAAAAATCAAGCGAATCCATTCCCACTGGTTTGAAGCTAACCCAAAAATATAGTTGAGTTCATGGTTGTGAATTGGGTTCAGATAGTAAAATCACTTCTGTATGTTAAGAGATATAATATTATACTATAATCATTATAATAATATACAAAACAGAAATTAGTAACCCGTTTGAAGAATGAAAACAAAAACAATCAGAAGCGGCGCATGGAACTCACATCAGACCAATTGGTGAGCGAGACACCTCTCAAGCGCAGAAGGTTATCAGAACTGATTAAACATATTTCTCGAAGAAGAATAAGAGAAACGAGAGATGATATTCACAGAAAGGAGGAAACACTCCTGTATATCAAAAACCCAATTAAGATATCACAAAGGTTTTATCATGCCATTAACCAACAACACACCACGGCGAAAGAGTTACCAAAGTCAGAAAACTAAAACAAAGAACAAAAAGAGAGAGAAACGAATTCAGAAATAACAGTTATCCCACATATTAGGATAATTAAAAATGAAAGACAAGAAATGAATGAATCAATGGAAGGATGAGTCCTCTCGTCGTGGCAGGTATCATATGAACCTGAGAATGAAACCCCCACCGACGGTCGTTACACCACCTTCCTCCTCCGGCGTTAAGGGAGCCATTAAATCTTTTAATATCAACCTGAACTGGCGTCGCGCTCATTTGTTCGTCTCTCGAGGCGATTCGCAATCAACAGACACACACTCAAAGGATGTCTCAAGTGAGATTGCTTTGAGCTCGGTGATGACTACCGGCCGGGGGTCAAATTCCTCAGATATCAAACACTGGAACCCCTTTGCTATGAGAAACAAAAGAGAAAAACATTTTTCCTTTCATTTATCCGGCGATAAATTACAATGGCGAATAGAAATTATATGTAGGATAACGTGTTCCATAAATTATTTCCTCCGACACTACCGGACTTCGGCTGTAGATCAAAACCGAAGGGAAGTTAGAAGCTGTTGACTCCAAAGACTCATAGATGACATGATCGTCTTCTATCCTTCTTGTTCTTGTTTGATTGTTGGTTGCGACAATACCACAAATCCACATCCCAATAGGCTACTTTTGTTTCGTTTTGGCCAACAGCATGACAGTTATTCAGCAACAGGCCATGACTGATGTCATATTGATTCAACAACTCCATCTCTGAACAAATCAGAGTAGGATCCCAACCAAATGAAGTTCAGAGTCGTAGACGTTGGATTGAATCCCACGTGGATAGTCTTTCCACTGTGTAATATTTTTGTAATAAATCTTCAAATAAAGTGTGCAGTATTTATGAAATGTATCTTTCAAAAAGGTGCGCAGTATTTTTGGAGGGGATCTTCTAAGAAATTGTGCAATAATTTTGAAACAAATCCTTTAAAAAATTGCTTGAAATTAATCCCCAAGAAAGTGTGCAGTACTTTTGAAACGAATTATCCAATATTTATGAAACAAACGCTCCAAAAATTGTGCAATACTTTTGAATGATTTTGTAATGAAATAATTCCTCTTAAAAATGTGCAATATTTTGAAACCGATCCTCCAAAAATGTGCTTGAAAGTAATCAAAAGTGTAGTACTTTTGAAATAAATTATCCAAAAAGTGTGCAATATTTATGAAACAAACCTTGACGAGAATATTTATGAAACGAATGAAAGTAGTATTTTGAAACGAATTCTTCAAGAAAGTGTGCAATATTTTTGAAACCAATCCTCCACCAAATTTGCAGTATTTATGAAAGTAATCGTCTAAAGAATTGTAGTAAATTCTTTAAACAAATCCTCCCAAAAAGTGTGCAGTACTTTTGAAACAAAATTATGCAAGGGGTGTGCAATATTTATGAAACGAATCCTGCAAAGAAGTGTACAGAATTTTTTAAACAAATCCTCCAAACTAGTGTGCAATATTTTTGAAAGAATCCTTTGAAATTAAAATTTATGAAACAAACGCTTCAAAAATTGTGCAATACTTTGAAATAAATCCTCTAAGAAAGTGTGCAATATTTATGAAATGAATCTTTCAATTTTTTGGGTTGGGTCATTGATGTCCAAATGAAAGGAAGGTATAATAGGTATGTGAGAGGCGGGAAAGACAAGCTGGACAATTTTATCTATGAGTAGATCAAACTATCCTTCGAATGATGAGTGCTCACCTCGTGTGTCACCAAGCTCTCATGTAGGTAAATTATTCGACATTAATAACAATTTTGATAACATAGAATCAACTAAATCTGTGTCACTTTATATATTAATATAACGAGAGCCAAGGACATCGATAACTCTTTCAAATTCTTAGTGGTAATGAAAAAATTTTCCGAAACGGCGGCCGCCGCCACTGCCAACTCGAATTATAAGCGGCAACAGGAGTTACAGCACATTCGCGATTGAAGACATTCAGAGGAGAAGAAGGAAAGGCGGGCTATTAAAATAATAAAAATGACCGCTCACGAGAATATATTCTTATAAATATCCCCGCAGCCTATATTGTCATCCATCATGCTTCCAACCTGTTTACCGGTTACGTGTAAATTAGATGATAAACAAAGCTGACTACGCATCTGGATTTTCTTCATTTCCCTCCTCCTCCACTTCCTCTTCCTTCTCTTAATTTCCTTCTCCCGAACCAAACAAAGAACATAATTATTTTCGAGACTGAAAAAAAGGAAAGAAGAGAAGACTTTTTAAGAAAAATATTTTTTATAGCGACTTTTACGACGTCGTTACTTTTGCCCGGACCGGTAAAGTCGAATATTTGGACCTCGCGTTATAATTTAAGTTGGTGGCCCTGATCGGTGTTCACCTGAGGGAAATTAATTTTTTGTTTTATTAGGCTGAACAAAAAATGAATTCCAGATCATAAATTAACAATTCCAGCAAATGAAAAGGAAAAGAAAGAAAAAAATGTAAATAAATAAATAAATCGGAGGACTATGAATGACTTAATTGATGTCGAAATGGGCCTTAGTCCCCGGAATGAAGTTATTGGGTGGAGCTGATGGGATGAGGAGAAGAAATACGACAGGGAAAGAGCTCAGATTTACACAAAAGTAACACGATCGAGAAATACAAAAATGGCGTTCGGGAAGTTTTCGTGATATTCGCAGGTGTTACAGTTATGTTAAAATTGTACCTGTTGCCCCGCTGAATTCAGATTTTGGAAGCGTAACAGAGTTTAGGCTTACTATCCCAGCTCTCTCGCCATCTTTTCCAGTTGAAAGCATCCATATTGGAAGGAAATTTGATGTCGACATCAATAAAAATTTTCTTTTTGAAATAAATCCTCCACATAGTGCGCAGTTCTTTTAAAACAAATTCTTAAAAAAAGTGTGCAATTTTTATGAAATGAATCATCTTGGAAAGTGTGCAGTATTTTTGAAACAAGTCCTCCAATAAATTGTCTAGTATTTTCGAAACGAATTATCTTAGAAAGTGTGGAATATTTATGAAACGAATCCTGCAAAGAAGTGTGCAGTATTATTGAAACAAATTCTCCAACTAGTGTGCAATATTTTTGAAACGAATTCTTCGAATAATTACTTGAAATTAATCCTCAAAAAATTGTGCCGTATTTTTGAAACAAATCCTCCAAAACAGTGTGCAGTACTTTGGAACAAATTACCCCAAAAAGCGTGCAATATTTATGAAACAAACGCTTCATGAGAGTATGCAGTATTTTTGAAACTGAAGTGGTGGTGGGTGAGGAAGGTTTAGGATGAAGGACAGGGGAGGAATCAGGAAAAGAGGTAGAACTACGAGAGCGGGTTAGTGAGTCTAGTGGTTTGTGACGTTTAAGTCGCCTTTGGTCGTGAGGGATGAGGCTGAAGGATTGGGGTGGTTCGCCAGTCTTCTGGAGTATTTTTGGGAGAATCTGGCGGTTTCTTCTTTTTACGCCGGGCCAAATTAGCGTGAAATGTTTCAAGCTCGAACAATCCTCTCCCTTCGACATTTTCTAAACCCTCACAGAGCAAAACGACTACCAACGCCGCGTGCAAATCGCAAATGATTTTCTTCACACACCCCTCCACCAACATTCACTATAGCAAGTGACCCCCTGTACACGATCATGGCGACACCAGATGAGAGACCCGTTCCAAGGCAAGCAGAACCAATTGCTGATTTACAATCGAGCCACACTCCATTACCAGTTCCACACTTGGGAGAACGTTTTCTGACAGCACAATAACACCATAAAGTGCAATCACTCATTAGCTCATGTGTTCGGCTTCGACGCACGCGCTCTTAAACAATACCGTACCTCCTTCCATGTCCCTCTAACAGTTTAATCCGGTAGGAAATGTTGATGAACGACTACGAAAACATGCAGGCGTGCGATTAAAGGCGTATGTGTGCAATGTGTGAAAAAGAAAACCATAATTCCCATTATGTTCCGAATGGAACTTGTCTCGAACGTGAGATGAAGGAGTGAATAGCGGTCGTGGGATTCGTGGTACAAGCCCAGTGACTGCACAAAATCAGGATTTTGGACCCCCATCCTCATTTCAAAATTCGATCTCAAACACGGTGTCAGTGATTTGACCTCATTCTTCTGTCCTCCTTTAAACCATAAAAGCCACCACTATCAACGATTCTCTGATATATTTAGATACATGATAAATATATTTTATTAATATAACAAATATATTATAATTACCTTGTCCAGACCTACCGCCTTCTTTAGAGCTGAACTCGTTCTCAATGGAAGTTTAGTCTCGACCCAAGATCATTTCATAAATACCACACACTTTCTTGGAGGATTTATTTCATAAATATTGCACAGTTTTTTAGATAATTTGTTTCAAAAGTACTGCACACTTTTTGGAGTATTAATTTCAAGCAATTTTTCAAAGAATTCGTTTCAAAAATATTGCACACTAGTTTGAAGAATTCGTTTCAAAATATTGCACACTAGTTTGAGAATTCGTTTCAAAAATATTGCACACTAGTTTGGAGAATTCGTTTCAAAAATATTGCACACTGGTTTGGAGAATTTGTTTCATAAATATTGCACAATTTCTTAGAGGATTCGTTTCAAAAATTTTGCACCATTTTGTGGAGGATTCGTTCCAAAATGCTGCAAGTATTCTTGGAGAGTTTGTTTCAATAATACTGTACACTTCTTTGCTGGATTTGTTTCATAAATATTGCACACTTCCTTGGGAAATTCGTTTCATAAATAAATTCTTTGAGTCTGGCCCGGAAGGCTTTTTAGACTTAGTGGCTGGCAGTTGATCGATGATTCGGGGTTTCCTCGCAAAAGTTCAAAAGCTCGATCTCTGACCAGTCAGTTTCATAAATACTGCACAATTTTTATGAGGATCTGTTTAAAAAATTCTCCACGCTTTCTTAGAAAATTCGTTTCGAAAATACTAGACATTTATTGGAGGACTTGTTTCAAAAATACTGCACACTTTCTTGGATGATTCGTTTCAAAAATATTGCACACTATTTGGAGGCTTTATTTTATTTGCGCAGTTTTTATTTGTGCGGGGTTCCCGCTGAACACTGAGAGGGCCCTTTTTTTACCACTCTAAAATTTTTTTCGTCCAAATCATCATCAAACATCTATATTTTAACTATCGAAACTGTTTGCAGATAATTTTTAAGTCACCTACCAGGCAAAATCGAAACCCATACAGCATGAATAGCTTGGGGCCAGCAAAACCCTGACGGAGACAGAACTCACCATTTATCTGTGAACACTTCTTAATCATCATTCGCGTGTTTTTCCAACTCCGAATCATGTGAATGATACCATTTAATAAAAATGGCAGTCGAGCGTATGGAAAAGGTAACTTTTTAAGTAAGCGAGGGCCAAGTCATTTCCAGATTTGGAACCTCAAATAAAAACGGCGATATAAAGCCTTTTCATTAACGATTTCATAACTTTTGCCAGGAACGCACCCACGGACGATGAAAGAAAGGAAGAAAGAAATAAATAAATAAATGAAAGATGGCAATGCCGAGTACACACAGAAGACTCTTAACAACTCGACTGACTGAGTAACAATTCAATTATTCATAACGAAGAACATAACTTTGCTCACCTCTCTCTCCTCCCGCCCATCCTCTTCGACTCGAACTCCTCACACGAGGAATATAGTAACAAGTTTAAAAAGTGAGCGAACTGTGTTATTATAGACTAGAGACAAGCGTTATTTCATTCTATAAAGAGATCAATTTTAAATCGGTGTTGTTGTGATTAGTGACGTTTATGAAAGAACTCATTCACGATCACTCACTCACATTCCATTTGTTATCGAGTCCCGGCTGTTAGCTTTCACGTTTTTTGCCACGAGAAACTGTCGACTTTAGTCTGAGTGGGTGGGAATAGCGCACAATTGCCCGACTTTCAAGGGCTTCTCACTCTAATTTCCGGTGATTAGGTTCATTCAAGAGATACCACCGGACTCGAGTCCTCCGAGGGTTATTAGGACTCTCGGAATGTTTGTTACACAGAAACAATCGGACGTTTTATGGGATGGGTAACCCTGGAACGCGTTCTAAAATGGTTCTTCCATTATTGGTTGGGTGCAAGGTAATTATGAATTTCGACGACTGGGACCCATGCTCTCACTCTCTCGAGAGACGTTACGAGCATTCTCGTGTACACTAATCAGTTCGTTTTTAATAAAACAGATTGTCTGAGTCTTATGGGTTTCTGTTATGGTTACTGCCATCATAATCGTTCACTTATGACCCGACTCCATTCAACTTGTTTTGTTTTAACACTTCCAGAGAGTAAAGGATCTGTGATTATGAGGAGATGGGGTCAAAGAGAAAGCGAAGTGAAAGGTAGAAGTCATGGATCGTGTTGAAGGAAAGCCATTTTCTTGTTAGTTAGGTTAAACTTTTGGGTGTTACTTCGCTCAAGTCAAGTTTCTTTTAACAAGAAAATTTTCTTCAGCGTTGTCTAGACATTTCGCCTTCTTTACAAGCTAAACACATACCCAGTAGAAAAGTAATCGATTTCCTCTCAAAGAATTTTAAATGAAATAAATCCTCTTGAAATGTGTGCAATATTTTTGAAACCAATCCTCCAAGAAATCGTGAAGTATTCATAAAAGTAGTCTTCTGAAAATTGTGGAAATTTTAAATAAACCGTCCAATAAAGTGTGCAATATTTATGAAACGAATCCTACAAAGAAGTGTGCAGCATTTTTAAACTAATCCTCCAAGAAAGTGTGCAATATTTTTGAAATAAATCCTCTAAGAAATTGTGCGGTATTGATGAAACGAATCCTTCAAAAATTCCTTTAAATTAATCCTCCAAAAAGTGTGAAGTACTTTTGAAACAAAGTTATACAAAAAAGTGTGCAATATTTATGAAACAAACCCCTGACGAGAGTATGTAGTATTTTTGAAACGAATTCTTCAAGAAAGTGTGCAATATTTTTTAAACCAATCCTCCAAGAAAAAAATTCTTCCAGAAAATGTGCAATATTTATGAAATGAATCGTTCTGGAAAGTGTGCAGTAATTATGAAATGAATCTTGAAGAAATAGTGTAGTATTTTTGAATGAACAGGACCAATAGTGTGTGCAATATTTGTGAAAAAAAGTTTTCGAGAAAATGTGTAGTATTTTTGAAATGAATCCTTCGGAAAAGTGTGCAGTAATTATGAGATGAATCTTGCAAGGAAGTGGGTAATACATATGAAGCGAATCTTGGAGAAAAGTGTGCAATATTTTGAAATAAATTCTTCAGGAAAGTGTGCAGCATTTATGAAAGTAATCGTCTAATAAAGTGTAGGGAATTCTTTAAATAAGTCCTCCAAAAAAGTGTGCAGTACTTTTGAAACAAATTATTCAATAAAGTGTGCAATATTTATGAAACGAATCCTACAAAGAATCGTGCTGCATTTTTTAAACTTATCCTCCAAGAAAAATGTGCAGTATTTTTGGAATATTTGGTTAGAAATGTTAAACTTTTGAATGTTGCGTCGCTCAAGTAAAATCTTCGGTTCAATAAGAACTGAAGACGTCCTCAGTTGAAGGTCTCGAGTCGAAACCGTTTCATAAATATTGCACACTGTCTTGGATAATTTATTCCACGCTCCCTAGGATTATCAGTTTCATAAATAAATTCTTTGAGTCCAGACTGTACTTCCTTCTACAGAGTATAAACTCCAGTTGTGAAAGAAGGCGAAATGTCTCATATGAATAAGCCTGGAGAAAATTTTGTTGTCCAACCAAAAATTTGAGTTAAGCGAGCAAAACTTAAACGTGACTACCACCAAGGAAATGAAATTAGAAATGACTAACACGAGCTATTTCATCGCGATCATTCTACCTTTCCCCCCCCTTTCTCTACCTTCCTTCTCAGAGAGATTCGTTAACAATGAAAACTCGGCTCCGTCGTCGATTGTCCAGCAATCGTACATGTCATGACTTTTGATTAGACGAGATAAAAAGTATCAAACACTGGCTGATTAATTAAAGCATCCGTCAAAATCCGAAGTAACTTGAAAAAGAAGAAAAAAGAAAAGAGAGTCCGTCACAGCTCGTCTCGAAATTAGTCATTAATGTCAATTTATTTGTTTGTTTGTTTGTTTATTATCATCATCATCATCATCATAATCATTATCATTATTATTCTTCTTCTCTTTTTTATTTAACTGAAATTTTAGGTGTTACTGAATAAATTGTCAAACGGTCCTCCACTTGACGCCGCATCAAATGTTAGTGGGAGTCTTCGCAATCGAGTTGGCGTTACTTTCGTTAGGTAGTCAAAGTTCAAACTTGTTTTGACGCCGACACCCAGTCTGGGAGAGGAGAGGAAGGAGACACTTTTAGTCAGACTATTATAGTCGCTTTCACTAGTTAGCGAAATCCTAAACGAAATGACCTGCGGGTTCAATTCCTGAGTCCAAGAGGACTTTTTAATGACCCATCACTACTACAACGACAGCCTGTTTAAAATATTTATCTTCTAGATATTATCTAAAAATAGAAAAAGTTCCAAAAACTTACATCCAGTTCCCTCGACGTTTGAAATCCGACGGAACCAGAGACATAATCCCTGGAAACCAAAGGAACACCAGCCATACCAAACCACCCATTCTCACTCCCCTGCACCTGTAAATACAAGAAAACGAAAAATTTGTTAGTTACCACGCCCAGACTCCAGTCTAGAATATAGATCGAACAGCCAAATAACATAACAACAAAAGACCTACAAAACATCGTAGCAGTCAGTAACAACCGTCAACAGCACAAGAAAGCCGAGGCACCGACGTATCAGCAAGACCAAACGGTTAACTATCTTTAGCTGTCGTTTGGGGAACCAGCCATCGAACATCTTTGTTTACAAATATAGAACTTTTATAACTTTTTAATATTTGTTGAATAAACTAAAATGAAAAATTTGGGAGGAAGTAAAGTTATAAAGGCCTTAGAGGCGTCAGAAAATACTTAAACACCCTTAAAGCCTAATTCAGAGGATAAACGTGGTCGCTCAAGAGTTACTATGAGTGTACACAAACCTGCCAACAGTTTAGAATTCTCCAAGGATTTGCGGAGTATTTTTAACCAATCCTTCAGGAAAGTGTGCAGTATTTTTGAAATTAATAGGACCAAGAAAGTGTGCAATAATTATGAAAAATTGTTCAAGAGAATGTGCAGTATTTTTGAAATGAATCGTTTAGGAAAGTGTGCAGTAATTATGAAATGAATCGTTTAGAAAAGTGTGCAGTAATTATGAAATGAATCTTGGAAGAAAGTGTGCAAAATTTTTGAAATAAATCATCCAAGAAAAATTTCTTCCAGAGAATGCGCAATATTTATGAAATTAATCGTTTAGGAAAGTGTGCAGTATTTATGAAATGAAACTTGAAAAAAATTGTGCGGAATTTGAAAATGAATCCTTCAGAAAAGTGTGCAGTAATTATGAGATGAACCTTGCAAGGAAGTGGGTCATACATATGAAATGAATCTTGGAGGAAAGTGTGCAATATTTTTGAAATAAATTCTTCAGGAAAGTGTGCAGTATTTATTAAATGAATCGCCTAATAAATTGGCAATATTTTTGAAATAGAGTAGGATGTTCTAAACTTCAGACAATTTTCCCAGGACCAGATTAAATAGAACCTCAGGTATTCGATAAAATTTGGTGAAGACTAGTCCTCATCAAGGAGAACGACGAACCGCACAAATCAAGGATAGTAACTCACCTACTCAGAACTTTCGACATAGAGTAAGAAAACAAAGAACAGGACATGGTAGCACATAAGCAAAGATCATGTTAAGTCATCCCAGAGGACCATAATACAGCGAACAAAGAATCGCAATACAATCACTACTATCAAGTGAGCTTACTCATCCTAACTTCCAAAGTGAGTCAAGAGCTGAAAAGTCGGAACCGCAAAACAAAAAATCGGAAGTGGGCAAAAAAAATGAAGACATTCCAAGAGGGAATAATGACTTTTGAAAAGGGATCACGTGGTCAAAGTGGATTAAACAATGAAAATGACAAGGGACAATAAACAAAATATTTCTTCAGGAGAAAAGACTGCACTCAAAAGATCTGCGGACAAGTTAAGTAATAAACTACAAAACTACAAAACAACAAAGGAAACGGCGGAAACTGTTTAACAAAAAAAAATGGTTTTCAAGTCCTACCTGACCAGGTAGAAATGTAAGGTACCCGAAATCGTGAAGTTATTTATGGTCTTTTCTACAAAAAACACAATCAACTCATCCGAAGAGGATGAACATCAACCAGACCGGGGTGCCATTATTTAATTGTGTTCTTTCACGTGTCCCGACAGTTTGATGATGGGCCCTACAGAAAACGGATTCCTGCTTTATATCACCCCCGCCCCCGCCCACCAAATTCCTACAAAGTGAAACCGGTACCGCCATTTCTTTCGACATCTCTATTATTTCCGTTCATTAGGGCCTAAAATCCTGAGTTACGATTTTTTGGGGGTGATTCACATCCTTGGGGGGTCTTTTGCCACCCCGAAACAGATCAGTGGCTTTGTTCCTTTGTTAAATCTCACTGCTAACTTCTTTAGCTTTATGCTGACTTTGGTGAGTCGCTAAATTTTTTTGTTGCGATTTGGACTGACTGGAGCTTAATTTTTGTAAAATTTTGAGTCGAAATAGTTAGCGGGTCTTGGGTTCCTCCCAATAACATAAGATTTTCTTGTAATTGGAATCTCCCGAAAAGCAATACCTCATGTTACGGTAAAAGTGATAAATTTGCCGAATATTACTGAGTATTTATCATATTTACCGGCTAATTTATAAAATTTGAGACCCGGCATAAAATTTCGCTTAAATTCTTAACTTCAGTTCACTTTTCCGACAAAAGGTAAGCAATCCAAGCAGCTGTCTTCGTCGGTAACAGTGACCTAAGTTCCAACAAGAGTGATAGAAGCGAAGTATCTGAACGAAATTCCCCATCACGAGTTGGAGATTTTATAAACTAGACGGTAAATGTGATAAATATTCATTTGCCACAAGCTTATTTGGCGATTATGAATAAACACCGGAGGTTCTATATATTTGCCTAATTTATCACTTTTATTCTGACATACATTTATCACATTTACTGGCTAGTTTATAAAATCTCCAACTTGAAGTGTGAAATTTACTAAAAGTTACCTCAGATTAAGAGTTGAATATTTTACAAACTGGTCGGTAAATGTGATAAATACTCAAATAATACGATTACCAGGCTTAGTTGTTGATTATGAATAATAGCCAAGAATTATATATTTCCTTCCGGTTTATCACTTTTACCGGGAAAAATATGCGATGTTACTTTTTGGTTTGTGTAGTATCTACAAGGCTCAGGGTGTTTAGATTGGTCTTTTAAAATGATTTGTAACATCCCTGGAACATCTGAAGAACTGATATCTTTAGTCCGAACAAAAATATTTTTTGAAACTTTAATTCTTATACTGTTCTGCTTTCATGGGGCTTTAGTATAATTTTGAGTTTAGTCAGTTTTATATACTAAATCGCTAAATAAGGGCAATGGTGTTTGAGGACGAAGATTTTTAAACACTCTAACTGGGTGAAAATAGTGCTAATAATAGTCGCGAAACTTAAAACTCGTGCCACGGTTACTTATTCAGGTATCTGTTGGGATGTTGATAATGCGTCTGTCTTATCACATGTGGGCGAGAGTAGAATTTAGGTCATGAAGAAGGTTCAGAAGGATATACCTGTTGAAACAGACACCAGCCACCATAATAACATGATCACGACTTGCGTTAAAATAAGCTTAAAACTCATCGGACATGAAGGGTCAGTCGTCCTTCGTAAGGTTGCACCAATCCGATTCTGGTTCTTGCTCGAATCAGGTAGCTGTGCTAACATTTTTTCCAACAACAAAAAGAAAAAAATCTTCTATTATCCTGATTCCCTCGGGGCAAGTTTTTATTATATTGCTCCACCAATAAATCGTCGATCGTGATTCGGCCGGTTTTTCGATGGTCGCGTACTCCAAAACTAAGATTTACGGGATCAGGGTTAGCCAAAATTCGAACCTGTCTTCCCCGTCCCGTCACCAGAACACGAACACGAATCACTATTCCCGTGCACCCCATCTGGCTTTCCTTTCATTTTCTCACTGGCCTCGTAAAAAGACTCAGTAAATCATTCAATCAACGAAGGGCAAAGGTTTTTCTATTTGTTCACATCCCGTCTGGACTTCCTAAATTCTGGTGTTATAACAAAATTAACATAATTACTGTTTAATTTAGGTTCACCGATCTTTATCTCCGACTACCTTTTTTTTGTTAAAGAGGGAAGAAGTGTTTTTGATTGATTTCGTTAAGGACAAAAAACAGGATCTAGTTTTAGAAATGGTGAAGCCATCTTTCTAAAAGAGTCTTGGCTCTGTTTACGGGATTCCCTCAAATCGTAACGACATTTGGTTCTTCAACCGGATTTCGAAAAACCATTTCCTTCAACTCAGGTACATTCATACATAGGTACAGCCATGTGAATATTCAAATTTTAAGCAAACTTAGCAAAAAATAGTAGTCAAAGTGTCTAATAAAAAAACCGGAAGTTGATAGTGGTAAGCGTGAATTTTCATTTTGAATTGGTCTGCCTATAGCCTGGTTTTAGCGATTTTTTTGACCTATAAAATGCTGTAGAAGTGGAAGATGTAAGACAAAAAGGAAACCCCAAAACTCTCAGACGATTTTGAAAGTGAAAAATCCCTCGAAAATGGAAATCGTGTCAGGAGATGCTACTGCCGAGCGTTTTTTAGGTATTGCCAGTCACCCAAGTATTTGTGCCTGAAAACCTCTAAACAACACCAAAAGATTCGCTATCAGTGGTCGATATTAAAAAAGGTTTATCCTCCAAGAGATAAATAAAATTTTATCACTCACAACACTAAATTTAGGTTTCTTATAACACGGTAATAAGCTTTTTGGAAGGGTTCTGGTGTAAGTGTCTTCACAGGAAAAATTTACAAAACTAAAATTCGAGTTTCCCATCAGCTAAAGCTACCACAACGTCAGCTAAAGCTGATAAGTGAATCGTGATTTATATATATTATATAATACAAGATAGCTTCCCCTCAGAATTGGCTTATTTTGATTCCAGTTCCTCGAGCAAAGTGCTACCTGAATACCATTTCAAAGAGAGTAACTGAGAGAGAGCGGTAACATCTCTAATCCGTTTCTTTCTGCTTCAATGAAAATAGGCTATTTTCCTTTTTAAGAAAAAAAAATTTTTTTCTGTTTAGTTAAAAAAAGAAAAAGAATTTTCTAGCCGTCTCAGTTTTTTCCTCTTCAGGTACAGCCATCGAATAAATTAAAATCCAACCTTGCAAAAGGTGTTTGAAAATTAAAAGCGAAAGATTTATGTCTTGTAGTCGCTGGCTTTTGAGGGGAAAATAAAACACGTTCCTTCAAAGTTTATAGACCGCTCCTGGGATGGGTTCTCCCCATTATGTTCCCTTAATTCGTTCCTGTGAATCTCGCACGGGTGTAATTTACTTGTCGGGAGGTATGCAGCGGGACAATGGAACTGAAAGAAGGGTGGTTAGTCAAGTAAAAGAGTTGCAGTCAAGCGATGCTAATTGCCCAGCCCGTAATCGACCATTTGGTGAACCTTTCAGAGGTTTCTTTTCAACAACCTTCTCTTCTCTCCGACGTACCGCACGTCATTTCCACGTCGAAAACAACTATTTCTCATTATTTATCATCTCTGATCCGTTTTCTTCTACCTCAACCACCGGCTAGATCTACATAGCTACCTACCTGAAAACCTGAAGTGAGTGAACCGGAATGGTTATATCTTCAACCGGATTACTCCAAAGTGAAGACAAGGATGGGAGAACCGTGTTACAGAACCAATTTTTTTAGAATTATAACTTCTGGATGTCCAAATAACAATACCCAAGAACGAGTAACGAAAATTTATGACAGCAATTTGTACCTTCCATTAAGGGAAATCAAAACACCTAATCAACGCCAGAAGACCTTAATTTTTGATCAATTCTACCAAAACGGATGTATAATGTTGGTGACCCTACTTTATAGACAATTGTATCACTTAGTCAAAGCCAACAGCAATTTGTTTCTCTAACAACAAACAAATATACTTGAGAGACCAATTAGACTAACACTCCATTGTTCTAAGTATTTGACAAACTAACATAACACCTCAGGCTAAGGGTGGAATTCAAAACAACAACCCTGAAATGAATTTTTTGAGATTTTCGGGGTGTTACCACTAATGGCTGGTTTGTCGCTTACCTTGGAAGGCCTCTTCATTCCCTCAGTTGTCATTTTCACTGGAAAGTATCAACCACTACGCTAACACTTACTCAGAAAACCTTTTATATATAATATCAGTGGTGCTCAAGAGGAGTTGTAATGATTTAAATCCGTCTTAACTCAACAAATGAAGAACGTGTGCATTATTTTTGAAACCAGATACCTCATCCATGTTTCTGAAATATCGAGAGGCCGATACTAACGATTATGCTTGCAAATATAAATAATTAATCAACCATTTTGTGAGATGAATTTTGCTGTAAAATTGTGCATTATTTATGGAAAAAGATCTTCATAAAAGTGTATGCGAAATTTAAGGTGTGCATTATTTATGAAAGAGGTTATTTACAAAATTGTGGGTTAAGTCAAAATTTAAATGCGTGCGATATTTATAATCCATTAGAACAGTGTGCATTATTTTTGAAATGAACTCTCAATCACTGAAGGTTCTTGAAGTTTGTCAAAATAGGCGAAACATCTGGAGGAGGTAACAAAAAATTTGCTGTTGTGGCTATAAAAATTTTTTTCAACATTTGCTTGACAGGTTGAATCTCTTTTGGTTGCACACAGGTTTTGGAATCGTGAATGAGAAATAAATTTTCAAAAAAGTTTGACATGACAAGCAAATTTTCGTGAAAGCTTTTCCGTTCAGAACTTTTAGAGTCCTCTTTCAAGTAATGAAAATAAAAATTAATAACTTAAACACTAAATCTGTCAAAGATTTCCTGTTTAGAAAAGAAATATGTCAGCACCTCCATAAATTCATCTGGTTTTTATGTCTTTTTTGAACAGTTATCACATGACAAGTGCGAAATCAAACAAAACCTCGAACGGATTACGCTAATAAGAAGCCTAAACTTCTTTCTTCATTTCCTCTTTGTCTTTCTGTTAAGCAAACTAAACGAAGTCATCACAAAAAAGCTTTTCATAAAACCACTCATAACCTCAACCTAACCTTAAACCCTTCCTAACCCAATTTAGTTTCAAAATTTTGGGGGTCAAATCCGTGAAAATAGTTTCAAAAACATAACCGCTGCTGTTTGAAACAAATAACTAAAGTAAACAATCCTAATCAATTTAAATATAAATTCGATAACCTAACTAAACTAACCTTAAAACTGTTTCAGGTACGACAGACTATAACACAAAATTGTGTTAAAGAGACTCAACATGACTTTTGTACTTTCGTCTGAACACCTTACAACAGACACAACCCAAAAAAATTTGAAGCACATGAACACGGGGAGTATTAGGTAGTTACACAAACCAAAACAGAAAATCTCAGGCCGGCCATTCACGAAATGCCTGCTGCTTGAAACCAGAATAAAGTTTTTACCGTGTCAGCCTTTACCTTTTCTTTCTAGAAGTCTCCAAACAAACCGACCAATTTCAAACGATCTACTTTCGGTGAGCTTTCCGTCTTCTTATCATCCGTCGCTGTACTTTTCCTTTTCCGGATACCAAACCTCATCTTTCAGCGGCATTTTATTCAACAAACTCGAGAAAGAATTCAAAACTAAACGAAACAAACTTTTCCCACCGACAAAACTCCCGGATATTCGAACTAAACTCTTCCGGAAATACTAATCGAAGATTCAATACTTCCTTTTCCGGTTTCCACGTGAAAAACAGGAAAAAAAACTTTCCTCCAGAAATTTATAAACAAAAAGATAAAACAAAGCGAGAGGAAGTGTGATGAATGAAATACCGAACCGCTGGAGCCAACGTCATCGCAAGACTGGAGCTCAATTCCAGCTCTCCTCTGGCTCATGCGTTCCTCCAGCCGAGATAGACTCTCATTGGCCAAAAGCGATTCATTAACCTTTTCCCCGGCTCTCATTGGCTCGCTTACGATTAATTAAAAAATATTTATTTTACGATTTCTCTAGAAATTATTAATAAAAGAAAAAAAAATTAAAACTTGTTTACTTGTGGGTCGACGAAGAAGTGATTCCCCCGATTTGGTCCGTCTGTCTGTCTGTCCGTCTCGAAATTGTCACAGAAACATTTGGGTGGTGAGAAACAAATTTTTGACACATGAGGGAATACCGGTTTTGTAAGAGAGACAGACAGCGACATACCAGTTCTTCCTCCTCCTCCTTCTTCTTTCGCTCTTAGTCAACATGTACGCTTCCCGAAGTTCCAATTTTGACGAAAAACACGATTTTCAACAAAAAAGAACCAGGTTCGAGAAAAAGACGCGAACGATTAATGAGGATAACTCGTTTTGAAGATTTTGTAAATATTTCTGCACATAACCTAAACAAACCTAACAACACTTAACCTGCCTGCCCTCGGTGATTTTACCTGTTTTTCGGCGGGGGTAAGGAAGAGGAGAAGCTGGAGGATAAAGAAACCAGAAATTTTTTTATCACCAGAAAAGCGATTCGTTTTGATCTTATTCTCCAGTACCAACCGAAACAACATCCGACGAACCCACGATATTGGTTTGAAAAAGGTCGGAAAGTGAAAAGCACGAATACTGACAAATAGTATCTTCCAGTACTTCCTGAAGAAAATGACAAAAATGGCGTGGTTAGAGATAGAAAAAGATCTTAAGGAACTGGGAATCATGCAACAAGACCTTAAACAGCGTGATAGGATGAAGAACAAACTGGAGCCACAGAGGTTCCTGCCGAAAACGATAAAGAGTTGACCGAGGAGAGGAGAAGAGACCAACAGCATTTCTTTTATTAGTTGAAATTGATCAAAATTCTGGACGAATGCAAACTTATATTTGAAGTTACAAGACTACGAACAACTAAAAACAGAACGAAGCGTAGGAAAAAGAGCGACGGCCACAACAAAGTAAAATAATTCGAAGCTCACCGCAGACATGGCGACTTAAAGTTTCACCTAACCAGAGAAACACTACAACCGCTCCCACCACCATCTCCTTCCTTTCAAACAATGCAGTAATCCCATATTTTGAAGCAGCAGCTTTGATGTCATCACATCAACATGATTTACCTAAAGGAAACCAACCTTTGGGGGTGGGATGGTAGAAGAGGATGAAGGTGGTAAGGGTTATCCTGTACGTAGAGTCTACTACAGAAACATTGGGAAAAATAATTGAAAATGAGAGGAAAGCGGATAAAAAGGGAACCAATTTAAAGCAGACTTTGACTTCCTTAATACTTCCGCCTCTCTGTAGCTTACCCTTCAGCTCCCCCGCCCCACGCCACTCTTCCTTCCTTCCTTCCTCCTTCTCAAACCCTTTTACTACGGATAACAAATTCAGGATTAAATTCTTCCGCCTCGTTCAACATCAAAGAACTTAAAAAGCTTTGATTAACCAAACGAGAGAGAGTCAAATGAACCTCTCCTAACAAATTTTCCGGCCCCCTGAATTCTGACTGTCTGAACACCATTAAGGCCCGCCATGACGTTTCACTTTTCAAAATATCAAATATCCTTCCCCCTTACCCTGCCCCCATCCTTTGCTCATCCTCCTCTGTCCCGTATCGCCCTTTCTTACCTTTATGACTTTTGGAAAACTTTTCCGAGGGTAGACTTCAAATCTTATTCCACTACACATCAAAAGACTTTCACTACAACGAACAAGCTGTCTTTCCCACAGTTCAGGTTCTAGGTTCAGTTTTGAGGAGACTAACTATGAAATCGAAACCGCGACTTCTTTCTATGGACGGCCAAAGGAACAACTTGCCTCAGGGCAACCATACCGTACCTTAGATCGAACCCACAGTCACGTGACCCCGTTGCACACCCCATTTTTGTGGTTTTTGATTCCTGACATTTGACAGCTACAACGTGAAACCTTGAAAACCATTTCCGTCGAATCGTTTTAGCTGGCAAACGGAAAATTCTAAAGGTGACCATAAAAGAAAAACAACAAAAACACTTTCGTAGATAAGTTTTAATCTAATATCTGCTTATCTATTTTAAGTGGATAGCAACTGAGATTTAGTATTATTGACAAGAAACACTTCCGGTTTGTGGACTGTTTGATTTGTCTGTCTTAATGTGGATTAGAAGATTACTGGTACCAACGCTCTGCCAAATTTTATTCCCATTTTGTTTTGGAGAGGTCACAGAAGTAGATAATTATCTGTTATACATATAATTGTTTATTTAATAACCCAAACATGAAATCTTAATGAATTTAAATCGTGGTCAAGGGCCTACGGGCGACTTGGAAGTAGGCCCTGGTGGAAGTTACACTTTAATTAAAAGATAAATTTTTCGTTTTATCTACTTCCTCTGGAATCGTTAGTAGTCTTCTCGCGGCAGACTTTGTATAAAACAGTTATCTGTTTCGTGGAGGAACTGGCCATTGTGTAAGGAAATCGTTCCATTCCTGAACAAGCAGCTCCGAATTTCCCGTCTTTCCTCAAAGCTATGACCGCACCGAAGAAGTTGGGGTATTTGGCCGTGATTCGATCGATGGCTATCTGCGCTGCCTTTTCCGGACTTCTTCCTCTTCTCATTTCCTCGACGGCTAGGAAACTAGGTAGGAATCGCATCATGACATCGCCGTCTCCGGTTGCTGCTGCTGCTCCAACGTCACTATCCGCGTAAGAGCCTGCACCTGGGATGGGACTATCACCGACCCTCCCCGGAACTTTGTTCCTGGCTCCAGTTGTGGATGTCCCCGATGCCACTTTTAGATTTTGATCGATCGCGATCATTCCGATCGTGTCGTGATTCTCGTCGTCGAATTCGTTTACACTGTTTTCGCGACTCGAATAATCTTTTAACGGTTTGTACGGCCCGCAACTTTTTTTCGGATCGGGAGTGACCATTATTCTAAAATTTGGTTGACAGTTCTTCGATTTCCAAGTCTCATGCAAAGCCATCGAGTAAGAAGTCGTGAGATCTTCTTCCACGAAACCCATCGACCGGCCAAATTCGGTCGCCAACTCCCCGACCAAGAGGGAATGTTCTGTGGTGTCCAAAACCTTTCTCGCAACTCCCACAGCGTTCTTGATTCTTCTCAATCCCCAACGGCTCCTATATTCATCGTCGTTCCGTCCATTATCATCGAATCCAACGTTGTCTCCCCATTTTCGTCCGGACTCCCGCCGTATCCCACCGTGAAATCGCATTGTTCTCTTTCACATACTGCACATCCAGCTTCGACAGCATCCACAGCCGATCTCTTTTCACTGTACAAAACATTCCAAGCAGTCACAGTCGCGTTTGTAAATTTCCAAGTTGTAACAACGATTGGAACATCAGAGTTTGCTTCGAACGTTTCCTGTCCCTCAGTTGTAAATAAATAACAAGACACTAACAGAATTATTCTTAATGTGATCTCCATTGTGCTTCGTATTTCATCCCAAGGCTTGCGAAACTATCGCCAAGAAAGCTCAAAAATTAAGCCAAAAATCGATTGTGAATTTGAGACGCGATCTTTGGCCACCATCGCACCACTGTCAACATAGCAATAACAAATATGACGAAAGCAAGGATTCAACAACACCATCGCCATCTGTTGACAATTTAAAGAACTAATTTGAAAATTATTTTCACACAATTCTATTTAATGATTTTCACATCAAGTCTCAAACATTTTTCAAACCACTACCTCTTCCAACATTTTTTCTTATACATTTCTCTCACAAAGCTTTCATTCTGCTCTTTATTTTACTATTTTCCGTTAAAATTAAATCGCAAAGGAACTAAAAATATTTTTCAACCTTGAGCAAAATTTTAACCTGACTGACCTGCCATCTATGGATATCTTTTAGCACTAAACAGCAATAAAACCTTCTAGTTCAAAAAAAATCCCTAGATGTCGCTTTTTTGTTTATTCTTAATTAATTTAATATTATAAATTTCATTATATTACATTTTCGTAATTGTTTTAATATATTCATAGCTTCCTATATATTTTTAAATGAAACTGTCTACTTTAATAAAGCTTCTTTTAATTTAAAATCTGGTCAAGAAAATTGGGTAACGTTTGATTTCAAGAGTAGTGTAAATCTGAAACCAGTGGATCTGGCTGTTTAAAAGAATTTGTTGCTCACACCAAATGTTTACTAAAATGTCACAGTATAAAATGGAAACTCGAAAAACTTCGTTTCGACATGAAACAGCTATGTTATTGGGAACAGGTAGCTTTTCCCAGAAAAGAGACAGGTGTAATTGAAAGAAGTTGGGAGGATTTTGTGGTATAAGGGCCTGGTCAAGACAAAGGTGTAATTTGGTTATTATGAACGGTGTCACATATATAAGTCTGTGTCACTGTAGACAAGACCAGTGCAGCTATAATTTTTATTTTTCATAAATTTTTTAACCAGTCAAACCTTTTTTCAGAGCAAAATCAAACTCTTGAATAAAAACTTTTAAAATTCAAAAATACAGGCTCAAATTTGAGTGGTACACCAGAGAAACTAAATGATGGAGAGATTACGGAGATAGACAGGAAGGTTTATCACAAGTGATTTGAATTCGCGCGGGAAATTCAAATCCAATCAATAATGACGAAAACGAAAGAACAACATAGAGAACGAAATCGACCAATGAAAATCGAGAACGCTGTGAATAGTTTCGGTACAATGCCGCCATGCGATAGCAGCGCTCCCGCGATACAATCACAAAACAGAATCAGTACTCGTGAAACCACGGTCGAGGTGTGGTTGGTAAGCTTCGTCTCGGTTTTAAATAATTTTTATTTCGATTTTGTTTATAATCGTCGTTATTTATTATTTGTAATTATTAATAATAGCGAAAACGAGAGGAGAAGTTCGTTAAAATGTCGGTTTGACGGTTGAGTGATGGATGAAAATCGGATTTATGTAGAAAATCCAGAAACGGAAATTCCGTTATCATTGACGAGGCGGTTGCACCGCCCTCAGTTCGACATCGCGACCGATTGCCATGCGACGGCAATCTACCAAGAATCTCAAACTCACATTAGTTGTTTGTACCCGGAGATCCTGGCTCTGATATTTAGTTATTTGGATGTTCGGGATAAGGGTCGAGCGGCACAGGTTTGCGTCGCCTGGAGAGACGCTTCCTACCACAAATCCGTTTGGCGAGGAGTCGAAGCCAAATTACACCTGAGACGAGCCAATCCGTCCCTGTTTTCCTCCCTCGTCCGACGGGGAATCCGACGTGTTCAGGTATTGTCACTCAGACGTAGTCTCCGGGACGTCGTACAAGGCATACCAAATCTGGATTCGTTGAATTTAAGCGGTTGTTACAATGTCACGGACATCGGTCTGTCCCACGCTTTCGTAACGACGTTGCCGACCCTGACGGAACTTGATTTGTCCTTGTGTAAGCAAGTGACTGACACTAGTTTAGGAAGGATTGCTCAATATTTAAAAAATTTAGAAGTTTTGGAATTAGGTGGTTGTTGCAATGTGACCAACACGGGATTGCTCCTCGTCGGCTGGGGATTAAAGAAACTCAAACGATTGAACCTACGATCCTGCTGGCATATCAGCGACCAAGGAATTAGTCATTTAGCTGGACTGAATCCCGATTTAGGGGATGGAAACCTAGCGCTCGAGTATTTAGGATTACAAGACTGTCAAAAGCTGTCGGACGAAGCTCTTCGTCACGTATCTGTCGGATTGACCGGACTCAAAAGCCTGAACCTGAGTTTTTGCGTGAGCATCACCGACAGCGGACTCAAATACCTTGCGAAAATGACATCGCTTAGGGAATTAAACTTAAGGACCTGCGACAACATAACAGATGTCGGAATGGCGTACCTGGCCGAAGGCGGTTCCCGGATCTCTTCCCTGGATGTCTCATTCTGTGATAAAATAGGAGATCAAGCTCTGATGCACGTGTCTCAGGGCTTGTTTCACTTGAAAAGCTTGTCATTGAACTCTTGCAACATTTCCGACGAGGGAATCGTCAAGATCGCCAACACTCTCCACGACCTGGAAACGCTGAACATTGGACAGTGCTGGAGAATCACCGACAAGGGGCTTCACACCATCGCGGATTCGCTCAAGCACCTCCGATGCATCGATCTGTACGGATGCACGAAGATCACCACCGTCGGACTCGAAAGGATCATGAAGTTACCTCAATTAACCACTTTGAACCTGGGACTGTGGCATGTTAGATGAAACGACGGGCCCCGGGGTGATCAAAAACCTCGGTGCCGACTATCAGATATTCAAAATGAAGAAATTTCAACTGCCTTTACGACTGATTAGCTTATAAGGTGAGACAAAACATTTTCTTCTTCTTAGTTCTAAGTCTTAGAAGTGTTAAGGACAGTGATACCAAAGATTACGTTTGAGACTAACCCGATTTGTTGTCTCCTGTTGGTAACACTATCCAAAACGTGACTATTTTTACTGTAGCGTTTTTCTTTTTGTCTTCTGATGTTCCCTGTTGTTGCCACCGCTTCTTTCTCAATCATATAACCAAGTTACAAGAACTAACTCATGCAGCAAGTAATTTATTGTCTACTACATGCTCATGTTGTGGCTCCGAGACACACTTCCAAATTGAAAACTTTGGTGCCTTAGAGGCAAAACGAAATGAAGACTTTCGAGCGAAAACTTCTCTCCTTTCCTCCATTTTATAATTTTGAAATTATTTTGTTTTTGAGCAACTACACATCCAACTTCTGTAAAAATCCTCAAAATTTGTTAACCCTCTGGGGGTGGGGGTGAGATTGATTCAAATTTGTCTTAAATATCTATCAATCCAACTAAAAAGGTTGACATTAGGTGGGCCAAAGCTGTTACCACTTAGAGTGCTTTCCATTTCTTGTCCCTTGGTCATTATGAATAATCACCGAGAATTATATATATTCGTCTAATTTATCACTTTTACCGTTTTGTATACAGTAGGCGTAATGCACAGAGCCGACATATTTTGTATTATATATAAAATGAATCCTACATAAAATCTCTGCCTTGATACAAACTTAATAATATACAGTTGCCAACTTGACATTTAATGGCTACTGATCGGGTATAAATATAACACCCCCAAAGAAAATATTATAAAAATATAGAATAACACCTCTTTAGGGGTATGTTTCTACTAATAATCTTATACTTTTTGGGCGTTAGACTTTGTATCATCCACAAAACCTTTGTTAGGTTTATGTCTTTGATCTTGTGTACTGTACAGTTTTGCGAGGACGGATCAAAAGGAAATATGGCGTGGTTTCGATCACACCCAGCTAGCAAACCTAATAACAAACCAAAGCCCGAAGATGATGTAATGAAATATGATGACGTCATTTATTCACGGTCTCTAAAATTGCCAACAGGAACATGCTGTGTTGCTGAACGTTGGTGTTTGAGAAGTTGAAGCGGGTGTTCAACCCTTGAAACAGAAAAAATGTATCGTTCATACAGTTTATCTCACCCTTAAAAACATCCCAACAGCTATATCGTGCATCCACAGCCATAATGTTCTCAAAAAGTTGCTCGAAGAATAGAAGGCCTCGCCGGCTAGATAAAAATTTCGACCATAATGGGAACCATAAAAAGCCATTCCCGCGCCACCGCTGTAGCTTTTCGAATCTTCCCTCAACCCCTATCCTTCCACCCCCTCGGGCTTTTTCATTTTTCTTACGCCATTTTATAAAAAATTTAGTGAAGAAGAAGGGAAAACCTGTATCATGTCCTGGTGGTGTGTTTCCTTCCTCTCTCTCCCTTGCTATAAAAGCTTTAAGGCTCCTACCTCTTTTCGAATTCACCCTATTAACCACCCTCAAGCTATATTTTTCCTCTTTTTGCTTCTTCATCCCCTAATTTCATCTGACCTTTACGTTCACCCTCTCTTAAAAATTCCTCCGGATCGCGAGAATTCCTTTCGGTGGTGGGAAAAAAATGAAATTTTCGAATTTCCTTTTCCTTTCCTTCCATCCCTTTTACCTCTTTCATCCCTTTTTTACTACTACCCCCGTAGTCAAGGAATTGAAACCTTATAACTTCTCTCTGGAACACTTTCCGCCTTTTTTTTTATCATCTAGACTTCTAGGGTTTGCTTATATAAAAAGGAAAACTAATTTTCTCGGCTCGTTTTTCCTCCTCGATTTCCTTTCGGGAAAAAGGTTATGAAAACCGCGTCACAAGGTCAGTCGTGGGTGGTATTCATTTAGAAGTTTCAGTGGGTGGTTTCCTCTCGATTGTCAGAAAATAAAGATAAATAAATAAAATAGAGGTGAGTGAAGAATTCTGGTCTCGATGGTCAATGGCGGCTAATTTTCTCTCGTCGGACGGCGATTTGGATAATTAAACGGGGCCGACTTGGATAGGTAGCCATATAGCTGGTTCGACTGACTGGCGTAGTGTGGGTATCCGAATGTAGGTGAATCGTCTGCCACCTTAAAACCAGGCATCGACATGGCACCTTTATTTTCTTGCTGTAACTGATGTCTCAAGGTCGATGCGGAGGTTTGGTTGTAGTAGAAAATTAAAAAGTCATGATTTCGCCTTGAGCAAGCTGTCTGTAATTGAAATGATCTCAAGGATGGTTGCCTTCTTTTGCGGTATTTCTCTTTCCTCTCTCTCCTCCCACCCCCGGGGGTTCTTGTATTGTGCCTCGCACCGGGTTTGTAGGGGTGGCTGCACGGCCTTTTGTCATCTCTCTAATTGCTCCTGTCAAAGCATCCAATTTCCCTTTGGTTAATTGCGATTTCGTGAGTTACAGTATCTCGCTCATTGTGTCTGATTAATAATATCAGAGAGATGTTATCGGGTTTTTAGAAATGTGATTAAAAGTCTCGGTTCCTTGACATAAACTGACATAAAGAAGGCTGTGGACTCTACCCCATATTGTTTTCTATTCCTTTGTTGATATGGTTACGAAGGATGCTGTCCTGGTCGGATTGTCTCTAAAACTCAACTCAAAAGAATGTTGTGTAACTACTGAACTGTTTTCGCTGGGTCACCGAACGTTTTCGAATTTTACTTAGGTTGTGCGTGGGCTTGGTGAACCTCGTCTGTCCACGAAGCTTATACCAGTTTTGACCATTCTGCTGGAGTCACTCATCCATTTATGTGCTTTCGATAGTTTCCACTGAACAAAATGACTTCCTCACTTTACTGTATGATGTAATCGCGTAATTGCTGACATTGTGTTGGTATCGTCGGTTAAACTGTTCGGGGAAAAAATGACCAGACAGACTTGAATCGTATTTGATAATTCTTCGTCCGTGACCGCGCAATCGAGTTTTAATAAAAAATCTTTTCGCACAGTCTTTCTCAACGATTTTTCCTTTTTCTGGGGGCGGAAGGACGCGGGGGCAGGGGGGCCCGTAGCCACGCTCCATTTTAGCGGGAACATCATTTATTACGTTACGAAAGCACTTTAATGGATAGGAACACCGTGTAATGAAGGGTTATGAAGTGTACGAATTTATTACAATCATTTTTGTAGTTCTCATTCTAACGAGACTTTACCTCCGTTGGCTTGTTTGCTTCCCTTTTGTTCATCCGTTCGGGTTTGAATCAGCCCTGTTAACCGGATGTCAGGTTTAGCAAAGTTTTGTCTTGGGTCCGTCGTCTACTTGTTCTGTGGTTGGAATTTGATGTATTGTAGTGATCTTCCGTAGAGTTGTAGGAGGATGGAATTTTCAATTTGCACGTACAAGATGGGAGATTGTATAAAACTACTCACGAGTAATTGAGTATACATATACATATACTCTCAGGTTTTGTTGTATACAGTAAAAGAATATGCGATACTTATGACGTAATTAAAAAATAATCGCGTTAATTAGATTCAAATTTATACTAAACTATGGTCCATTACCTAAAGCATCAATTAATGCAACGCATAAAACGAGACCCCAGTACACATGAAAATTTTTATAACCATTTACAAAAACCAATAACTTACAGCTTTGTAGTCGATTTTAGTTTATTTACAACCGCGTAAAAAAAGGCCTGGACGCTTACAGAATATCATTGTAGTGGAAAGAATTAAATCCTATCCACAGCAAACATGGTGGAAACCGGTAACAGGCGTTTCACTAATTTACAGCCGTCAGCATTTTCAGTAGTGCAGTGAGAGTGGTATTTCATAAACATTTTGTAATAAAATCAAAAAACTACAACAAAATGGTGAAGTGTTTAAATTCAACCGTTTTGGGTGTGCTTATAATCGGGTCTCGTTTTACGCGTTTCTGTTTTCAACAAGAACTTGTGACAAATAAAATTGTAAGGAATCAAACTTTCAATTTTTGAAATTCGACTCAATACTCCAAGCATTGAACATGTGAACGACAGGTCCAAGACGGTACAGACATCCGGTTAACGGGGATGAGTAAGCGTTTACCATCTTTCCGATTTCACGACACGGTCCAGTGGAAACCACCAAACACAATATTTAAAAATTGTTTTTATTTTTCATTAGCTACGATGATGGGTTGATGATTGGTACCTGTAAGTTGGTCGAGGGTTAAAAATATTTAAGCAGACGACCAGACAAAGAAGATAGTTGACACTGTTGCAGTCACGAAACCTATGACACTTGATTAGTTATGAAATATTTAGCAGACAACAATGAACGCGTTATCGGGCAAATTGATAAACTTCCGTCCCTTGCTCCGAGACTTGTTTTTGTTCTCTTCCACAAACAAAAAAGCAGAAAACAAAAGGACCTCCCCAACAGTGTTGACAAACAGCTTAGAGTGCTGTGGAATTGAAAATCAAAGTGCAACGATCGAGAGCATCGATTCCCTCTCCTCCTCCCACAGAACGCAATTCCTATTCGCCTCCACATGTACCACAATTTACATAGTTTTATATGTACAGTAGAATTATACAGGAGATTTTTATTTAAACACCAAAATCGAAATTTTAAGCTTAGTGAAGGACTCGAACACCTGCGTCACTCCAGCTTCTCCATGTTTTTATCATATCTCATATGGAATCCTGATTTGTGGAGAAAGGAAACGAGGAAGAAGAGAGTTTAGTATATTTTTTGTTTTATACTGTAATTATCACACGCGCCTCAAACCCACATTGATATGAGAGTCAGGAAATAACCGATACAAACAGGAAGATTGTACCTGGATGACGTAACTGTTTCGAGAAATGACAAAAATAAATAAATACTTGGATTTAGGTGACGCTTTTCACATTTTTATTTATTTATTTATTTTTATATAATTACAAATAAACGCATTAGAACGTGGTCCTTGTGTCCCTTCTGGCTGGGATTGGTTTTGACAAGACCGGAAGTTTTGAATTGCTTGTGATCGCGTTTTGAGTTGCAAACGTGTGGGAGTATGAGAGAATGGAAATCCCAAAGCATCGACGCCATTTTTGTAGAATATAAATCTCAAGTTTGCCTAATAAAGGAAAATCGTTCTAGCCTTTTTACGCGGTTGGTGATACCTACAGTTGCACTTATTATTTTCCCAGTCTTTCAATTTTTGAAGCGCGCAAAACGAGACCCGACTGAATCGCTTTTAAGTCTTTCGACTATTCTGCAAACGTCCAGGCCTATTTTTACGCGGTTTTATAAATAAACTTTAGGAACAAGTACAACGTTGTTAGTATGTTGTAAATGCTCCTTTTACGCTTTTCATAAATTAATAGTTTAGGAAATGGACCAAGCACCTCATACCATGGCTCAGTATAAACTCACTGCTCTTGACTGTATATGTACTCACTAAATTACTACGTGGACCAGAAGATAATGTCGGTTCTGTACGTTACGCCTAATATGTGTTACGGTAAAAGTGACAAATCGGAGAATATATATAATTGCCGGCGATTATTCATATTTACCAACCCCAAACTTGGTGAATGTGAGAAATGATTGAGTATTTATCATATTTACCGGTTATTTTATAAATTCTACAAATCTGATGAAACTTTCACATTACAATTTGGGTATTTTATAAACTGGCCAGTAAATTTGATAAATATGTTACGGTAAAAGTGATAAATCAGCCGAAAAATTTATAGTTCCCGGCTGTTATTAATAATCATCAACTAAGCTTGGTTAATGTAATAAAGTATTGAATATTTATCACATTTACCGCCTAGTTTATAAAATAGCCAGTTCAGTATAAATATATCAGTACAATCTGAACGAATATTATGATAAATGTAATAAAACCGATTAATCTGAGGAACTTTTTTATTCATTAACTCTTAAAAGTCGGTTATTTTATAGATTATCCGGTAAATGTGATTAATATTCAATAATTTTTCACTTTTACCAGGCTTAGTTGGTGATTATGAATTATCGCAGAGATTCGCTTGATTTATCACTTTTAATGTAACATATACGCGACACTACTTTCGGGTCTGCATAATATTTATGCGTCGTTTTGTACCATAACCGCGTAACTTTAAAATTCCATCTTTCCAGTTCTCATCGAAGAACTGTTGAAGGAGATGTTTATGTTATCCTGAGAGTGGAGGAGGTCACCTAAATAGACAGGGAAACAGAAATCGTTTTGTCGGGATTGTTTTTTGTATGTACTGTCGTCTTTGTTAGGCTCTGTTGTAATGATCTCATGTGCTAACACTAACGTTCAAGGAATCGGGACCAGGTACAGAACAACTTCATCCAAGCAACTATCTACTTTTAGTTCACACACTCGCTTCGACTCGGTGGGATGGTGTCACGACCCAAAATGATTTTGCACACAGTGTCTTGTCTTTTTTCTCTCTCTCAGGATTTGAAAGGAAACCTTCGTCCCGACTTACGACACACTTCCTTTGTCGGTTAACAAATCCGTTAAAGAGTATAAATGAAAGATTCCTTGTGAAGCAAAACTCGGAGCAGGCAAGCGAGCGAACGAGCGAGCGAGAGAGAGAAATTGCAAAAAAATGTTTCAGCGAGAGTGAGCACCGATTCACGTGATGACGGCCTTGACACTTTTTAATTCATTGAAGGTGGGCCCTAATATATAATATAATAATTGCCTTATGCTCCTGGAGGTCAGGTTCTCTTCAGCTCCAGTCATTAGACAAATAAAAATCGAAACCGAGTTACAGTGATCACAGTCGAAACTCGAGGGCGGTGGAGGTGGACGGACAAACCATTCTTACGGCAAATTACCACCAACAATGAAATTCTTTCTCTCTTTTTAGGACAATTCCATATATAGTTTAATAAAACAATTGTATAATGAAAAATATCTCCGTATAATATTATTTGTCACGGTTCTGAATTTCTTTTCTTTTCCCTACTGCAGCACTTTGTGACCTTTCAATTTAGGCCTTCACAGATGCTTCGTTAATTGAATGGACGTACGGTTTCCCTTCTTTGAAATTCCTCTCGAACGACAGGAAACTCGTAACAGTTTTCGTAATGTTATTGTTTTGAGTATTACCACACTTGTCTGATTCCGGAAGATTTTTCTCTCAGCTATCCAGACGATTCGTTTTCATTTCCAAGACAACCTCAGTTGGAGAGACTTCGATCTCGAGTCGAAATCCTGCCATAGTTGCACACGGCTTTGAAGTATTCGCTTTATAAGCATTGCACACTTTCTAGAGGTTTTCATTTCATAAATACTGCACACTTTTTGGTTATTAATTTCATAAATATTGCACACGTGCATGGATGATGAATTTCAAAAATACTGCACACCTTTCTAGTGTATTCATATCAAAATTATCTCACAAATTCTGGTAAAGCTCTTTTCATAAATATTGCACACGTCCTAAAATAATTCATAAATAGTGCACATGTTAATGGAGGATAGATTTCTAAAGTACTGCTCACTTTTTGGTTGGTTCGTTTCAAAAATATTGCACACTTTTCTGGTGTATTCGTACCAATATTATAGCACAACTTGTAGGAAAGGTCGTTTCATAAATACTGCACACTATCTTGAATAATCAGTTTCAAATATACTCCACACTTTTTGGTAATTAATTTCATAATTATTGCACACGTACATGGATGGTAAATTTCAAAAGTACTGCACACTTTTTTGTTAATTCATGTAAGAAACACTGCACGATTTTTGTTAGTTTGTTTCATAAATATTGCACACCTTTCTCGCGTGTTCTTATCGAAATTCTTGCACGATTTTTCGAAAGGCTTATTTCATAAATATTGCACACTTTGTTGGGTTTGAGACCGAACTTTTATTAAGGATGTCTGGGTAGGATAGGAGACGAAACGTTTGGTCAAGGTTTGAGAATATTGCCCAACCAAAATTGAGATGAGCGACGTTAAAGCCGAAAGATTGATATCCCTAACACTTGATGACTAACCGTCGGAAAAATTTGAAAGCTCACCTAAACCTAAAACAGTCGTCGTGTTAAAAAATTAAAAGTTTGCGTGAAAGCTCTTCAAATGACATTCAGTGTCGTTTGTCATTTCAGCCATTACCAATCACTCGTTGGATTTTGTATCACGTTACCAGGCACATTCCTTTCAAACGGTACCTGAAAAAATTTTCCCTGGGCCCTCAAACAAAATGATAATGATGATTTTTCAATATTATTTGAAAAACTTTGTCAAAGTGAAAGCGTTTCGTTTTGAGGATTTCATTCGGCGGGGCCATATTTCAAAAAAAAAGTTGCCAAACTCTTAACATCGTCACGTGCCACGCATGATTGTGTTCTTTTTGCCTGAATTTATCTCCGAATCATTAACCCCGAGTGCTCGGTGGTGTATAGCTACCTAGCTAGCGCTACCGAAAGATTTCGCTCCTTACTTGTGCCCACGCAACAATGATCCAGCGACTAACCGACTTACTATAATGATGTCACGCTTTTTTCGGAGCCTTCCAGATGTCCGTTTCCGAAAAGACAGTTTTTGTCTACTGCCACGATTTCGCACTCTTGTTTTCTTTTTTAAATTACCTTTTGTGGTGGGTTCGTACTAAGTTTCTTTTCTTTGTTGCAGGATTTTTTTTTCGAGAAAAGAAGATAAAAAAAAGCAAAAATAGAGTAACAACGTGTCAAGCTGTGAGTCAGCAAATTGTTCATGCTGCATTGAAGGAGAGAAGAAGAAGAAGAAGAAAAAAAAACGAAACACGGAGTTCTGCTACGTGATTAATCATTTAATGAAGAAAACGAACTGGCAACGGAGGAGGTTTGATGGAACGTAACGTCGTTAACAGTTTGTTATCTCAAAGTGTGAAGCACAAAAAAAACAGTTTTCGAAAAAAAAAAAGGACTCGAAGGGTTCTTACATTCCAAATCTATCTCGGGGAGGGTGAAGGGGGTGCAAAACCTAACAAAGAAATCATTTTTGAAGTTCGTTCTTAAACCATTTCCAAAAAGATTTCGGAAAAGAGGAAGAAAAAAAAATAAAAAAAACTCCTCGAAGACACTTCAATCTTAAGAACGAAAAGAGCCGTCATGAAAGCAGCTGAAAAAGAAAGAAAGAAAGTAGTAACAAGGAGAAAACCGTGAGGAAGCTTAAAGCGAAAAAAAAAAAGCGAAATGAAAAGAAATTGGAAAAGCCGGGGGAAAACTGAATAAATGGCGGGAGAAGGGGGCGAGGAGGTAGGGATTAAAACGGAAGAAAAGCGAGATTAGAGCAACAGGAAAAGTGAAAAGCTTTAAGACTTTTATCGTGAAAACTTCTGAAAAACGGGGGAGCGCAAAAACTATAGCTAGCGAGTTATGGGACTCTCGTCGTATGACACTCGTGTATTTCGTTTTCACAGTAACAATGGCGACGGCCCTTTTTGTTCTTTTTTTCTCTCAAATCTCTCACACATTCATTCGCAACAATGTTGGTTTGATCAAAACCGAAAACGCTCCCATACACACGGAGAGAAATAGAAGACAAACTTTCTCTCGTGAGAGAAGTTAGACCTTTAAAAACGAACTTCGAAAATGCAAAGAAAAGACATGTAAGACATGTGAGGTTTCTATAACTGTTACTGTTAGCGTTGGTGGTGTTACCGTCTTTTGGTTAGTACGCCGCTGAAGTCAAATTTTTGGTCGGATAACAGAATGAAGGCTGACATTGACCAGACGTTTGGTTTTCTTTCACAGCTAAAAACATTCTCAGTGAGAGTTAGATCTGTCTTGAATCGAAGCCATTTCATAAATACTGCACACTTTCTAAGAGAATTCATATTTCAAAATATTGTAGGCTTTCTTGGATGGTTAATTTCAAAAATACTGCACAGTTTTTCGGTAGATTCATTTTGAAAATATTTGCACACCTTTCAGGCGAATGTATTTCAAAAATATTGCACACTGGCTTGAATCATTCATTTTATAAGTGCTTGGATAATTCATTTCAAAAGTATTGCACGCTATCTCAAACATTTGGTTTCATAAATTTTGGACACTGTGTTGAAGATTTCATTTCAAAAATATTGCACACCTCGTGGTTTAATTCATTTCAAAAGTTATGCACAGTTATTTGGATAATTAATTTCAAAAGTACTGCACACTTTCTATGGAAGTTCACTTCCTACTACAAATTTTTTAATCAGGATTCATTTCATAAATAATGCACACTCTCTTGGGTGATTAGTTTCAAAAATACTGCACACTATTTTGGTCAATTCATTTCAAAAATTTTGCACACTTGCCAGGTGAATGAATCCATTTTGAAATTCTGAACACCTCGTTAGTTAATTCATTTAAAAAATGTTCCACTGTTATTCGAATAATTTATTTCAAAAATATTGCACACTTGATTAATTTCTAGAAAAATTAATGGCGTCGAAATTAATGGATCTTCCTTCCCCTGAGGATCTCTTTAGTTGTGAAACACGTGGTCAAAGTAAATGTTCGGTTATAGTTCCAAAAATTTGACTTGAGCAGCGTAAAAGCCAAAAGTGTAACATCACTAACACTGATGAGACATGAGGTGAGGTAAACCAGAACTGTAACAGTATCAAAGAGGGATTTTCTGTATTGCATTAGTAAAAAGCCTCCAACCACCCTCATCCCCTTACCATAAACTGTCTGCAGCAAAATATGAAGAACCCGAGTTCTTTTGAGTCATGTCACTGCGTAGCTGATGGAATAGTAGGAAAAGAAAAAAAATGTCGAACGCCGTACGAACAGCCTGACTACTTTCTGTCCTCCATTTTTAAAACGGGTTCGAATTCTAGTCTTTTTTTAGCAACTAAAAAGGAGGAAGGACAGTTTGAAGCGAGAGTTTCGTCCAAAAGTTTTTTTTAAAGACAAAATGAAAGATGTCTGGCTGGCAATTTACAAAGTAACCGAATTTCCGATATTTTCCGAAACCGAACGTTTCCTTTTTAAATTTACGGCGTTCGACATTGTTTTTAAAATGATTTCCTCGTCCTGTACCTTTCTTTTTTGTTATCTTTCGTTTCCTCTCCCCCTACCCCCCGTTTCGGGGATTCCCTTGATCAACAAAAGACAGAAAGCCTCTTTCCCTCGATCTTCGACTCGCTCCTTTCGGATTTAAAACGTAATCGTGCCTTAACCTTGAGGGAAAACTCGGTTGGCGGTGACGATTTTCGTGGAACCTGAAACCAGAAGTCAGCTAATAGTTTTGGAAAAAGCTCGAGTATCCCTCCGCCAGCAATATCTTTTCTTGGTTACCTCGAGCTCTCGCGAATTCAATTTAAATTCTTACGAAGAAACCTTGACGGATCCCGTACCTGAATTCTAATTTGTCGAGACCTTTTCATGAAGAACTTTTTGAAAAACTCCGAACTGTTTCCTCAACGTGCCTTTCCGCTCTTTCGTGACTCCAGTTTCCACGGCTGAAAAACACTCGAATTCATTAACGCCTGCTCTCGATTCTTTTGTTTGTTTCTTCCGTGTGTTAATTAGGTCGGACTCGTGAAGGAAAACAGTTGTCGAGCTCTAGATCACGTCTCGAGTTCATCTGGAGCCACCGAAACCTGAAACCTGACTGAACTGTCGGCGTTGGCAACTAAATTATTACGGATTTTATTAATAGATGGCCATCTAAAAATACGCAATGACTTAGTTACCAGCATGAAGATAGTCATCGGTGGTGTGTTCCTTCCTGAAGGACGAAAGGTCAAATTGAAGGAGTTGTCTTGTTAAAAAAAAAGAAAATTTGAGAGTGATTAAGACGAAATGGGAGATGGAAATCGGAACCGTTTTGAGGGGAAACTGGAGTAACGTTACCCCACACCCGAAATCCCTCTCTTCCTGTAGGAGAACAAAAGGGATTTTCGAGCAATTTATTATTATTATTTCCCATTCACCTCGCTATCTTGTTCATTCCCTAAACCCGCCTTCTCTTCCTTTCTTTGTCTTCTCTCTCCGCCGCTCAGTCATTCTTACCAAATTCTTTTCGAAACAGGTTTTCCTTAAACCTGACCCGAAAACGCGAGAAAAATTATTTTGCGAAACTGTAAACCATATTACGACTTGCTGTCCCGCTTCTCTGATCATACCTGAATGCAAACTATTCTAGAAAACAATCGACTTGTTAATTATAATAACCAAGAACAGTATTAATTAATTAAAACAAAGAGAAATTATCCGTCAACTGAGTTTTTACCCGAAAAACAAATTTTTTTTTGGTTTTCCTTATCTAGGGGTTGTTTCGAGTTACGTTCATCTTTGCCCTCGTCACTCCTCCCTTAGAAACCTTAATCCTTCTTACTTTTACGTCGAAATTATTAAATTATGATTGTAATGACCGTTTTGGAATTTTTTTTTGCTGTATATACTGTTTACTACTTCGTAAGCTCCTTTTTTTTATTTTATTTTTTATTTTTGAAGAATGCTTTTCGTTATTTCTTTTCTTTTATGTACCGTTTTTACCGAAAGACAAATAAAAAGGAAATTGTTGATTAAAATTTTTAATTAACTTGGATTTTATTTTTTTATGTATATATATACTCTCGTCGAGACCCTGGAAGTGTTGTAGTTGAGTTTTGATCCTGTTGTTGGGTTAGAAAGACGTGGTGGGTTGAAATGTTCACAGGTGACTACAAATCGATATTGGTTTAGTTTAGTTTAATCCCGTTTTTTACCCTCGGGTATAGCTGTTCTGGTTTCGAATTCATAATCCTCTAGTCGGACACTTTCAGAACTACATCAGAGACCTACCACAGACCATCATCATGAAAACTCTGCCGTTAGTCTTGATAATTTAGATAAAATGTTGAGTATCTACTTCTAAATTCGAAACAGTGTAGAAGTTAGAAGCTTAGTTCTGTTCCTTAGAGATAAGTGGTGGGTTGAAATATGTGTCGTTTTCTGTTGGAAATAGCTGTCTTGATGAGACAAAGCACGACTTCTGAATGAAAATAAATTTATCGAAATAAAAATTGTCTACAGGAATATCTACGATAAGCAATAGCCGTTGGAGTTACTTCGTGAATTCGTTATTCTGCACTGACTGAGTTACAGTTCGTCACGTGGTCTATTATATACTTTGTATAGCCTCTATCCTACAGGTCTCATCACGTCTTAATGCAAGTCTGTCTTCTGACTTGTTTCTTACAAGTCTGTGGTCGCCATATTTTCTTTTGATGTTGTTGTATTTTTATATTTTTATAAACCACTTGGATTATTTGTGAATTAGCCTCCTTTGGGAGTATAAAAAACGTTTGTTATATTATTAATCCCGTTTTTCACGGTTGGGTATAACAGGATGTTAGAGGACTCAAACTGTCAACTATTCGGTAGACAGCCGCTTTGATCACTCAACCACAAGTCTCGCCGTTTATGTTGTGCTTGAAACATAAAAAAATCATTTTCTGGTGATTGGAACCTTAAAACTCAGGTCGGTGATCGTGTGAGAGCCGGTTTTTCCGTTGCACACGCACCCTCCATTTTGCCGTGACAGAGATACACTTATACAAAGTCACGCGAACCCAACATGTGTTAATCCCTGATTGTGAGTTTGCTTTAATTTACGGAAAACTGGAAAACATGACGACGACTCAAAAAACAGCTCACCAAACATTTAGCTGACGTGTGTGACTCATGGACTCAAGTATAACTGACAGAATATTATAAAACGCATCACTGAACACTTCACCTGCTCTGGAAAACAAAGATTTGGCTGAGTCAGAGAAGACAGGAGTGGAGTTTCTACTTCGACCACTGACAAATAGCGGGTGGTGGTAGCCAGATTGTCGTAGAAATCGTCTGTCAACCGAAAAATTTATTTCGTTTCCATACAAAATGGCGTAGGAGCTGAGATGTTTTTGGAATATTCAACGAAACGCCAAAACTTCGCCACAAATTCGAAGAGTGAGAGGAAAGGCTGTTCAAAACTTCCACGCTCTCAACACGTGTGAGAAACATGGTATCGGGAAAACTTTTCAGAACAATTCAGATGGAGGTTTTAAAGTTTCTTAGACTTGTTATAAACCGAATTCCAAGTCGACTAGAAGAAGGAGAAGGCGGTGGTGGTGGTGCCCTCGTGTTGTATTAAAAGAACCTTCGCACAAATCTAGTTTAATCCTAGGCCCTTGACTAGCTCTGATTTCGTTATTTCTAGTGTGCGAAACACCGAACTATGAAAACGAGTTCTCTCTCTCTCTCTTAATTATTCAAATATTAATTTATTGAAATTTTTATGAAGAAAAAATCCAAATCGTGTTTCGAAATCCTTAGAAAAGTATTTTTGCGCTCGTTTCGAAACGAACGTCGATTATTTTTATTCCGATGAAATTTTTTTTCAGTAATCCTCCTGCTGACTAAACGAAGAGTTTTGTACAGACACCTCTCATTTGCTAGGTAGGCACTATGCTACTCCTCTTAACACCCAACTTTATGGCATTTGGACGATAACTTGAGTATTGGGATTTTCAATAAACTTATGAATCGAAACTCATCACGTTTAGAACTGTTTCGGTGAATTTTAGGAAATGTATAACCGTATAGTATACCAAGTATATGTGTTTAAGTTAATTAAATGATTGACGAATATGAGTAGAAACTAAACACGTCTCGAAAAATTGTTTGTAGATCATCGTAATGTTTGCTACTTTTTGTTTTATACATTCAGCAATGATCTCAGTAATTGTTATACTTAGATGTAGATTGAAGTATAATAGAGTTAGAAATGAAATAGAGGACGGAATTGCGATTGGATGAATGATGGACCATCAGGATCTGTTGATGAGGATTGTTGGAATATTTTAAAAGTGTTTTTGGAATTTGGCTCCCCCAATCTTCTCATAAATATAAATTTGAAAGGGAAATTCGTTTGGTCGAGATATATATTTTCAAAATCATTCAAAAGTAAGAGTTTCACACTCGCCCCCATCCTCTTCCTCCTGGTTCTGATGGTTGTGACTGGCAAAGACAGCTCCACGCGTAACGCAATGCAGAAATAATTGCACGTGCGGGTTTCGGAAGCCATTTTAATGTCAAAAAGGATTTACATCACTCCATGTCGCATTTTTTTCTCTGATTCACCGGAAACCTGAGAGATTTTTATCTGTTAAAAAAGGTCCAGACTCGTTCAAGCGAGGAATTTGAAAAACCCGGCGCCACGAATGCAGGTATTCGCCACCGATTTGTGCGAATGCCGATTCTGTGAATGAATCATGTTCGTTGGGATGTGTCGTTTTCCGGTTTCGAAGTTGTTTCAGGCTTCGATGATGGTCGTTGGCTACGAAGAGAAGGAGTAGGACCACCACCGATGATAACGAAGCCATTGGGAAGTCCTTAGCACCGATTGGAAATAAGCGGAAGATTGGTTAATAGCGGTCGTGTGGCGATGAGAAATGGTGGAAAGAAAGAAGGAGGCAGAGGCGCCAGTTTAGTGTTTAATTATAATGAACGCGGTAATTATTATTCATTTCCATAGATATTAATTGGCAGAATCGATGGACCGCGTCCTCGACGACTGCGTTCTTGTCCTTTTCCACACTTATGCGATCCTCGGTAAATAACCATTTGTATGAACAAGTGTGTTCGACACTTGAATAACTCTTCAGCAAATATTTTGGTGAAGGCGAATATTCAGCGTGTTTGGTGCCGGATTCAGGTGGAAGTGAAACCCCCAAAGAGCCGATATCATTCAAAGGGAGGGTGTATCTGTTTGAAAAACGACCAACACTTCCTCCACGTGGTATACCTATAACACTGGCGGTAGATGTTACTAAATTTATTCTTCTGACTGTTACGCAGGTCGAGACAAATTTTTTGGAAGAAGGAGAGAATTGTGTGTTACCTAGTCCTGACGTTCTGTCTACCTTGAAAGCTGCTGGCAACTTGAGAGTTTGGTCTCTGTGAAAGTGTGCATTATTTATGAAATAAGACCTTATGTTAGTGTACATAGTTTAATCCACTACAACAGTGTGCAATATTTATGACAGGTTCTTCATAAAAATTAGTAACAAACTCTCAACCACCCAACATATCTGAAGCTTTCAAAATTGACAAAACATCTGGACGTCTGCTAAGACTAAACTCCTATCCTTCCAGTAACAGTTACAAGAATAACACCACTAACACTCCAAACACTATTAATAACTCCAGCATTCGGAGTACCACAACTCCTGTACACCACATCACAACGGGGTTGATACTACAACCACAAAAAGCCCAAGCAAGAGGCTTAAAGCAATCCACACGATAAATCCGCAATCAAACCGTAAACAAAAAAATTATTCTTTTCATCTGTATAAATTTATAACAGTTTTCCGGATTAATTTCTTTTTATAATAAAACAAAATTTAAATGAGTGTAAAGAGCGACCCGGTTTTAAAAAATGTTGCGCACTTTGGAACTTGCAAGAAGGAAAATAAAAAACAAATTATTTCATTTCCGCGGATACATAACACGCTTCCATGCATGCATATATACAGTACATTGTTTTTGTCTTTTCAGGTCGGTGCTCGCATTAATACCGCTCCTTAATCCGAAAAATATATTTCCGCGGCCCCTTTTGTATAAACCCAGTTTTGGACACAAACATTTCATCCGTTGACCCGTTTCGTTCCGAATTTCCTTTTCTGACGAATACTCCTTTCGTTTGGTGAAACTGCCATGGTTGTCTTCATGCTGTATATATGTTTTTGTATAACATTTGGTCGTTGTAGTCGTCATAAGATATTTAATATATATAATAATACTGTGCCAGTGTCCTTTTTGAATTCACTACTTTGCGTGGAGTTGTGCGAACGGTATGAAAGTCAGGATGCTGACAGTTGGGGATGGTTTACTTGGTCTGAGTCTCTCTGTCGCCACCATAACAGGCCATGGGACTTAAAACAGCGCAAAACATTCGCTGTACGATGTAACTTTCAGGTACAACAAGGTACCCGGTGTTTTTCACATTTTGTAGCCAGATACCTACAGAGTATGGATACGAATTTGACTGTCTGATCTGAGTGTCTTAATTGCCGTTAAGGAAAAGCTGGAAAAATGTCCTGTCATCTAAATAGGACAATGGGACGAAACGGTCTAAAACCACTAAGATTTTTGCATGCTCACTACCATTCCGGGAGTCGATTGAAGTAAAGTCCATAAAGACCAGAGCTATATCCTCAGCCCCCGTTTGGCGCCCACTACTACAGTAGGTTCTTAAAGCTTATGTCCTTGTTCGCTGGAGGACACCCTTGGAAGTGTCAAATTCGGTTATATATAGTCCAGCTTTCAACTTTGTCTTTGTTTCAGGTACTAACCTCTTTCCACCTATCTTCTCTTTCTACTTCTTTTCGGGTTTGTTCTTGCTTCCTGTCCAACTCTCATGGTTCTCTCTTCTCGTCAGTCGACGTCAGCAGTCGTTAGGGTATCAGTACAAAAACGACGCCGTGTTTAATAAAACCAGTTTTTAATATATATAACTTCGGACACAGTTTGGTGGCTAAAACTTGTCCCAGGATTTTCTACATCTTCTTCTGTGGGTGGTGAGGGTGAGGTAGGTGGTACAAACTCCTTCAATGAAAATGATGTCGGTCAATTCAATGGCAACCAAATCACAAAAAAAAAGAGAGAGACAGAGACAGACGCACACACAAAAAAAATATATGAAGGACTGTACGAAGACACAAAAAAGGGGGGAAAATATATGAAAAGATGAAAGACAACAGGTTGACTGCCATTGTCATTTAAATAATTCTTTTAAGACGGGAACAGACAATGAGGTAGAGAGACCCTGTCCCACACAAAAGATTTCTTTTTTTCTTTTCACGTTATTGTTCTTTTCTTTTCATATAGAAAATAAAAATGTGCGTTTCCTCCCTCTACCACTTCCTACCTCCTCCTCCTCCTCTTCTCATATACCTTCCTTTGGATCTTGTCATGCAGGCAAATATTTCTGTCCCCGAAATTCCATTCCTCTTTGGGGTTTCATTCCTTCTCCTCCTCCTACTACTCCAACTTCTTCACCTCGTCCTCCGTTACCATTCTTTTGCTTTTCAATAAAACCGGAAACGATTCTACAAAGAGATTTTTGTTGGTTGTCAATTTCTTTTTTTCATATTTTCCCCCGAATTGTTGTTGACCTTGTTTTTGAACAGTTTCTTAGGCTCTCTCTCTGTTTCTGAAGACGGTTGAAAGAGCCACCAATTTTCCTTTTGTTAACCATTTATGTGATGTTTGTCATTTCGCGGAGGATTCTGTACCAAGTCCACCCACATCTGAGAGACGATTTCGTAAACAATTTCTTTCCGGCTTTTTGTGGAAAGCCACCCACCGTCTTCCTCCCGCGAGTTGGTTAAGTTCTTCTGGTTGATGAATGAAACTAATTCTTGGACTGTTTAATGTAAATTTGGTTCTGTTTGGGATAAGTGGAGCACGACAGAAGTGGGCTGCAGCGCAACCGCAGTCAGTTTGTATGACTATCAATTTAGGTATTAATTTGGATGAAGTTAATTCCAAATAAATGTCGTCTGTCTTATTTTACACCAACCACAACATATTACAAATCCATGGGGAAACTATTTTTTCAGGTTTGCGACTTAAAAAATAAAACAAAATCAAATCCTGACAACGGAAGATATGTGTATGTTAACTCGAACCTGAAGAACCCAAGTTTTCGTTTTTTTTGTTTTCAATTTTTTTTTTAAATTTCAAAGAATTTATAGAAAAACGGGATTCAGAAAAAAACCTGTCCCACTTTTTTTTATACCTGTTTTGTGAATAATGGTGAACGTGGGGTACCGCGCCTCGGGGTCCTGCAGTTACAAACCGCCACCATTCTCGGTTATAAAACAAATTTTTTGAACCTGTCACTGGAAACGTGAAAAACGTTAAATGACAGACACTCCTGCCTGAAAATCATTTCGCTTTTCATCAACTCAAAATCCTAGACTGCTATTCAGAAGGGAAACTTTGACTGCGTAATTTTTAAAAGACTTTGTTTTGCGGGAAAATTTATATTTTGATTTGGATCATTTTATATTGAGTTTATTTATTCTACTCTATGTTTATCTTAGGTAAAAGGCAATCTTATGGATTTTTGTAGTATCAATGAGGGTTGCCTTGTCTCTAGACTCCAGTGTTGCCTAGTTTCCCACAACAAACAAGTTTTTGTATCTCTATTCCTCTCGTGCACTTCTCCTTATTTCTTTTCTTTCCTTCGACGAAAACTCCAGTGACGGTTTTAGGTTGTTTTTATCTAAAACTCGAGTTTCCTTTTTCGTATGAAAGAAACACGAACTCCACACGTTCTAACTTTTTTTTATAAATTCCCTGCGTCCTTCGAAAAAACAAGAAATGGCGCTAATCCCACTTTTACCCTCATGATTAATTTTTTTTTGCTTGATGTTTGACAAGAACCTGATATCCTGTTTCCTGTTCGAAGGAGTAACAGTCGTGAGAATTCTAGGAAATCGATCCTGACACCCAGGGACTGAGACCTGGGTGCGTTCATGCGAGAAATGACACTCCTACGCCTTTTTTGTTCAACCTCTCCCGCGTTGTAGGTATTTTCCATGTTTGGAAACTACAAACTACACAAACGGAAGGAGATAATCTACCTTCAAGGATAGATCCAGGCATCGGAGTGTAAGAAACCAGGAGAATCCAGGAGGTTGGAAAGAGGGAAGGTAAGACCAGATGTCCTAACGATTCAAAAGAGGATGAATGTCCTCCCAGCCATTCTTCAGAACTTTATGTTAATCTCTTCAACGACCAGAATCACCCGGTTAGGTCGTTTATGCGACCAGCCTTCAACTCAGCCTTTGAATTAAAAAGTTTGTTGACCTCACTTCCGCTTTTCTTATCAAAACTTTAAAAATAATTTTTTTTTTCAGGCATCAAATACCTCAGTCTGCCACTGATTTTGTCAACCGTGTTTGGTTGGAAAGGAGCCAAAGAAGTCGCAAATTAGCGGGGAAATTGGATTTGATGTTATAAAAAAAATGTTTGTCTTCTCCTTCCCGGGAACAAAACTCAACATTCTTCTTATGTTGTAAGAAAACTTAAAACAGGATTTTTACTTTAAAACACTCATCGACTTGGCTTAATTCCTTACACACATCCTGTGGATTAAGCATACTGTAAACCTCCCCCCTCACCTCCTCGCTTCCTTTTTTGAAAGCTTCCAAGTTTAATAAAAACCACCTGCCGCCATCTTGATGCTACCAGATGCCTGACTTAGCAAACTTGAAGAGATTACTACAAACCTGGGTTTTATGCCCCTAAGAGTTAGCCAGTTACTAATCATCAATAAGGAAAACAATTTCATGAGGGTTGGGTTGGACTTTGGACGACCACAAACATGGCTAAGTCAAAAGATCTTTGACCCGGAGTCTCAGGGCTTTCGTTCTTCCACTAAATATCTCTATTATCATGTTTGTATACTTCTTTCAAAACTGTTATATTATCATACCACAACATAATTTCTTACCCTGCAAACATAGCAGCCTGTTCATACTCCAGATCAACAAGCCAATTGGGTGAATTCGTTTTGAAACCGAGTTGCTGGGAGAGGAAACTGTATGATGAAGAGAAGAAGGATGAGGTTTGAAGGAGGTACAGTCTTGTCTTATACTTTTTGGAAAATTGGGGATTCGGAGCAGGATTTTAAAGTTTTGCCAGGTAACATACACTCGAAACTAGAAAACTGGATGATATACTCCAGTTTTATAGTTTAAAACAAGGGAAACGAAAAGAAAGAGGAAAAAAAATAAATTGTATTCTTTCCCGTTGTCTGTAGTTTTCTCCCTCTTTCTCCTACCACCAACAGCAAAAAGGGTGGAAATAAGAACGATAGAAGCCTGCGTCACACACTTGTTGCATCTTGAACGGACCCTCCCTGTGGGATATTTCCTAGGGGTAGAAATTCCCTCAGCGTTTCGCTGGAGAATACATCATTTTCCTGGAGTGGAATTTCATCGTGGAAATTGAAAAATTTTTCGGTTCCTTTTTCCTCCACACTCCATACCACCAACTCTCACTCTTCGGTCGAAGCTCCCCATCCGAGACGATGCTAAACGTTATCTTGGAAGGAAGGAAGGAAGAAGGAACAAAACAGGTGGCAGAAAAAAAAATGACGTGGACTTAATGCACCACCTGCTCCCGGTTGAATGTGTTTATGTCTGACTCGTGGAAACAATTCCGAGGCCAAATTTCTAAATCCTAAATCTAGAGATTAAGATTTAGAACTATTCTTCCTCCTCCCTCCCCCGGTCTCCTTCTTCACTTCTCTTCCCTCAAAGTCAACGCACGTCATTTAAGAAACACAACAGCAATGAGTAATCGTCGATAATTAAAAAAAAACAGCTGATTCTCGAGCGAAGGGTGTTCCAAAAATTATGACAATTATTTCAACTTAAATAGGCGTAGTGAGGATTAGAGGTGATAGTTTATAGTTTTAGTCATCTTTTCCAGAACCCTAGGTTCTTTAGTTAGACTCCAAACCCACATTACAGAGAGACTGTAAACCCATCCGCAGCCACCAAGAGAAAGAAAAGTCAAAATTGTGTTGGAATTGTCTTCGAGAACAACATGAAAGCCCCACAGAGAAGGAAAAATGAAAACCATCAAAGTGGAAGAACAATTATTTCCTTTTGTTATACAATAAAATTCGATTAACAACAAATTCATTCCGTCTGTTACAGCTGATACCGGTTTCCGGTTCAGTCCATTTGGCGTGGGTCTGTATTACTGAAGATGTCACATCGTCCAGAAATATTTCTTTCGAAAATGTCGTTAATAGATAGCTCTGAGAGAGCGTGGAAGTCATAGAAAAGCTGGAGTCTGGTTTTGTTATACCATCCTTCGATCCGGAAATATGTCATCTGCGAAACTGCCAGGTATGTAACCCATCAGTAGCAGGGAGATTTGATTAGTGGAAGTCGGAGAGTGATGGGTCAAGGTAGCTTCAACTACCATCTGATGTCCTCCCAAAAAATAATCTCTGATTTGAACTGGATATAAATAACAATTTGAAATTTAATTTATAACCAATTTATTATAACTCCAAAAGTGATATGGACGTCCTCTCTCTCTTATCACATGTGGATTCATTAACCAAGGGAATAATGCCTTCGTGACTTGTCTGTTTTACTAACAAACATTCAAAACGTCAAACATGTTCCACTCCTACTGATTCTCAACCTGAAGAACCTCAGCCAAAAAGCCAACAACAACACTTCACGCACCTGAATGCCGTCCCCTCGAACTATAAAAGAAGAAGAAAAAAGAATTCGCCATATTAATCATCCATCCTGCATTCTTTTCGAAATAGGTTTCCAGGATCAGAGCTGAGTAAAAAACGTCGGTTAGCACGCTCGTATCCATTTTCATTGGATGCCCTTCCACAGTCCGTGAGCCTATGACAGAATCCAGGCGAAATAAATTGTTGATAAAAAAGCAGCATTGTTCCCCGGACACAAACGAACAACTCTCCAAGCCTGTGTCTCGTCCTTGACGGCTACTCCAAGGATTAGTCATCATCATCATTCCACTTTCAACGAACACTGTCACCGTTGAAAACCTATAAAGCTCCGGGGAGGGAATGGCTAAGGTCCGAGAATAAATAGCAGTCATAACGTTACGAGACATGTGCTTCTGCATGCTATGAAATAATCAGGGCTGACCAAAGTTTTCATTCGGAGTGTCTTATGAGTGGTAGTTAAAAACTGGAAACAGGTACCGACCTGCTTAAGGCACAGTGGTTTTCAATGACAAAAGATTTCCATCGACCTTTACACCGCCTTTCAAGGCTCTTTATTTAAAGAAAATGGTCTGCCATAAATCAAAAAACGGAGAAATCAGAAACTTGAATACATTTCAGTGTGACCAACAAAGAAAAGAAAAACATTTCCAAAACGAAAATAATCAAATATGGTACCTATGTCACTCTCCTTCAAAAGTCTCGCCCAAAGTGTCCAAATCTAGCAAGCAGTGGACTTCAACTAGTCACACCAACAACTTTGTCCCGGATCCTGAATCCGTTGGCAGGTTCATCACCAACAGTCACCTCTCATTCAAATATCCAAGTTGGTTGAGACCTTACAAGGGAAACAACTCACCCGTTACATTATCTAGGGCCCTTTACTTTCTACCCTCTCTCCTCTTACCCTTTTCAATACCCTATAAATTATCTTCCTCTCCTGATTATTTTTCTTTTACGAATCACCGGAGCGTCAAATCGTGAGACCTAGTCATTGACAAAACCCACGAGACTGCAACACACCTTGCACACAATAAAAACCGAGATTCTAAGAAATCTTGACCTTGAAAGAGAGACAGAGAACCTCAGACCATTATTTCACAGCCACGAGACCTAAATTGGGCTTTGCTGAAGTAATCCAAATCTTTTCTTTCTCTAAAAGCTGTTGTTTGTCATCAAAACCTGGTTATACTGTACATAATTGTTATCTATGCAGTCACTTTGCGAAATTTATGAAGTGAACACCACAATATTTATGGAATTTGATCTAGATAAACGTGTGCAGTATTTATGAAATGAAACCTCCAAGTCAGTGTGCAATATTTATGAAATGAAACCTCCAAGTCAGTGTGCAATATTTATGAAATGAAACCTCCAAGTCAGTGTGCAATATTTATGAAATGAAATCTCCAAGTCAGTGTGCAATATTTATGAAATGAAACCTCCAAGTCAGTGTGCAATATTTATGAAATGAAACCTCCAAGTCAGTGTGCAGTATTTATGAAATGAAACCTCCAAGTCACTGTGCAATACTTATGAAATGGAACCTCCAAGCCAGAGTGCAATATTTATACAGCTGAACAGGGTTGAATACAAATTTTGGTTCCAAGACTGAGATCTGTGGCGCATTATTATTCAGCTGTGCTGTTTAGAAACGAGTATGACACTGCTAGTTCCCAACGAAAGGTTTTGATTAAACATTAAACATAAAGTGAAGAAGAGGATGAGATTGGTTATCATCGATAGTTCCGAAAATGAGAGCGAGGAACAAAAATATTTTCAGAAACAAATGAAAAACGTACAGATTCGTCCAAAAATGTAAAACGTATGTATGTGAGAAATATTAGGACGCTCCTGGACCGGTGTCACCTTTATTGTTAACAAAACTCTCGCGAGGAAACATAATCTCACGAATTCGGGACTCGGAAGTGAACAGAAGAACCAAGAAAGAGGGAAAAAATATCCAGAAAAAAAGAAAGAAACCAAAAAAAAGGAAAAAGGAAAGATTTAAATCGAAGCGGGAGTAAAAGGGAAAAACGGGAAAGCGTTCATCCCCTTTAATGAAAGCTTTTCCCCTTAACCCTCCATCAGCTTTAAGGGGAAAAGTTTAGCATTGAAGCCGAGGAGGCCTTTTCTATTGAAATGACTCAGTTCCTTCGCTTTTCCCATTGTTTCAGGGCCTTACGCCCTTATCCCTTCTCTACCAACACCCTTTACCACCCTCCATCCCACCACCACCATCCCCTCTACGCACAAGAAAAAAATTAATTTATTATTTCAGGGTCGGTTCTTTTTTAAATTTTTTAGTTCCAAGTCCCGAAAAATTCGAAACCCTGTCGGCCCCCCGCTAACATTTCACCGACCTTTTGACCCCGAGTTCGGATGAACGTTTGGCAGTGAGCGAACTGCATTCTTCGAGGTGGCTGTAATAAAATTAAACCTATCCGCCGATATTTCATGTTCTTTACTATTATAGATAAAAGATTATCTGCGAGTTTTCAAAGTCAGACAGACGAATTTGAACCTCGTCCGTCTATCTCTCCAACTGTTTCGGTTCCGCTAAAACCTAACCACCATTCTGGGGGGAGGAAGATGGGGGATAGAACAAAAATTGGGAGTCAAGCCCCCAAAAAAACTCCAAATTCACACAAATCGGCCGTTTCGTAACCACCCCAAAAGTAGCCTAGTCAAAAAATAATTCCTCTCCCTGTAGTCGAAGCCAAAATAATTTTTTTTTTCATCCCCCAACATGGCGCACACAAAACCTAAACTTTCCCCTTAAAAAAGAAGAAACTTCTCCAGTAAAAAACAAAATTTATGGTTATTGCGCTTTGGGAAATTCTCATTTTGGATTTTCCACAGTCTTAAAATTAAAACTTTTCCCGGGAAAAACCACATGAGTCCTGTATTTTCTTGTTCGGATATGTGCCCAACAGCAATAACAACAGGCTTAACTTTTGGTTAAACTGGAGTTGTGCGAAGACAACAAAGTTCAACACGTTAAAGAAACGACCCTCGACCAGCTTTTGATTTTCTCTTTATATCCCTACCTCTCCCACCCCCTCCCAACAGCTTTTGAGTTCCCCAACAGCTCATCGTCGAATCCGTGACTTGACTGATTCGAGCACCGTAATCGTGGGAATTTCTGGAATGGTAGGGGAGAGGGGGATTTCAAAGATTTTTGGGTTTTTGAAGTCGGGAAATTCCGGAAACGCTCCGGCGGAAACTTCCATCCAAGTTCGTTTAGGAAGGCCGTTCTCGAAGAGGCAAAGCACCGTAGCGTGTTCGTTTATGTTAAAATTTCGATCCTCGAGGGGGAAAAGGCGGAAAAGGAGAAGGAAAACAAAAAAGGAAGACCGGGTGGCTAGAAACGTAGTAGAAAACCGGGAAAATTTTCTTCTTATGTGTCTCGGCCGACTTTTCCGATCCGGCGAAACCGCTTTTTTTTTCCTGCCATTTTCTTTCCTCTAAAACCCGAAGACGTCGTGTCTCTGACTATCATCCCTCCCATTTCCTTGCTCTTATGTCGATTTTCACTTTGAAGTGAGTGATTTCCCTCTAAGAAGAGGAGAGAGAGGAAGAAGACGACGAGAGCTTTTAACGTTGAGTCCTAAGCTCTTCTTAAAGAAGGAAAGAAAAAAGCTTCGAAAGAAGTCAGAAATATTTAGCAAATCTCCGGGAAATTGAAGACTCGTTCCCACCACCCCTCAGCCATAAATCTCAAACAAGGCGGTGGTGCAACCCTTTCTATTCACCCTGGGAATTCCATTGCTCGGGGGTTACGTCTTTCCTTCTGCATTTTCGGCCCCAACTTTCTTCCCCGCTTTTCTTTTTTTTTTAAATATAATGTTTCACTATTTTCATCCCCGAAAACGACACCCCCGATTCACTTTCCATTCTGCTTCCCTACATTTTCCCAGACATTCACAAATCGATTTTGACTTCACATGTCGATCGAAGAGGCCATCTTTCCTTTCTATCGCGCTACTCCTACTGGGAAACTGTTCACGACGTCAAAATTCAAAGTTTTTCCCAAAATGGCGGAAAATAAAAGATAAATAATAAACAGTAATCAAGGAGAGAGGAAACTAAAAATTTTTGGGAGAAGACAGAGGTGGGCGAGGAGGGGAAGTCCCGTATTTCATATTGAATTTTCTTTTAGGGAAATTTCTCTGTAATAAATTTTCCAGAGAAAAGTTTTCTCCCATAGTAACTGCTCGAAACTTTTGTGTCCCCGGGGTCTCATCAGTCATCCCTGTCTGCCTCCTCAACCTACTCCTTCCCTTTTCCTCCGTCCCTCCTCCTCGCCTCCTCTTTCCTTCCCCATTCAAACTTTTCTTTTTCGTCTTTTTCCTCCTGTTCTCATTCTGCTTTCCCACACCTCCCACCTCTTCCATCTCTTCCTTTTCCTCATTGTTTCTGACTTTTGTTTTTCATTTTTACTTTTAGCATTTTTCCTCATTCCTTTTTCGAATTTTATTAGAAACGAATTTTTCTTCCTTTTACGCTGTTGGATTTTCTAAAAAGAAGTAAACTACAACTTGAGGGCTGAAAAAAGGCGAATTGCGTCACAACCTAAATTCTCCAGACCCGACATTAATATTTGATTCTTCGGGGGATGTTGATGTTAATGTTGGGTCCGTCCCAAAAGTTCCCGGAATGATTTCTTATATTCGACAAACGCTGGTAGAGATTCAGGCGAGGTCGGTGGGAGACTGAGCTTTGAAATAACCCACCAACAGACACACAGAGCTTTGAACAGTTCTAAGATGACAAACTGGTATGGAATTAGTGGTTTTAGAAAATCATTCCGGGGATTTTTGGGACTGACTCTGTCCCACCACAGCAATATACGACAAAAGACTCAACCTCCCTGCTTGTTTATTTTAGGTTTTGTTTTGTGTGTTTCTTATAATTGACATCAAATATAATCGGCAACAAAGAGAAGCTGTGCGGCGGAAAGAAGAGGGAATGGGAAGGAGAAGTTACACGCAGGTATGACAAGAGTAATCCCATCGTCAACTGAAGACTAATTCGATTTGACATGGTGCACAACCAAAATACCAAGGCTTAGTACTCTTCACATGGAACCGCCATTATCCTGGAACCCGCAAAAAAACTCAGATCCTCTAAAGTGAATGGAAAGAGATGAGACATCCTCACATGAGAGTCTGTCGGGACATCATAATCAAATCGAAGGATCGGACAGAAAGAAAAAGGAAAAATTAATTCGTGAGTTACAACGATTTCCCCTTCCGTGCCGAGGGAGCGATTGTTTTAGAAATACAGAACAAAAAAAAAGTTTCAAAGAGGGAGAATACGCCGCTGATGCTGTTGCGACTGCATCATCCATTTTAGGCCCTGGAATACGTGCATTGCAAAATCCAAACGAGAAAAAAATTTTTAATGGAGTTGGAGTGAACGGGCTACATGCTGTTTGCGCACGAAACCACTTTTGCAAAACCGAATTGATCTCAAAAAAATTTGAAAAAGCGCTCAAACGAAACCGTAAACAGGAGAGAAGGAATCGTTTCCGGAAAAGTAGGCCTTTCCTGGAAAAATTTACCAAATTTGAGTTTTAATTAGAGTAAAATTAACGAATCTGAATTGAGGATGCTTAGATGGAATGCATTTGGCAGGTTGTACACATACGCAATTCATACGTTACTCCCCACTGTCATTGATGCATGAGATAATTCAAATGCAGAAGAAAAGTGAATTAGCGGTGGCGGAACTAGGACGGACTCAAAACAATCAAATTCATTTCCTCCTACAGTTTTTCCTTTTTTTAAAGCCTGTACTGTGAATGTCAAAACCAAAATGTCTGGTTGGTAATGTTACTCTTCTCTAGTTAAATTTTTGGTTGAATAAGAGAATTGTCTCTATCTTCGGTTTTTGAAGTAAGACAACTTTAGGATGACTTCAATCGCGAATCATTATTTCATAAATACTGCACACTTTCTCGTAATAATCATTTTATAATTGCTGGATTATTCATTTCAAAGATTTGTTTTTAAAATGTGGCACACTTTCTTCAAGAAATCCTTTCGTAGCTATTCCACACTTTCCCAAAGGATCTATTTCATAAATATTGCACACTGGATTGAAGAATTTTTCAAAAATAATGCACACTTTTTGGAGGATTCGTTAAAAATATGTCATACTTTCCCAAAGATTCATTTCATAAATACTGCACACTTGGGGAATTTGTTTAAAAAATGCTGTACACTTTCTTGGAAGATTCATTTCACAAATATTGCACATTTTAACCAAAAACTTGTTTTAAAAAATGTTGCACACTTTCTTCGAGGATCTATTTTGTAGCCGTTTCAGATCCATTTCATAAATATTGCACACTTTTGTTTAGATTTGATTTCATAAGTATTGCACACTTTCCTAGAAAATCTGTTTTATCAAATTTGCCCTCTATTGCCTAGATTAGATCTCATAAATATGGGAAGTATTCATGAACAATTCATTTCACAAGTATTGCACATTTTCCAGTATGATTCGTTTCATAATTACTGCACACTCTCCTGGAAGATCTATTTCATAAAAAAATTATTGAAGTCGAGTATAAATGTTCTTTTCACCGAGCATGTCCTTAGCTCGAAAAGAAGACAAGTTAGGGCAAAATTGTGTTTTAAGATTTTTTAAAAAAATTTGGGCCAAAGATTAAGACTACTAACACATATGTAAAACTTGTTTCATAATTAATGCACACTTTTGTAAAGAATCCATTTCGTTGTTAATGAAAATTTTTATCGAAAATTCATTTCATAAATACTGAACACACGTATGAAGCAAATGCTCATGAACAGAACACACTAAATTCATGTCTACTTTAGTAATGAATATTTCTCATAAATAATGCACACTGAAAAGTTCGTCTCGTATAAAGAGTCTCGCTGTTGAATTATAATTATTATCACTGTTCCGTTTACTATTTTGTCTCCTTCTGGCACACGTAGTCTGTCCGAGCCATTTCAAAACCACCTCGGGAACTACCCCCTACAGGTATCTATCCATGATGGTTGTCCCATCCAGTTTCCACTTTCAGCAAACATTGTAAGCAATCACATCAGCTTAATAAAGAAACCCAGAACTGCTTCTCCTCCTTTCCCCTCCCACGATTTTGGACAGGTTAGTTGTATGTGAATGCGTTTCGAACGGACTTAAAAAACTGGAAAAGAATTCTCGGAACCGTGGGCGGTACCAGTTCCAACTTTTTAGATCTGGTTCAAGTTGTACGCAGTTCCTTGACTAAGTAGGCCCCCACATCTTGTTCTGCACTTTTCTTCCGAAAATTTTAAACACAAACCCTCTGTCCTTCGCTCACCAACGAGACTGGTCACTCGTTCCGGGGCTCCATCCATAAGCTCAGTGGTGTCCACTCAAAGATTTTTACTCTGTTAGCACACCTCTCACATCTCCTTGGTAAACTTGGTGGTTTGGCTCTTGGACTTTCGCGGTTGAATGCGAAACGGTTTGGGGTCAAATACCGCGGAAACAGCTTCACAGCATAGACACAAACACACTACACGCATATACCCAAGTACCAGCATCAACACAAACGAAACACTGTGACTGTTACTGTTTAAAGCTTAAACTATTGGCTGTTTTGTTTAACTAACCATCTTCCTCAGTTGTATATAATTATATACTGTATTTGTGTATCTATACAGAAAAAGTTTTAAAACTGCTTTGCATTTACTGTTAAATACTTATAAACATAAAAATCAAACCTTGAATGTTTAGTCTGTGTAAGATGAGCAAAGGAGAAGAAAGGTAAACAAAAGATGGATATAGTCTAATAGTCTAACCGTCGAAGACTTCGGAAAGAACTAAATCCAAACAACTGTACAAAATCAGATCAACGAGTGGAAAAGAGGAGACAACATCGAGAGCTACACCACAATCCGTAAACGAAAGAGGGAAACATGAGTAAACACAATCCACCAGATGAAAGTGAAACCATAGGAAACCTGTGGGAAATAATTTCGGGGGAAGGTTTTTTGGACTGAGGAACCGCAACCTAAAAATAAAAACACCAGCGGTAACCAAACCGTCTCCAAGACTAACCTCAGACACATTTCCTTTCAATTTTGCCAATATTCCGACACGCACACTTTCACCGACTTATGCTGATTCCACGCTTGAAACTGTCAACAACAAGCAAAATGGGGATGAACGCATAAAACCAGAGCCAACATTTTTGGCTGGGTGCTTTCTCTTACCACGAACGTGGAGGCAAAAACATTTTCACAAAAAAAAAGTCGTAAAACCATTTGGTTAAGCGAACCGTGTCGTAACGGGAATCATGTGCAATTTATGGGCATGGCGTTCAGTGGCGTAAATTACGGCAGGAAATTACCTTCCTCTTGCAGAAAGGAAGTAAAAACTTAACACACACACACACACAACACATACTTCTGTCCCTTGAGAATACCTTCGAAGAAGCTTTAGAAAAATAAAAATTTTTTTATTGAGCTGACATTTGAACTCTGGAGATTTACTCTCAGCGATAATATTAATATCAGACGTGGTTCGACGGTCCCGATGTTCGACAATAAATCTTAAAAACACTTTTCTTCAGTTTTATGGTCACGACAAAACCTCACCAAAATCATAACTCAGTCGTCTGACTATCACGAGGTGGTGGTGCGATTGTGACAACAACAGAAAAACCAGCAGGAAGTTCATTCACAACTTCAACCCCTTGCACTCGAGAGGTGATTGTCACTCAACACTTGATAGGTGAATTCGATGAGCGGGATCTCATTGCTTTTGTTTTGTTTCTGTCAATCGGGTTTCCGATTTTGTATAATATTTGATAATAATGATTATAGTATGACTTTATATTGTAGTTTGGAATTATAACCTCTTCGACTGGGGAAGAGCCACAACCACGAATCAGGCTGCATTTTTAGCACAACTTCGAACTCGAAAATTGTGGCAGAATTGCACATGTAAGTGTGCAATATTTATGAAATGAAATCCACATAAAAGTGTGCAATATTTATGAAACAGAATGTATGTAAATTTTACCTTAAAAATGGCACACTTAAAAAAAAATTTATGTCAAAATTACTAAACGTTTTTGTATAGAATCAATTTCATAAGTATTGCACACTCTCATATGAAGTTCATTTCATAAATATTGCACACTTGGGCCAGGAATATATTTCATAAATAATGCACACCTTTACATGGGGCTTCATTTTACAAATATAGCACACTTTGGTCAAGAATATCTTTCAAAAATAAATCACAAATTCATCAGAAGTTCAGTCAATATATAATGGACACATATGAAGGACTCATTTCATAAATAATGCACAATCTCTTGCAATTATATGTTATTTTTATAACAGAAATAAAATATCGGCTTAATCACTCTCGGTTATTTTGAAAGTCGGTATAATTGTATAAATGTACATAGAGTCTAGTTGCTGGTTCTTTCGCGTAAACGAAGGCCTCGAGTGCTAAAGGTTAGACACTGACACTTCTAAAAAGTGAAATTCGGTTTGGGGCGGGGAGGGGGGCAACAAAACCAAAAAAAATCTCAAAAAGCTGAACAGCCGTGACAAAAATTATGAGAATTCGGATTTTTGGAAAGTCGTGGATGCAGGGAAGCCTGTTGCAGGCCGAAAAAAGAAAGAAAACGGCCACCTAAGAAGACCACCCATCTTACGACCAAACACCTTTTAAAGCCCGTCTTCTTCGTTTTATCTTAAACTTCCATCTCCTACATGACTCTAGGCTACTTCACAACTGACAGCGGTTTATACTATAGTCAGAGAGTGTTCTTTACAAGAGTTTGAATGAGAACAAAATCACAAAATCGGTCTTCTTATAAAAAAAGTGTTTTCGAAAAGCGATTGAGGACCAAAGACACCCGAATGGAGATGTGAGAGCGTGAAACCCGTGTCACGTGAGCCAAGATTCTTAAGAAAAGTTTGAATCTACATTAATAACACACCGAGTGAACTTGTTTCCATCTTTTTTGTGTGTTCAGAAAAGGAAGGAGGAATGTCCCAAGATGAAATTCACCCTCTTTGGAGAGATATCTTTGAAATCTACCTGAATGATGGAATTTGTATGTTTAGCTTATGGAAGGGGAGAGGAACAACAGTGAAGGATAAAATTTCTTTTTTTTCTCTTCTTCTCCTTGGAGAAGAAGAGAAAAAAAAGAAATTTTATCCTTCACTGTTGTTCCTCTCCCCTTCCATAAGCTAAACATACAAATTCCATCATTCAGGTATCCTCCAGGACAAGAAGAATCGAAAGGATGATGAGGGCGGTGGGACTAGAGAACCACCATGTTGAATGATTCCAGCTGTCAGAAGGGAACCGGAACAGCAAACAAAAAAATTTTTTTTAGTCTTAGTTTCCTACCGGAGGATCGTAATTGACTGAAAGAGGGTTTACGGGTCCTTTCCAAATTTCGGTATCACCTATGAAATGACACCCAAAACCTTCTGAACACAGATGAGCCTAGGACGACATACCAAGATGTGATGGGTCACAGGCAGAGACAGAGCTAGTTTGAGTTTTGGACGATGATATTAGCTGGGTCGGAAAATACTTTCGGTTCTCTGCGTTACACCTAATATATTCGTTACGGTAAAAGTGATAAATCGGACAAATACAGTTAATTCCCGGAGATTATTTACAATCACCAACTAATCTTGGTAAATGTGATAAGTTACTAAATGTTAATCACATTTACCGGTCAGTTTCATAAGATGTCTGAGACAGATCTCCTTGGATTGCTTGTCTTTTGTGACGAAAGTGGTACACTTTTATCTAAATTTGATTTCATAATTATTGCACACTTTCTGGTAGTTTTCATTTTATAAATACTGCACACTATCCCGGGGTACTGATTTCATAAATACTGCACTATCGTGGAGTATTGATTTCATAAATATTGCACACTTTTGGTAGTTTTCATCATAAATACTGCACACTATCCCGAGTATTGATTTCATAAATATTGCACACTTTCTGGTAGTTTTCATTTCATAAATACTGCACACTACGAAATATTGATTTTATAGACACCACACATTATCTCGGTTATCTACATTATATCTGATTTCATAAATTTTGCACATTTTCTTTGAGTAATCATTTCATTAAAATTGTACGCCACCTTGAACGTGTCAGGCATATTATCAGCTGTGGCGGATGATATTTGCATCGATGAAAATGATCAAAGCAAAGAAATTGTGACTTTGTGTTACAATCCGAAAACTGATTTTCCGGGAGTGTTCTACAACAGGCACATACAACCGGTTAACTGAGTAGTGGCCGACATTCAAATTATTTTCAAAAAATCGGAGAAAAGGTTGTGTTTATAAAATCGGCCGATTGATTTAGTATCAAAGCCTTAATAAGAAACATATCACTCCGGACAATTCAAAACACTCTCAACCCCCAAAAGACTAAAAGGATTTCATAAAAAACAAATTCGATTTGTATATCACCCAAAATGATGGGATCCCAATTGCCGAGATTCTTCCGCTCCCTTCTTATAAGCCATATGCAACATGCTTCTCAAAATATGTAACAGATACAATGACGGCCTTCTCCCAAATGATGAAGAACTTGCACAGGAAGTGAAATATTCGGTAATCAGTTTGGAGCCTGACATCCAAAATATTTGTTGGTTTTAGCCTACTACCAAATAACAGACGAGAGCAAGAAGTTAAGAGACACACAAGACCCACATCTATGTCACTTCCTTTAGCAAATTTAAAATAATCATTTGAACAATTACTTAAATATACAGAATCCCTAATCGCGGAGGAAGTTACATCATGCAATCTTATTCCGGTTCTTCTACGATTCGCTTCCTTCATCTCCCTCCCGACTAGCCCACCGACCGACATGATTAATTTCGTACTCAAATTAAAGTAATTAATTCGTGCTATGGTAGTGTTTCTATGTTACATTTGGCAGCCTCCAACTTTTGTTTGTTTTTGTGTTTTTAAGAAGTAGCAGGAAAAGGAGGAAGGTAAGAAGGAAATGAAATAGAAGATGGAAAAGGAAACCAGGAGTCACACCGAGAGGGAAAGGATGGAGTCCATGGGGAGTCGGAGGGAAAATACCACCGGGGGTTAAAACCAACCGCGTCACGGGGGAAAAATCTGTTTTCCCAGACCTCCACGAATCACCACAGGAGATTTTCAGATGAACAGGATTTTCCTTTGGGCGAAATTCCACCCCGACCAGCTCTTGCTACCTTTTCCTTTTTGTCTCCAAAATAACTGAAATTCCTTCTCCAAAAACCTCCCCCTCCCTCTCAGATCAACAATAACTTTCATAAATATTGCACACTTTTATGAAGAATCCATTTCATAAGTAATGCACACATATCTCCAGATTTAAAATGATAAAGATTGAACGGTTACAGGTAGAACCTATTTCACGTCGACTTCAACGGCTGTTGTCGTCGTCAACAGAAAAGACGAAACGTCGGTTTTTGGCAAAATATGACGCCGTGTAACAACCCACTGTATAATGTATACAGTTTGTAGTTTAGAAAATGCCGTGGATGGGTCAAAATGAGTAAAAAAATTCCATCGAGGCTGACCCATGGAGTGTTGTAGTGATACCACTCCTCCACCTTTCCTCATCCCCCATCCTCCCATGTCAAACGAGCTGCCTAACGGATCTTAGGATAAGAGTGACACGTTATGTCTTAATTATGAATCGGTAATCCATCGATTCTCAAGTATTTTTCCGTGGAATGGCGAAAACCGGGTCCTCGGATGACGGAGCTCGTTACCACTGACACCCAAACGGACAACCTAATCGAGTGCATCTTTAAAAACAAGTGTTCGTGTCTCAATTTTTCGGAATTAGGAACCAGATAAAAAAAAAAGTAGTGAACTCGGGCATTTGGTGTATTAATTTTAATTCGGTTCGGTGACCTTTTTTAATGACTTGGTACAGAATTTCGTCAACTGCGAATGATGCCAGATTTTTTTTTTATTCCTACAACCCCCCTTCCCCAACCTACCTCTCTCCTTCAAATTTGGAGTCGGTAGACACGATACAGCGATTCCGTTACTTCGTCATGCATTCAACGACGCGAACGCGAAAGCTTCTTCCTTTGAAATCTCACCGATTTGCAGGTCTCACATCCTACCGACTGGTATAACTGTATGTGTGATAAAATAAGTCTAATTTTGGATACGCACTCTGCCATCTTTTTGAAACACGACGTCAACAGTGCTTCACTTTTTCCTTTTTTCTTCTTTCCGCCTCCTCCAGTACTCACTCATCTGATTGCTGTGGGCTCAGGTCACGCTTTGCCTTTTCCGCTGGAACCCTCGTGGCTCTACTTTGTTCTTCATCCTGTCAAGCTGTTTAACGTCTTTCTGTGTGATTTCTTTCTTAAGATCTTTTCCTGTCTCTAGGAACCACGCTTGTTTTGTCCTATTCTTCAGAAAGTACTGGAAGATCCTATTTGCCAGTCTTCCTGGATCCATCCCGCTCAGACGTCTGCAAGCATCTGATATCCTGGAAAGGTTTTTCCTTGACTGAACCCAGGATTTTCTTGAGTGTATTCCTCTCCTCACCTTCCTGTTCATATATTTTCATTATTAACTCAAATTACTATTAATACTTATTACTTCTTTCAAATGTCTGAGTATCTGTTACGTTAAAGGCAAAAATCTAAAAACAAAAATGCCACTTGGGTGAATCAAATATGGCGGAAGAAAATGTCTGAAAGGAGCGTTTCAAAAAATTTCTAGCTGTGACAAGCTTCGTAAGTTCTCAAAGACAGTTTTGATCGATACCGAAAGTACTATGATACTAATCTCACAATATTATATACCTAACTTCACAGTTTTATGAAGACAAAGCTTTCGCAATATAACACCATCACCGACCTTCATCTAAGAGAAAGCACACTACTGTTGAAGTTTTTATCAGACAAAACTCCAAACATGATTCAAACTCCTAATTTTTCACTAACAGCTTCGTTCAAGAGAACAAACAAAAGAAAAAAACAAAAACAAAAGGGTATCGAGTGAACATGTGCATTATTTTATATGCGCCGTCGGCAAAAGGATTCAAAACTTTTTTTTTTGTTCAAGAACCTCGTCCTTCGGAACTGACATACAACACACACTTTCCAAGTCAAGCGTTAGACTTCTTATCGTCAGTGTGTAAGGAAAAGTTAAAAACAATGAAAATGCCCCACTGGGGAAAAATTTAAGATATAAAAACTACAATCTCACCAAAATTCAAATCGTTCAAATTCTACTGGGAACTTTGTAAAACTTTTTAAACGAAACAAAACAAAAAAACATTAAAGAAAAAAAACATGGCGGAGGCAAATTTTGACGATACCGCGCGCTCCCTCGGCAAAAGTAGGAACTAAGTCGTTAAAACAGTTTGAAAACGAATTTTTATGTCGACCTTGAACAAATTAAAAAGTTTACGAGATTTAGACTATACGGAGGTACTTCCAAAATATTCTTCCTGTTTTCCACTTAGTTTACGATTAATACTCAACAGATTGAGAAATTTAGGCGACAAATTATAACCGAAACTATGGTTTAAATTTAAAGTTTTTGAGCACGCGTCACTCATCCGGGGATTTATTGTTATACAGTGGAACCTTGTACAACGAACTTAATTCGTTCAGAGGTTTTGAAAAGAGTTACTCAAAAAACATGTGTAACATTCATTTAAATTAAAATGCATAAGAATGTTAATAAACACAGAGGTGCTGGTGCAATAAGTTCAGACTGATTAGCAATGACACGGAAAGTTCCATCGCACAATTCGAGGATTTTCCCAACCACGTCACGAGTCACTTACTTTACAATTTCTGTTGCTTGTTATGTGAGGTTCTACTGTAACCAAAAACCCCAAAAATTGCAGTTGATACTAGGGCCATCGTCTCAATCTTATTTAGCACCCATTGCAAAGCTCTAAAACCACCTCGCCTTCCCAAACAATGTGTCTCTGCCTACCAGAAGAACTCCTGGAAATTCTGTACTTCTGTCTTTGACTAACTTAGCCGTTAAAGTTGACTCAGTTAATTTAAACATCATCCAGTGTTTGATGTGTTTAGTATCAAGCAAAACTGATTCTGTTTGACCATCAAATAAACCATTAGCCCCTATTTCAAGAGTTTGGATCGTTTATTTTGAAAGTGGTGTAAGTTTATTAGATTAAAAATGAGACAAAGCAAAATAAGCACATAAGTTAGTTATGAAAGTGGCTTAAATCCAGTTTTTCTGGATGTAGGTGTGAGGCTAGAGAAAAATAATAACAACAGCTTTATAAGGTAAGGAGTCAAACTTATAAATTTATTTTACATACACACACAAAATGAAACGGGACAATATGTCTGATTAATTTATTAATTACAAAAGTATAATTTGAAAAATTAAATTAACAACTGACGAATCTGACCTGACGTCACTCTTTCAATTGACTCATTGGTAAACCTTTTGGAACAGACAAAATGGACTTAACACCACTTTCAAAATGCAGTGTTTATAAGAATCCACATCTTTATGATATACAGTATATAAATTATAAAATGGCATCTTTAAGATGACTAAACACTAAATAAAACAGTTTGAACAGTTTATTTTCCTCCGCAATTAGGAAAACTTAAATAAATAAGTCAGCGTTGGTTTGGTTGTTAGCTGTTTAAGACAAAACAGAACAAAAAGCTCTCTCAAGGTGACACACCTTAACTCCCCAGTCAGTCCGACAAATCCATTTTTTTTAATCAGTTCGACCGACAGAAAAAAAACCGAATTTCCTAATTTAATTCAAATTTATTTTCGCCGGCGTTCAAATTAAAATTAGAATCACGTAAACGATGTGAAAGCTGTTTTCAAAGGGGGTAATTAACAAACCAAATTTTGCCCCCCGTGACTCCGAACCCGAAATAAAAAAACCGGTATTTTTGCTTGACGGCGATGAAATTTCCGAAAAGATCTCCTCGGCATTTTCTTCTTTGTTGTCCTCTTCCTCCTGCTTCCCCCTTCCACCTCTCTCGCCTCTTCCTCTTTTTCTTCTTCATCCGAAAAGAAAAGGTAATAAATATACCGTATGGTGTTTGTGGCATGCTAACGATGCGGTTCACGCCTGTTATTAAACCCGAGTTTACATGTTGACATTTAACCAAGATGCATGGATAACTTATTCGAAAACAATAATTACTTCCTCCGGACAACACACCCTCCACCCTCCCTCCTCTGAAGAACGAACAATGAATCCGGAGTGATTTGTGGCCCGTGAGGAATCTTCTGTTGCGTGGGCCGCGCTGACGTCATGTCGTCTCTTTGTCGTTTTTCTACCGAAAGGCACTAACACCAATGGGTCTTTGCCTTGTGGGATGTTGTCGGAAACGTTAGATCGAAGCAAAACTAACAGATGAAGGTCAAAAAAGCAACAGAGAAGAACGACAGCGAGCGGGATTAGCTAGAATCATCCACCGGAAATCTATTTTTAAGGAAATTCCCACGAGGAATCCTCCGTTTCTCTCCCCCTTCCCTTCTTCTCCCTGGTCCTCCTGTTTGAGTTCAAAAGTTTCCAACAGATTTCATTAAGGCCCCGGTTCATTACCCCTGGCAGACTGACAACAATGCCGATGATTTAATTATGAGTCTCGCACATGTTTAAAAAAGTCGAGGGCAGTCCCGTCGGTGATAAGGATTCCGGTTTCGGTTGACTTATTGAGGTTAGGCAACAACCTCCACTGCGATCAAAAGACACATGGGTGGGGGCCTCAGACACTGACCACTGGGGACCGTAATTTCTAAGAGGTAAAGCAAACACGTGACCATTCTGACCACCAAATAATTTAAAACTCCTTCTGACCAACAGACAGACTATTGGAACCAACAAAAGTGACCGGAAATGAGGCCCACGTTTTCTTCTTTCCAGAACTCGAGTTGATTGTCATTAAAAACAAAAAAATTTGTTCTTCATCAAGCATTGGTGGAAGGGGATTCTGTACTCGAGTACTTCTTCGTTGGTTCACTTTAGAAATTTTTTCTTTTTTTTGGGGAGGAGACGTGGGAAGGAAGATGACCACAAGTATTAACGTTATTGTTTCAAGAGAGGAGATGTTTTTGTGGGGAAATGGTAGGTTTATTGTCGAGAAAGAAGAAAGAGTTGGAAGGCGAGGAGGGAAAACCTTCGAGGAGAACGGGCCAGCAGACAGGAGGCTGAGGGCTGAGGGAGGGAGGGGGCTACGATGAGACTTTCTTTAAGTGGAGATGTGTCAACAATTTTCAACCATCACGTTTTGGACTTAATCAAATATACAAACATTCTTTTCCAAACGTATCCTGCCCACATCTGTTGTTTTTAAAAACGTACTTAGTATTCAAATGTGGTAATCAGTGGCGGTTGCAGATTTGTCAATGATGTATATTAACGCCTCTCATTCCTGACGTAGAATCCCAAACCAGGCAATTTGATCACTTTACTCCTTGTTCTCCATTTCAATAAACCCTGGTTTCTAGAACCTCTCACAATAATTCCAAATTCAGTCTTCCCATCCTAAGCCATTCTAAAAGAGTTCCATAGTACTCTTTCACCTTATCTTCCTACCAAGACACCGATTTTGTATTAAACCTCAAAAAACTAAACAAACCAAAAATTTGTCTATATCTAGGCCCTATACTCCTTCCATCCTTAATCTCGTTACATACCCAACAAAATTGTATAAGGAAAGAAGCCTTGAAGCACAAAGCAACTTACAAATTTGACATTTGCCCAATTTTGTTTAAGTTTTAATCCTGTTGTAAGCAATAAAATTGCAACAAAAAAGAAACCAGATAACCAATTAGGCCAAAAACTATAATCATTTGCATGATAAGACTTAAGGGCTATAAAATCCTCTGTAAAAACTACAAGAAAATTATTCTATACAATACTAGTAATATTTTCTTGATTGGCTTCATGCAGTATTTTGATCAAGTTGATCTTCTTTGATACCACCAATATCGATAGGAATGCTTTTCCGATTGGTCATACCAACACAAAATTCTGTGGGAATTCATGGTTTTATAGTGGACGTTTTGGACCTGCTATACCCCTTCACACGTCACTAGCAACCTTTAAAAACCATACTCTCCTCGATTTCATTCTATATGATGACAGAGTTTCCGAAAATCACAAAACAAGCACCAACCTGAAGAAAACATTTCTTTTCACATAGCCTGGATCATAGAACACCCCAAAATTCCATAATAATAATACTCTATACCCTTTTCGACCCTTAGACAGCTCAAAATGTACTCACGCTCTCACGTACAGAACTTGCGAGGTGTAAGCACAAACAATATCCTCAATAAAATATGCAAGCATAATCTTTGTCCTCTGAAAATAATTCGTCAGCACAAATATCCAGATTATTGGTTCTAATCTAACTCTAATCCCGCAGGAAATTACGAAATCTAAATGGCTTCTATTTTGAGAGGAACCGGAAAGAGAAATAACAGGAAACCCAAACTATTTGATAATTAATTGATTATGTATTCGCATTGTCTGTAAATGTAAAAAGCAAATTTTTGTTGCTCATCCGTTGAGGGGTATGAAGAGATTGGAAGGTTTAACCAGATCGTGTAGTGTTATGGAAGTAGAGAGAGAGAGAGAAAGCTATAATAGTATAAAAATTATTATAAACTACATCCTTCCCTTTTTTGCCAGGTTATAGACACCAAAAAAATTTCGAACTTCTGTTGTGGTCAATTCAAAATTAGCTTAAAAAAAATCGGAGTCAAGTTTTTGGCCTACAGTAAACAAACCGAGAAGAGAAAGTAAAAGGACCAGAAAGAAAAAAAAAGAAACTTACGACTTGTCGAAAAGACATCCAGAAAAAAACAGGATGGAAATCCAATAACAAATATGTAAACACGAAGATAAGAAAGAGATCATCGGCAGCGGTCCGCGAGTAATTCAATGGGTACTTGTCAAACGGACACCGAAACATAAACTGATTCACTTAACAAAAAAAAAAGAAAAGAAAAAGAAAAAAAAGTAACATCTAAGGATTGAGTCTCGAGTGGCCCAGGGGCGGGTCCTATTCGAATACCGAATTCGAGAAATTTCACGTCCGCCATCTTCGACCGTGACTGGGCCATCTTCCCTACTTGAAAAGTCGGTAAACCTTGTCCGAATGTCCTCGCAAGGGGTTGTTGAAAACGTTTTCCTAACTCAAAATTCGCTCACGACCCCAATCACCTCCTCTTGAATGACCTAAATGAGTCTAAAGGTGCATCACAGACCCCTTATGTGTGCAGTATTTTTGAAATGGATTCCTGACAAAAGTGTGCAATATTTATGAAACGAACTCCATATGAAAGTCTGCAATATTTATGAAATGACTTCTCTAAGAATGTGTGCAGTATATTTAAAACAGATTCCTGATCAAAGTGTGCAGTATTTATGAAATGTACTCCATATGAAAGTGTGCAATATTTATGAAATAGATCCCATTCAGAACTATTTAGTGTTTATGGTGTAAATTCTTCAAAAGAGTGTGCATTATTTATGAAAATCGAGAAATTCTTCTGCCACGACTTTTGAGTACGAAGAAATGCTAAAAATTCAGTTTGGTTCCTGGTTGCAAACTAAATTCAGGTAAGAAAATCATTTCCCCATTTAAATAGATATATTCAAGTTATACTATAATCATTATAATTAAGTATTACAAAAAAAGAAAGCAGGAATCCGATTGGAAGAAACAAAACAAAAACAATCGGAAGCTGCGCATCGAATTCGCAAGTCAAAGCAAATGGCGGGGAAACGGCTGATATCAGTCGATTGTCCGGATGCGAAAAAAGTTCAGAATACTCGGATTGGCAAAAGACATAAAACGAAAGAAAAAAATCAAATTTTGAGATTGCGATCAAAAGATGATCTTGATCCGCGTAACGAATTTAACGGAAAACAGGCAGGCACGTGCAAGCCTGATCCTGTCGCTATCTCCGTTTCCCTCTAAGAAGACTCCATCACCTCATCTATTCAACACGATCATCGTCATCTTTTCATTCGGACTCCTTCTGATTTTTCGCCAAAAAGCTTTTTCCCAAGTCTCATTCGGATTCATCAAGTTTGGCGAGATTCCGTACGAAACGTGTTCAGTGGAAAGACAAAGACAAAAACGGAAAACATTTTGGATATTAATTTTGTTGTCTAAATCGGTTTAAATTATGGGAGAAAGATGTCGGAACGGTGTCAAATTGTGTTTCATTTTGATTTTCCTCGTCGAGTTATCCTCCGAGTGCGAAAATAACGGTTTCTTGTGTCAGGGTGGAAAGTGTATACCTCGGGAAAGAGTTTGCGATGGATCTTTTGACTGCGACGAAGGAGACGACGAAAAATGACTGTGAGTAACACTTTCTCAGGAATATTGTTCTGTTTCTTCATCTCTCACCGCCGAAAATGATTTCCTGGACCCCCCTCCCCCTCCCCACACTCATCCTTGACGAATTACGTTGCCCAACAAAGCCAACAACACACAAAGCGGTCAAGATTAACAAATAAATAAATAATTAAAATCGAGCGTGCGTGCATGTCTTAACCGCAAAGCGAATGCACACACTGCACGTGAGTGCATCTTCCCAGACTGCATTCTCCTTCATCTTACAATTCCGACTCACAAATCTTCTTCTTTCGCAATCTTTCCCATCTCTCGCTCGAATGATTACAAATTTTAATTATTTTTAATAAAAGAAAGGAATGATGGGAAAACAAAATGGCGGACACACGTTTTCAAAACAAAATTTGACTTTGAGATTAATGATTTAGGTGAAATCACACGGAAATGCGAACCACCCTCATGGTTTCGTTGTAAAAGCGGTCAATGCCTGAGTTACGATCTATACTGTAATGGGGAATTCGATTGTCACGACCAAACCGACGAACCTGACAACTGTACAGTCAACGGTCATACAGTCCGAACGAGTGGTGAGTTATTTGAATTGTTTGGTGTAAAGTTTTGAAGGGCTGGTCGAAGTAAGTTTTATTTTCTCTCTCTTTTCAAAGTTCATGCTACTTGTCTCCCGGATGAATTTACCTGTCTGAACAAGAACTGTATAAAAAACACGTGGGTTTGCGATGGAGAATTCGATTGCTTGGATGGTAGTGACGAGACGGTGGGTTGTGGACCTAAGGTAAGTAACCCAGAATCAGAGTCATAACTTCTTTCACAAAACATTTAACTGAGTGACAAGGTGTTGATTGTTAACAGATGGAATGCTCGGGTGGATTCCGGTGCAAAAACCGACACTGTATCATTCAGGAATTTCACTGTGACGGTGAAAACGATTGCGGCGACAATTCGGACGAAGAAAATTGCAGTGAGTATCTCCACCGCGTTCTGACAACACCCTCGAGACAGTGATAACAGAATTTTTTGTATTTCGTTCAAGCCATGAGATTTCACTCCGTCGAACACTGTACTAAGGAAACCGGTCTGTTTCTATGCACTGATGGAATCGCCTGTTTGGAAACTCAACACGTTTGTGACGGATTTCCTCACTGTTTCGATAACTCCGACGAAATCGGTTGCTCCAAGAATCAAAACATCAACCAAACTTATTGCAGAACCCTGGGCTGTTCTCACGACTGTCATTTGGCACCCAATCAAAGTGTTCTGTGCACCTGTCCACACGGATTCAAACTGGATGGAACCATGAAAAAATGCATCGGTGAGTGCGATAAATAATGACACACTACCAGGTTCCAGACTTCTTGGGTCCAATTCTCCTGTTGGAGATCAGCTGTTGTGGTGCACACTATCCTCTTCTAATTCAACCCTTCCAATAACCAATTACTATGGTTCTCAGCAACACAGTCGGTTGTTCTAGGCCTAAATAAAAAAGAAATCGGAGCCCCAAACAAATTCATCTCCATACATTCAGAATTTTGGAGTGTAGCAAGAGAAAAAGTGACGACACCAGGTGACGCAGTAAAAAATTATAATAAAAACAGTTTCAAGTGCTAACACGTGTTTGAATTTCTTGGCTTTCTTAAGTACGATTACTTTCCGTTCAAGTCTTCTTTAACTTCTGCTGCTACCAGTTGTAGTATGTATGAGTCGAAAGTAAATTCTTTTCGTGAATGGCGATATCACTATAAATTGGTTCTTCGGGTCCGATACCATTGTGTTTAACACTAAACCCACCTCCTATCAATTGGCTGCTCAATTTATTTATATTTCAATACTTCTCATACACACATACTCTTTAGACTTGTGACAGACACTGATTTTAAACTCTTTTCCTACTAGTCTGTTGTTTTCATTTTCTGTATCTGATAACAAATATCATCCTCATTTTCACTTTGTGTCTGTGGTTGGTTCAAAATCTTTTTGGGTACTAGCAATGACCTAGTCGTTTGTAAACTATACAGTTTGGTTATAGGCTCTATATACTCTAGTTCTAGTTCCAAGATTGTTCTAAAACTTGATGGCTATGGGTAATGTTCAGTTGCAAAAATATTGCGCACTTTATCTATATTTGATTTCATAAATGTTGCACACTGGCTTAGAGTATTCATATCGTAAATATGGCACACTTTTATCTGGATTTGATTTCATAATTATTGCACACTTTTAGGTAGTATTCATTGCAAATCTAAAGCACAATTTCTGGTAGTATTTATTTCATAATAAATGCACAGTGATTTGATGTACTCGTTTCATAAATATTGCACACTATCTCGGAGTATTGATTTCATGATTATTGCACACTTTTAGGTAGTATTCATTTCATAATTATTGCACACTATCTTGGAGTATTCATTTCATAATTATTGCACACTATCTTGGAGTACTCATTTCATAATTATTGCACACTATCTTGGAGTATTCATTTCATAAATAGTGCGCACTTTTAGGTACTCATTTCATAAATAGTACAAACTGAGTCGAAGCACTCATTTCATAAAGATTACACGCCGTCTTCAAGATGTCAGGCATATAGTCAGTTGTCTGCTTGTGGGTAATTGATGTCAAAATACGCGTGCGGATGAATATGATCAAAATAAATAAATTGTGACTTTATTTATAGTTCCGAAACCGAGCTTTCAATTGATCAGTCAAATAAATTACCCCGGTAACTGTCAAAATCCTGTTATGCTTACTAGTGGTACAGTATTGAGACATAAAAAGGTATATACAGGGATGTCATACCTGATAGAGCAAGTAAAGCGATGGCTTGCATACCCTCACGTATAAAAAATGAATTTATACTGACAGAAATAAAGTGAAAACATAAATCAAAGCTGAAAAACTTTTTTTACAATTAAAATTTATTGTTCCGACAGACATAAACGAGTGCGAAGAATTCGGTTTCTGCTATCAACGATGCACCAATCTAAACGGAAGTTACCAGTGTTCGTGCGATGAAGGCTACAACCTAATGTCGGACAACAGGACTTGCAGAGCTAAAGGTACGACACGGAAAACCGGAAATGGAGTATGTAAATTATAACTCTTCCTCTTTCCCCGATTCTAATCCATTTTTAATTTCCTCAAGGTGGTGAACCTCTTCTACTCTTCTCATCATTCAATCAGATCCGAGGAATATACCTGAAATCTCAGGTCTATTTCTCCGTCTCAAATCAACTAAATCGAGTGATCGGCGTTTCCCACAACGGAAGACATGTTTACTGGACGGAAATCAATCGGTCGGAAGCGAGTATTATGAGAAGCAACGAAGATGGAAGTGAGAGAACTGTCATCGTTAATTCAGGTACGATTTAAGGAGCAAATTCCCAGGTTCGGTTTGGTCTTGATTTTATTTCTGATATTTTTTTTAAAATCTACTTTAGGGCTTGGACTTCCGGAGGATTTAGCCATCGATTATGTTACCGGAAACATTTACTTTACTGATGTGGAGAAGAAGTGCATTGGGGTTTGCACGGAGGATGCTGTTTGTGTCATTCTTCACAATAAGGACATCGACAAACCTCGAGCAATCGCACTTTATCCTCAAAAAGGGTAATTTTTTAAAGGATCGAAGTTTCTGTCTAACAGTAAACTGTAGTAAACAAATATTTATAAAAGCTTATAGACAGTGACGAAAAATTTGGACGAAGTAAACCGCCACTCGACAAAAGACTTTCTCAGCCTAAGCGAAACATAAGATCGATTGTATGTAAACACTTAAAATTTTTCGGATAGATCACAAACCGCGTAAAAAAAAATCTATAACGTTTACTGAATGCCATTATACCAGGAAAAGATAAACTCAAATAAAGCTATAAATATAAAACTAATACTATATGACAAATACACTACTACTACTGTATAGTTGGGCTCCAATACGAGTTGGGCTGGGACATCTCATGCTGACAAACGACCTAGAACTAAGTATACATTCTACAACGAATATATAATATACCAATATAAAACTAAAAAGATTCGTTTGTGGATTTAAAAGAACCAAAGTTAGATACCTAAAGTTTTTTTTGGTTTATTACAAACCGCATAAAAAAGGTCTACAATATTTGGGATGTGTATCACTGTCACATAGTCAAAGGGACTGTTCGGTTTCACCAGTGAAGATGCCAACAACTGTAGGTTGATAGCTTTGGTGTGTTTACTGTGAAACGCACTTCCGTTACAGTCATATTGCGCAAATGTTCTAAATTTTTTTTGTGCGATTTGTAATTAGACCAAGAAAACCGGAAGTGTGGATAACGGTTCCAAAGTTTTGAACAAAATTGTAACAAGTGGTCTCTTTCCTACTATCAGACTCATGTTCTGGACCGACTGGGGAAAAACTCCAAAAATCGCCTCTTCCGGAATGGACGGAACAAATCCGAGTACCATAGTCGACAGATCGGTGGAATGGCCTAACGGACTAGCACTGGATATCAGCAACGACCGAGTTTATTGGGTGGATGCAAAAGCTATGAACATCGAAACCGTTCGCCTGGACGGCACCGACAGAAGGGTTTGTAGTATGATAAACCTGAACCTTAACCAAGGTTTGATGGACTTCGCTTCAAACGCAACTTTTTGTTCGCAGGTTGTTTTGAAACAAGCTGTAAAACATCCATTTTCCATCGCCGTATTCGAAGATATGCTGTACTGGTCCGACTGGGAGAATGTTCAGATTGAAAAATGCAACAAGTTCACGGGGAAAAATCACTCGTCACTTGTGAAGGAGAAGAGAAGTGGAGACGAAAGAAACAAGCACTACATATACGGAGTAAGTTGAGAGCAATGCGGGATTTCATTCAAAGATGGCGGATGTCATGAAAACTTCTTCTTCAGAACCACACCTCATAGTCAGCCGATTGACTGGCTTTTTGCCGAATTTAAATTAAAATTTGACTTACCCGATTACAGGTTCACATTTACCATCCGGCTCTTCATCCGAGGGTGGAAAATCCGTGTCACTACCACGCCTGCTCCGATTTATGTCTTCTGTCTCCGAATAACACTTACAAATGTGCTTGTCGCGAAAGTTTCGAACTCGCAGCCGATCTACACACATGTCGCAGTGAGTATTTTTGTCACCGAATTCAACAACCATCACTGAAATAGAATAACAGAAAACAGTTCACTCCAGAAACCATTTGCCAGAAAATTTTTCCAACAATCGATTCCAATCATACCGAAGTTGGTCACTACCGAAAAACCCAAACAGGAGACTCTCATTTCATAATTAATGCACACTCATCGAAAGAACTCATTTCACAACAGAGGGATCACGTTTTCAGGAGAAATCAGTGATTTTCATTTCATAAGTAATGCACATTCATGAAAATTGCTCGTTTAATTAGTAGCCTATTGCAAATTCAGGAGACATTCATTTTTCATAAATAATGCACAGTCACCGAAAGATCTCGTTTCAAAATAATGCACACCCAGGGAAAGAACTCATTGCATAAAAATGCACAGACATCGAACCAACGTATTTCATAAATAATGCACACTTATCGAAAGTTCTCGTTTCAAAAATAATGCACAGGTATCGAACTAACTCATTTCATAAATAATGCACATTCAGAGGAGGCTCAGGGATAAAATTATCCAGTGGGTGTGGTGAGCTTTCCCGTCCACGGGAAAGCTCACCACACCCACTGGATAATTTTATCCCTGAGCCTCCTCTGAATGTGCATTATTTATGAGAAATCAGCTAGGAAAATGGAAGCAGGAAAGTGTCGTCAATTTCTCTTTTCAATGATCTTTCCAGGACGATCAAAGTCGCTCGAAGTAGCTGTCGCTGGAAGGACTCACTTAAGCTTCATTTCACCTCGACTGTTGGGCAAACAAAGCGAATCCAAATTAAACTTAGCAGACACTGTCAACACAATCGGATGCATGACGTACGATTCTCTGACCGGAAATCTAATTATCAGTGACACAGACAAGAGAAAAATCTTTCGTCACAACATCCGCACTAAGGAAACAGTAAGCCGTCACATCCTCTTCCACTTGCAATCCTCTGGACACAGGATTCAAGATGTCTTCTCATAAATCACGACTTATTTTTAGAGCGTTATGATTGGTTCCGGTTTGGGAAAAGTCGTCTCGATGAGTTTCGATTCCTATGGAAACAATTTGTACGTTTGTGACGAAGAGAAAGCGAGAGTCGAGGTTTGGAGCATGACAACCAGGTATAGTATGACAGTCTTCAAGACGTCCGGTGGTGAGATTCCACAAAGCGTGGTTGTCGTACCTGAACATGGCGTTTTCTTCGTTGCTGTCGTCACTTCAACCGGATCTATAACCATAACCCGCGTGAACATGGATGGAACTCAGATTCTACCACACATCACCGGTAGTAAGATAGTAGGGCCGAAGGTAGCGTTATCTTACGATGCGAAGACTCAAAGGATCTTCTGGTTTGATTCAGGAGCGGAGATTATTGAATCGATGAATGTGAGTGTTGAGAATTTCAAGTTTTAGCCATTTCCTGGGATTGATCGACCATCTACTTTCTGTGCTTTCTATCAGTTTGAGCTCCTCTTCACAAGTTTACTTCCTTCCGCTTCATCCTCCCACTTCCGATCTTACACTATAACCGAATTCACGGTCATAAACTATATCCGCTCTCGCTTCTAACACTAAATCTGTTCACAGATCGATGGTTCGCACCGTCAAGTTGTTCAGATCACCGAAGGTATTCCGGTTTCGATCGCGTCACAAGATGGAGTCTTGATGTGGATGGATCAGTCGTCACCGAATTTCTATTCTTACGATGTGTCAGCTTCCCCCGAGTTTTATCCCAATGGGAAAACCGTTTTCAAAATGGGTGAGAATCGTTTTTCCTATATTTCAAGTTCGTTGAGACAGATCCTGTATCAACTGTAACTCAGATTGGCCACTGATGATGAGCACGAACCACTGTTATCATACATAAAGGTTGCAGACAATAACCTCCAAGGTTTTAATCAGAACTCGATTGTGATTACAGATGCGGAGAATGATTTGCCCCAGACTATAGCAGTTCTAACAGAGTTCCAGTCGCATAACCTGCATCCTTGCCAAGATTATCTGAAACACAGCTGCAGTCACCTCTGTCTCGTGACTGTCGGTAATCACGGAGTATGCGGTTGTCCATTAGGAATGCACTTATCGACCGACAATAAAACTTGTGTCAACCCTGCTCATTGTACCGATCATCAGTTCAAATGTCGAACAGATGATATTTGCATATCGAGAATTCAGAGATGTGACGGACATTCAGACTGTCCCAGCGGAGAAGACGAGAAAGACTGCGAGGTAAACAACTGCAAGGATAATCAGTTCAAATGCGGCAACGGTCAGTGCATCGCGTTATCGGAAAGATGCGATAACGAGTACGACTGTTCGGATCACAGCGACGAAGCCGAGTGTCCGTTTCACTGCGAAAGCAGCGGAGATGACTTCCAATGCGGTTCAGGCGAGTGCATACCCAAGCTCTGGAAATGCGATTTTGTTGAGGATTGTCACGATGGTTCGGACGAACACAACTGCGAAGCTCGATCCTGCGCTCCAGACAAGTTCAAGTGCAAGAGTGGAATGTGCATTTCCGCTGGATGGGAATGCGACGGAGACATCGATTGTGCGGATGGCAGCGACGAACATGAAAAGTGTGAAGTGGCCACCTGCAAGTCTACCGAATTCCAGTGCGGGAACGGAAGATGCATTTCAGTACGGTTTATATGCGACGGTGAAAACGACTGCGGGGATGGAAGCGACGAGTTGCACTGCAGCACTCACGAGAAAGAGCCCAGCTGCGGACTGGATGAGTTGCTCTGCAGTAAAGGAAGCTCGAAATGCGTGCCGCAGAAATCACGGTGCAACGGAACGGCGGAATGTCCTCGCGGCGAAGACGAAATGGATTGTGCCAACTGTCTACCGATGGAGTTCCAATGCAGAAACCTAAAATGCATCTACAATAAATGGGTTTGCGACAAACAGAATGACTGCGGAGACAATTCAGATGAAGATCCCGTTCTGTGTGCTCATCGAATGGGAAGCGTCGGCAGTATTCAAGCATGTCACGAATTTTCATGCAAATCAGGCGAATGTCTACCTCTGCACCTCGTTTGCAACGGAATCAATAACTGTGACGATGGTTCGGACGAAGGAAAAAACTGCGATTCTGTCTGTAAGCATAGTCCATGCGAGCAAATATGTATGCCCACTCCGGTGGCAGGAAGATGCGCGTGTCGTAAAGGATTTTCACTGAACAGCGATGGACGGTCGTGCACAGATATCGACGAATGCGCACAGGAAAAATGTTCCCAAATCTGCCACAATACTCCAGGAGGGTTTAATTGTAGTTGTTCTGCTGACTACCTTCTCAAATCAGACAGAATGACGTGCAAGGCGAAAGGTGGTCCAATGTCTTTCATACTAAGCGGAGACGATGAGATTCGAATGATAAGTCACGACTTCAACAAAATGGATCTCGTCGCCTTTGATCCAGGCGCGCAAATCTTAGGCCTGGATGTGGACACCAGAAGGCATCGAGTGTACTGGAGCTCAGGTACGTAAACACTGACAAAGCCTCGCTACAGCGATTTATTTGAAAATACTCAAAAGCCTTCTCTTCCAGGCTCTTCCAATAAAATCAGCGTGTTGGACATAGCTACAGGACAAAAAACGTTCATCCAAGGTGTCGATCATCCCGGAAAACTGTCCTACGATTGGTCGACCGGAAATATTTACTACATCGACAATTCGAGTCCGAACAGCATCAAAGTCTGCCATCTTGCTAACAAAAGACGATCCACCGTTCTGACAGTCCCTCAAGGAATCGTCATTTCCAGCCTTGTCGTCGATCCTTCTTCCGGTTTGATCTTTTACTCTCAGGTTCGCTCCTCGACTCTTCAGAGGCCCGTCTCAGAGATTCTCAGTTATTCGTTCCTCGACCAGAATTCGACCGTTCTCGTGTCGTCCGACGTGAGCTGGGTCAGCGGAATCGTAGTCGATCGGATTCGAAGATACGTGTATTGGTCTGATCTGTACTATCAAGTCATCGAAAAAGTTCGCTTCGATGGAGGACAGAGGCAGATCGTTTACCAATCCCAGGTAATTGGGTGAAATAAATTCGGGATTTTTTTTACGCGGTTTGTAAACAAATAAATAAATACGTCAAATGGTTTTGCTTACAATGGAGAACAACTTTACTGTCAAGTATTTTGAGTAAAAATAAAAATGAAATGATTTCAATTAGGTACACAGACCTGAAAGCTTGACTCTGTTCGAAGACTCATTGGTCTGGTTGACGAGGGGCTCTGGCGAGATAAAGAAATGCGTTTTGTACGGAGAACACAAAGGACACTGCGACACGATATCCCTTTACATCTACGACACCAAATTCGTGACGATAATGCAAGAAGCTCGTCATCCTAATGGTAAGTCAAATAACATCGTCCAATATTTAGATTATCGAGGCTTCATACACGTCCTCCATCCGGTGACTTAACATGTTAGCTTCTTCCCTCCGGGATGAACAATGTCCTCTAAACTGTTTCAGTGAGCAATCCTTGCGGAATGGACGAATGCGATGCGTTCTCAGTCTGTGTCACAACATTGGAAGGTCCGAGATGTCTCTGCGAGGATGGAGTCGTAGTGTCTCCGAATGAGATCTGCGACCACAGGAACGCCAAAAGCTTTTCTGAATCTCGGTAAGGCCATTTTTGATTAACTACAAAATAAATGAAAAGCTAATTTACTTCTGATGAACGGTTTCTGCTGACTTTTTGGTTCAGGTCTCTTGGAGAAAACTCAAAAGAATTCCTGACTTCTGAGAAAGAATCTTTGCCGGGAAGCAGTTCGGCAGTCATTGGGATCTTAATGACCGTCCTCATCATTTGCGGACTGTTCGCGGGTTACCTTTATGTCAAGAAGCGGAAGAGTAACGTGATTCTGGAAACGATGCACTTCCAAAATCCTTCTTTCGGTCTCTCCCACCTGGAAAGCAACTTCCATCACAATGAATTGATCCCCAGTGAACATCGATACGAAAATCCAGATCCAAAACTTATTCAGGTGACTGTTTTACCTTTTTATATTGGCTATAAGCTTTGATAGATACCTAGAACTGTACCTAGAATCTAATTAACAATTCTAAGGGTTAGAAATATTAAACTTCTGGTTAATACGTCCCTCAAGTCAAAGTTCTGGAAGAATAAAAGAATTTAGGCTCACCTTATTCACATGTTTCTCCTTATTTTAGAGCTGAACTCGTGCTCGGTGGAAGTCCGGTTTGGAAAGTATTTCATAAATATCGCACACTTTTCTGGAGAATTTGTTTCAAAGATATCGCACACATTCTTGGAAGATTCAAATCATAAATAGTTCACATTTTTTTGAGGATTTGTTTTAAGTAATATTTCATACTTTCTTGAAGATTCATTTCAAAAATACTGCACACTTTATTGGAGAATTCAATTCATAAATACTACGCACTTGGTGAATTTGTTTAAAAATACAACATGAGTTCTTAGAAGATTCATTTCATATATATTGCACACTTTCTGGAAAATTCGTTTCATAAATACTCCACACTTGGAGAAATCATTTCATAAACAAATTCTTGAAGTCGAGACCTAACTTCCTTCCACTGAGAATGTCTTCAGGTAGAAAACAAGCGAGACATCTGACCAAGATCAAACTAAAAGAAAATTCTGCTCTTCAACCAAAAATTTGAAGCTTAGCTGATTAATAGCCAAATTTCAACCCAACTAACACTTATTGCAACAGCTGCGAAAATCTCAAATTTGTGTCTAAGTGTAAACATAAGTCAACTAAAGTCTTAACCATAACTCTGGTAGCCCAAACCACAGGCTTTCATCTTTGTCTTAGGAACTGTTAAAGTTATTGCCTCAAACTTAGTAAGATACAAAAGTGCTTTAACAGCACCAAAGATTCGTCCGCATCCCTTCGAGACATGACTGATTGTTTGGTTTTGTGTTCACAGCATCCGGACGGTAAATTCGGAGTTCTCTCCAGGGAAAAGGACTGCGATATGAGGATGGGAAGGAGCACCAAATCAGAGCTAAAAGACTACGATTCAGATTCGGATAACTACGACAGGACAGACATGAAAGCGAATCTCATCCGCTAACAACTGTTTATTCGTGATTTTTGTTTTGTTTCCTACTGTCCGTTGTAAATGTTAATATTTATTTACTGTCTGTTTATTTTGTTTTGTTTTCTGTTGTCTCCGATTTATTTCCAACATTTAAATGATCGTTCGAGTTTGGTAAGTGAGAGCCCACTTCAAGTGTCCAATCGAGATTTTTAATTTTCCATGTTTGTTTTGTAAATGAGCTTTCTCACAAAAGCTCACTGTTTAGAGACACACGCTGAAAGAAAGATTGGTTAGCAAATAATCATTTTGAGTTATAAAAAAATTAATAACTTACTAATAGTCAAGTTACTGGGTGTAACTTCACAAGGAAATAAATCGATTTGGAGACCAAAAACCAAATTCAAATTCTCGTTTTGAGATACAGCAGGAAGGAGGAGGAATCTTGTATGGCGGTCTCTCTGAAATGAAACCGTCAAAATTAAAACGAGTCCGTTTAGTTAGACAAGTGTTAGCGCTAACATTTACAAAGATGGCGCTTTTGTAAAAATTGTTGTTTTAGATTTATATATTCGCGCGTCTTCACTTTATTTCGATAAGTGAAGTGAACGCGGTCATTTATTTATTTATTTTTATACGGCGTTCGGTTTTTATTGTTATTTATGTCATCTAAATAATTTTTAAGGCGATTAGTCGAATCAAAGCTTACGAAATGTTCCTATTTATGTTAGTTAACAAATTTACAAAGCTTTGGTTAAATGTTATAGTAACATGTTCGCTGTCCTGGATCTCGATTCGACATCCATTCGCTTTTAAATATTTTAAATCCTTTTGTTTTTGAGACTAGAGCACACATTCTTGTTTATACTGTCTAATTAGTATTTTGATTAGGTTTGAAAAATGTTTGCTTTTCGTCCTGATTTGGAAAGTTTTGTTTTGTTTTGTTTAGCTGAAACAAATCGGGCAGCGAACGTGTCATCGAAATTAGTTTTTTTGTCAAGTTGTATGAATTCCTTTTTGGTTGAATGAATACTTTTTATGTCTATATATTTATATTTTGTTCTGTTATTATTTTTAATTTATTATTTTCTTTTTAGTGGAAATGGTAATTTTGAATGAAAGTGGTAATTAGTTTTAAGGTCTAAACCCCTTGCGGGGGTTATGAATGGAGTGAGGAGTTCTGATTAATATATCATTTAGTCGCTGACAAAGCTTTTTGTTTTTTATTAACCTTCATCCTGCACTATAAAATACAGTAAAAGATCCTTATTCGCGGGGGTGTGCTCCACAAATTTTCCGCAAACCGTTAGCAACCGTTAATTCATACACCTACACCAAGGGTGGCCAACGCGTCAATCGATCGACACCAAAGCTAAATAGCTTGTTTTCGCTTAAATTAATATTTGAAACTCTTAATTCGATAACTTATTCATCCAGTAATAAACTATCTGTGCAACGTGCCCTAATTATTTGTATATTTAAATAAACAATACAAATGAATGTTAGCTTTTAGATTAATTATGGGTGCAACGCTTATAAATATATATTAATATGTTGTGAAGGTATAATATAATGCTTTGTTTACTTGTTATAATTCTTTTTAATTAAAATTCTTGTTATTATTTATTAAATATCTACTAAAATTTGAAAATTCACTCATCATAGGATAAAGGTTTGGCCACACCTGAGCTACAATCTATAAAGTACGTGTCGGTAGTGCTCAAAGAATGCCAACACACCGAATACCTTTTAACACCAATTGGATCAGCGACACCCGTGAATAAGAACCTTTCATTGTATACACCAAATGTCAGCAGACCGTAGTCAGATGTTTTGTGTTCACAACTAAATGACTGCGGATTTTTGCACAGCCACCTACTTACAGAGCACTCACTCACAGAATTTTTAAACCAATAAAATTTTTATACCCTAAATCTGTGATCATATTGTTATTTTCTGTATGAATTAATATCTCAAGTATTCCCACTAATTCCATAAATTCTGTATGATATAATTTATTTAAAACTGAAAAATTTACAAACTTATCTGAAAAAAAGAAAACCAACCAAAACTTTAAGTCAAATAATTTTCCCAAAAATTTATTGCAACAAATAACATTAAATTACAACCAATCACATCACTTTTAAATAGAATAAATTAAATACCTAATTAATTATTGGAATAATATGATTTACGATTTTACGTCAAAAAAACGAGTTCAGGAGAACTTTCTTAAACAAAAACAAATGAAATTAAATAAATACGTCATTTCTGTCTAACAAATTTCTAACAACTCTCTTCTTAAAACACCTATTTCTAACTGCACATGATTCCTTTTACTAGATTTCAACCTCGATAATTCTTTAAAGCCAAAAAAATTCACATTCCACACCATTCAAATCTATTAGACATTCATCTTTAAATAACTTCTGGGAGACCAAGAAAATTCTGTCACTTTTGTGTATGCTTCCAAGTCTTATTTGTTGACTATTGTGTGTTTCAACAACAACAAAGTACCTCCAGGGTATTGTGTTACACTCTGAGTCACACAAACGTAAACTTACTCTTAATCCTTAGCCATAACAAATAAGACTTGAATGGGAATAATCATTACTACCCTTTTCTTCATCCCCAGTCGTGATGATGTTATGTATAACAGGTACGTAGAAGACTTTAAAAGCGTCATATTTTCTTATACTCACCGGGTTAAAAATTAATTAATAAATTGCCTGAGACCCCCCGTTATTGAAATAAACAATAAAATTGATTAGAAATGATCGTGATTTCTGGTTACTTGGGCAGTTTGTCAAACACGATTTGGAAATTGGTTGTCTTTAATTTACAATTGTTAAGACCTTTTTTTAAGTGGCAATATAAGTAACACTTCCTTTCCAAATATTTGACGCGTTTAGATGAGCCAGAAATCGAACATAAATAACAGTCAAAACGAGAGGACAAACTTTAAAAATACATTATCATGTTTCATCTTAAATGTTTCTACTTGTCTACTTTTCCTTCTTGTCTTTTTCCGGTTCTTCTCCATCCAAAATGCTTGCCGTTTTATCAACTCGAGTCTTGTCAACTGGATACAACCTGCATAAAAATGAATAAATTTAGTTTGTTCCCCGAAAAATCGTTTCAAATTGAAATATATAAAATTAATGCAAAAATCAAAGAAAGATTCGAATTTGCCGTCATTTTTGCAGTAAATTGTTGGCAACCGTGGAATAAACAACAATTTGAAAACTGAAAGGTTAGGGTTAGTAAAAATGGGCCGTTATTTCAACGACGTATTTCTATCACTGAACAATATTTCAAAAACAAAAAAAGTCTGGTGGCCCCAAGTGCCAAACAAAACCAACCAAAATGTGAGTATGCAACCCAAATCCATGCACTTTACGATTCCCCCAAAAAATATTCTAATCTAAAGACAAAAATCTCTGTTTTCTATTTAATTCAAACCTTGCGTCTGCGTAGCATTTTTTTGCTGCATTTGGCGGCAAATTCAAATCTTGCATTGATTTTGTGACTTCCTATACACCCAAAACTTACCATCTTTGATATAAATAAATAAGAAATATCACATCATCTCTAAAGCAAGCAACTCTGTGAGCTGTTGGCATCGTTATGATAAATGCGAATACGTCATCGATAAATGTATTAAATGCTTTATACATAAATGCTCTCCAGGGCAAGGCTTCGACGGATTTCAATCGGTAGTTAACGAAAAGCTGTGGCAACATGAATAGGAAACCAAACGCGTAAACGCAATTGACTAAACTGTGAATGCACCACGAGTACCTGCAACACGAATGATTTTGGTTTTGGAATATCTTTTAAGAAGTTACTGTCCAGTGTAGCTGAAAATTGTGAATCCTAAGAGATGACAGGTTGGAACCAAAATGGAAGATATCACGCAGTAAATAATTGAATATGGCAATGATAAGTCAGAACAGGATGATAAAAGGAAAGTCATGGCTATAAGCTCCAAAGTCTCTTGAAGTCAAGATACCCACCAGCTTTTATGTGGTTGATAAAGTAAAGAGTAAATGGCTCCAGCAACGCACAGAGGATATAAGAAATATGAAAGATACTTCATGCTCTCGGCGTCATACTCATTTGTTTGCTTCTCGGATTCTGACGACTCTGCTGAGTTTCTTCTTCTTATTACTTTCACCACTTTCCAAAACTAAAAATTAAGAAAAATTCTGTCAAATCAAATTAATTACTCAACCTTTCATGACATTTAAAATAAATATGATTGAACTTCTGCACAAACTCCTTTCATCAACTCAAACCTCATTCAAATAGCCATAAAATATTCTCTAATCTCCAACTTCAATAAAACCAGTCAACAGCTAACCAGGTCAAGCAAAAACAACTTTCCAGCAGAATTTCCTAACATAAAAGCCTTAAAACAATGTCCCACCTCAATAATAGTAGCAATTCCACTAGGCACCAACACTATCATTGAAGCTTTCTCATCGACTAAATACAAGAAAATCACAGCTTGACTGAAAGCTCTCCACAGCACTGTTCTGTAAGATAAACCTTCCATTGTCGATTTGTTCTTCCAGAATTTCACGTCGTTTTTAAATGCCAGGAAGTCAAACAACAACTGAAAACAAATACCAAATTTATTACTGCTCTCTTTCCAACTTCAGTGAAGACCTACAAAAAACTCAACAAAAACTTACATGGAAAGCAGAGATAACGATTGTGATACAGAGTAAATAAAAATTTGTCCCAGCAAAGAAACTTTTAAGATCATCAACATCCCTGGCGCTGAATCCTGTTTTCCTTAATGCCAAAACAGTGCTTTCAAGTTGAACCATAAACCGAAGTTTGCCTGAAATTTGGAAAGGTTAACATTCAAATAACTGTTTGAACAGCCCCTCCATCCCAAACGTCTTTTATCAAAGATGGAATTAACTTACCAAAATAAACAGGAGAGTATCTAAATAATACTTCATCAGTAGAGCTTTTCATCAACTTTAAATCTTCCAATCGAGTTTCTAGGAAGTTATAAGTCATTATTGGCAGAAATTTATTATCCTTTGTTAACCTCATAAAATAGTAAATTTCTTGAGGTATATTGGTTTTTGGCAATAGAAGAGGTTCAGTTAACATATTAATGGTCACTTTTGACTTTAAGTGTGAGACTGGTTTAGCTGAATCTTCAATTTCCTTCTGTTTCTTCTTAAAATTTGTGTTTGACTGATCCTAAACAAATGAAAATAATCAAAAACACAATAAATTTTCAATTGTATGGCTCGAAACATGTTAAATTGTCACCAACCATTCCAATTAAGATTTTCCCTTCAAAACATATAATTCACACAGCACATATGTCCTAAAAAAAAAGACAATGTACACTAGTGAAATGAACCTATTTTAGTATTCACTTGTTTTATTGAGAGGTTGTATTTTGAAAAATTAATCTTGGTCTTCTTCGAAAACTGCATTTTTATGGCTTTGATCTTGATTCTTGTGAAAAATGACTAAATTGTTTGAGTTTTGGTTGGCTAATTGAAATGTAAATACTGAACACAGAAATTAACTTATAATCATGTCATTCGTTAAGTATCAGTTATGAACCTGTAACTGGTTGTAGTTTAAATTTTGATATGAATGTCAGAATTATTTACTGATTGCTCCACTCACTGCTTCTTTGAAACTATTTCATTACTAGAATCACAACGAGATGTTATTATTCTATATCAGAGTTAGTATTTAAGGAGTAAAAATAAAACTGTAATGCTATGTTTAAGGAAGTGTAACATGTAAATTGATTTACAGATGAATACAGCATTAGTACAATCCCTTGTTGTGGTGGCTGAGGGTGGACACACAAAAGGGCTAAAAACCCAAATACATCTTCATAATAATATGAGATCAAAAATTTATCCTTCTCCAAAATGATATGATGAGAAAACCTCAAAATAACTCAACACTCACCTCATCCTTCAACAAATTAAAGATGTATGAATCAGGAACTCGTTGCTGTGTTAGCTGTATCTTAAAATAAACAGCTTCCTTGTTTTGAACGAGTTTGTACCATTGGGCTCCATAATTATCTGATGGTGAGGGCACTGTCACCACATGCAAATAAAAGGTTCCATTGTTTCTAACTGATGCAGGGATTTCTACTGAAAGTTTCCTGAAATAAAAATTAACACAAACCTTACCTCTCTTGAATCAAAGTGAGGTTATTCTGTCAATATTAATATTTTATACAGCTTTGAGCTTGTCTCACTGATAAATTAAAAGAATTTTACAACAGAGTCAGAGTGACTGAGAAGAAATTTCAAATCCAAACTAAATTTCAAAAATTGGATTGCTTAACTTACCTCTCCCACGGTTCAAAGTAGGGAAAACTTTTTATGACATCGACTAATCTGACATTATCGTGACTTTGTAATTGACTATTTATCGATGTGTATAAATACAAATCCAAATTCGGTTTATCATATAAATACGATTTGTAACAATTCTCCGGCTTGGGACATGTGGGAGTAATAAACAACTGAGTTATATTCCAAATAGTATAAATAACATAAGCGCAAACGACTCCAAAACAAAAGGTTGACAGAGAAAAGAATTTAAGCATTTTAAACTGAATTCGCTATTTGACAAAAAATAAAATAAAAATTTGGACACTAAAAACTCATTGTGGAATATTCTTGATCATGATTATCTTAAATGAATAGACAGCGTCTCGTCCCGTTCCGAACGAGCCATGATAACACGTCAACATACGGATGATGTTGCCAAATTTCTTGCTTTTGCACTTTTTTACCAAAAATTTTAAAGTGACCGTTACAATTATTGTTTTCTTTTTTTCAATAAAAATTCCTCAAATGCAGTTAAAATTTTTCAATATCGTCATACTGTCTACGTTTTCAACTCCGTTTCAGTCATTTTTCCGTATTTATGGGTTTCAAGAAGGCTGAGAGGATCTAAGGGCTGAATCTAAGGTATGAGATCTAAGGGCTTCAGAATACTTACCTTCAGAGTGAAAAACACAATTCATCAACTGAGTAACTCTATTTAGAGTTTTAAAGATTTTAAAAATGCATATTTACTTGGTAAACAGGTGGCTGTAAAGTAGGAGATACCATAAAATAAGACAAAAGTTTTAGAGACAGCAATTATGATTTTAATTCCTGTCATGGTTATGTAAGTAATGAATTCACAGAAAGACTCAAGGCTCAGTGGAAATCTTCTTCGATGGACACTAGCTGTGAAAACATAAATCACACGAAGTCACACTTTACCGAAGGTGAATTATTAATGATATCAAAAACCAGGTTGGTTGTAGATATAGGGAATTCAGGGGTTTGTAGTGATCTGTGGCCTAGTTGTGGCTTCACTGATTTTAAATCAAGTAGCTAGTGAGTTCTTAAAGAGGTGCGACCACTATCATTGCTGTTATTTCTTTTATCATATTCAAGTTGAAACTTGAGTCTTCTTCAAGACACTCATGTGTGGGCAAAAAGTTTAGCAAAGACACTGTGTGATTAGCCTAAGAAATAACTTCAACCAATTAATATGCACCAGAAGTGCTAAAGAGGAAGATACAAATACTATAAAAACTAGAATAAATCTCTGAAAAGGAATAAAGTATTTAATATTTAATTATATTAACCACTTTATGTATACAAACGAATTGTGGCATCGGCTCCGCTGCTGAACACCCACGGTTGAGTGGGATGAAATATAACCGAAAAAATACCAAAATCATTGACGGATTCGTGATGAGATAAACGTTTCAAAGGCACGATTAACGGATTCTGTAGTAGGTCGTTATAGACCATACCGTGGCAAACGATTAAATTCTTGTCATCGGAAACGGACGCGAAAAGAGGATACCGTTTGTGAAAAGCAACACCTCGGACCGCACAACTGTGAAGCCGAAGAGTTTGGTAAGGTTCAGTCGAGAGATCTAAATCGAACCACAGCATTTTCCTATCGTAAGTTCCCACCAACACGTTATCTCCTCCCGGATGGATGGCCATCGATGAAATCCATTTTGAATTCGATAACAATTTCTTTACTAATTCCTGTTTCATTAAATCGTAAATCCGAATTATTTTCTGCGTCTGAAATCAACAAGAAAACGAAGTCACATACCGTGTCAAAGGATTTTTGGAAGTAGGAAATCTAAAAACTCTTGAAAACTCACAGCGACAAACAAATGTGGTTTAATTGGATGAAACAAGACGCACTGAACCAGTCCTTTGCTCTTATTGAAAGGGATTTGAGACCTTCTCTTTGATAGTTGATGAATTATCACAGAACGATTGCCTCCGTCCGGCATTACTGTTGAGAAGTAATCTCCACGCCCATGCCATGATACCTAATTGTAAAGTTTAAAGATAAAATTATTCCAATGTCATTTACCATATTAAGTTTCATTCACACTGAGCTTATTTTTACAAAAAACAATTTGTGAATAGTGTGAAACTTACCTGCGTCACTTCCTTAAAATGATTTATTATGATTCTGATTCCTTTGAGCCATTCCTCACTATTAGGATTGATTGCTTCCCACTGAACAGCTGTTTTCACTCTATCGGGAACTGAAAAACCAGAGTTAAAAAGTTAACTTCAATTCATGAAGTCTATACAACCTAACGAATTCCTTGTAAAGTGTCATAAACTCTCATTCTTACTTATAACATCCGACTCGGGCGGTTCTTCTAGGAGGAGATCAGTTTTTGAACAAACCAAAGAATCCCCAACTCCAGGATTGATGAGTAATACTTTCCGATCGGCCGCTACTAAAACGAGTGAAATGGCTTGACTTGGACACCAACAGATGGATCTCACGATTCCACCACATGGTATGGTTTTTAAACAACGTCCTGTTGATATTTCCCAAACTGGAAAAAAGAAACAAAAATCCAACGAATTCAATCTCATCCAGTTTAACGTCAAGCTGTCAACAGAAATTCTAGGCATACATTCCATCACAAACCTTTAATTGTCATGTCGTCCGAGCCTGATATTAGATATTGTCCTTTGGCGTCCACAGTCAATGTTCGAACCATATCCGTGTGGCCTTTGTACACCATTGACATGACCGTTGGGAATGGTTGCAAATCTTTGGGACTAGGAAGCTGAGGTATCAATTCCTCGGGTTCAATCATCAACTAAAAATTTTAAAATTAATTAAAGATTAAACGAAATTATTAATTATGTAAAAATAAATTTTAAAAATTGATTGTAATAAAATTTATCCCTAATTAAAACAAGAGAATTCCTAGCCGAGAAAGTTCCACCACCTTTGAGGGAGTAGAACCTGTAGGGAGGAAAATATTTCCGAACATTCTACTGATTACTCTCAATTTTAAAAACCAAACTGTTTAGAATTTGCTTGAGGAGTTCTTAGAAAGGGTATAACACCACTAAGAATGGAGGCAAACATTTTGGCAGGGACTCATTAAAAACAAACAATGACTTTTTCAATATTTTTCAAAATGGCGACCGAACATTCCTAATTAATAAAATTGAATGAAACACAAAATATACCCTCATTTTCCTTCCCCTAGGACATAGATAGAGATCCAAACAACGTTGAAATCTTTCATAAATAAATTTATCATAAGCCGGAACCTCTCTCAGTGAATTATATTTCTGTGGAAGGAAATGCAATTTTCGTTTCTCCTGATTTTTTGTTTGCTTTTTCCACTCTTTAAGCTGAAATGTAAAAAATTAACATCATTAATTTCCATTCATCAAAATCATAGTTGTTTAATTTGATCTAAACACTAAATACCTCTTTTTTGTCAAACAAGTACTCGGCAGGTGGATTATAAGATTCTGCGTGGCCGGGAAGAAGCCTTTTGGGAGCAGGAATATGGTCGTGAATTCTCCTCATATGTTCAGCTGTGTCGTCGGTTTTCCACAGAAGATAAAATTTGGGTTCTTTCTTTTTCTCTCGCTCCTTTTCCTTTTCCTCTTCCGTTTTAATCCAGCCCATTTTTAATGCGTGAACGAGCCTCGATATTTTTTCCTTTTCTGCTTTGCTTGGAAGGAAAGATCGTTTGTGTTCGGGGAAATTCCTAACAGGAGTTTTCATTACATTTGATGTAAACCAATCAACCCAGGGCTAAAAAGGAAAACAAAGAAAAACATTTTGATACAATTGTAAACAAGAAATCCTACAACAATCCAATGTTTCAAAATTGATAACCACAATGGTTTAACAGCATCAAAAACAACCGAAGTCTGTGTTAAAATTAAGTTAAATTACTTTCGATTGTAATATTGTTCTCCGAGTAAAATATTTACCTTTCACACAAATATTCTGTGATAATATTTAAATGACAACACAACACTTACTGCATATTCATTAAAGTCCTTGTCTGGGATTTTGCCACTTTGCATTCTTTCAATTAGTTCAACATCAGCATCAGATAGGACAACATTTTGTCCGGTCTGGGAATCCTTAACTGTTCTCCTGTTGGAAAAAAACTGAGTTAAACATTTTATCAAAACTCTTATTACAGCAATATTATAAATTGTTATAACAGTGCTAACATTACAAATAACAACTACAAGAATGTTGAAAATAGTATAGTTTTATACACATAGTACATTGGTACCACACATAATCAAACCCAGTTCCAGTGCCTACAAAATCATTTACACTTAATCAGATACCAACTGTTTTATGCTTAAAATATAGCATTCATGTTATTATAAATAACATGAACTTACCAAAAGTTAGGATCTTCCATTCTTTTCAAAAATTCATCTAACTGATCCCTTTTTTGTGGTTTTAATATTTTTTTACCATCCCAATCATACCCTAGATGAGCATAATCATCATACCAATTCATAGGTATATTTCCTACTGTGTTTCGAATATCCTACAACAGAAAAACCAATGACAACACATCAATAACCCTCATCATACATAAAAATCTTTAAAAGTTCACTCTCTTACCTCTTCATCTGAAGTATCATCTTCATATTCATCATGTTCTGATTTTTTTAAAGTTCCTTCTGATGACTCAACTATTTCTTTATCATCAACAGTAGCATTCTTTTTATTTTCCTCTGCTGCCAAATTTTTCTTCCCTACTTTTTTAGTCTTGGTTGACTTATTATTAGGCAATTCATTTTGTTTCTTTTTAACATGCTGAGCTTTTGATTTTTTATTTGTAACATCTTTCTTGGAACTATTTTTGTCACCTTCACTTATTACAAACTTTTGAGAAAGATTTGAATTCAGCTCTTCAGTTTCACTGTCAGAATCTCCAAAAACTAGTTCATCATCTTCTTCGTCACTTGATTCCTGATCTGGGGCATTGTCATCAGATTGATCAGCTTCATTATCTCTTATTTCAGAAAATAAATAATCATCTGATTCCTGAAAGCAAGAAGCAAAACATTTTTAAAAATTAAATACTTGATTTAACATGTGTTTAGAGTTTGTTAGAAAATGATTTATCAGCTTCTGGAGGGGTGAATGAAATTTTATAAAATTTGTAGTACGAGTTCTATGAATTTAAAATATCTTTCTCATCACGTTCTCCTTATTTAGCGTTCGTTTTTCCTTCAAATTTCTATAATCATACTGGTCAAGTATAAAATTTACGGAATCACATGGCTAGTGATTCCCTTAACTAACCTCTCCATCGTGAGATTTTTCGTCCTCTATTTCACTCTCATCTCCGGTGTTTATCGGAGTTTCGGGATTAGGAACGAATTTTCTTTTTAAAGGCGGCATACTGATTCAAACTATTTAAAAGTTCAATAAAAACTACATAATATTACAGTAAATAAAAAAAAATTACTGACTACAAAATGAAAATATTTTGGATGAGGCTATTTGGCCACGAGCTTTTTCTACTGCCACGTTGGCGCATAAAAAACGTTACTTTTGAACATGGCGCCTAAGACCAGAATCAAACATGAGGTTTTTTAAACTACTTTGTTTTAATTACATTTCTTTAATTAATTAGCTATCTATAAAATTAAGGAATACGATCGAAAAATAAATAAACTAATAGTAATACTTCATATTTAAATTTTTCAATTACTATTAATGCGTTGAGTAGTTTCTCACGATCGTAAAAGAGCATCCTATTAGAGCGGTCGTGTTAAATTTCGACATGGGTATCGTGCTGGTCGGAATTAATAGCCATCGAAAGAGAAATTTTCACAATATCGCATAATATGCACGTTTCATTAAGTTTTTCGCCATATTGGTTAGTGAATAGCTTCATTTATCTAATATATTTATCTAGATACTTATCTGTTGTGATATTAGATAAAACAAAACAATAGGATTAATAGGATTAGTGGATGACTTTAAAAAAGATATTTTTCAAGTGTTTGTATCGGACAAGTGGTTCTCCATATACTAACTTCGTTGAATGTAGACGACCCTGAAAAGATCAGCAGTTTCCAGAGAATAGAAAACAAATTGAAAAATCGGTGGTGTCTTCGTTTATTAACGAGAGCTCATGCAAAATGATTGACATCCTTTTTCGGTACAGTGTCGTGAAGTTTGTGGAGTTTTTTTCAATCGGTCACAATTAACCTTTGATTTATATCCCAAATTGTTTTCATTAAATCTCAGTTATTACTATTATCTGTTATGACTTAAGATGAGGACAATAGGTTGGAACAATTTCTATCAGATAATTTATTTTTATTTGAGGCTTTTCTGATATTAAAAAATAAGAAACAAATCTGTTGAATCTGGAGTGATTGGTGTGTGATTGGACACACCATTTCATTCATATCGTGTTTCATTAAGTTCTTATTAATTGTTTCATGTGTACTAATCCCTTTAATCCTATTGTTTGGATTTATCTAATATCACAACGGATACCTACCTAGATAAAGACGGTTAGAGATGTATAATAAAAAGAGGCGAATTTCAAGTTGGAAATTATTGTTTTACGTAACACACACACACACAAAATGTTGAAACTTTTTCTTTTGGTCTGTTTCTCTGTCGGCGGTTTGGGTAAGTCTTTAATTTCTTCCTAGTTTTCATATTTAGAGAACCTAGTTCGGATTTCGAAGTTAGTCGCCTACAACTATTCATACTCGTTCGATTGATGTAATTTATTATCACCCTTTTTCAATTAAGTGAACAGCATTCCATTAGACGAGTCCGTAATTGAAGGACATATCGTCGGAGGAAACGACACTGACATCTCTCAAGTTCCTTATCAAGTGGCCGTCTACGCACTAGGTCATCAAGTATGTGGAGGTTTCATAGTTGCTCCAACTTATGTTGTCACCGCAGTGCAATGTATCGGCATGTTAGAGTTAGTATAACATATATGGTGTGATTTGATCGTTTTCTCCCACTTGGAAATATAAGTATTAATATGTATTTTTAGGTCATCTAATTTCATGATCCGTGCAGGATCTACTTCCTCAAAAAAGGGTGGAGTAACCGCTAATGTCAAAAAATATCACTTTCATCCTAAGTATGACTTCTGGGATGACGACTATGACGTCGCTGTTCTTGAACTGGATACTCCTCTTAAGCTGAACGACAAAACAATCAAATCAATTAAATTAGCTACTAAAGAACCAAGCACAGGTTCACTTGCCTTAGTGAGCGGATGGGGTACCACTGATGTAAGTTATTATGCTAAGTCATCCTAATAACCATAATATGAGCCATAAGTCATCTGGTAGGAAATAAGATGAACCTGAAACTCTTGTACTTTTACCATTACAGGATGAGGACGAACCGACCGAAACATTACAGTCTGTAATGCTTCCCATGTATGACAGAACCAAGTGTGAGGCTTTTTATAAACCTTACAACATAACCATCACCCCGAGAATGACATGCGCTGGTGGCAATGGGAAATTAACTGATCTTGGAGATAATGGCGGCCCCCTTGTTTTCAAGAATGAAATCGTTGGTATGGTCTCCTTTCGTTTTGGATTTGGAGAAAAAAGAAGGCCCATTGTTTTCACCAACATGGCTCATCCTGAAATCGCAAAATTTATCAAAGAGATAGCCAAGTTGTAATTTATGTAATATTAATATAATTCAGTCTTTTAGTTCAATCATGTAAATCTGATGTGTGAAGTCATTTCTTAACAACACTTCTTTTCACTTTCGAATCCTTTCAAGTTCATATATATCAGTGAAGATACTGTAGAATTATAGACATGGCTCGATTCTAAAATATCACTAAAAGGCAAAAATACTGTTTATATACGAGGATAATTTTTCGTACTTGTCAATTAAATGAGTAGTAAACACACTTCTGATCTTGAAATTGGTACTGAGTATAACTTCTAGGTAGGTACAACCCACTACGACATATTGTGATATGTTTCATTGTATGTCGTCTCGGGCGTTTTAACATTAACTTTATGTAATTAGAAGTCTATAAAAAATTAAGTATTCAGATCGAAAAATAAATAAACCGATATTAATACTTCATATTTAAATTTTTAAATGATCGTTAACACTTTGAGGACGGTGAAAAATTACGTCAGTTACAGCCCGAGGTACAGATATTTGATTTGAACCTGTGGTAATTCTTTATAAAATAACTAAAAGAAAAAAAACAGTAAAAACGGTGCAAAATTTAAGAAATTTATATTTATTACTCCCTGGTATGTGTACTCCTCCACCATTCACTATCAAAATATCTTTTATAAGTCCACCATTCATCGATGGGTTATAAATTAAGGCATATTAATTATTCATAAACTATATGTTTGTTTCGGACAAGTGGTTCTTCATATACCAAAATCCTTGAATGTGAACGGCTCTGAAAAGGACGTCAGTTTCGGAAATTATTATTATTTATTTATTTATTGGTTTATGCTTTTCTTGATGTTAAAAATAAAAAACAAATTTGTCTAATCAGGGGTGATCTGTGTTTGACTAGTCAAATCATTTCAATCATATCATATTTCATTACATCTTTATTCACTGTTTTATTGGTTCTGATTCTATCAGTTTTTTATCTAATATCACATCAGGTATCTATCTAGATAAGGATGTATAATAAATAGACACGAATTTACAATTTGTAATTATTGTTTTACTTACTGAGGTAACACACACACATAAAAATGTTGAAACTTTTTCTTTTGGTCTGTTTCTCTGTCGGCGTTTTGGGTAAGTCTATAACTTTTTTAAAATTTTCATTTTCAAAGACTGAGTTCCGATTTCTAAGTCCGTGACTTACCACTAATTAAACTCGTTCTATAATTTAACCTCACCCTTTTCTAATTAAGTGAACAGTATTCCATTAGACGAATCCGTAATTGAAGGACGTATCGTCGGAGGAAATGACACTGACATCTCTCAAGTTCCTTATCAAGTGGCCGTCTACACACGTGGTCATCAAATATGTGGAGGTTTCATAGTTACTCCAACTCATATTGTCACCTCAGCTCAATGTATCGGCTTGGGAGAGTTAGTATAACATATATGGTATAATTCGATCTTTTTCTCCGACCTGGAAATAAAAGTATTAATATGTATTTTTAGGTCATCTAGTTACATGATCCGTGCAGGATCTACTTCTTCAAAAAAGGGTGGAGTAACTGCTAAGGCCAAAAAATTTCACGTACACCCTAAATATGAGTTCTGGGATGAGGACTATGACGTCGGTGTGATTGAACTAGATACTCCTCTTAAGCTGAACGACAAAACAATCAAATCAATTAAATTAGCTACTAAAGAACCAAGCACCGGTTCACTTGCCTTAGTCAGCGGATGGGGTGCCACTGATGTAAGTTATAATGCTAAGTCATTCTAATAACCATTATACGACCCATAAGTCATCTGGTAGGAAATAAGATGAACCTGAAACTCTTGTACTTTTACCAATATAGGATGAGGACGAACCGACCGAAACGTTACAGTCTGTAATGCTTCCAATGTACGACAGAACTAAGTGTGAGGCTTTTTATAAAACTTACAACATAACCATCACCCCGAGAATGACATGCGCTGGTGGTAATAGGAAATTCACTGATATGGGAGATAATGGTGGCCCCCTTGTCTTCAAGAGTGAAGTCGTAGGTGTCGTCTCTTTTCGGTTTGGATTTGGGGATAATAAAAGGCCTATTGTTTTCACCAACATGGTTCATCCTGAAATCACGAAATTTATCAAAGATGTAGCCAAGTTGTAATTTATGTCATACATCCATACCTCGATTTATGGCCTAGATACCTTCCATGAAACATGGCCGTAAAATGAAAAGCCGTATAACGAATCGAGTATTCTAATACGAATTGATACAAATTCAATGAGATTGGTTCCAAATTTTAAAAAAATGTAATATGGCTTGTCATTCAAAATGCATTTTATCTCATTTAAATCCACAAGCAAAAATGAAACAACTACATGTGAAACAATATGTATATGTACACATATATAGTTTTTTTAAATGGTTTGATCAGAGACGATCAATGGCGACTGTATAGCGAAATATGAATGTATTAATATAATTCAGTTTTTAGTACAATCATGTAAATCTGATGTGTGAAGTCATTCCTTAACAATACTTATCTTTTCATTTTTGAATCCTTTCAAGTTCATGTAAATCAGTGAAGATACTGTAGAATTATAGACATGGGTTGATTCTAAAATATGATTCTATAGCTCGATTTTTGGTAGTAATAAGTTCCGATGGTAGCTCTAGATTATTCTTTCCAATGGTCCAACCAAACTCAGTTTTACAGAAGGAAACGTCTCCCAACGGTGTGCTTGTAAAACAAATTGTCAGCAGTTATAGTTCGTCCACTATTTTCTTTCTAATTCTTTCACCAACCTCCTCCTTTATTTCTCGTTTATCACCCGGTCCCTTTCTCTTATGTACCTCGACTTTTCACACATACCAAGTTTGGGCATTGCAACACATCCTTAATCTCTTTTGTATCCGATTTCGAGGGAGTATAATGCTTTATAATATAGCTTATAATATTACGATAACTACATGAAAGTGATAATTGCTTGCTAATACATATTCATTTTGATTTTCTTCACTCATCTGATAATGTATCAGAGCCATCTGATTTGCTCATCTCCTCTTCAATAATTTTCTTTAGATTTTTGCTCCTAAGTTTTTGTGACGTTATTCAAAATTCTATAAAACTACTGACCACTTCGAAAATTGCAAAATGAAATGGATTGAAAAAATTAATTGAAAGAATGGCGGTGGACAGACAGATGCGGAAGAGCGGAAGTTTGTGCACAGGTTCTTCAAGTCCGTTTTTTTCTTCCACGACAGAATTTTTATAGTTTTTAGGGTTAAACCAAATAAAACTCACATCTCAAGATAATCTTACTACTAAACAAATCCAACAGAAAACAAAAGGAAAAAAAATTATCAAACAAAGCCTTGATTTATTAGATCGGACCGAAAAGGAGTGAGTATCTCTAAAGGTTGCACCTATATCTCCGAAACTAATGAGCATGGAATTCTTAAAAAAATTCTGAGAAGTCCTTTGAAGTTTCCATGAAAGTCAAATAATTCCAAAGATCAAATTTTATTACAGAAAAAGTTATGATGAAAAATTAGTCGATTAGACCCTCTTTTCAAGTTGTTTCGGACAAGTGGTTCTTATAGTAAACAATTTTCATTGCTATCAGGTTATCTGATGTGTCTACTCACTAACGAATTTCCCCAAATTAGATTTTCCTTTTCTTGCGATTATGGGTCATACTTACTTTTTTCATCCTTGTTGTTTCCTTTTTCATATTTGTGGTGTTCAGGCTGTGTTCCAACAAACTGTGTTATCAACTCTATAATCACCGAGCTGATGCGAAAAGATTGAGATCCTATTTCTGAGCATTGTCATGGTGTTTGTGGACTAAAAAAATATTTAAAGAAATGAATAAATAAATAAATAAAATAAAAATTAAAGCGGGCATCACTCTTACGACGAAAGTGTATTAATTTAAGAATTATAAAAGTACTCATTAAAAATTTTAGCCGTTCTTCCGAGTCCGTGTATTAGTCTTTCTGTTATTTATTTTTCTGTTTCCCATTTCTATTAATTTATTGTTGACGTTTTATTTTATTTCAGTTTTTTAGCTTTTAATTTTGACCTTCTAGTCTAGTGAGAATGAGTTGTCAACGGATAGGCGCGTACGCCTCTTGTTTTTTAGAGAATTTTTATATTATATTATTTATTAACTTATTTATTATTAGCTTAAGTGAAACCTTCGCAGTTTCCCGACACTGCGAGGGAAACACCCTGCGGGGTCTAGTGAAGCTAAGATTCTGTTCCCTGCCCTGCATGGGTTTATAGCGATTTCGTTCTCCGGCAGGTTTTTTAGTGGGTAGGCCCTCTTGCACACCCCGGGACGAGTCCTAGACTGCCCATGGGTAAGGGTCCATGGGGAAGCATGAGCGTTTTTACCTGTCCACAAAAAAAATGGTGTTTGTGGAGTTGTTTTCTGTCGGACGCAGTTAACCTTTGACTTATATACGATAGTTTTACCCTTTTATACATTTATTAAAAAAATTTTAGATGTATAGTTACCTTATAGTTTCACCACGCTAACATTTCGAATGAAATTTTATTGTGGTACGTCATCTATTTAAAAAAATCAATTTTTATGACTTTGTGGCACGGACATCAAAAAAGGTTCGCCACCCCTGATCTAGATAGAGATCTGTTGTGATTTTAGATAAAAAACAAGAGATTATTGTGTATGTTAAAAAAATATATTTTTCAAGTGTTTGTTTCGGACAAGTGGTTCTTCATATACTAAAATCCTTGAATGTGAACGGCCCTGAAAAGAACATCAGTTTCGGAAATAAATTTTTGTTTTTATTTATTTAACCCATCAACGCCCAGGTATAGAAATCCTGGAAATTTTATGAAATCCTTTTGAAGTCTGGCTTAAAAAAATCAAAAATGACATTTCTGTAAATTTTGTTCGAAAATTTTTGCACGGTTTTCCGGGAAATGGCTGCCTCATTTGAGGACACCGGGATCTAATGACACCAAAATTTGACTGTGGCTCATTTTGTTTTCATTGAAATTTCAATGATAAGAGTTTTATGGGTTTGTTCTACAACATCTTGAGTGTCTGCTATTTTTCCGCAGCGATACCTCCAACAGGATGTGAGAAAAATAATTTTTTATGAACCGATGTATTTTAGTGAAAATCATTCTGCTCTATCAAGAACTATTCTACAACTCCTGATTACGAAAAAAGTGAAAAATTGTACCAACTTATAAAAAAAAGATGGCTGCTGATGTTTTAAGAAAATCCCTTCAAAAAAACCTAAACAGCTTTGAAAAATCCTAAAGTTAGTGTCCTCATTTGAGGACGCAGGGCGTTCATGGGTTAAGGCTTTCTGATGTTAAAAATGACAACAAACCTATATAATCGGGGGTGATCTGTGTTTGATTGGTCTTATTTCAATCATATCATATTTCATTATATATTTATTCATTGTTTCGTTGGTCCTAACTTTATCGTTTTTTTATCTAATATCACATCAGGTGTAAATCTAGATAAAGATGTATAATAAATAGAGACGAATTTACAATTTGTAATTATTGTTTTACTTACTGAGGTAACATACACACATTAAAATGTTGAAACTTATCCTTTTCGTCTGTTTCTCTGTCGGCGTTTTGGGTAAGTCTTTAATTTCTTTTAAGTTGTCCTATTTGAAGGACTGAGTTCCGATTTCCAAGTTCGTCGTTTGTAACTAATTTTCCTCGCTCGATTGATGTAATTCGATCTCAACCTTTTCTAATTAAGTGAACAGCATTCCATTAGACGAATCCGTAATTGAAGGACGTATCGTCGGAGGAAATGACACTGACATCTCTCAAGTTCCTTATCAAGTGGCCGTCTACGCACTAGGTCATCAAATATGTGGAGGTTTCATCGTTACTCCAAATTTCGTTGTCACCTCAGCTCAATGTACCCATGCGTTAGAGTGAGTATAACATATATGGTATAATTCGATCTTTTCTCCGACTTGGAAATAAAAGTATTAATATGTATTTTTAGGTCATCTAATTTCATGATCCGTGCAGGATCTACTTCTTCGAAAAAGGGTGGAGTAACTGCTAAAGTCAAAAAATTTCACGTACACCCTAAATATGAGTTCTGGGATGAGGACTATGACGTCGTTCTTCTTGAACTGGATACTCCACTCAAGTTAAACGACAAGACAATTAAGGCGATTAAATTGGCTACTAAAGAACCAAGCACAGGTTCACTTGCCTTAGTGAGCGGATGGGGTGCCACTGATGTAAGTTATCATGCTAAGTCATCCTAATAACCATAATACGACCCATAAGTCATCTGGTAGGAAATAAGATGAACCTGAAACTCTTGTACTTTTACCATTATAGGATGAGGACGAACCGACCGAAACATTACAGTCTGTAATGCTTCCAATGTACGACAGAACTAAGTGCGAGGCTTTTTATAAAACTTACAACATAACCATCACCCCGAGAATGACATGCGCTGGTGGTAATAGGAAATTCACTGATATGGGAGATGGTGGCGGCCCCCTTGTCTTCAAGAATGAAGTCGTAGGTGTCGTTTCTTTTCGGTTTGGATTCGGAGATAATAAAAGGCCTATTGTTTTCACCAACATGGTTCATCCAGAAATCACGAAATTTATCAAAGACGTAGCCAAGTTGTAATTAATATTGTAATTAATGTATTGATTAAAAATATTAATATAATATAATTCAATTTTAGTTTAATCTTGTAATCCTCAGTGAATTCATTTATTAACGGTATTTACCTTTTCACTTTCAAATTCTTCCAAGTTCCTATTCATAAGTGAAGATAAGGTAGAATCACACATTCACACGATGATCTACCCTATCCTAGGCTACCGGGTGGAGAATTGAGGAGCGAACATGCAAGCCATAGAGCTCGACAGGGTAGGCATCAACTTAGGAAAAAGGATCTTGGGAGTGCGGAAGGGGAGTGCTATATGAGTTTTCGAACTTTCGAACGGTGAAAACCCTGACGGTTCAGAGTTGATTCGCCCTGTGGCGGTCGCTGATGGTGTATAAGGAAGTTTGTCAATGGACAACCTTGACCTGTTATTCCATTGCGACCCATCCGGGCGGCTCATTAAAACAAAGAAACATTTGCTTAACATACCCGAGCCTTTGTCCGGATGGGTCATTTTACAATTAGCAAATAATTACGGGTATATGAAGTGATTCATTCGGGTTGCCTTTTTGTGTCATTTTTCTTTAGCCTCTTGGCATTGAGCCGAAAGAATCACTTTATACGAATTAAACAACATTTACATTTCATGGCCGCAGGTCTGAACAATGAGATTGGCTACGTCCATCTAAGCGACAAGCTGTCAATAGGCTGGTTGAGCTATGCCCTGAAGGTGAAAAAGGGGGTGGAAAACGGCAGAAATTAGGAATATTTAAGCTTAATTCTTAATACTTATACTTCAGGATATTGTAAAACTGGAAAATACACAATTATATAAAAATATATATCGTAAACATTTTACTTATCAAGATAAAAACAATCGGATTGATACATGTATCTAAAAGATATTTTTTATTGGGGAAATTTGTTATTGATTGGACACATCAGATAACCTTGGTTTTAGGTTATCTGATGTGTCCAATCAAAAACAAATTTCCCCAAATTACGTTTGGGCTAACAAGGGTTCTTGCTACCAAGTCAGTCTATCAGACTTCTTTATTTTATCTCCCTTTTTTGTCTTACCTATCGTAGTGCAGCTGCTGAAGATCCCAGAAACCCGCCCGTGATGAAGGCATTACTTTCCGAATCCTCAGCTTTGAGTCGTGCTGACTCGTCTCTGGTGTTGATGTTTCGCCTTTTGGGTTGTTTTACACCTGCAAGAAGAAGAGAAGGAGAATTCGCATTATTCTGTTCTTCTTTTCTTGGTTGGCCCTGGCGTGCTCTATCGTCGTCTTCTTTGGTTTCCAAGATTTTGCGGCAGAATGTCTCGTAACTCTGCCATTTTTCCTTGGAGTTCGTGTTCCTTCCATTATTGTCTTTATGTCAAGGTCCGGGAATTTTTTCATTAATTCTCGTCGCTCCAGTGTCCATGTAGGACATCATTTGAGGGTATGATCTGCGGTGTCGTCTTCATTAAAGTAGTCGCAAAGAAGCGTGTCTCTCCTGCGGATTTTGTGAAGAAATCCGTTGAAGCAGCCATGTCAACATTTGAGTCGTGTGGAGGGTCAGTTCTCCGAGAGACCTTCCCAACCATTCTTTTAGATGTGGGACGATGACGACTACGGGTTTTTCGATGGGTTTTCTCGTTTCAAGTTTTTCCTTCCACTTCTGATAGGTATATCCTTTGTGATACCCTTGATTTCAGCTTTTTCTGTGTTTGTTTCCTGGCTTCCTCCCTGCCTCTTGTGAGGATAGTAAGTGGAGGAGTTCCGGATAATACCATCGAGGGTGCTGCAGATGTGTCTTATATGCCCTGCATACTCTTTGGGCTATTCGTCTTTGTAGCGATGTTACTTTTTGTTCTACTTTTTTGTTTTTCTCCACTGTTTCGATCCAGATAGTGCCTTTATAGGTGGCGATGCTTGTGACATTCTATCTTCCTAGCTAGGTCCTCTTCCTCCTCCGCTTCTTCTTTTGTTTTATCTAACATTTCATATTATTTCTTTCTCATTACACTCTACCGTGAGTACTTTCAGTTCGTTTTGTGTGTTCCAGATATTGTTTTTCTCTTCAAGAAGACTTTCGAATTCAGTGATCTAGATTCAATGATTGGGGACTACTTGTCCGAAACAAACACTTGAAAAATGTTGTTTTTAAATACATCTATCAATCCGATTGCTTTTTGCATAACATCACACCAGATATCTATCTAGATAAAGATGTATAGAAATGTGTAATAAATAGACATGAATTTACACGTTTTTCACTATTATTTCACTTAGTGAACTAACATAAACATCAAGATGTTGAAACTTTTCCTTTTGGTTTGCTTCGCTGTCAACGTTTTGGGTAAGTCTTTAATTTCATTTTGTTTCTTATTTATTTATTGTCTTCAAATAATAAGTCTCGATTTGACACTTAGTGACTAGACTTCCTCAATAATTTATCCTCTTTTTTAAGTCGACAGTGTTCCATTAAACGAACCCGTAATCGAAGGGTATGTCTTCGGGGGAAAAGACACTGACATCTCTCAGGTTCCCTATCAGGTAGCCCTGTTGACGGATAACTGTTTCGTGTGTGGAGGATTCATCGTCAGTCCAACTCACGTCGTCACCTCAGCTGATTGTGTCTATTTTCCAGAGTTAGTAAAACATATATTCCAACATTTATATTTTTCCTACCATTTGAAGATAGAAGTATTTATATATTTATATTTTGAGTAGCAATTACAATATCCGAGCTGGATCTAATAATAAGTTAAAGGGTGGAGTAACTTCAAAAGTCAAAACAATTCACTCACACCCCAAGTTTAATCGCACGACTTTGGACTATGACGTCGCTGTTCTTGAACTGGATACTCCTCTCAAGTTGAACGACAAAACCATCAAATCCATTAAATTGTCTGCTAAAGAGCCAAGTATGGGTTCTGATACCTTGGTCAGCGGATGGGGTGGTATTGACGTAAGTTCTGATACATTTCCATCGTTATAACTCACTCTTTCCTTTGATGATGAAATGAGAAAGACCTGAAATTCTGTATGTTTATCATTACAGGAGGAGCACGACCCGATCGTAACATTAAGGTCTGTTACGATCCCAATCTATAACAGGACTATGTGCGAGGCTGAATACAAAGAACATAAGGTGACCATCACACCAAGAATGATATGTGCTGGTGACGGACGAGTAGGCGGTGAAATTGGAGATGAAGGTGGTCCATTGGTTTATAAGGGCGAAGTCGTTGGTATCGTCTCATTTTTCCATGCATGGGAACAGGAAGCTACAGCCTCAGTTTACACCAATGTCGCCAATCCTGAAATCTTGAAATTTATTAAAGAGAAAGCCAAATTGTAATTTATAAAATATTAATATAATATGCTACAGATTTTTAATTCGATGTTGTAAATCTCAGGTGTGAAGTGATTTCTTAACGGTGCCTATCTTTTCACGTTCAAATCCTTACAAGTTCCTATTCATAAGTGAAGATACGATAGAATAACACATATGACTTGATTCTAAAATATCAATAATAATAATTAATAAATAAAAATGTTGCAGTCTCAAGTAAATTCTTTCGGGATCTTAATGTTAGATCAATAAGTAAAACAATGATTATAAACCTGTAATATCGTTTCTCAAGTTCTCATCCGCTATAAGAGAAGGACAAAAGGTTGAAAGAATAGGCTTGAGAACGGCATTTTTCCAGTTTTTGTTTCGGACAAGTAGTTCCCAATCACGAATCTAAATCACTGAATCCAAAAGCCTTCTTGAAGAGAAAAACAATATCTGGAACATAGAAAACGAACTGAAAGTACTCAGAGTCGAGTCTAATGAGAAATAAATAAAAGAAAATGCTAGATAAAATAAAGGAAGAAGAGGAGGAGGATTCAGCTAGGGAGATAGAATTAAGAAGCAGTCCGGTAGACCGACTAGGTAGCAAGCACTCTTGTTAGCTCACGAAAGTAGCAGACGCTGTTCCAAAGTCCCAACTTGTCTAAACTATCCCGAAACCCATTCAATAAGTCTGCGATTAATAATACAACCCAGACACCACAAATATGATGGAGAAAGGAATCAACAGAGAGAAATATGTATGCTGCCAATTGCGAGGAAGAAAAAATGCAATTTTGGGAAATTTTTTATTCATCGGGCACATCCGATAACCTGAAACCAAATGAAAATTACCGATAAAACTATCGATAATGTACAAAATCATCCATCGGAATGAAGTTTCCTTCACTCTTTCATATATTTGCTTTGGGACAATGGGAACCCTGCTCAGGTCCTCCCTTTTAACGCCTTTAATTTTGACAGTCGCTGCCTATTTAAAGGTGTTGTGCTGTACTGACAGTCGTAGGACTATCCCCACACAGTTCAAGAATGAGTCAACCTCTCAGCACAACACTACGTGAACTCGTCGTCTGCTTGCTTTCTTTATTAGTCTACTCCGAACCTCCCTCACGATCAGCAGTCTTAAATATTTCTTTCGGTCCTTTCCTCTTCCGACCATTTTTATGGTGTTTAGACTGCTTATTTCTTCAAACTCTACTGCTAGTTAGATTTCCTTCATATTTTTTTCTATTTTATTGAAATTGTGGTTCTCTTCAAGGATTTTAGCATATGAACAAGCACTTGTCCGAAACAAACACTTGAAAAATATTGTTTTTAAATACATACATCAATCCGATTGTTTTTAATGTGGTATCACAACAGATATCTATCTAGATAAACATTTTTAACGATACATAATAAATAGAGGTGAATTTACACTTTGTAATTATTGTTTTACGTATCGAGGTAACACACACACACATTAAAATGTTGAAACTTTTCCTCTTGGTCTGTTTCTCTGTCGGCGTTTTGGGTAAGTCTTTAATTTCTTCCTAGTTTTCATATTTAGAGAACCGAATTCTGATTTTCAAGATTGTACTCTAAAACTAATTATACTCGTTCGATTGATTTAATTTATCCTCACCCTTTTCCAATTAAGTCGACAGCATTCCATTAGACGAGTCCGTAATCGAAGAACGTATCGTTGGAGGAAATGACACTGACATCACTCAAGTTCCCTATCAAGTAGTCATGCAGGACAGTCGTAGGTTCGCGTGTGGAGGTTTCATCGTTAGTCCAACTCACATTGTCACCGCAGGTCATTGTGTCCTCAATACAAAGTAAGAATATAACGCTACTTTTACTATTTTTTGAAGTTTTCATTCGATATGGAAACTAAAAATGTTGTTGTGATTGTAGCGATCTCCGCATCACCATTCGTGCAGGAACTTCTTCTAACAAAGAGGGTGGAGTACTTGTAAAAGCCAAGAAAGTACACAGAAATCCGAAATATAATTACGACACAGCGGACTATGACGTCGCTATCATTGAACTGGAAACTCCTCCTCTCCCGTTAAACAACAAAACAATGAAGGCAATTACACTGGGTTCTAAAGAACCAAGCGCTGGTTCTCCTGTCTTAGTCAGCGGATGGGGTTGCATTAACGTAAGCCATAATACTCTCATCGTTATAATTCATCTACTAGAAAATAGGAAAGACCTTAAACTGTTGTAATGTTCTCATTACAGGAAAACATGGAAAAGCCCAAAACATTACAGTCTGTGACGTTCCCCGTGTACGACAGAACTAAATGTGCGACTATTTATAAAGGTCACGACGTCATCATCACCCAAGGATGATATGTGCCGGTGAAGAAGGAAAAACGGCATATTATGGAGATAGTGGTGGCGCAGTCGTTTACAAGGGTGAGGTCGTTGGTATCGTCTCTTTCGGACTCGGGTGTGGTAAGAAGGACTTACCTGGAGTTTACACCAACATCGCCAATCCCGAGATCACCAAATTTATCAAGGACATCGTCAAGAACTGATGTCCTGCATTTAAATCAGGAATTAATAAATAAACATCATTTTACAATTTCATTTATTTAATTCATATTTTATTTGATGTGCGTCTTACAAGCTAATCAGAAGTAACTAATTAACAACAACATTAAAAAAAAAAGAAAGCTACTAAAGACCTATAGCAGTAGACTATATCTATAAATGTTCAACAAATAAGTCGTGTATGTTTTGTTTCACGTCGATTAACATTCGTGTACATAAACTGATCGTAAGTTAGTTTTCATATCTAAACTTAAGTGTAAAACATGATGTGCGCTAGTTTCAAATGAAAAATGGTGTACAGTGAAAACGGAGGTAGTCCACTTGTTTAGAAGAATGAACTCACTGTCATTATATCATCTCAGTTGGATGGAAATATGGTGCGGACTTGGTGGAGTTCATGCGAATATTGTCAACATTCAAATCACCAAATTCATCAATGATATCGTCACAATATAACTTCCTCAATATAATTCACTTTTTACTTCTTCGAAACGGAAGTTTATTTATTAACCATAATTATCTTTACATTTTAAAATCCTTAAAATGTTCTCCTTGTCAATTGTGGTACAATGGTGCCTTAGGTCATTGATGCTGAGACCTCTAAAAATAAAAATCTTCCCCTGGGGATCGCCTTTTTTGTGTTCATTTTATTTTGTTTTCTATCCTCTTGAACTTGTTGTTCTCAGTTATTTGCTCTCACGTTAGTTGTGCACTTGGCTGTACGGGGTTCCATTTCTTTAGTCTGTGTCTTTCTACCAGTGTTTATCATGTACTGTTTATTCAGATCTCTACTTATGAGTAGAGTAGACAGAAGAGTGAAATTTTTGGGCTCGTTTTGAGATATATATTCTTATGTTAATATTAAAACGTCCGACAAGGCTGACAAATAAACAAATCACATTACAGTATTATGTCGTACTAATTTCTTCTTATTTGGTAGAATTAGCTATCTTGAAGCGATTTCAAGATCAGAACGGTCTTACCTACCCATTTAATTTTTTTATCAATATTTTAAAATCAAGCCATATGTGTTATTCTATCGTATCTTCACTTATGAATAGGAACTTGTAAGGATTTGAACGTGAAAAGATAGGCACCGTTAAGAAATCACTTCACACCTGAGATTTACAACATCGAATTAAAAATCTGTAGCATATTATATTAATATTTTATAAATTACAATTTGGCTTTCTCTTTAATAAATTTCAAGATTTCAGGATTGGCGACATTGGTGTAAACTGAGGCTGTAGCTTCCTGTTCCCATGCATGGAAAAATGAGACGATACCAACGACTTCGCCCTTATAAACCAATGGACCACCTTCATCTCCAATTTCACCGCCTACTCGTCCGTCACCAGCACATATCATTCTTGGTGTGATGGTCACCTTATGTTCTTTGTATTCAGCCTCGCACATAGTCCTGTTATAGATTGGGATCGTAACAGACCTTAATGTTACGATCGGGTCGTGCTCCTCCTGTAATGATAAACATACAGAATTTCAGGTCTTTCTCATTTCATCATCAAAGGAAAGAGTGAGTTATAACGATGGAAATGTGTCAGAACTTACGTCAATACCACCCCATCCGCTGACCAAGGTATCAGAACCTATACTTGGCTCTTTAGCAGACAATTTAATGGATTTGATTGTTTTGTCGTTCAACTTGAGAGGAGTATCCAGTTCAAGAACAGCGACGTCATAGTCCAAAGTCGTGCGATTAAACTTGGGGTGTGAGTGAATTGTTTTGACTTTTGAAGTTACTCCACCCTTTAACTTATTATTAGATCCAGCTCGGATATTGTAATTGCTACTCAAAATATAAATATATAAATACTTCTATCTTCAAATGGTAGGAAAAATATAAATGTTGGAATATATGTTTTACTAACTCTGGAAAATAGACACAATCAGCTGAGGTGACGACGTGAGTTGGACTGACGATGAATCCTCCACACACGAAACAGTTATCCGTCAACAGGGCTACCTGATAGGAACCTGAGAGATGTCAGTGTCTTTTCCCCCGAAGACATACCCTTCGATTACGGGTTCGTTTAATGGAACACTGTCGACTTAAAAAAGAGGATAAATTATTGAGGAAGTCTAGTCACTAAGTGTCAAATCGAGACTTATTATTTGAAGACAATAAATAAATAAGAAACAAAATGAAATGAAAGACTTACCCAAAACGTTGACAGTGAAGCAGACCAAAAGGAAAAGTTTCAACATCTTGATGTTTATGTTAGTTCACTAAGTGAAATAATAGTGAAAAACGTGTAAATTCATGTCTATTTATTACACATTTCTATACATCTTTATCTAGATAGATATCTGGTGTGATGTTATGCAAAAAGCAATCGGATTGATAGATATGTTTAAAAACAACATTTTTCAAGTGTTTGTTTCGGACAAGTAGTCCCCAATCATTGAATCTAGATCACTGAATTCGAAAGTCTTCTTGAAGAGAAAAACAATATCTAGAACACACAAAACGAACTGAAAGTACTCACGGTAGAGTGTAATGAGAAAGAAATAATATGAAATGTTAGATAAAACAAAAGAAGAAGCGGAGGAGGAAGAGGACCTAGCTAGGGAGATAGAATAAAGAAGTTTGGTAGACTGACTTGGTAGCAAGAACCCTTGTTAGGCCAAACGTAATTTGGGGAAATTTGTTTTTGATAGAACACATCAGATAACCTTGGTTTTATGTTATCTGATGTGTCCAGTCAAAAACAAATTTCCCCAATGAAAAATATCAATACAAGAATCAATCGTATTGTTTTGTTTTATCTAATATCACAACGGATATCTATCTAGATAAAGACGTTTTGAGATGTGTAATAAAAAGAGGCGAATTTACACTTTGTGACTATTGTTTTAATTACCGAGGTAACGGACACACATTAAAATGTTGAAACTTTTCCTTTAAGTCTGTGTCATTGTCAACGCTTTGGGTAAGTCTGGATTTTGATTTCATTGGATTGGATTTATTTTTGGAATTAAAAATTTTTTTCTGATTTCCAAGCTTGTGATTTGACCACTATTTAGACTAGTTCGATAATCAATCTAACCCTTTTCTATCTAATTTAACAGCATTCTATTAGACGAGTCCAATATTGAAGGACATATCGTCGGAGGAAATGAGGTTGACATCTCTCAAGTAGACCTATATGAGGAAGGTTTCTTCAAGTGTGGAGATGTCAGTGTTGGTGTGACAGACAAGGACACTGTGTCTACATGAAAAGTTAGTAAAAGTAGCGTTATAACGTGTCTTTTTGATCTTTTTATTTGTCATGGAGTTAAAACCATATGTTTATTTTTAGAACTCTCCAAATCACCATTCGAGCCGATACATCTTCTAATAAAACGAACAACAAAAGCAAGACTACAGAAAACAAAATGAAAGGAGCGCCAAAAACCGATCCCCAGGGGAAACAAAAACTGGAAGAGCTAAAGCATCATAGTATCACAGTTGACAAGGAGAACATTTTAAAGATTTAAAAACGTAAAGATGACTAGTACATTAAAGGAACTACTGTATCATTATTTTGTCTTAGTAAAAAACTGAATTATACTGAGGAAGTTATATTGTGACGATATCATTGATGAATTTGGTGATTTGAATGTTGACAATATTCGCATGAACTCCACCAAGTCCGCACCATACTTCCAACCAACTGAGATGATATAATGACAGTGAGTTCATTCTTCTAAACAAGTGGACTACCTCCGTTTTCAGTGTACACCATTTTTCATTTGAAACTAGAGCACATCATGTTTTACACTTAAGTTTAGATATGAAAACTAACTTACGATCAGTTTATGTACACGAATGTTAATCGACGTGAAACAAAACATACACGACTTATTTGTTGCACATTTATAGATATAGTCTACTGCTATAGGTCTTTATTAGTTTTCTATTTTTTTAAAATGTCGTTGTTCATAAGTTACTTCTGATTAGCTTGTAAGACGCACATCAAATAAAATATGAATTAAATAAATGAAATTGTAAAATGATGTTTATTTATTAATTCCTGATTTAAATGCAAGACATTAGTTCTTGACGATGTCCTTGATAAATTTGGTGATCTCGGGATTGGCGATGTTGGTGTAAACTCCAGGTAAGTCCTTCTTACCACACCCGATTCCGAAAGAGACGATACCAACGACCTCACCCTTGTAAACGACTGCGCCACCACTATCTCCAAAATATGCCGTTTTTCCTTCCTCACCGGCACATATCATCCTTGAGGTGATGATGACGTCGTGACTTTTATAAATAGTCGCACATTTAGTTCTGTCGTACACGGGGAACGTCACAGACTGTAATGTTTTGGGCTTTTCCATGTTTTCCTGTAATGAGAACATTACAACATTTTGAGGTCTTTCCTATTTTCTAGTAGATGAATTATAACGATGAGAGTATTATGGCTTACGTTAATGCAACCCCATCCGCTGACTAAGACAGGAGAACCAGCGCCTGGTTCTTTAGAACCCAGTTTAATTGCCTTCATTGTTTTGTTGTTTAACGGGAGAGGAGTTTCCAGTTCAATGATAGCGACGTCATAGTCCGCTGTGTCGTAATTATATTTCGGGTTTCTGTGTACTTTCTTGGCTTTTACGAGTACTCCACCCTCTTTGTTAGAAGAAGTTCCAGCACGAATGGTGATGCGGAGGTCTCTACAATCACAACATTTTTAGTTTCCATGTCGAATAAAAACTTCAAAAAAAAGTTAAAGTATATTCTTACTTTGTATTGAAGACACAATGACCTGCGGTGACAATGTGAGTTGGACTAACGATGAAACCTCCACACGCGAACCTATGACTGTCCTGCATGACTACTTGATAGGGAACTTGAGAGATATCAGTGTCATTTCCTCCGACGATATGTCCTTCAATTACGGACTCGTCTAATGGAATGCTGTCGACTTAATTAGAAAAGGGTGAGAATAAATTACATCAATCGAACGAATATAATTAGTTTTGGATCACAGACTTGGAAATCAGAATTCGGTTCTCTAAATATGAAAACTAGGAAGAAATTAAAGACTTACCCAAACCGCCGACAGATAAACAGACCAAGAGGAAAAGTTTCAACATTTTAATGTGTGTGTGTGTTACCTCGGTACGTAAAACAATAATTCCAACTTGAAATTCGCCTCTTTTTATTATACATCTCTAAACGTCTTTATCTAGATAGATATCTGATGTTATATTAGATAAATCCAAACAATAGGATTAAAGGGATTAGTACACATGAAACAATTAATAAGAACTTAATGAAACATGATATGAATGAAATGGTGTGTCCAATCACACACAAATCACTCCAGATTGAACAGATTTGTTTCTTATTTTTTAGTATCAGAAAAGCCTCAAATAAAAATAAATTATCTGATGGAAATTGTTCCAACCTATTGTCCTAATCTTAAGTCATAACTGATAATAGTAATAACTGAGATTTAATGATGAAAATTTGGGATATAAATCAAAGGTTAATTGTGTCCGATTGAAAGAAACTCCACAAACTTCACGACACTAGATTTTATCAGAGAAGACATCACCGATTTTTCAATTTGTTTTCTATACTCTGGAAACTTCTGATCTTTTCAGGGTCGTCTACATTCAACGAATTTAGCATATGGAGAACCACTTGTCTGATACAAACACTTGAAAAATATCTTTTTTAAAGTCATCCACTAATCCTATTGTTTCGTTTTATCTATCTAGATAAAGATGTCCAGAAATGTGTAATAAATAGAGGCGAATTTAGACTTTGTGATTATTGTTTTACGTACCGAGGTAATACACACACACACACTGGACATTAAAATGTTGAAACTTTTTCTTTTGGTCTGTTTCTCTGTCGGCGTTTTGGGTGAGTCTTTAATCTCTTTTAAGTTGTCCTATTTGAAGGACTGAGTTCCGATTTCCAAGTTCGTCGCTTATGACTAATTATACTCGTTCGATTGATTTAATTTATCCTCACCCCTTTCTTATTAAGTCGACAGCATTCCGTTACACGAGTCCGTAATCGGAGGACGCATCATCGGAGGAAATGACACTGACATCTCTCAAGTTCCCTATCAAGTAGCCTTGTATGAGAAACGCTTCTTCCTGTGTGGAGGTTTCATCGTTAGTCCAACTCACATCGTCACCGCTGGTCAATGTGTGCTTGAAGTAGAGTTAGTAGAAGTACTGTTATATTGTATCATTTAGACTTTTCAGCCGACATGAAAAGTAAAAATATGGTTTTCGTTCTCTTCTCAGCGATCTCTACCTCACCATACGAGCAGGATCATCTAGTAACGTGTTGGGTGGAGTAGTTGTAGCGGCCAAGAAAGTTCACAGAAACCCGAAGTTCGATGACGACACTACGGACTATGACGTCGCCGTCATCGAACTCGAACGTCCTCTCCCGTTAAACAACAAAACAATGAAGGCAATTAAACTGGGTTCTAAAGAACCAGGCGCTGGTTCTCCTGTCTTAGTCAGCGGATGGGGCTGCATTAATGTAAGTTGTAATAGTGCCATCGTTATAATTCATCTCCTAGAAAATAGAAAAGACCTCAAACACTATTGTACTTTCATGATTACAGCAAGAGTTCGATGAGCCCGAAATATTACAGTCTGTGACGTTCCCCGTGTACGACAGAACTAAATGTGCGACTATTTATAAAGGTCACGACGTCGTCATCACCCCAAGGATGATATGTGCCGGTGCCGAAGGAAAAACGGCATATTTTGGAGATAGTGGTAGTCCAATGGTTTACAAGGGTGAGGTCGTTGGTATCGTCTCTTTCGGAATCGAGTGTGGTAAGAAGGACTTGCCTGGAGTTTACACGAATATCGCCAATCCTGAAATCACGAAATTTATCAAAGACGTAGCCAAATTGTAATCTATTAAATATGATTCAGTTTTTGAGTTGAGTCTCAGGGCAGAAGTGAGAGGAGAACTGTTACTACCAAATATGAACAAATTACAATATATTAATGTTTAAACAGTATATTAACAGTATGTTTTGATCGTTCGCCTTTCCTGTCTTGCGTCACCGTTGTAATTATAGGTCATGTTCTAGAACAAGGAAAAGACATTTCGTTGCTCTAACTGCTCGATTCATATATAGTATAAATTAATGCCGCTTTATATATGTATAACATAATACAGACATATGTAAAAGGTGTTGATTAAATAATTTGAACAGTGGGCACCCAGAGCCCAACGAACGTAGAAGATAATAATTAAAATGAATAAGTAGTTATAAAAATGAGTGATAAGTCACAACGTGAGCTATTTTTAAATAACTCACAAATTACACAATAACTGGAAATAACTACAAATAATTTGTATAATGTATATGTATGATTTGATGACCGAAAGGATCAGATTCCGGGCACAAGCGGCCGAAATGAGGTATCTCCGAGCGGTGGCTGGTGTGTCAAGGCTGGATAGGTGTCGCAACACAGCCATTCGCGAGGGGCTTCAGGTCGAACCACTTCTTCTCCGGATTGAGAGATCCATCCTCCGATGGTTTGGGCACGTGCAGAGGCTCCCCCCAGAACGTCTGGTTCGTCGGGTCCTGTCAGAATGCCCAAAGGAAAGCGGCCCCGTGGCCGTCCGCGGCAGGGGTGGCTCAGGGGGGTGAAGGCCTTGGCCGAATCCCGTCTGATAACCCCGTGTTCTCTGGCGTCAATAGCGGAAGGTCGTTCCAGCTGGATGTCTTTGATTGCTTCCCTCACCCCGCAACCCTAACGGATAAGCGGGTTCACGAAAAGTAAGTAAGTAAGTAAGTATATGTATAATTTCCTACGAGGTTTGACTTTCCAATTCGTCTGTTTCTACTTTACTACTGAAGTCCAGTTAAAAACATGATCATCATCATCGTTAGCTCCACAGTCCCGTGTGGGCTTTGGCCTTCCGCAAGTCTTCTCCATTCCGCCATATCCTGCAGTCGAAAGCATATAAACACAAAATTCCTAAAATGGGATCTAAGACTGAGAACGTCTCTTTCACTGGGGATTCACGGTAATTTTCCAAAGCTACCTTTCCACCTTGTTCTCAGTGTTTTCAGCTCGCGAAAGTCATTTTCGATTGGATACCATTGAGAGCAGTTTTACGACAAAGGAGGCCATGAGTAGGCTCCCAAGTTATTTTTTATTCCTTTTTGATGAGTCTATAACACAACTTGTTGGAACACAGCCTGAACACCGCAAATATGAGGGGAAAAGGAAACAACAGAGAGAAATATGTATGACTGCTAATCGCGAGGGAAAGAAAAATTTAATTTGGTGAAATTTGTGTTTGATTGAACACATCATTTAATTCATAGCATATTTCATTTTCAACTCAGATAATCTGAAACCAAATGAAAATTACTGATAAAACAATCCTATATGAATGAAATGATTGACTGCGTCTGAATGAAATCAGATCCACAAACAACACTATTCTATTCAGAGAATGTATCTCCATCATTTCGTATCGGCTCTCCTGAAATGAACAAAGACACCACCGATCTTACATTTTGCTTCCTATTCATGAAGCATGAAGCTTAGCTTCTTTTCAGGGCCGTTTACATTCCTGAAATTTTGTATATAAAGAACCACTTGTCCGAAACAAGCACTTGGAAAGATCGTTTCAAAATACATGCACTAACAGAGCGGTGAGCAACTTTTTTATTCAAAGGGCCAAATTAAATTTTAAAATTTTTTGGTGGGCCGCACATAAAGTAGGAACACTTATTTTTCAAAAAAAAAGAAGGTCTAGTATAACATTTTTGGCAATAATATTGCACACGCACACGTACCGTAACAATAAATCGATAGGAGACAGCCATTGTTGGGCTGAGAGTCCCATTGTCTTCTACCTAATACCAGAACAGATGAAGGGAATTCGTACAGGTATAAGGAACACGCTGTCCGTTAAACACATGTATGACATTCGCCAAGCATTTCTGTTGTAAAATTTAATTTATTTTAGTAAATATAATTTACTTTATAATTTATAATTTATTTTTAGGGAACTTGAGAGATGTCAGTGTCATTTCCTCCGACGATACGTACTTCAATATTGGACTCGTCTAATGGAATGCTCTTCACTTAATTGAAAAAGGGTGAGAATAAATTACATCAATCGAACTAGTATAATTAGTTTTGGATCACAGACTTGAATATTAGAACTCAGTACTTTGAGAATATAAACTAGGAAGAAATTAAAGACTCACTCAAACCGCCGACAGAGAAACAGACCAAGAGGAAAAGATTCAACATTTTTATGTGCAGTGTGTGTGTGTCTTACCTCGGTACGTAAAACAATAATTTCCAACTTGAAATTCACCTCTTTTTATTATACATCTCTAACGTCTTTATCTAGATAGATATCTGATGTTATATTAGATAAATCCAAACAATAGGATTAAAGGGATTAGTACACATGAAACAATGAATAAATACTTAATGAAACATGATATGAATGAACTGACTTTACATGATTGAACTAAATGACTGACTTATATTAATATTACATAAATTACAATTTGGCTATGTCTTTGATAAATTTCGCGATTTCAGGATGAACCATGTTGGTGAAAACAATGGGCCTTTTATCTTCTCCAAATCCAAACCGAAAAGAGACGATACCAACGACTTCATTCTTGAATACAAGGGGGCCGCCATTATCTCCAAGATCAGTTAATTTCCCATTGCCACCAGCGCATGACATTCTCGGGGTGATGGTTATGTTGTAAGTTTTATAAAAAGTCCCACACTTAGCTCTGTCGTACATTGGAAGCATGACAGACTGTAATGCTTCAATTGGTTCGTCCTCATCCTGTAATGGTAAAAGTACAAGAGTTTCAGGTTCATCTTATTTCCTACCAGGTGACTTATAGGTCGTATAATGGTTATTAGGATGACTTAGCATGATAACTTACATCAGTGGCACCCCATCCGCTCACTAAGGCAAGTGAACCTGTGCTTGGTTCTTTAGTAGCCAATTTAATTGCCTTCATTGTTCTGTTGTTTAGCTTTAGAGGAGTTTCCAGTTCAATGACAGCGACGTCATAGTCCTCTTCCCAGAAGTCATACTTAGGATGAAAGTGGTATTTTTTGACGTCTACAGTTACCCCACCCCTTCTTGTAGAACTAGATCCTGCTCGAATCATCAGCATGTTTGGACTAAAAATAAACCACTACATTTATTTTCAAGTCGAATAAAAGGCTTAATCATACCATATATGTTATACTAACGTTAACAAGCCAATACATTGAGCCACGGTGACAATGTGAGTTGGAGAAATGATAAAACCTCCACATATGTGAGCACTAAGTCCATACACGGCTACTTGATAAGGAACTTGAGAGATGTCAGTGTCATTTCCTCCGACGATATGTCCTTCTATTACGGACTCGTCTAATGGAATGCTGTTCACTTAATTAGAAAAGGGTGAGAATAAATTACATCAATCGAACGAATATAATTAGTTTTAGACCACAAATTTGAAAATCAGAATTCGGTTCTCTAAATATGAAAACTAGGAAGAAATTAAAGACTTACCCAAACCGCCGACAGATAAACAGACCAAGAGGAAAAGTTTCAACATTTTTATGTGTGTGTGTGTCGGTACGTAAAACAATAATTTCCAACTTGAAATTCGCCTCTTTTATTATACATCTCTAACGTCTTTATCTAGATAGATATCTGATGTTATATTAGATAAATCCAAACAATAGGATTAAAGGGATTAGTACACATGAAACAATTAATAAGTACTTAATGAAACATGATATGAATGAAATGGTGTCCAATCACACACAAATCACTCCAGATTGAATAGATTTGTTTCTTATTTTTTAGTATCAGAAAAGCCTCAAATAAAATAAATTATCTGATGAAAATTGTTCCAACCTATTGTCCTCATCTTAAGTCATAACTGATAATAGTAATAACTGAGATTTAATGATGAAAATTTGGGATATAAATCAAAGGTTAATTGTGTCCGATTGAAAGAAACTCCACAAACGTCACGACACTAGATTTAATTAGAGAAGACACCACCGATTTTTCAATTTGTTTTCTATACTCTGGAAACTTCTGATCTTTTCAGGGTCGTCTACATTCAACGAATTTAGCATATGGAGAACCACTTGTCTGATACAAACACTTGAAAAATATCTTTTTTAAAGTCATCCACTAATCCTATTGTTTCGTTTTATCTATCTAGATAAAGATGTCCACAAATGTGTAATAAATAGAGGCGAATTTACACTTTGTGATTATTGTTTTACGTACCGAGGTAATACACACACACTGGACATTAAAATGTTGAAACTTTTTCTTTTGGTCTGTTTCTCTGTCGGCGTTTTGGGTGAGTCTTTAATCTCTTTTAAGTTGTCCTATTTGAAGGACTGAGTTCCGATTTCCAAGTTCGACGCTTATGACTAATTATACTCGTTCGATTGATTTAATTTATCCTCACCCCTTTCTTATTAAGTCGACAGCATTCCGTTAGACGAGTCCGTAATCGGAGGACGCATCATCGGAGGAAATGACACTGACATCTCTCAAGTTCCCTATCAAGTAGCCTGTATGAGAAACGCTTCTTCCTGTGTGGAGGTTTCATCGTTAGTCCAACTCACATCGTCACCGCAGGTCAATGTGTGCTTGAAGTAGAGTTAGTAGAAGTACTGTTATATTGTATCATTTAGACTTTTCAGCCGACATGAAAAGTAAAAATATGGTTTTCGTTCTCTTCTCAGCGATCTCTACCTCAACATACGAGCAGGATCATCTAGTAACGTGTTGGGTGGAGTAGTTGTAGCGGCCAAGAAAGTTCACAGAAACCCGAAGTTCGATGACGACACTACGGACTATGACGTCGCCGTCATCGAACTCGAACGTCCTCTCCCGTTAAACAACAAAACAATGAAGGCAATTAAACTGGGTTCTAAAGAACCAGGCGCTGGTTCTCCTGTCTTAGTCAGCGGATGGGGCTGCATTAATGTAAGTTGTAATAGTGCCATCGTTATAATTCATCTCCTAGAAAATAGAAAAGACCTCAAACACTATTGTACTTTCATGATTACAGCAAGAGTTCGATGAGCCCGAAATATTGCAGTCTGTGACGTTCCCCGTGTACGACAGAACTAAATGTGCGACTATTTATAAAGGTCACGACGTCGTCATCACCCCAAGGATGATATGTGCCGGTGCCGAAGAAAAACGGCATATTTTGGAGATAGTGGTAGTCCAATGGTTTACAAGGGTGAGGTCGTCGGTATCGTCTCTTTCGGAATCGGATGTGGTAAGAAGGACTTGCCTGGAGTTTACACGAATATCGCCAATCCTGAAATCACGAAATTTATCAAAGACGTAGCCAAATTGTAATCTATTAAATACGATTCAGTTTTTGAGTTGAGTCTCAGGGCAGAAGTGAGAGGAGAACTGTTACTACCAAATATGAACAAATTACAATATATTAATATTTAAACAGTATATTAACAGTATGTTTTGATCGTTTGCCTTTCCTGTTATGCCCGTTGTCCCTTCCTTCTAATTCACACATATGTAAAAGGTGTTGATTATATAATATATCGATGGGAGAAAATCTATAAAATAAATTAAATTTTAGAAACGCTGGCGAATGTCATACATGTGTTTAACGGACAGCGTGTTCATGATACCTGTACGAATTCCCTTCATCTGTTCTGATATTAGGTAAAAGACAATGGGACTTTCAGCCCAACAATGACTGTTTCCTATCAATATATTGTTATCAAGCTAATTATAACAAAATGATATTACATACTGGACCGAAACCTTTTGTTGGGTTCGAGGTACTCACTTGTCGGCGACTTGTTAAAACACGCAGCCCTGTGCTTGTTTGTGTTGATTCTGCCACACAATCAATTAGACTGGTGAGCTGCTACCCAGCAATTTCATCAATTCTTGAGTGTCTTGAAAGGTACGAGTACAATATTATTGCCAAAAATGTTATACTAGACCTTTTTTTTATTGAAAATTAAGTTTTCCTACAAATTTGTGCTGCCCTTTTATATCAGTTCCCACTTTATGTGAGGCCCACCAAAAAATTTTAAAATTTAATTTGGCCCTTTGAATAAAAAAGTTGCTCACCGCTCTGTTAGTGCATGTATTTTGAAACGATCTTTCCAAGTGCTTGTTTCGGACAAGTGGTTCTTTATATACAAAATTTCATGAATGTAAACGGCCCTGAAAAGAAGCTAAGCTTCATGAATAGGAAGCAAAATGTAAGATCGGTGGTGTCTTCGTTCATTTCAGGAGAGCTGATACGAAATGATGGAGATACCTTCTCTGAATAGAATAGTGTTGTTTGTGGATCTGATTTCATTCAGACGCAGTCAATCATTTCATTCATATAGGATTGTTTTATCAGTAATTTTCATTTGGTTTCAGATTATCTGAGTTGAAAATGAAATATGCTATGAATTAAATGATGTGTTCAATCAAACACAAATTTCACCAAATTAGATTTTTCTTTCCCTCGCGATTAGCAGTCATACATATTTCTCTCTGTTGTATCCTTTTTCCCTCATATTTGCGGTGTTCAGGCTGTGTTCCAACAAGTTGTGTTATAGACTCATCAAAAAGGAATAAAAAATAACCTGGGAGCCTACTCATGGCCTCCTTTGGTCAATTGAGAACACTTGCGGAAAGCCAAGGCTCACACGGGACTGTGGAGCTAACGATGATGATGATCATGTTTTTGACTGGACTTCAATAGTAAAGTAGAAACAGACGAATTGGAAAGTCAAACCTCGTAGGAAATTATACATATACAGTATTTCAATTTCACTGAGTTTGTTCGTGTAAATTATTTGTAGTTATTTCCAGTTATTGTGTAATTTGTGATTTATTTAAAAAGGTCACGTTGTGACTTATCATTCATATTTATAACTACTTATTCATTTTAATTATTATCTTCTACGTTCGTTGGGCTCTGGGTGCCCACTGTTCAAATTATTTAATCAACACCTTTTACATCGTAATATGTTATACAACCTTAATTACCATACAAATTTACCTGTCGTTTTCCTTGTTCTAGAACATGACCTATAATTACAACGGTGACGGAAGACAGGAAAGGCGAACGATCAAAACATACTGTTAATATACTGTTTAAATATTAATATATTGTAATTTGTTCATATTTGGTAGTAACAGTTCTCCTCTCACTTCTGCCCTGAGACTACACTCAAAAACTGAATCATATTTAATAGATTACAATTTGGCTACGTCTTTGATAAATTTCGTGATTTCAGGATTGGCGATATTCGTGTAAACTCCAGGCAAGTCCTTCTTACCACACTCGATTCCGAAAGAGACGATACCAACGACCTCACCCTTGTAAACCATTGGACTACCACTATCTCCAAAATATGCCGTTTTTCCTTCGGCACCGGCACATATCATCCTTGGGGTGATGACGACGTCGTGACCTTTATAAATAGTCGCACATTTAGTTCTGTCGTACACGGGGAACGTCACAGACTGTAATATTTCGGGCTCATCGAACTCTTGCTGTAATCATGAAAGTACAATAGTGTTTGAGGTCTTTTCTATTTTCTAGGAGATGAATTATAACGATGGCACTATTACAACTTACATTAATGCAACCCCATCCGCTGACTAAGACAGGAGAACCAGCGCCTGGTTCTTTAGAACCCAGTTTAATTGCCTTCATTGTTTTGTTGTTTAACGGGAGAGGACGTTCGAGTTCGATGACGGCGACGTCATAGTCCGTAGTGTCGTCATCGAACTTCGGGTTTCTGTGAACTTTCTTGGCCGCTACAACTACTCCACCCAACACGTTACTAGATGATCCTGCTCGTATGTTGAGGTAGAGATCGCTGAGAAGAGAACGAAAACCATATTTTTACTTTTCATGTCGGCTGAAAAGTCTAAATGATACAATATAACAGTACTTCTACTAACTCTACTTCAAGCACACATTGACCTGCGGTGACGATGTGAGTTGGACTAACGATGAAACCTCCACACAGGAAGAAGCGTTTCTCATACAGGGCTACTTGATAGGGAATTTGAGAGATGTCAGTGTCATTTCCTCCGATGATGCGTCCTCCGATTACGGACTCGTCTAACGGAATGCTGTCGACTTAATAAGAAAGGGGTGAGGATAAATTAAATCAATCGAACGAGTATAATTAGTCATAAGCGACGAACTTGGAAATCGGAACTCAGTCCTTCAAATAGGACAACTTAAAAGAGATTAAAGACTCACCCAAAACGCCGACAGAGAAACAGACCAAAAGAAAAAGTTTCAACATTTTAATGTCCAGTGTGTATTACCTCGGTACGTAAAACAATAATCACAAAGTGTAAATTCGCCTCTATTTATTACACATTTGTGGACATCTTTATCTAGATAGATAAAACGAAACAATAGGATTAGTGGATGACTTTAAAAAAGATATTTTCAAGTGTTTGTATCAGACAAGTGGTTCTCCATATGCTAAATTCGTTGAATGTAGACGACCCTGAAAAGATCAGAAGTTTCCAGAGTATAGAAAACAAATTGAAAAATCGGTGGTGTCTTCTCTAATTAAATCTAGTGTCGTGACGTTTGTGGAGTTTCTTTCAATCGGACACAATTAACCTTTGATTTATATCCCAAATTTTCATCATTAAATCTCAGTTATTACTATTATCAGTTATGACTTAAGATGAGGACAATAGGTTGGAACAATTTCCATCAGATAATTTATTTTTATTTGAGGCTTTTCTGATACTAAAAATAAGAAACAAATCTATTCAATCTGGAGTGATTTGTACGTGATTGGACACACCATTTCATTCATATCATGTTTCATTAAGTTCTTATTAATTGTTTCATGTGTACTAATCCCTTTAATCCTATTGTTTGGATTTATCTAATATAACATCAGATATCTATCTAGATAAAGACGTTAGAGATGTATAATAAAAAGAGGCGAATTTCAAGTTGGAAATTATTGTTTTACGTACCGAGGTAACACACACACACATAAAAATGTTGAAACTTTTCTTCTTGGTCTGTTTATCTGTCGGCGGTTTGGGTAAGTCTTTAATTTCTTCCTAGTTTTCATATTTAGAGAACCGAATTCTGATTTTCAAATTTGTGGTCTAAAACTAATTATATTCGTTCGATTGATGTAATTTATTCTCACCCTTTTCTAATTAAGTGACAGCATTCCATTAGACGAGTCCGTAATTGAAGGACATATCGTCGGAGGAAATGACACTGACATCTCTCAAGTTCCTTATCAAGTAGCCGTGTATGGACTTAGTGCTCACATATGTGGAGGTTTTATCATTTCTCCAACTCACATTGTCACCGTGGCTCAATGTATTGGCTTGTTAACGTTAGTATAACATATATGGTATGATTGAGCCTTTTATTCGACTTGAAAATAAATCTAGTGGTTTATTTTAGTCCAAACATGCTGATGATTCGAGCAGGATCTAGTTCTACAAGAAGGGGTGGGGTAACTGTAGACGTCAAAAAATACCACTTTCATCCTAAGTATGACTTCTGGGAAGAGGACTATGACGTCGCTGTCATTGAACTGGAAACTCCTCTAAAGCTAAACAACAGAACAATGAAGGCAATTAAATTGGCTACTAAAGAACCAAGCACAGGTTCACTTGCCTTAGTGAGCGGATGGGGTGCCACTGATGTAAGTTATCATGCTAAGTCATCCTAATAACCATTATACGACCTATAAGTCACCTGGTAGGAAATAAGATGAACCTGAAACTCTTGTACTTTTACCATTACAGGATGAGGACGAACCAATTGAAGCATTACAGTCTGTCATGCTTCCAATGTACGACAGAGCTAAGTGTGGGACTTTTTATAAAACTTACAACATAACCATCACCCCGAGAATGTCATGCGCTGGTGGCAATGGGAAATTAACTGATCTTGGAGATAATGGCGGCCCCCTTGTATTCAAGAATGAAGTCGTTGGTATCGTCTCTTTTCGGTTTGGATTTGGAGAAGATAAAAGGCCCATTGTTTTCACCAACATGGTTCATCCTGAAATCGCGAAATTTATCAAAGACATAGCCAAATTGTAATTTATGTAATATTAATATAAGTCAGTCTTTTAGTTCAATCATGTAAATCTGATGTGTGAAGTCATTTTTTAACAATACTTATCTTTTCATTTTCGAATCCTTTCAAGTTCATATAAATCAGTGAAGATACTTTTGAATTGTAGACATGGCTTGATTCTAAATTATCAGTAAAAGGCAAAAATAATGTTCATATACGATAAAAACTTTTTATAATTGCGGATTAAATGGTTAGTAAACACAATTCTGATCTTAAAATATCATCTAGGTAACTAATTCTACCAAACAAGAACTATGAACTACGACATAACAATGTAATATTAATATGTCTCATTGTGTGGCTTCTTGGACGTTATAATATTGTAAGTGATAATGTGCCGATTATGGCAGTACGAGCAGACTTATGCCATACATATCAAATTGTTCCCTGCCAATTTATTTTTCCCTTACCAATATTTGCCTGAGTCATAATGCTGATTGGACCTCTATCTTGAGCATACTGCCTTCCTTTTCTGTCTATGGCAGTATTGGAATTATACCTCTTTCTTCGAACTGTTTCGTATCGTCAAAGGTTGGGAATGCATACTGCAAAATTCTCTAAAAACGGAGCTCTTCCCTATGGGAAAACATTTGGCCCGCGTAAAATATTTTTTTATCAATGACTGCTATCTAGAAAAGAAGCTTGAAAATGAATTTCCACTTTTTCGTGCATTTTATATGTAGCAAATTTTTATGCGTTTATATACAAAGCTTTGTAATATAATATAGAGACGCGTTTTTATGCGAGTTATTCAAGACCAAATGCGCGAAATTAATCGTAATTATAAATGAACAATGCACAGAAATAAAATTCTACAAATAACAGAATACAATTCTCACAACACTTTACTGGATAAATAAACTATCGTTACAATAAAATCAAATTACGCTTTTTAGCCCCAATGGCTTCGGATTTTTTCAAAAATCGGAACTTGGACCGCTCTGAAAGTTCACGCACCAAGGAAATACCGCAAATAATTTAAAATAAGACCCGCAACTGGTAAAACCGCCTGTGATGTCAAGCGTTGTTGCCATTGAGGTGACTATAGCCACTTCGGATCGATTTGAACGACACGATTTTTTTAAATTCCATGAACCTAATTCCACGTTAAAAAGAGAATTGACAACTCTACAAACAGGTTGGAACAAGTTACTTGGTGAGGCATAGTTAAGTTGTGGTAGGTAGAAAGTTAATTTACACTTACAATTTTTAGGAAACGAAAGTGAAAAGTGTTATGATTTCGGTTTTAAAAGGATTTGTTTTTTCGGTCTAAAATTGGTTTCGGCGTTTCTAAAAAGTAATCCAATTAGGTTTAATATTTCACAAATATTTACGAATGTTAAAATCGTGAATTACAAATTTAGCAAGGTACAAACAAAACATTAATTTTTTTGTTAAATCTAACTGAAATCATAAAGTAAACAGTAGTTTTTATCATTTTAACGTGCTATTTTAAAAGTCAAGTAGCTGAACAAATGTAAGTTTAAATTTGCCTCCAAAATAAAGCTATAATTTTGTAATGATTTAGAATTAATTTTGTAATTTACACTTAAAAATTCATTTATTATTGTTATAGGAAAAATGAGCCAGAAAAGATGTGCAGAGGAGAGCAAAGAACCAGCTCGAAAATACATACGAATCAGACTGGCTTCTCCTTCCCCTGAAAGATCTGGTGGTTCAGACACCGAATCAATACATAGTTGTCAAGGCTATGAAACAGAACTTGCTAAAGACACTAGTGATACATCATCCTCACCGATTTATAATATTGAATATGAAGTTACAGACACTGAAAAAGAAAAATTTCATTTAACAGATGACAGTGATGAGGAGGAAAATCTCAGAGTATTAAATAATATATTTAGTGAAGTAGACTGTGATAGTTTGGATAAAGCATTACTTGGCGATACATCAGAAGAAAATCCAACTTCACCAACCAGTAATTCTGATGTTGATCCAGGTTTACCCAGAAGTGATTATTTAGACTTTGAAAAAATGCTTATTGTGCCATACAGAAAAGAAGGATATAAGTTATCCATACTGCTCGACATGCTTTGCTTGGAAAAAAGATTTATTTCCAAGTCGACCGAGAAGGCATAAAAAAAAAATGAAAAACAACAAAACACATGCTACAGATTCAGTGAAAGTTGATAAAAAGCCATGTCCTGAAATTTTAAAACCTAAAAGTAATTGTGTTAATGGAGAACCTTTTAATGGAGAAAATGATTCAAGTGAAGAGAAAAGGAGAAGTGATAGTGGTGTTGGAAGCTCAGGACTTCAGTATTCACAAGAAATTGAAAGTTCTCAGTTGACAGAAGAAACTGTAAGGTCTCAAACATCAGAAGATGTGATAGAAGGATCTCAAAGTACAAAAGATATTAGCAGTTCTCAGTTATCTGAAGATGTTGTCGAAGGACCTTGCTCTTCAAGGTGTGAAAGACCTGAGATATCAGAGGATGTTGTTGAAGGACCTTCAAAAGAACATTCAACACCTTCCACTTCTACTTCAGATTCAAGCACACGAAAAGTTAACACTGGATATGTGTAGGGTTTGCTTTTTAAAACCTGAAAATGGATTGTTTATACATTTTAATATAGCACATGTGTATGGTTGCTACAGTTGTGCGAAAAAAATTTGGTATCACAATGGTGGCTGCCCTATATGCAGACGAAAAAATATTTCGAGTAGCCAAATTATTCGTATAATCATTATTACCATTATAAAGAATCCTACATATAATTTTGTGTAGCTAGTAATTAGATTAGTTTTTGAACCTAATTATTTAACTGTACCAGCCAAGATAATTTGTTTTTGATGGAATAATATCCATGTTTGATATTATGACAAGAAAATTTTTAATCAAGATCTCAACAAGAAATATATTTGGAGTTAGTTTTTGTGATTTGCTAGGAATTGTTATATAAAAGAAGGACTTGAAGTAAAAGGTTATATTAAACAATATTAGAAAAAGTGTAAAAGCAGCAAATGTTATAAAAACGTTAATAATAGTAAATGTCAAATTTGTATGTGATTAATGTTACCTTATTGTTAAAATATTTGTAGTCTGTAAAATGTTCACTATTCAGCTGTAACAATTTTAAATTAAATAGTTGTAAAATCAACTGTGAAAATTTTATTGAAATAGCTTCCCCGTTAAGAAAGTTATTGTAGTTCCACCCTTTAAACTATTAGTTTTAATTTGTGGTCTGTTACACCACATCAACAAGTTTGAATTAAGATGAGTGTTTCCAGGTTTTCTTTGTAGTGTTGTCTTTCCACCTATAGTGTTTAACACAAAGCTTTTATTTTGATTCTAAGTAGTCTCCTTTTGCACCCTTGGATATAATAGGATATGCTAGAGAGCTGGAAGTCTTAATTAAAAGTTCGCTAGGTGGGTTTGTATGGTGGTTTAACCAACAGATCCCATATGGAAGACGGATGACACTTAGGCGGTTTAAAATTAACGAATTATTTTACTAAACAATTGACAATAGTAAGTTAGTACTCTATAAAATCCCTATAATTGTCTTGGAAGGAACATTTTAAAAAGGTGGGAAAATGGAATTCTCTTTATTATTAACTTTTAAGGAAAAAAACTTGGAATTCATATTGAAAAAAATTGATTTTGTGAGGTCTAAAGCAGAATTAGCGCGATGGATTTTGGCTAGCAGACGACGCTTGAATGGTTAATGTCACGTCAAACAATTAATTTTTTTGTTTTCAAGTAAATTCAAATTGTTTTCTTTAAATAATGTCAGTACTAAAACCTGTCACTTGCAGATTTTCTAGTGGCTTATTGAAATGTCGTTCTAAGAGTGTGCCTAGGGTGTTTTACCACCCCAATGTAAGTAAATATGGGAAGTTACATAATATTATGAATGTGACGCATCTCATGCTAGAACCTTTCCAAGCCCCTTAGAAGCTTTGTCAAATTTTTATTTATTCGTACCTCAAATTAACAATAATACAACATGAAATAAATTCGCTTCTGTCAGTTTGTAGAAAATTTTTTTTTCTATAGTATATATGGTGGTACTCAGATGTTAAAACTGATCTTTAAAAATCCTTCTTTTTGTTTTTGGTAGAATGTGTTTGGAAATTATAGCAACCATTACATCACTTCAACTCTTTGAATGTTAAAGTATTAACTAAATAGTTTGGGTTTGTAGATTTTTATTGATCTCATTTTCTAATATAGGTTATTGATCATTACGAAAATCCAAGGAATGTGGGTTCCCTGGATAAAAATGACAAAGATGTGGGAACAGGGTTGGTGGGTGCTCCAGCTTGTGGAGATGTAATGAAACTTCAAATCAAAGTTGATAAAAGTGGGAAGATAATAGATGCTAAATTTAAAACTTTTGGCTGTGGTTCTGCTATAGCATCAAGTTCATTAGCAACAGAATGGGTTAAAGGAAAAACTGTAAGTAATCATCATAATGTTTAAAAATCAACAAAAAACTGCAATATGGTATTTTATTAGGGTAGAAAATATAACCTGAAACTGTTTTAAAACCAGGTGGATGAAGCACTGAAGCTAAAAAACACTGATATCGCCAAGGAGTTATCTTTACCACCAGTTAAGCTGCACTGTTCGATGCTGGCAGAGGATGCGATTAAAGCTGCTCTATCTGATTACAAAATTAAGCAGAGTTCAATAAATAAAGAAGTAGAAGAAAAGGCTAAAAACGACTCTGAAAATTAAAAATTCTTGTAGTAGAGAAAAAACAATTTTTTTCGAATGCTTTTATTGTTGAAGCAAATCACCATTGGTCTGATCTTTTGTCCATCTAAGATTAGATGTTTGACTCCATAAATATTATTAAGTGATATGTAATTAAAGTTTTCGGTTTAAAGGAAATTTCTTCTGCTTCATTTTGTAAGTTTCTGCTTATTTGATTTAGTTCTGACAAATTTTAAGATTTATGTGAACTCATGTTGTTGGGTCAATAATTCCGATTTTCAAATTCTCTATTGAAATATAGTAGCCTTTGCCCTCAGAGGATTGCCTATTTCGTAAGTCATTTTTATCATCTAATGTTTTGAATTAAATATTTAGAACATGATTCATTTTTTTGAGGGATAATTAATTTGAATTTGTTATTTATTTTTATTTGATTAAATTGCAATTAGTGCATGAAGTAAATAATACATAGTAAGCATCAAAATTTTTTTAAAGGCTTTGAATAATTACAAATTAAAAGTTCGAATGAAGGAAATTTTTATACTTAATGAAGCTTATACGAGAACTGCTTATACATGTACTCCCCATTTTGAAATCGATTTAGTGATAGAGTGGTTAGGTGAGGAAATAGCTCCTGAAATATGGGATTGTTGTTAAATTATTAAAATTATGCAACAAATTTTTTATCTACTCAGACATGAATATGTCCATATCATTTGTTTATCTGGTTATCTGGAGCGTAGATGGTTACCAAAGAGACCGAATCGCAGGTTAAAACTCGTTTGGTCGTTAAATAGCAAATAGGAGGAGTACCACAGCAGAATTTTTCACGCTTTCAACCTGCACAACAAAAAGATCAATTATCTTGTCTTTCCATGATAGATTCGAGCGTTTTCTAAAAATTCTGATAAAGATAAAAATTATCATGGGATATAAACCACCAGATAAAAAATAAATTAAACAGACAAAATCAAATTATATTTATTGCAACTAAAACAACTTTTATTTAACATATTTAAAACTTATTATAATACAAAATTACATTAATATACATTTACGACGTAATTTTTAGGACTTGGAGACAAATTTGAAAAGAAATTTGAACTGATTATCATGATCTTTAGCTTTGTTATATACATAAGTCGATTTAAGATAAAAGACCTTGAAACTTTGATGAAGGATAATTAATATTAATTAATTTTTCTGGAGTATTATTATTCGTGAGGGCTTTAGGCTTCGAATAAATATATTTAATTTTCGATGTTTTAAAAGTTTCATTATAAAGTCAAATGAAGGATAAATTGGTACCGTAATGGCGGTAAAACTTGATTATTATTGTTTAATTAGTATCAAATAATTTATTTTTCAAAATTGAAAGTTATGTAAGAAAGTGTGATTGTATTTATGTGAAACAAGAGTGATGGCGTAGTTTAAAGGAAGACTAATTAATTAATTGTAGTTTTACAAATTTAGAAAAAGAAATTATTAATATAGCAATTTATTTTGAAGAAATAATCATTTTGATTAATGCTAATGAGGGAGAATCGCCATTGAAATGAACAGTCTCCGCGTAAAATAATCTAACAAAAATTAAATTCAGTCTTAGTTCTTATGTGGAATAAATTTCGAAAAAATTTATTTTTTCGTTTCAACCCCCAAAAAATGGTGGGATTTTAAAACCTGTATAAAAGGGTACTCTGTTTCTTCTGACTGGTCTTGGCGGTGGAGGGAATCAAATCGATGGGTAATAGTCTTCTGCCTCTACCAGCACTAGTTGTTAGACTTACTGGACCGACCGTTGTGAATGTGGTCTCTAAAGGAGCATTTAGTACTCCCGTGAATTGTGTCGCGTCATGAAGAAGAAATCCGCATTGAGCAGTGCAAACGTCGTCACGCAGAACAGCATCTTTAGGCCAATCTCGTAATAACTGGTTGCAGTCAGTCACACGTAATGAAGCACATTGTGTCTAGAATAGGAATTATTTTAGTCATCTCTTCGTTTTTTCTCGAATTTCACCCAAATTGGAAAACTTACCCCTTGGGTGGTACATGTGCATCTGGTACAAGGTGTACTCCCGGCAGTGCTTCCCACAGAAACCTTCCGACCGTTTATACTACAACCTTGGATGTGGTCTCTCCAAGCATTTAAATTGATGTCAGGAATTGAGTGACAGGGTACTTTTGGATTCCTACAAAATTTGATTAACCGGAAGTGAATGATAAGTTTTTACCACCTCCCTCGCCCAAGTTACTACTTGACTAAATTCTTTCAACTTACAGAAAATTACTGGGTTGATCAAAAGCAGATCTTTGGATGTCTTCCGGATGATCCATATTTTCGCACAAACTTTGGACAAAGTTATTTTTCGAATTTCAGTGAGTTGTTGCTCAGTAAATTTGGTCACCGGATTATCCGTTTCGTACCTATTAAATGAAATTTCACAGGTCTAAGCATTAGTCTTCCCGTAATTTGTACCTTTTTCCAAAAACATTTCTTTGAAAATCATTCTCCGTATAAATTTTAAGTGGTAGTTAATCAGTAAAATTGAGCAATTACCAGAATCTGTCACATTTCCTTAGTTGTCTAAATTGGATTCCTATGATACAGGCAAATGTTGGTCCTACTATACCCCCTTGCACCGGTCTTTCGCTCATTCCTCCAGGAAACAAGTCGATATCATCAACACTCTCATATATTGTCTTTAACCTAGCTATTACTTCTTGTGGTATTTCTCTGGCAAGGTCTTCAAATGTTTTCGCTCTCTTCAAATTGCATAAAGCCCTGTAGTCGTTGTATCCTCGAATCGCGTGATCTCTCCCTTAAAATAGAAATTCCCAATTTTATCTTTCATTCATAAAAAAAATTAATTTATCAGTAATATAAACAGTATCTGTCGCTAGATAGTCTGTGAGCCTTTTATAAATATAAGCACTGTTAACTTGGTCGTTGATTACCTCTTTGAATATTTAACGCTGCCAAATCTATACCAGAAAATGGTATTCGTCTGTCTTCGAATAAGTGGTTGGTGATTTCACCTGTTATAAATTGGTCTAACGTTTCAACTGGTGTAGTTATCAGACCTCTAACAATTTCATCTACCATGTTTGCCTGAAATTTAAGCCAAACACAAATTGGTTGAGTTTTTTAATGGCGTTGGTCACCCTGTTTTGGGTATAATAGGATTTGTTCTTGCAACCATAACTTCTTACCGCAGCAAAGTACAAATTCAAACTTATTAAAAGGCGGAAAAATTATGCAGCCTTAAGACTTGTTTCCTTTGCTTAAACAAGACTCACCTGATATATCATGTCAGGATTGAAAAAACCGTTACGTAACAATATAGGAGGATCAACAGGAGTGTAGGATGGACTCATTCTCGGAATGTGCGGTCGAAGTAAACTGTGACCGATTCTAAATGCAGCTGTGGCAAATTCATTTACAACGCTGGGGTTACATGTGTCACTATAGCCTGAAATGAAATTGAATTCATATTTTAATTTTTTTTCTAACTTGTGGTGATAACTCGTCCAATTGAAAACCATAATCAATCGGTAACCTTTGTAGTATCCTTGCGGCCTAAGTTTCAAACCGTACAAATTAACGGCATTCCATCCTAACAACCGTGGTAAATATTCATTGTATACTAAATGCTGCCAACTTGCGGTCACTATTCTTCTGGCGTGTTCATAAAGTAAATCGTCATCCCAATGTGGATTGATTCTTTGCAGACCATCGGCTATTCTATTATGCTCTCGCATGAACAATGTATGAATTACTGTTAAGGCTGGCTGTTCGCTGGCTCGTCCATCACCTGAACATTTTTTTTTTAATTATTCGACAATATTAGTTTACTGCTAAGCAGTTATTTATGTAAATATTTTTGTTACCTGCTATGAAGCAAAAACCGGAAGGCGCTTTGCACTCTGGATGAGTCGGTGATTGTGGAAGCAATTCTTTGCCTCGTACAGGATGTCTCGTTACATTCATTCGACCGCCATACCCACTTCTGAGTTCTCTACCCTGACACTGATGTTCTCCATAGATGTGCGCTGCGTCTATAAAAGCAGAATTTTGATTGATCTGCTCGCGAGGTCCTAAAAAGGATAAAATATATTTTAATTCATCAACATATAATTTTATACTTTCAATTATCATTACATGTTTTCAACATCAATTATGAACAAAATCAAAAGGCAATAAAAAAGAAAATGCCAGAGAACCAAGATGCTGTTGTCCAGGAAGAGATCTCATGAACGCTAAGCAAACTCTCGCTCCACTTGTCTGATTTATTTGAGGATAGTGTGGATCTCCACGTGGAATTGGAATTGGCATGCATTCAGGGTGTACAGTGAGAGCGCTATCGCAAGAACGACAGTCAGGAATTGAAGCAAAGAATCCTGAGAATAAAAAAATTATTTAAATGTACCTTCTTAATTGAGCTGTTGTGTAACTTGCACCATAATTTTAATAACTAACAAACCTTTGTGGACGGGCGTGAAAGTTATATCATGATCCAAAAATTGAGAAAACTGCATCAGCATCAAAGAATATCTGTTGTGCAAATTGCTGATATCAGCATGAATCATTGTCGAAACAAGTCTGGGAGATGGTAGCGGTCGACCATTAACTCCAACACTTCTAGGTTTCGATACACCTGTTGGCGAGTAATAAGTATTGGACAAAACTTTAAAAATTTCGAAACAATAATTTTTCCCTCCAAGTTATTACCGTTTTCGTAGACTGGTGGCAGGAGTCTAGTGAAAGTCGCCAAACTTTTGCCAAGATGAGGGTTTCTAAGATTGTTGCAATATCCAGAATGCGTTCTAAAAGGTGTTAGTTCATCACAAACCTCTGGCCCATCACGATTGGGACATTCAGGTTCAACTGGTCTTGGTGCAGGCACTAATCCTGTCAAGTCAATATCTTGAAAGTTATCCGTCAAATCTCCGTTTAGTCCGAATCCTGTGGTGGGAAATCCCAAGAAATTATCACCAGCTGTAGTATCAAACAATTGACGTTTTCTCCGCAACCTAAAATTTAGGGTTATTAACACTTATGGCACTGGGAAACAAATATAGTTTGGTTAGCTCAAGACAGCTTTTTTTCGTTTTTAGATAAATGCCTTGAACGTCAAAATTGGTCTAAAAATGTTAAACAGATCAAATTCCCTCAAAGTGACTCTCATGTGAACAACGCCTTATACAATAAAAATTTTAAATTATGTCAGAGGTTGTTACAGCAGGTGAAAAAAATCGTGAATTGTTCTATCTGATAATTTGGTACGGCCCTTGACTCTGAGACCGAATGATAATTTGGCCCTCCATGTAGGAAAAGTGGTCTATGCCTCTTTTAGATGCACCACACTTTCTTATTAGTTAAATTCAACTGTTACTTAATACTTCGAAAATGCAGTCGTGAAGTGCGTGAGTGGACGAGAGTTATCTCATAATAATAAGAATTCGTCATAATGCCTCATACAACTAGTGAAAGTGATCAGAGATGAGACTGCTTTTCTAGGTTATTTCTATCTAAAGAATCAACCCAACTCTTTTTAAATGTTTTGACTGTCATCTTTTCGTTGTGTAGTTTCTACCCTTCAAATTTTAAACTCTTCTTTTAAGCTTTATTCTGAGTCCCTTATTTATTTTCTAATTGACTATGATAAATTCAAAGATACCTATGAAGGGCTTGAAACAATTCTTCGGTCGCATATTCGAAAAGTAAAGACGTGTTCGCCATATTCAAAGCTTCTTTCGTTGCTTTATTAAATGCCGCAGCGGTTCCAACAGGAGATTTCGGGTCGGCACCTCCCTCTGAAACAAATTTTTATGGATTACGTAAAAGTTCAAAAAATTTGGAGATTTGATAACATAATATGAACTTACTGTCACTCCACCTCAGATATTCTTCCTTTTGTCTAGCTGTAACATCAGCCTCCGCCTTATTTATAACCTGTATTAGTAGGTCTTGTGGAATTTTACTTATGTCTTCATTCACCCACGGCGTCAGATCTAGTTTGGGTTGGAGGGAACATGCTATATCACTGTTTCTAAATAATAAAAAAAAAGAAAATTTTTGTTATAAACTCTGATTAGTCAGTTTTTAAATTTTTATTAAAGTCTTCATTTTATTAAGAATGAGTTGTATAACCATTTGTTGGAAAATTGTGGTTTGTTTATACTCACAAGTAAGGATCTCTTTGAAGGAATGCATTGGGTTGGATATACTCCACTGAAGACGATCCAGAACATAGAATACTAGATAAGGTAACTCTTCTGATGGATTCCAGCTGATCTAAAGTGAATGAAGATGGCGGAATGTCGTTTTCATACCAAAATCTATCTCCTTTACGCAGTCTTGTAAATTCTTGGGTTAACAGACAAGAGAAAGTTGAGCCAACAACAGCTCCAGGTAGTGAAGGCTCTAAAAGTCCACCAATGCTGAGGTCAATGTCGGAGTTATATCTAAAAGTATATAGTTGGTTTCTTAATGCAGGTAAGTACCTGAGAATATATTTTTTCTTTTTTTATTTAGAACTGAAAGAAATAAATTGATTATGATCAACATTCACCTGTAAAGTTCTTTGATGGCATTATTACTTTCAACGCTGTCATTTCTGGTTAAACAATATTGTTTAGCTGTTCTGTAGTCAGCCACACCATGGTCTCTACTTTTATGGAGATCTATAATTCGGATTGAGGGTTGAAGAGCTGATGAAGATAGAATATTCGCAATTATACTGGTGGACGGAAGTTTCGTTCCATTTCCGCCTAACGCCTAAAATGAATTTGTTCTTTAGCCACGTCAAAATCTTAAGGTTCAAACTTCTCCTTTCGCCAGTGTACCTATTCTACAATAAACTCACCCACTGATCTGAGTACATCGTTCGAAAAATGGGTAAAACACCTGTGGCTACTTCGTTCAAGGTACTGACTTGATTTTGACTAGAATAATGGGTGTAGAATCCTCGGTTTAGAAGTTTCAAATCGTTCAATTCGATAACTTCCTCTCCCAAAACTACAGGCAGGAATTCGTTGAAGGTGACATGTTGAATTTCGGCGACTACAATTCGTTTGGTTTCTTGGAACAATATCTCATCGTCCCAGTGGGGATTTTTCGATAGCAATTCTTCTGCTATTTTGTTATGGTGGTTTAAAAAGGCCTCATAGATGAAGGACAGTACAGTCGCCTCATTGCACCTGCAATAATTTGGTGGTAACTTGTGATTATGATTACGACATTTTTATTATTAAAAAGGAAAGAAATAAATTCACAATGTCATTCATACTTTCGACAGCCTTCAATAAAAACTTTTCCATTTTCGAAGGATCTTAAGTTTCTCAGTTCCTCTTCTTCAGATCCATACAAGTCAGATCCGTCTAAATACGAAGTTGCTAAATTCATTTGTTCTCGTTGTTCTAAAATCATGGAAAGAAGTATAATTAACAACTGTCACCTGTTTCTACCATTAAGGGGTTGTCTAAATACTAAACCAGCGTCTCAGGAGAGGGTAATGAAATGGCGCATTAAAAATCATTACAAGCAAGATCTTGTTAAACTAAGAGAAAACTAAGCGATTCTTGAGTAATTAGGTGCGATTTGTCTCCTTCAAGCATAACTCCCAAAATAAGATGTCCGTGGAAACGTTACCTGTTGTTATTATTATTACTGAACTTACTGAAAGTGCAGTCTTCTAGAGCAGGCACAGATCTAGAGTACGACTGACATTTCTTCTGATATTGAAGTGGGAAACATTCAGGATGTTTTGACTTGTTGTCTACGCAACAGTCTAAAATATCTGCAAAAATTATGGAGGATTGGAATACAATTTTTTTTTCATAACAATCAAGTTGGAGGTGCGTAGTTCGTTTTTCCCATAATTTATTGTATGTTTTATGGTTTACAGGTCGCCATTACTAACACGAAAACTTGTTAAAACATTCCTCTCAAACAATAAGTTCGTACTTCATGTGAGAACTTTAATAATTTTTGCGATATGATTGAAGAATCGTTTTACATTGTGCTGCTGTTAAACTGTTGGGATTAGGATTATTCATGTTACTATTCCCTCCAGGTTTTGCTGAACAATTTAATTATCAATTAGATATCTAAATGGTTTCATTTTCATTCAAATTGTCAAAAAAAAATTTAATTTAAGGGTATAATACCAAAATAATTTCACTTCAACTAGTACTCACCTGGATTTAACGTTTCTGAAATATCATTTCTGATAAATTCACCCCAAACTCCAACCATGGGGGTGATATATTGGTGATGTTTTTGTGATTTCACCAAAGCAGCCACATCCTCTTCGTTTGGGAGGAAATGTGTGTCCGTTGAATACTTCGGCAGTGTCACACCTTGTTTTTTTAACAAAACAAAAAAATTAAGTTCAAACTTGCCGTGTCATCCATCTTTGCGGAAAAGATCGAAAGTGAAAAACGAATTGAATGCGAATGAAGAAAGAAAGAAAGAAAAAAAGGGGTTGGAACGTATAATCTTAAAAACAAAACAAATATGAGTGAAAGTTTTTGTAGACATTTGCAGTGGATCATATAACATCAAATAATTAGCACCGAAAATACATCCCAATTACGAATTCGCCGTTTAAATAATGTGGCGAGGAGAGGTTGCATGCGAGGTCTATTAGATAGATTAGTTGATTTTCACGGCTGGCATACCTTCAAACTGTTTTCTTTCTTTTTTCTAATAATAATAAAAACAACCCAAGGCTTTTTTTTAGTCCCTCAAGAACAATCAAGCTCCAAAGTTCAATAAAGAAAAAAAAATACCGGAAGTAAATCTCCAGAAACCATCATCTTCGTATGTTGTTTTGACCCGCGTCAAAATTTTCAAACGTTTTTTGTTAATGCTTTTCAACTCTTTCATTTCAGTTCTAATTTTAAACAACAATACAAAAGTTTGTTGCTTAGACATCTAATTCAAACCTATTACCCAGTGTCTTACGCAATTTTTGATGATTACACGGAGGAAAATAGTTTTCCAAAGGCATATCTAACCTAATAAAAGGTGAAAACAAGTGTCTAAGTAATCTAATTAGAACTTCTTTCACTATAAACCTGTCAAAAAGGTTTTTTAATAATTCATTCAACCAAAATTTGATTCACTAACCAAAGCCATATATCTTATATGGTTAATTTTAATTATAAATAAAAGAACAAGTATGAATTAATTGGCTTTCTTATAAGAGTAACGGCTTAATACAATAGAAACTCAATTATAATTGATTGAGTTGAGGCTAAGTCTATACAACAAGCGAAGAGGTCATTTACATCATATCCACGAGTGAGAGTGGAAGCTCGTCCGATATGAATCACATGTGATTGTTACTCGCGTATTTCATATTTTACCGTAATTTATTATCATTATTATTTTTATTTCATTGTTGAAAATTCTGCAATCCATTGTTTTTCGTCAACATTGTGAATCCTAAAGGGAGGTCTAAGAAAGTTAAAAAGCCCTTTAGCCACCTCTCTGTCAAGGTGTTGATTGCAACAAACTAACACTAATTTAAAAAAAAAATTTTTTTTTCTTCTTTTTGCTGGCTTTAATGCGATATTTTGCTTCGAAGAACGATCATTTATTTCGTAACACAAAGAAGAATTTTTGTTGAAATCATAGGTTTCACTTTCTTTGTCATATTGTAAGCGAAGCCACTTCCGCCGCCCTCGAGCTAATTTTAAATATTTTTTCTTTTGTGAGAGGTGCCTGGCCATTTTTTTTTCATAGTTGTTCTTTTTGTTTTTAAACGTCTGAAATGTTAACTCTTGGTAGCTGGCCTGTACGAAAGAAAAATTTTATATTTTCTCTAACTGGCAATAATAATTCGTTCAAATCTGCTGAGTTGTTGATAGTTAAAAAACTTAAAAAACTGGTTCAAGTCTAATTAGTGTTAACGACTAAAAATTTTATTTGAAATCTCACCGTCAAGATAAGAAGATGGTAATAGTCTTTGAAAGGGACTTCCCTTCGAACCAGATACCGAGTATCGTACATTATTGCATATTCCTTTCAAGTCTCGATATTTTGAAGGTGGACATATTCCCGGTGACTCCGGACATAGTCCTCCAGGCAAACCTTTCTCAGCACTTAAAGCAGCTTCGACCCAGGAACTATATTCTCCGCTGATTGCTTTTCTGGAGTATTCTAGAAAATAAAATTACAATTTATTAACACTCCCACATCACAAAATAACTTTGAATCTTTTTAAATCGATTATTGTATAACTGAATATAATCGTTGTTAGAATCACACCATCATAAAGTTAATTATCTAATTATAAAACTTGTCAACTGTATTTTTATCTAAAACTAGAAAACTTTGCGGTTGTTTTGGAATTTTAATATGGCAGAGACTAAACATTTAAATGTGAAGAGATTTCACTTCAAAATGATTTCTGTTTTTCCCGGAGAATAAAAGCAAAATGAGGACTGTTTCTCCAATTTTTGGGTATGAAATTCCTAGTTTCAATCCGATGTGCAAATAAGCTGTCACAAATAATTCTAGAGTTATTATTGTTGATTTATAAATAATTAATCAAATCATTATAAATACAAGAATTAATAGGATTAAAATGAAAGTCGTATTCACTTTCTTTGTAAGAGTGACTCGCTATGATTCCAAATTACTCGCTAAAAAATATTTCAAGTTAACAACACCAACTAATCTTTTGTTATGTATATAAGCCGAGAATTTTCGTTTTGGTTAATTTTTCATCAGCCAATCACGGTTTTATGTTTCCAATAAACCTTTCATAGATGAAGTTAAAAATGTAAATTGTTGTATTATAAAAGACATTTTGAAGTTATTTTTCTAATTGCTAGTTGAACCGACTTCTTTTTTATTAATCAGGTAAAGCAGGAACAAAAGATTTTATTACTTTCCGCCATCATTCTTTCAATAATTTGAAAAATAACGATCATCATTTCTATCTCTATGGCGGCCTAGACTTTAAACTTGACTTTAAGTTGGCGAACCTTTTTTGATGTCCGTGCCTCAAAGTCATTAAAATTTTGTTTTTAAATAGGTGACGTGCCACAAATAATTTTTAATTAATTTCTATCAAAAAGAACTTATTAAAAAATAAAAATTTCCTTTTTGCGCGTGCCATCAAAATTTTCAAACGTGCCACTTGTGACACGCGTGCCATAGGTTCGCCATCTCTGTGATACAATATGATCCGATTTCCATAGAATGTGTAAACTCTGGTTGGTTGTTAATTTAATGGCGGTAGAGTTCCTTGTATGTAAGATGTAACGCTTTGTATTAAACAATATATGTTGTTATTAATTTGAAAAATTTTAATTTCATTAATTTGATTCTATTATTTTCTAACAAAACTTAACTGAATTATTTTCGTTAATTACTCTATGACAATAAACAACCATAGAGATTAAACAACCATATGGATTTGGATTATGGATTTAAACAACCATAGAGATATACAGTTTGTTTTAAAAATTCATTTGAAGAATTATTAAGAAATATTTATTTTACTTTTGAAAGGCGTTAAATTTGAATAAAACACTCACAATAGATAATTTTCATACACCTGGTAAGTTTAATTTTGCGTCCTTGTCCGATATATGACATATTTTATACATAATTATTTATTTTCTCTCATTTGAGCTCTGACTTTGATAAATAAAACTAACAAATTTGAAGATTCATTGTTTATGATAAGAGCACTATGTAAAGTTTTTGAATGAGTCATGTGCTTACTATGGTTCAATCAATTCTTAAAGCTTTATACATATTAGAACAGAAAACAAACATATGTATACAACGTGAGTACAAAAATAAATATCAAACCTGTCACATTAAAGATAGAAGCCTGAGTTTGTCTTGTACTTGTTATAAATATGGCACAATAGGTAACCAGTAAGGATCCACTTAAAGACCTGGAAACAAAATAAAAGTAACTATTAGAAAATTTGTAGGTTAGGAACTTCAAACAGCTCATGAATTTTTGGTTGTAATTAAAATTTAAAAAAAAAGGCTTTGGAGAAGCTAGTTAAAAACATGAACATTATGAAATAAACTGCTTAAAACAAATTCCTGCACAAATAATAAGAATACATGGTGAATGTAAAGTGAATTGTGCAGAAATAGTTTGAGTTACCAAAATTTTTTAGAAAAAGATATTTCAAATCCAATTTTTGATGAAAAAGTTTATTTAGTGACAAATCATGGTAGCCTTTGAAGCGCCTTGGTCAGTTTTATTTTGGGAATTTTTGGTAGGTTTTTGTATTAAGAAAAAATCTTGTCACGATTTTTCAAGCTGTAGAATGATGTTTTTAGGTCATGTTTTTAATTTGATTCATCAATTGAAATCGAATTAGAATGGGCCTTATTAGGAAGTCTTATTTTTACTTCCGTCAAAATCTTATCTTCTCATCATACGAACTTCTAACAAGGTCGTAAAGATTTTTAATAAATACAGTGTAACCTCTCATGACGACTTTAATTTGCTCCGGAGTTTTACTCGTAATGCGAAACAATTTTTCTCATATAAATCAATGTAAAACAGAATAATGCGTTCCAGGCGGAACCAAAACCTAAAATTAAGATTTAACTTTGAATCTGTCTGGTTTGGAGTTTAGAAGTCTTGTTGTCTACCTGTCGGGGGATTCCTCATGTACATGTCGCTCATTCTACCAAAAAATTGCTCGTTATGCGAAACATTACTCGTTATGAGAGGTTCCACTGTAATCCAAATGATTTAATCTTCGAGTGATAAACATGGTTTTTACGCCAATTGTTGTATTCATCATCTCACACAAATCAAGTCCTAAACAAAAGACATCGTCAAGATTCACGAGACACACTACTCATATCTTTGCTTTAATGAAGCATCATAGGTTTCCATCATCCGCTCGATGAATATTATTTACAATGAAAATAAGTTTCGAGACCTTTCTTTATATTACGCTTTACATTGAGATGTGAAATTTATCGGAAACTTTCACTGTGACACCTATTTCAATTCAAATATCTTTGACGCCTAAAACGGGTTCAAATATTAAAAGGTAATTAGGCCGAGGAAGTAAAAAACAAGTTTTGTCTCGGTTTTATTTTGCATCTTAAATCCTGTAGCGGTTACATAATAACTGTATCATTGAGGGAAGTATAAAACGGAAATGCTTGTAAGTGTTTGTAGTATGAGAATGTAAGTACGTGACTCAAACTTAATTATATGTTTATGATGTTTCAGGGAAATTATTCTTCCAATTCCTTTGAAAATTGAATAACCGACAGAAAATAAAATTGATTATGAACCAAAAACAAAACTTATACTTGTATAGTCTTTAAAACTAATTCGAAATCTCCTAAAATTGTTAGAAAGCCTAAAGACGTGCTTTTTGGCAACTGTTTAGTGACTTGAATGAAATTCTTACATTTTCACTTTTCATCTACTCGTAAAGTAAGGACGAGTTAACGCGCTTACGTATTTCGTTTGCCATTCATAACAGAATTGTGATTGATTTTATGATTAACTTGTATGTTTTTGCAATTCGCTACGGCGCAAATGAATAATGCAGATGATTCTTCTTCGTTTCGACTTCACAACTTAATTTTAATATAATTTGAAAAGTGCAATTTAAAAACTTTTTTATTCAAAACCTGATGAAATAGGTTGGTGAATGTAGTTAAGAGTTGTATAAATTGCTGAAGTTGAAGGTTCTATTTAAATTAAACAAAAAAGGTTTATCAGTTTTGTTTATATATTTCTTAAACTACATATGGGTTATAGTGTTTTCATCTGGCAAGAAACCTTTCAAGAAGGCGTGGAATTTTCAAACCAGGTGACTTTCTTTTAAAATAAAAAAAAAATTTCGTTGAGTTTCATAAAAGTTTCCTTTTTCGATGCAACCATACTTTAGCATTTTTATAAGAATATCAAATAAATAAAGTGAAAAGCTTACGAGGAAGTCGTTAAAACTGCCAATTCTAACTTTGTGTATTTCTTAACAGAAAGGGCAACTGGACCCTAAAGACAAAAACAATCGTAGATAATAAAATTGAAATCCATTTTTTTGTTTAAACATTTTCTCTTCTTCGACTTTTAAAGATGGATTCATTTTCTACTTATGGTTTTCAGTTCTCTTGTTCTTATTAAACACACTTCTATTTTCGTTGGTGGAATTTTAAAAATAACTTACAAGGGAACCAAAATTTTTCACCCTTTACTTTCAGTGATCAACAAGAAAACTTAAACTAAAAAGTAATAGACAGTTGGTAAACCACCCTTATAAAAAAAAATGTTTATAACCTTTCTTTCCACGCACCAGATGATTGCTTGACCAGTGAAAAGTAATTATCAAATGAAACAGTTGAATGAGTACAACCAAAAACCAAATACCATTCTCCAGGTTTGCTAAACTTGGCAACTTACAAGTAATCTACCTTAATTGTCAAACATCTGATTCATTCTTGTTATCCATACACCAACTTCGATATTATACGCTATAGCATGTTATTAATAAAACTCAGTGTAATTTTCCTCTTAGAAATTAAACCTAAACCTATTTCCTGTTATAAACAATTTCCTTCCTTCACCCCTATGGCTAAAACCAAATTATCTGTCTGTTTTCTGAATCCTACCCCTTAGTGTTAGACCTTCTTGTGTTCTGAGATTGGTGATAGTTGACTGGAATTATTTCAAATACTATTCAAGACTTATTAGAGTCTCCAATTTCTTGATTTGGTCCTAAGTTTGATAGTATGGTGGTGGTTGTGGTGTTTTTTTGGGTATAACAGGATGGGGAGGAGGATTCGAACTCACGACCATTTGCGTCCAAGTCAGGAACTTAAACCACTACACTACTCCTTCCACTAAGTTTGACAGTATCAAGCAACCTGGGGAACCTTTTTACCAAGCAATTAGGCAGGAATAAGAGAGGCCGCATAAGCTGATTGACCTAAGAGAGTGACTTTTGTGAAATTATTATAGTTTTCCTATAGATTTAACAATTTATTGCATTATATAGAAAAAATAAAATATAATACTACAGTATGACTGTCTTTGGTGGAATTTTTCGCGCAACTGTCATGGCGTTGATGTACAATAGTTGTTTGAAACGAACTCTACCATTTTGTACTAGGTGGCAAAGGGCCGCACAAGAACCTCGCGGAGGCCGCAGGTTCCCCACCTATGGTATAAAGGATTTCGTGATTCCGCACCAACCGAAAATAAAGTTTAACGTTTAGTCTGTACCTGAAATTTGAAAACTTATGATTTGTTTCATGTGGTCAAAAGGAAACCAAAGGTTAAGCAGACTTTTTCTAAATTTTGATTACTTCCGGAAGGAATGGACTGATTAATTTTAAACGAATTCTTCCGCTTATTTCGAACGAAAAAATACAAATTAGATGGCACTCTACAAACCTTGATAATTAATCACCGTAAAACATAATCAACCACATGTTCCTTCCTTTCTATTTTTCTCTGGTTGCATAAGCCATTGTTTCTTTTTTTTTGTTGTAACTTTGAAACCTGTGCATCGCCGAAATTGTTTCTCTCCTACATAAATTTTTTCCCTTCATTATTTTCGCATAAAATTGTCGTCGAACGACTGCTTACAAGTAAATTTAACTTCCTGCCACTAGATAATGCAAACTAAATTTTGTTCTTAATAATCTGTGAAAAATCGTAGCAGTTCCCCACACCCCAAATCTTCTACAATGTACAAAAATTTTGTCCAGCCTAAATAGCTTTCATATCGTGTTCACAGCAGCAAACAAATAATTTGTCTGTTATCACTGAAAACTAAAATTTCGGGGGAAACTAACCAAACACAGTTGTTGGGCTTGTTTGATCACTCAAGTATGTGCAACAAATTTTTTTAAATAAATATTTGAAAACAAAAAGAAAAACGTTATCAGAAGTTGAAACCATGAAAGTCATTACCTAAATGAGATAAATGAATTGCAAGTTCTTACTAATTTTAGTTTTTAAGTATTATTAGCATAATTAAGTATCAAGTTGCAGTTTATAAAAGTTCAAACTTGAATGTATGAATAAGCAGATACGGATTTCTTTAGACAGTTAATATTCCTTTATTGACTGTCTCTTGTCAGTTTTTTGGGGGGTTCAGTGAATTTAATGTTTGATTTGGATGTTCAGAATTTTATCCTAACAAAGATTCTTTGATTGGGCTGAAAGAAGTCATCTCAGAGGTCAGGTGTTTCTTTAAGTGAATAAAATTTGACATTTCAAAAGCTTTCTGGAGAAATCTTTGCTTCTTTTGGGCTTGTTTGATCACTGAAGTATGTGGAACAAATTTTTGTAAAATGGAAGATAGAAATTATCATAATAAAGATTGACAAAAATTTGTATTTAAGATCTGATCACAATTTAAGATGTAAGTCATCTGTACTTTAAATCACAAATGATCTCATCAATATAGATTGAGTACAACTTGAAACCATTTTTTACTAGCAGCCGGGCTTTCTAGAATCTTTTTGATGTTTGATTTGATATTTCTAAGATTTGGTGGGTGTTAAGGCTATAACAGGCTCTAGATTTAATAAATATTCATACACTCTTGTCATTTATAGCTTTTAGAGCTTCAAAAGTTCCTCTCTCTTACAAAGATAATTGACAATGAGAGGTTACCTTTCCCACGGTCAACTATGTTGAGTTAGATCTTACAATTAATGAAACCAACAATAACCAGGAAGATTTATCAAATGGCCCTTTCAAAAAAATAGCATGACACCGGAGAATGACATTTATCAAATAATAAAGTTCTTTTATCATGAAGAAAAAAAAATGGCGCCAATTTTCGAAGTGTGCTGTGTAACTTAAAACAAATCACCCGTCATTTCAAAGAGGTTTGTAAGAAATCAACAGCGGGAAGGAAACAAAATAAATCTTCACGTAAAAGAAAACAATAGAAAAAGAAATTGATTCATGGACTAAGGTCAATCCAAAGATATGTTAGGAAGTGATTACGATTAGCCTTTAACTTGACTGGAGTCGTCTGTTACTTTCACTTCATGGTCTTCCCTGGTACAGTGCAGTGTTTGTAAAAAGGACCAGTTTTTGCGATTTGCATTTTTCCCTTTTACACAAAATATACAAAACGCTTCCTGACTTTTTATTTGTCTCATCAGTCCGTTATTCTTTCCACCATTTTCTCTTAATTTGTCGAAATATATTAAAAACCGGATATAAGTTAGCACGTTGCCGACCGACCGTTACCGTCGGTTTCATCATCACCGTTAATATTTAAATAAAAGTAAATTATTTATAAATAAATTTATGTATTTTTTTTAAAAAAAGAATCTTTATTGTAGTGTTAATTTTTGGTTTTAGAATTTTCACAATTTATTTGTGTTTGCTGAACGAATCAAAAGTTATCTAACTGAAGAGAAAAATTACTTCAACCAAGCTGAGCCGGCAAAAATCCGAAATTACGCAAAATCTTAGTATTTCATTAATTTAATTTAAATCTTAGATGATTCTTTTATTTTCTTGACTTACCAGTGAACAGTTTTTAGGTACATGGCGATTAAATCCAAGTATTGTTAAAAATTATTTTCAAAAATTATAAGAAAAACAGTCGACGGACTATTACGTAACAAACAAAACTTTTACTTTAAACAAGACCGCGACCGTAACAGAACTGATAGCGGCCAGGCAGTCAGGTACACCAGCTTGGTTATTTTGGGGTGTGGAAATGAAAGTGAAAAGGCAGTCGAGTCTTCGAGCAGAAATGGCATAACTTGAAGAAGACTTGTCCACATCTTCAGGGTCTTCAATTCGAGACTTTCCTCACTTTTGGTTCGAGTCTCTCAGAAATTTATTCAGAGTGGTGCTTGATGATTTGTTTACTTTTTTTGTCTGACCTGGTTATTTGTTTCCCTTAAATGAATAATTTTCTTCTCTTCCACCTGATTTGCTTTTCTTTCGATCGGTTTAAGGTGTCATCATTATTTATTTGACTAATTTCGAATGATTCTGTTACCTTAAAATCGGCTTGCCAGAAAGTATCATTTGATGTTTGTTTAGAATGTAAAGTTTGTAGATGTTAATCATTTTATAATTATCTGGGCTAACGCAATTTTGTTTCAAATTCCAGACCTCGGTTATTGTTTCACTAACTCCTCCATAAAATTTGTGGTCAGAACCAAAAGGAGAGATTCATGTTCAAACGCTCCTCAGATCTTTTATGAATGGAGGGATGTGATGAGTGTAACATGTAACAAAAACTTTTTGATTAATCCCACTTAGCTAATCAGAACTATTTTAAGCTAAGAACTTAAATAATTAGATAAACGCGACTTAGAGTATTGAATGCAATTTTTTAATGCGTCTAACTAGTTCCGAATTAGGAAAGCTTCGCCAAGAATCACAATAATCTGATCACGATAATATTCGCTCTGCAATTTTATTTAAATAACTGATAAAAATGCAAGTTCGAAGGGGCATCGACTAATTTGTAAGAACCAATCAACAGTTTTTGATTTTTATCTTCTTTTTAAAACCTTTTGGGGGGAGGGGGTGGAAAAAATCAGCCGCATCCAAAAGTTTTTTGTTTGTTTTGATCGACATGCACCAACTGCCAAGATTGTCTATGCTTTAACGTGAGCTTGAGCTTTTGGTCAACACATAAATAATCTAAAAGCCCATGAAATAAGTAAACATCAACGGTCTCTTACTCTTTCAGATATTTCACAAAACATTCTCACGCCGTAATGACTTTTACTAAATTAAATTCTGCCGGAAAACTTGAAACTTATCATCCAATAATAGATAGACGGGAAAAAGGTGTCAAAAGCTTCTTCAGCATCGTCCTTAGAGATTCCACAATTTAGGAAGTTGCGAAAACACGAATGTTAAGGATTTTCCAGTCATCGATTCCTTTTCGCACCTGCTACTTCTTTTGCAACAGCCTTGGCCTACCACACTGATTGTATGGTGACTATCTTACTTATTTGTGACCTTTTTTTTTTCTTAACAGAATTTGGTAAATGGCAGAAGAGTTGACATCCAGGAAGATTCACACCAAGAACTATTTTAAAATCCCTTTTTCTACTTAAGTCAATGTTATTACCATTTGAAGCCGTGTTTAACTTACGAATCAAAGGGAAACACGGCTTATCACATCCAGTCATACTCTAACACTTACGTAGTGCACAACCAATTAGAGTTCTCATAATTTTACTTTCATTCGATTTTATTTAAAACACATTTGTATGACATGTACCTCGTTTATTTAAATTAACAATAAACTTCGAAATTGAAAGACCAAAGATTTGCATCTTTTCCTTAAGCAAAAGGTCAGCGAGAGCAAATATTTTTATTCGCGACCGGAAGGATGCGGAAGTTGCAGCGACTTGCAAAAACAAAAAAAAAAAAAGAAATTTAATGGCTCAAGGGTGTCAAAACCTGAAAAAAAAAAAAAAAGACTCTCAGGCTGGATTTTCCAAATTTCCTGTGCAATTAGTTAAGCAATACCCTTTTTGGGATTTTTACAAGCATCTCAAGGTCTTGCCTTTGGCTCCCCAATTACAGAAATCCTATGAACCGTGAAGAAAAGTAACAAATGGAATTCAAATGCTGATTAGTAGAAGTCGTGCTGTTAAACCGTGATGGAATATCAGTGCGTTTCAAAGGTCTTTAATTCGAGTAAGGGTGGTCGATAAATATGTTTAGCCGAGATACCTTGTTGCCGTGATGTTAAAATAATTCCAAGAAGTCACCTTTCTGCTGATTACCAATTGGGAAAATCAAAATTTTGTACGAAAAGAGAGCCGTGAAAGATTTGCTTCCTGTTTTCCACGGCGGAAGAAACATTTATTCCTGTTTAACTTCCTTTTTGATGACTAGTTAGGTCTACTAGTCTTATCTATCATCCTAGTATGGAAATGTCTCAATGATGGAGGACAAATTGATTCAATAACACTCTGATAAAATTTTCCGACCTGAAATTTCGGGAACAGCCCAGTTGTAAGACGGAAGAGAAAAATCAAATCCGGGATAGGAGTGGATCAAAAATTAAGGAAGACGACTGGCATTTTATTATAGTAAACTTCCAAGTCTAATTTCATTTACTTAATACGTTAAACTGTTTACACCGGAAGAAATGCTCGTGCCTGCTGTAAACAAAACATTTCGACGTAAACAAAAGTTACAGAAGCTAATGGCTCAGACACGCTTAGACATTCGTTTATAAACGATTCTAACCAATACCGGTTGAGTTAGTCTTCAATGAGGAATTAAATGTTTTTAAAAATTTCTTTTTTGCTCCTATCAGTCTCTTTATTCACACCATGTTATTAAGGTTAATGGTTATCTAATTTACTCATCAACGAGGAGTAGTTATAATTAGTATGAAATAGTATAAAAGTCAAATTTTCTTTCTTACTGAGTCCTCGTGGTGATATTCGAATTTCTCCAAGTTTCTGAACGTTTCCTTTCTCACTCGATCCGCACGTTAGAAAATAATAAAAAATTTATCTTTCGGTCATGACTGAGAGCCTCTTATGTGTGTGTGTTCGATGGTTTTGTTGAATGAAATTGCTTTGTTCATTGTTCGATTGGGTTCGTCTTATAAATACACTTCCCGGCGAAGCCTTGTCGAAGATACAGTATCAGCGATAATATGTTTTATTGCTTATCTAACGCGGTCGTTGTCATTTCCAGGAAGCCTTCGGGCAACTTTGGAGTGTTTATCTCAGAATCTATCAAGTTGCTCATTTCCAGAGATTTCGTCTCTTATTTTGTGTGTTTGCATTTGAAACTTTTCACTTCCAGCTGAGGATTACGTTTTACTTCCTTCCTTAGCTACATCCCACTACGGATGGGTTTTGGTTGGAAGGCCGATAGCTTTGATACCTGAAAATAAATTTCATGCAGAGAAGTTACTCAACAGCCTCCACCTATCTTGTGAGCTCTTAAAACGTCATTTTTATTAGCAGTACTCTCAGATAACCCAGACATTTGTCAAATGTTATTACCAATGTTTTTATACGTTATCATCGAAGAGGATTTCCAAGAGATGACTTATGGCCAAAAAGTAATGTTCAAGTTTAGCTCTGAGGTAAAACATTAGTAAAGTCAGACTGGAATGCTATTAAATTTCAATTTAGAAGACATGTTTAATGTTTCCATAATTCCTTTAACAGTGCCAGTACCTCAAGCCATAATATACCTTGATCAAACGCGTGAGCTAACTCCTAGTCACACTATCTTGAAAATCTGACTGAATGTGCCCTAATTCGACAAATGGCAAGTTCATTTTCCCTTAAAATTGACAGAATATTACCTAATTCAGAGCGCGATGCATTCATTTGGAAGTTAATTTTTTCAATTAAATCAATTTCTTAATTTCTCCAATTTTTAGAGACAAAAATGAAGTTTCATTAACCTAAGTAACTGTAACCTTTAGTTAATACCTATTTGTGCGCTTGGAAGAAGTTTACATCTTTTGTAGAAACCTTCATTATACTCCAATGGAGTGATGCTAAACAATAACGGTCTTCACCAACAGATAGTTTGATGTTTGTTTCGTTATCCTGTAAACCTTTTAAGGTTTGGTGGTGGACACTTTTAGGATGCTGTAGGAGCAAATTTTGTGTAATTTTGTTTACAACTGCTAGTTTAAGATCAAAATAGGCGTTTTCGACCTATTTTTACTTTTCTGTTGTCACAAAGTTAAGAAACCGGCTGAGGCTCACAAAAAGGTGTGTTAGGTGCTTGGGCACGACAGTGCAAGGTCTCACACATCTTTGCCCACACGTACAGAATTTGGTAATGGTTTTAATCCCATTTTTTGGGGGGGTATAACAGGATGCGGGAGGAGGATTCGAACCCACGATCATTGCGTCCAAGTCAGGAACTTAACCACTACACTACTCCTACCACACACGTACAAAATTATTACCTACATAAGCCCAACCTTACATTATCGGACTATAACCCATTTCGAACCTTACAAAACTTTTTAATTTGTAATGACCTCAAAACACTGAGCTTTTTGCTGATACGAACCACAAGTTCTACAACCACAGAATATTAAACTCACCAAAAAGAAGGCAAAAGATGATCGAATAAAATGGCAGACGTTTGACTGATTAAAGTTCATTTCAATGAGCTTCATTTCATACCAAATAACCGAAAGAACTTTCTTACCAACCCAATAGTCTGTAGGTTTAGTATTTAGTAGAGTTAGCCTCAGGAAGGGGTAAATGTTGATAGGTTGTTGTATTATTAAACACTGGTTTAGTTATTTTTACAATTTTCTTTAAGCAAACCAGTGGGTTTGAAAATTTTGTAACAGCAATTAAGTTAAACCATTTAGATGGCGCCACAGCCTTGGGTGTGAATAATTCAAATTTATCCTCTCCATCCCTTAAAAATTCCTTTATAAAAAATTCTCTGGAGTTTTATACACAATAATAAAACGTCTGACTTTGTTTTAATAAATTTTTATCACCTTATTAATTAATTAGCTATGAGATCTCAACCGTTTTAACCGTAAAGGAGTATGTTTAGGAAAAAAGGCATTGTTCAGAAAAACAATTAAGGATTTGTTGTTAGTATAATAATTACTTGGACTTGGTTGTGATATAATAATTGCTTAGCGAGAAGTTGAAAGATGGTTAAATTAAATAACTTTTATAAGTATTTTTCTGAATTGAATTTTCCGCTTTAGATTTATTCAGTTCCGCCTCAAGTAAGAATAAAAAAACAAAATAAATTTATCCAGTTGTGAATAGTATATTAAGGAAGTTCTTTTGGGTGAGTTGCTTTACGAGAATTACCTGAAATAGTAGGCACGAAAACTGGATTTATGGTACTTCGATTAAGTTCTCACTTAAAGTGCAGTTCATCAGGAATGTCAAGCTCACAGTGTGAGCTCAGATTTCTTTTAAAAAATCGATGATTTATCTTTCTTAGAATTCAAATTTGAGAGGGAAGGCAAATATCTGAGTCGAATTCTATTAAACATGAATTAGTAATGGTGGAAAATTGGAAAATTCCAGGTTGATAAATTTTCGTGGAAAAAGTCGCGAGAAGTGTCATCAAAATATGCACTTGTCTCTCGCAATAAAGACCTTACACGGATATAAATTAAGTTACCTGTTTTAACCTCGACCAAGTTAACAAGTCAAGGGATCCGCTGATTCGAAAACTGGACTTTAAGTCAGAAGGCCGTGTTCGATGAACTTTTCGATTACTTGTCAAACTCCATCGCGTGAGTTGTTTCATTGACGAAAGAAAGATTTTTATCGGAATACCAATGACGCCATTTTTTTTCTAAGGTGACTTTGATGCTGGGCTTTCATTTTAATGACGGATTTTATGGAAAAATGAGTGCACTTGACCTTGACTCTCAAACGTTGTCGCAATTTTTGATTAAAGTGGTTTAGGTTACCAAACAAAAATTTTTCTTTCAATAATTGAACGGTTTTAGTATTTCTCAATGAATGCTTTACTCGCACCCACAACTTCCTCTTTCTTGGGTTGAGGATATAGCGGTAGATCTGTGGTGTGATGGTTAAGTGCCAGACTAAGAAGTTATAGTCGCGAGTTCAAATCCTCCTCCCGTAGATTGTTATACCCAAAAAAGAGTAAAAACGGACTGAAAGTCAACGACAACTATAACTATTAGTAGAGGATGTATAAAAATAATTCTGATGAGATTTCCCATCCAATATGAAAGGTGCACGTGTTCTGTCTGTTCTGAATTAAAAAGTCTCTCGTCAATATTTCTTTCATTTAAACCAGCGATTCCCAAAGTGGTCTGTATCGACTCTCAGGGGTCTACGTCAGCGAAAAGAAATTTAGGGGTCCATGAAATGAAAATGGGTGGATCTCAGCCTACACTGATAGTACCCATTTACTTACATTATACTATATTATAATATAAAGACATATACATTATCTATAAAAATACCTATGAAGTCAAAATTTACTTCACAACAGTGAGAGTCAAATCAGGTTAGTAGGGGGTCTACCCAGAACCGAAAAACATGGCAACGGGTCTACGACACAAAAAAGTTTGGAAACCTCTCATTTAAACATACAATTTCAGTGAGTTTAGAACCTAAAACAAAACCTGAGACAAATAGATAAAACCCAAGGTCACCTCGGGGTAGTTCCCACTTTTACATAGTCACAAGAAAGTTCTTTGTAACAGTTTGCGAGTAGCACTTAATTTACAAAACAGTTCACATTAAGGTGATAAGGTGACTGTGTCCTACGTGTGAATATCATGAACCCGGAAAATATCATATTATGTATGCTTATTGCAAAAGTGTTCTAAAATAGTCAATTATTTGAACTGCAAAAAGTTCTGGCATTAATTAAAAATTAATTAAACTGTAGTGTGAACGTGATACAAAAAAAATTTTGTTTGAAGTAAACGACGGTCTCAAAATTTAATTTATAAAACCGTGATGCCTAGAAAGTTTCCCCTCAAAGCTCATAATTCATCATTTAAGAGTAACAAGGATTTTAAGAATTCATGGAAAAAATTCCCGATAAAATAAAAAGTAGAAATTCATTTTGAGAAATTATTTTTAATAAAAAAAATTATGTAATTATCTGGGTGGAAATAAACTACATAAGAATGTCAAGGTAGAAGAAAGACTTACGTAAATTCTTGTTAATTCATCCGGAATATAAACAAGGTGCTAGTAATTATCCTCTCTCTCTCTTTCTCTTTCTCCTCGCTCACTCTGACTCGCAGGCTCAATTTTGTAAATTTTGAGAACCGTATATAACGGACTTTTCATTTTCCGTTTCCTGTCACTCCAAATATTTGAAGGAAGGAGGGAAAACCTGATTTCAATACAGTGGTACCTGGAATTTGATTCGTTCTGTGATCATCGTCGTTTGTCTAATTAATCGTATCTCAAAGCGGCGGGAGGAAAGCTGAGCGAAAGTTTTGCAATTTAGGGATCACCTATGCAATTATCGCACATCCCAAATTTGTGTCTCAAATTTTTCGTCGCACGTCGAGGTATAAATTTTAGAAAGTTTCATGTCGTATCTCAATAAATTCGTATGTTAGGACATTCCTATCTCAAGGTACCACTGCAGTTCTAAGACGAATCTCGACTAAGTAAGTTTGATTGTTATTATGTTAGCTGTTACTCTTCTTAATTCAAATTTTTGGAAGAAGAAAATGACTTTTAACTCCAGGCTAAACAGTAACTTTTCGTTAGGTGTTTAGCCTGGTTTGAAAGAGGACGAGACAAGAGGGAATTCTCTTACCACCCGAAAAATTCAACTTAAAGGACACAATCGCCAACATAATAGTACTAACATTAGTGGTGATTAGAAAAGCATCAATTTCTTTAACCATTCTTCTGAAATATGATCGAATTACTTATGTTAACTATAGTCTTAAATTTTAAAAATATAATGCGCTCTAGACAGATGGTGAACCTATGACCTCTTGCAAGACCAAGAGTTTTCCCACTGACCAATAAATTCTTTTCAAATGATCCACGTCTCGATTCGCACAGACTTTTTTTTTATTAATTGCTCTTGAAAAAAAAGTAAAAGTTGTAACATAAAAAGGAAATTTAAACTTTTTTTAGAGGTGAAAACCAAAATAAAAGATTTATTTCAAGTTTTCCGGTTTCGAAATTATTGGTGGACCTCTTTCACCCCATCCTTTTCCATCCCTACGAAAGTGACACCACCAACTCACCGACTAGTGGAGTAGTTAACGAAATTCGTTCCACTTCTCTGAGAAGAAGGTTCGCCATTATTGTGACAGGCCGTGATCTTGTTCGTTTCACCAGAATGATCAAAGAAAGGTTTTCATAAAGCTTTCTGCCCATTCTTGACAAATCAAAAGCCAAAATTGTTCATGGTTGGGTTGTCCTGTTTTGGGTTCACGTTTTGCGGTGAGAGTGATAATTGACTCAAAGACATAGCCAGACACAAATTTTCCAATAAGGAAAACTCAAAATCTTGTTTCGAAACCAGTGGCTGGGTTGTCAAAAAATCAAAACTGACGGTAGAAGGTTAGAACGGTCACTCAAGGAGATCATTTTTTTTGGTTTTGAATTTCCCGTTAGGTCCCTCGTCCAGCAAAAGGATTAAGTCACAATGGTGTAACACCAGCTAACAAAAGAATGTGCGCTCATATTGAACACATCTCTACATCGTATAAAAAGAAGACTTTGGTAGCAAAATAAAACGTCGGCTTTCTTCATTTTATGCTGACGATAAAAATGGCTCGGAGAAAGCAGTTATGAAATCGGTATATGGAAGTCTCCGAAACGACCATAAGAGCCCGTCTTAAATAGGCCTGATCTTTTGACTTGGGCCAACCTTTCTAGGCGTGTGTTTCCCTTGGGGTCACGATCGCATTGTAATTGTATTGTATTTGGATGTCTATCTACGAGTCATTCATCGGAACACAATTTCTTTTTCTATAGATTTGGATTCTAGCAATTTCCTTGAAAATTTCTTCTCAGTTGAATGATACAAAAATGTCGGCCATTGTTTTGTCCTTCACCCATTCAGCCATCTTTTTGAATTGAATCAAAGTTGGAAATTTAATTATCGAGAGAGAAAATGAAGTTTTTGATAGAAATTAGTTTAGGAAATAAAATCTTCATTCACCCAAGTGCGGTTGTAAACAAATTCAATGACAAAATTCAATTCAGGTTTGTCAGAACAACTTTTTAAAAATCCGCGCTCGAATCCGATTCATAATTGCCGTTCGCTCTTAGATTAGTTGAAAAGTCGTCCGCGACTCTGTTATACCTTTACTCCATGATGAGCTCATCAAAAAAGCCCAATACTCTTAAAATTCTCACCGGGGCCTAACTGTATCATCATCAAAAGAGAAAGTCATGGAAAATCCATTTTGGGAGCCTTGAGAAAAGTACAAAAAACTGAATTTTTTTGACCTTTCCTATGAACTAAGTATACTAAAAGTTTGCTTTGCCTTCATAAATTATTTTTAACCTTAGAGAGTTTTATAACAATTGGCCTGTTGTTGTAAGTTCGTCTAACTCAAGTTTTTGTTTTGGGAGAAGACGAACGGAAAAGAATTTTTATTATTTTACACCTGAAGGAAACTTATTTAGAGCAGTATGAAGCTGTAAGAGCACTTCTCTATATATTATAAAATTAATTTAGTTTTTCAGCCTGGGTATAACAGTATACGACAGTAGGATTTGAACTCCCATCTGTAGTCGAGCACTTTAACCGTCTCACTTATAGGTCTAACGACTAACAGTCGTAACACTTATAGGTCTCCCGCTATTTATTATAAAATTAAATTAATAAATACATAATTATGTAATTTTTTTCAGTATGTTTATGTTGTTACCATAAAAGAAGTGCCAGAGGAGAGATACTGACTGGCATTTGTCAAATAATAAGGTCAGAAAAAGGTCAAATACCGACAAAGGATATGTAGGGAAACATTTGTAAGCTACATGCTGTCAAAATCCAAAACCCAGAAGGAGGACAACTCATGAAGAGATGTTTATAAGTTGATCTTAACCCCAACAAGGGAAAAATTTTAAGGATGACAGTCTCAGGCTGTGATTTCCAAAGTGGTCTAAATCCACCCCAGGGATCTATGACAACCTGCAAGGGGTCTAAATTTAGGTGTCCACGAAAGTGGATCTCAACATACACTGATAGAACCTATTTTCTTACATATTATAATATAAATACACATATATTATTTATAAAAGTAGCTATGAAGTCAAAAATTTACTTCACTACAGTGAGAGTCAAATCAGGTTAGTAGGGGGTCTACCCAAAACCGAAAAATATGGCAACTGGTCTACGACACAAAAGAGTTTGGGTATTGACCTCTTTCCAAGGGTTGGAGTGAGATTAAAGGGACTAGGAATATTCTCATGAGACAGACTGTTGGTAAGAAGAGCTCCCACAGCAAATTCTATCCAACGGGAGGTCTGTGGTGTGGTGGTTAAAGCTCCCGACTGTATAAGTTATGATCGTGAGTTCGAATCCTCACATATTTTGCTATACCTAAGGGTGAAAAATGGGATTAAATCTCATAAAACTAAACTCCTGAGCTAATTATATTAATATGTAAATAATATTTATGTAATCTTCGTTAAATTGTATTTTTCTTTATTATTTCTATGGTAACTTAGGTTTCTCATCAGCAAATGACACCGTTACACATGTTTCCATAGATTAATATCAAACTTCCAACAACAACAAAAAGATTTGCTAATTGCAAAGGAAAGTTCAAAAAACTATTTAAATTCAAACTGACGTCTTCTTATTTTGCAACATGAACCAAAATATTGGTCTTTTGACACAATATGTATGTCAGGATTACATGTACATATGGCGGTGCATTACCATGTCATTGCGGCTGTCAATAAATTTAAAAACAAAAAACAAAATTTGCAAATAAAGGAGCCGATGTATTTCATTGTAAGTGATTTCACTGCTCATACGTGACTGAAGCCCTGAACTGTGTTTCAAAATAACGAATAAAAAAAATGGCGCTCCGCTAGAATTAAATAACAATTTACCAACAAATAAAATCGAGTGTCGACACGAAACCGAGTTTTTTATTTTAAATAAATCAATTTATTTGATGCACAACCGTCAAGCGTTTAGAAATATTGTGGAGGAAACGTTTTTGGGCTACTGAATCTAAATTAAAACATAGCATCCATCATCAGATGACAAAAGAAGGCTTGAGGGAAACGTGTTCGTTACCACTAAGTTCAGCCTTAAAAATTTAGAGTCTGCATTATAAAAACTCAAAGTTAGGAAATGAAATCAAGTCGATACGACCCGAAATAATTATAATTATCCAAGAATAACCTGTGGCAAACTCTTTTATGCTTTGACATTCATCCAAAAATATATGTTTTGTAATTTTTATTGGTTTTTACGTCAAAGGAATTTATAACGGTGGCATGGTTTTAGTGCTGCTCCAATTTCTTCTTTTTATTTCTGTTTCATTGTCGTGTTTCCAATTTTGTTTACTCTGATGCATCACTTTGATGTTAGAGCCATGTTGGATGTTGAGTAGAATGGCGGAGAGAGGTTAGAGCAGTGTTTCCAACGTGGCCCATGCTTTTAAAAAAATGGACTCGACACGAGTCTAACCCTTTCGCTTTGGGTTATTTAAATTCAATACTATATATCGGTGACAAATTTAACAAAACTGGCAAATTCTGTAGATGACTATTTGGTATAATTTCGTTTGCCGTTACCAAAATATCAACCAGGTATTCCCCTGTCGTGGGGAAATCCGGACGTTTCAAAACTCGCTAAACAACGCCGTTGTTCCCACCCAATTGGCCCAACTCAACTTCTGTAGGGTTCACATCATTCAGTTGGTGTCAGTTTGAAATAAGTGTCCGTCAATTAATCGTTGATTTAACCAATATATTTATATATATTGTATAAAAGTATATATGGGGGCATAAAAATTTTAGAAATGATAGAAATGGCCTAAAAGTTTGGGAAACGCTGGGTTAGAATGTTTGGTGTTTTATTTGTTTACCATGTTAAAGTGCGACATCATATCCGTAGATAATCTGCACATTTACTCCGGTAAAGTGCAAAATGAGCATTTTCCGAGCTTTTCGGTTTCGTTAAAGATAAAATTTTGTTTTCTAATTTCCGTCCCCTCTGAGCTTCTGTTAAGTTGTAAACTATGTGATAATCCATTTCGAATAAGAAGAAGAGTTCAAAATTTTTACTGTACTAAATTAGATACTGTATATCATTATTTGTGACGTTTTGTTATCTTCCAAATGATCTCATCATTCTGTCAGCTTAACCTTTTTTAGATGTTATGTGAGTTGGTAACTACAAAAACTTCTTCAGTGGTTTTTCAACCTTTTTTTGGGTATAACAGGATGCGGAAGGAGGATTTGAACTCACGATCATTGGGTCCAAGTCAGGAGCTTTAACAACTACACTACTCCTCTCACTGCTAACTACAAAAACGAAGAAAAACAGTTCCAGGTAGTCCCATTGCAAGTTTTATTAATCCTACTTATATCCCTGATTCATCACCCTAAAATCTAAAAATTTTAGGTCTACCCGAAAGTTCCGTCCTTTTTTATAATAATACAAAAGTATAAATATATTTTAATACCATTTCTTAAATAATCGTTATTGAATAATATAATTGTCATCATCATTTATGATTTCTTCGCATCGACAACGCCCGATGCTGACAAAAAAGGGTTTTGCTCTAACATGATATTGACAGTATCGTCTTCGATTAAAGATGCCCGCCCAGAAGTAGGTCAAAATCATTTAGTTGAAATTTCTCGAACCATTTCCTGTAAGTTTTTTAAAAAACTGTACCTTCATCCAACACTACAGACAGATCATCCTCAAATTCGTACAAAATACAGTGGCTTGAATGAACTTCAAATCAGTCAATCAGCCAACCCGTTCTCAGTCAATACTAACACCAATCATCTTCGTTTTAGCTCATTTGCTATGTATACAGTCAGTGACAAAACGAGAAAACCAAAAAGTGTTAAACGAATACACGCAAACGTGTTCAAACTTGATGTAAGATTATTGGACTGAATTTCCCGGCAGACCTAATGTATGACAGAAATTTCTCAACAAAGTGTGCATTATTTATGAAATCGATCCTTCGAGAAAAATAAGTTTGAAGTTCCCAAACCAGACGTGAACTATTATCAAAAGTCTAACTCACCTGTATAAGTATCTGTATTCATATTATTTGATTAAATGTTACAACGCAGGAAATTCCTGAATCACTTCGAATTTTATTTGTTCAGTAGTTCTGGTAGTTTCTAGTGATTTCAAGATGAGGTAGTTCTTCAAGACTAGTTTGTTGAAATTTTGCAGGAAAATACAAAACAGGAAATATTTGTCGAAAGTATTTTGAATGACTAAGAGATCGGTTGGTTTTGAGATTTTTACAGTTGTCGCTATTAGGTTATTGTGCTGCCGGTCTCGACTGTCCAACAGTATGAACTACTGACGATACCAGTGTCGGGACCAGGTTGTGTCCTTGTAGATGAACGAATGATGGACAACACTAATCCCGAACGTATTTGTATATTGGTATATAAAATGTTATTACAACTGTAATTTAGAATAAGAATAGAAAATGCAGGGATCCTGATTGTGCGGAGCTCCGAGACTGAATGAATTTGGCTTCGGTTTTCGTCTGCTTCATTTTACTGTGCCATTCCGGAATGCGGAATGTGGCGAACGTCACACCAGAATCCACAAAATTAAGTTAATTCCAACACAACACCAACGAGATTTATTATCGTTGTAGTGGATGTTACCAGGAGATGTTAGGAAGAAAAACAAAACAGCTTTCATAAAATATTTTATTAAAAAAAGAAATCACATACAGTACTTTTTGACACGGCAAAATGGATAAAACTACCTCCTTACACAAGACAAACAGAAAAAGGTTTTGTAGAGAAACTGAAGTTTATCTGAGATGTTAATCCAGTGCAACAGAATTAATCATTTTACATTCCCTCTCTCTCTGGCTTGAACTCATTCACAGCCAAACGTTTTGCAAAAGACAAAAATTTTCTTTTTAAATATTCCAAGCACGACCAACAACGGAATGTGTCAGCGCCTAAATTTTTTAACCCAAAAGAAATGAAAGAAACGTGTGTAAGGTGCCATTGTGAGTTTTGCGGTTGCTTTTTTTGTTTCATTCTTCCTTCTATTTTAGATGATTTTGCGCAACGGCATCTGTTTCTGTAATCCATTCCCATTATTTATTTATTTATTGTTTTTGGAGGGTTCCGATGTGCCAACAAAATACCGACAACTTTACGCAAAATGTGCTTTTAAAAATTTTTTGTCTTTTTAATAATTAACCAATTCGTTTACAAGAAAAAAAGTCGATAGAACAAGTAAAGACATAAATAATTACAAAAAGTTAGTTATTATTATTATTATTATTCATTTTTTTCTTTTGGACGAACGAAGGACAATTTTGCGTAACAACTCATTCGTCAGCTGAGTGGAGGGACTTACTGACCGCTACATGACATCCAATTAAAAATTTACTTAAAATTTAACATTCTTTGTATTTATATTATTATTATAGTAAAAAACTGGACCTTCTATTTAAATGAAAGTATCACCCGAAACAAAATCTGACTGAACATAAGTTTTTTGAATTTCCTCTGAGCCTAAAATCTGGATATGATAAATTGAAATCAGGCATTTTCACGTTTTCCCAAATCAGGGGTTGGATGGCTTCTTTACTCTTTCAAAACTCTCACTTCTTTGGCGGTTTTCCTACTACCCCACTGAAAATTTCAGAAGGTACATAGGCTACCTGTCAGTATATATGGTAATAAATTCCCGGGATTGATGTTGACGTTCGGGTGGGCAACATATTTCCGAATTTTATAATCATAACTTTAATAAAAGTTAAACGTTCCACGGTCTGGTCCAGTGGTTCCCAAAGTGGTCTATATCGACCCCCAAGGGTCTATGACGACCTGCAAGGGGTCTGCGTTAGCCAAAAAAATTTAAGAATCCATGAAACGAAAATGGGGATCCACAATATTGAATCTCAATATACACTGATAGTACCTATTTACTTACATTATACTATCTCATAATATAAAGACATATGCATTATTTATAAAAGTACCTCTGAAGCCAAAAATTTACTTCACTGCAGTGAGAAATTTACAAAAATCAATATCAGGCTAGTAAAGGGTATACCCAAAACAGTTTGGGAACCTCTGGTCTGGTCCGAGTACATACTCCATCCGTCCTAAATTTTGATTCAATTTATCACTTTTTTAAAACTTTTTTGTTCAAAATTTCAAAAATTCTGACTGTTTGTAAAAAGATTTATGAACAATTTTATCGAGTTTTTGAAAAGCTCAAAATCGTATAAAAAAATTTGTTTTCCAAACTTCTGTGCATGTGTGTGAGTGAAGATTTTTGTGTTCTGTTGTGCTGTGTGTGTTTGTGTGGCGATCAAGTTCAATCACTTTGAAACAGTTTTAAATATACATTGAGAAATAATCTGTGATATAAAGCTTCGTTTGATTTTGTTTGGTTTTCACCACACACCAAATATATTTTTGAAATTTACATTTTTAATTATATTTACAAAATTTTGTAAAATTTATCAAAATAGATAATAATTATAAATTAAAATAGTTTGAAGTGACGTTCTTAATTTTTTCTTTTTTTGTTGAGTTCCGAGGACGAGAAATTTTAAAGTGTAGACCAGTGATGGGCAAAGTACGGCCGACGGGCCAACTCCGGCCCGCTAAAGTATTTTATCCGGTCCGCCGAGGGTTTATCGACATGAATATTATTAATACATAGCCCGACACAATTGCGTTTTGATAGTCGAGAAGTGTAAAGTGGATTTTACTTAGTAGAATAATAGATGTATAGTCTAGAGAAGAGACTAAACTAGCCGCTTAGTTCATGTGTCGCAAATTTGTACGGCTCTCCTACTTTATGTGCGGCCAGCCAAAAATTTTAAAATTTAAATTGGCCGTTGATTAAAAAGATTGCCCACCCCTGGCATAGACAATTAATAATTTTTAATTTAAAATCTGTTAAAATGCAAGTTAAATTTTTTATCATAAAACACATGATTATACTTCTTTTTTATTTTAAATACAAATCAATAGTTTAGAGGAGTAACAAAAAAGCAATAGACACAATAATAGGTAATAATTATTTCTTTTTACAAAAATTGGAAATTTGTCTTGTACACAAGTCAAAAATTTTATACAAGATCCGGATAATTAAGCAACTTATTTACTACAATTGATGGATAAAAAGAAAATCATGACCGAGGGTTTAAATTTTTCACGCCAACCACTACTAAAGTTAGTACAGTGGTACCTTGAGATACGAATGTCCTAACAAACGAATTTATTGAGATACGACAGGAAATTTTTAAAATTTACACCTCGACGAAAAATTTGAGATACGAATTTGGGATTTTGCGATACTTGCATAGGTGATCCCAAAATGGCAAAACTTTCGCTCAGCTTTCCTCCCGTCGCTTTGAGATAATTTGACATACGACGATGATCACAGAACGAATTAAATTCATATCTCAAGGTACCACTGTATCGTTATTATATCTATCTTAGTCAAACACTACACCACTGGAAACGCCTGCAACTTTTAAAGTAGGCCAAAACTCACCATCCAAGAAAAAATAAATTTGACCTTAGCAACGTTAAAGCCAACATAGTAACTATACTAACACTCTCAAATAATCTTTTCCAAAACATTGAGGACACAAGAGGTAACAGAGTCAAATGTTTAAATCAATACTGGAAACGACAAAATATAACTCCATCTGTTAATTGATAGTACTAATCATTTGATTTCACTTCCGGTGATGTTAATAATTATAACCAAAAAGAAAATGAAAACTGAAACTGATTATACAAATCTCAAGTTACTTAATTCTCCGCCTGTTTTAAATATTCAATTATCTAACAAAAAAATTAAATAAGTCAAAAATAATTCTTAATAATTATATATAATATATAAAGGAATCACAATAAACAATTTTAAACGTTAAACAAATTTTTATCCCCAGAAAAATGAAAAATTTCTTTGGTAAAAAAATAATTTTACTGGAATCATAATGAATGTTGTGAATGCTGTATTCCGCAATAAAGGAAGATCGTTAAGCAATTTTTAAATCATAAAAACAAAACAGAAAACATCAACCACGAAATGACGAAAGTAAAGTCAGAACAAAACCATCCCAGGAGCTAGCCTGGTAGTTGAGAAAATGAAATTGTTGAAATAAAGCGGTTGTATGATGGCTGAAGCGAAGAAAACCACAAAAACATCATCGCCTTAAGGATGCTGCTTCGGTATATAGAAGCATACAATAAATTACTATAAATCAACAGTAATAACAATAAATAAGTTGATACTATGTGCAGTTGACAGAAATATGGAATATTTTTTAAAATTTGAATTATTTTTCATACACTCACACAATATACTTCGACACTTTCTTCATTTTACAGAAATTAACACCGTCACTGACACTGGAGCTCCTTTTTTTTGTTGTTGTAATAGCTCATTATAGCTGCTCCTACTAGAGATTACCTTTTTAACTACAACATCATTATGAAGACAAGAAAAAGAAACCAAAATCCCCTCTCTCCGCATTAAAATCTCAGCCCAAATTCAAACAATAAACATTTAACTTGCTCACTTTCAAACATATTCTTTGTGTGTTAAAAATTTAGGAATAGTATAATATATAAAAATACTTTTCACGTATGGATTTTGCAAATAATTTAAAATTTATATTATTAATATTATTTGGAAAGTTTTTAGAGGTTGTGTGTTTCATAAAGCTTGAGATTAACTCAAAAGTAAATATTATTAGCTACACATGTATATATAAATATATACAAACAATTCACGAAGAATGGAAAATATAATAAATACAAAAAGAAATGCTGTTCTTCACTGCTCATGTCTACCAACCAATAAATAAAAACAAAAAAATTAATAAAAATCTGAACAAAAGTATTTTCTTAGCTTTGGCACTAGTCTTTATAATGTAAAAATTATCAAAATCAAAGTATATACTGTATGAGAATTAAGCTTAGCAGCCAAAACCAATATGAAATTTCATTAAAAGATGTGTTGGTCATGTTTCTTGAGCAGGTTCATGGACAGAAAAACAGTTTTAATTAAAATATATGATACAAGATATGAGATCAGAAACCGAGTCAACTCATTTAAGCCATATTTTCTGCTGCTTTCCTCTCTAGACTTAAAAAGACATATACAAATGCATACATATACAGTAGAAATGCATCAATATACAAGTCATTGTGACTAGGAAAGGACCGAAACAATTCTGGATCTTATCCCCTGACACAATAAAATTTTTTCTCATCTACACACATTCCCAAAACTCTAAATTGTGCCTCTGATACTATAATTTAATGTTTCACCTCCGATTCTAAGTATTCGAGAAATTTTCTGCTCTTGTTCTTCTTTTTTTAGTATTAAAATTTTTTTATAACTTGGCCAACTAACCAAAACTAACGTTTGTGGTGAGATGTTAGCTAAGTTTTATTCTCCTTTGGTATTACTAATAATTACGTCGCAGAATGATGAGTAATTTTTTAATATGACATGCCGTCTTCAATTCGTCAACTGGCAAAAAACTGACAACACAATGGTCTTCTCCGTCTAAAGTTCTTACACCTCCTTTTTCTAAGTAACAATTCCCATAATTAAATATAAAATCATTTGGCAACATTCAGAGGAAGACTACACCTCCATGTTATTTTATTCTTCTCTGCTGTCAGGTTAAAATTTTGCGGCTTTCTGTAACAAATCTCGCTTTGATGGCTTTAAAAAAATTTCTCAAATTTTTATGGGGAAACCATCTAAGTTTTACCCCCTTGAGTCGGCTGGGTGAATAAGTTATCACAATCTGTTGGCGACACCATCGCAAGACTGCAGGTATCGGCCAGCCGCTGTACAGATTCTTGGTTGTTTGCTCCCAACACCACATCGATCGTATTCACTGATCCAATTGGACTTTTAGATTTCCTGTCCGTCGCAGCGTCCGACATTTCGTCTATATACATCACGTCCGAGGAATTATAAAGTTGTTTCAGGTTCAAGTGTTTTTGATTCACTCCATCAGATGGCGACAAAGAATCTTTTTCCACATTTGGACTACTGTCGCTTACTAAAATTCCCGAATTCTTAGCTGGAAACATAAAAAAATTTGATTCTTCCGTTTCAATGTAACTTCTACGACTACTAAAAAAAAATTTTAGCTAAGGTAATGGAAAGCATAACAAAGCTTACAAAGCATAATAATTAAAAAAGGACAATTTGAAGAAAACTAACCTTCTAGTTGGCTAGAGCTAGCTTCGATAAATTTTTCGCATTTTTTAGTACTACTGCCGCTACCCCTTCTTTTTTTAATTTTTATATGAAGCATGACACATCTAGTAGCAGTGATTATAAGGCCTAGTATTTCCAAAAAACAACCTACGGCGATTAGGTAATATCTGTGTCCAGGGGCATCTGCTCCCGGCTTCAACTGTACTAGACCAACTATAAGAATAACTGCTCCTAACAGTAATGATACTACTGCTAAATGCAATGCAGAAATCTGGAAATAAAGTTTTTTGGCATTAATATGCAGTCGTTTCATCGCACTAACTCAAAGAAGCTAACTTCCTTCCCTCCAAAAAAAAATCCAAAAAAGAGAGAAACTAATTTTCATCTCGCGGAAAGTTTCTTTGAAAAATTCTAGAAATCAATTTCGAAATTGGGAAAGTTTTACATCAATCACTGTAAGAGATTTTTGACAAGAAACTTTTGCGTTTCCTCTGAATTATTTAAGAAGAATCTTGTAATGTTGGTAGTATCGAATACGACCTTTTTTCTCGTCTACTACTTAAAAACATTTTCTATCATCCCATTCCAAGCGAATGTTCAAGCTTAAGAATTTTAATTTTAGTGACCTATGATGGTCCACAGACGGCCGACATATTAAAGACTAGGAATTTTGGTGTTGATTGACTACAGACAGTGACTCCAAATACTTTCGTTCCCCGACTAACAATTTGGTTAAGCATTCAATCTATAGTACGTTAACGAAGAAAATTTTTTTAAAAAATCTAAAACTATTTAGAGGGACTTCAAAAAAAAAATAGTTTTCAATGCAGAGCCCCAAAAATAACTTCATTTAACCTTCTAATGATTTTATAATATATTTAGTTAATAATATAATTATAAATACTGATCACATTTTTATATTGTTAGTTGAACGACTTACTTTCCCGCAAACGTAGACTTCTGGCAAGCGTTGCTCGTCATCAAACCTCGGCGGAGATAGCAATGGGCTGGGAGATGGGGAGGTAGCCCTGCTGGAAGAAGCCGTTTGCTGTCGGAGGTGTGGATAGCCCCCCAGATACAGTTGACTTGGTCGTTTCATTCTTTGCTCAGCTTTGCGGCGCTCTAGGCGTACCGCAACAGCTGGCATTGCACCCATCATGTTTACGGTAGTTTCAGCTCCTGAAATTTAAATATAATTTTTATTTTTATTTTGTTTCAGCGATTCAACAAAATATTATAACAAAAGTATGACATTCCCCCTAAAGAGGACTGTATGGGAAAAATTACCTAATGCTACAGAGCTGATTTTTCACTTCTACAGCTGTGTGTCGAAATCGAAAGTATAAAAAATACAGAAATTAAAGTCGCTCTGCTCGACGAAGGACAAATTATTTAAGCTTACATTTTTCACTTTGAAATGGAGGAAGCGATTGAAGTTAAGTAACTTTTAATTGCTGAGTTTAAAATTAGATATAAAGTGTTTTATTTATATTCGTCCAAAGAGAAAAAGTTGCACAAACTTTGACAAAAATCTTTTGCGATTTATTAAACATCAAACGGTTTATGATTCTTTTTTTAATCATAACATTCAAAGGCAAGAACCAATCAATAATTTCTTTTCCTTGTTTCACCGTTTTCCATTAAAACGTCAAAATTACTTTGTTATTTTTAGCTGACGAGAGGGAAAAAGATCCATGAACTTGGTCGTGTTTTTAACCGAAGCCGTTCAGATAAATTGATGATTATTCTTTGCCTGAATGTAAATTTAATACGCCTCCGTCGAATTTTAAATTAAGTTAGGAACACAACCGAAAAATTGAGCCAACCATAATGAAACCCTTACAGAAGGGAAAAGAAATTGGAATCGAATTTAATACGGTTTCACAAAAGCCTTGAGAAATATGAGTCAGGAGAAAGAAGTCAAATCATTTTTTTTTGTCAAGTTTGAATATCTATCGTTGATCTTCTTGATCAAATCAGTTTTTAATGATTATACTAAATCCAGATTCTAGAATGTCAAACTCAATTTTGTATGTTTCTTCAGAGAGTGACAATACATTGCAAACACCTCCATACTGCCTAAAACTAATTGTAGTCAACTAATTGTACTGTAGTTTTCATGCACTTACTAATGATAATGATATGTGTCAGAATTTCAAACCAAAATCAGTATATTAGGTGAATTAATTACTTAAAACTTGAGTTAAAACAATTTTTTTTACTCAGTGTTGAGATGAGGTCATCTAGTTACCAACATTAAGTGATAAATAAAAATGAAAAGCTCGCTTAAAGATTTTGATTTTCATCTGCATTGTGTACTTACCTCACTAAATGACTCAATCAGTTAGGACCTTGGTACTCAAGCTTTTTCCTCCCCGGGCCAAATTTCTGTTGTCCCCATTACGACTGGGCCACACGACTTACCAAAAAAAAGATTTTACAGGTCCGGCTTTCGATGCGTACAGTTCACCCTCAGAGCATCACCTGTATGTACATCTGTTAGTCTGTTTCTGTATGAATTTTCTGTATATTGCCTCATAAAGATATGTTGCGGCAAAGAATATCAGCAGTTTCTGAGCACAGGCCCGAACATATTCATGCTAGTCAGGCACTATGCTCTAGAATTTAGACTCAACCTTTCACAAATTTTCATTCAGTCGGTTTCCACTGGACCACTCATAGAGCAGTGGGCCGCATTTTCGGTACCAAGGCTCTAATCTCTTGAGGCAAACAATGTTAGCAGTTTCTGAGCACAGGCCCATTTTCGTACTGGTCAGGCACTATAGTTCAGACTTAACAGTGAGCAATCGACCTTTCATAAATTTTCCCTCCATCGGTTTCCACTGGGTCACTGGGCCACTCAGTAGACCTTGGTGGGCCGCAGTTTGAGTACCAAGGAGTTAAGACAATGTTTTACCCATGAAGCTTCTTCCACCCCCTTCCCCTAAAAATACAAACGGTTATGGAAATTTTTCAAATTCTTCCCACCTCCCAAGTCTTTCCAAATTAACATACAACTAAATACAAGCATCAAACAAAATGGCGTAAAAAAAAACAAAGAATACTAATGACAAGACAAAAAAAGAACAATTTTTTATATATTAATAAAGATTTATATTTATTGATAAATAAAATTTAGTGAAATAAAAAGACAAATGCAAAGTTTTAAAAATTTTGTTTCTTTTATTTTCATTAATAAATGGTTGTTAAATAAAACAACCAACAAACATTAAAACATTAATTTGTAATTAATAATTTGATAGAAAAAGAAGACACATACAAACACATATTTTTAAAATTATCTATCATGAAGAGTAAAAAGGCTAAAATATCCATTCAAGCCTGCATATTATGCTTTTAGCTTCATATACAGTATTATTGGACAGATTAGTTATTTGTTTGATTAAAAACTTATTTAAATTAATTTATAAATCATGAGTGAAAGTTATACTGAAACAGAGTTTATAAAATTAATAGATTCAAGTGAATTAATATGGTTTTAAGTATAAGATTATCATTTTTAAAAAGCACCATATTTGACTAGTGAATATCATATAGAATAGTATAATTTTGATTGCTTGTACAATTTCAATCTGATTTTTGTTTTACAATAGCAGAATATGAGTATAAATGTATTTTCACAAAAGAAATTGAAAAATTAAGAAAACAATATTAGGTTGGGTTAATTTTTTGTTAACAATTAGAGTGGAACTTAATAAAAATTTATTTATCTTATACAAGCTTCTTGCCATTATATATATATAAATTGAAAGACTACCAATTCAAACTCACCATTCTTTAACTGCCTTTCATTCTGAGATTGAAGGTATATACTAAAGCTTTTATTGTTAGCTATAATAATAAGCTAGCTCAACATTGAACTTTATAAAAATTTTTATTATCTATAACGCAAAAAAAAATTCTCTGCAACATGGTTCACTATGATTCAAATAAAAATAGGAAACAACATTAGTAATGAAACGTTCCAAGTAAAAGGGAGGTCATGATAAAAACAAACTTCTTTTATAGCTTTCCCTTTCGCTAAATGAACCGTAACGATTGTTAGAAACAAAGTCTAAGTAACTTCTAAGATTTACTGAGTTTTCCGCATTCGAAGAAAAACTTTTGTTCCAAAACCAGAAGTCGTGAAATTATCGTTCACGTTCTGTTCACTTCAAGTCTGATTTGAAAAAGACTTGTTCTTCTGATTTTAATGACTTTGATACATTGTTTCAGTATCATCTTATTCTTGTTTCTGTGGATGTGAAGCCATACTAGCTGATTTCCTTCAACCCACAAATGAATGAATTTCAAGACTGAAGAAGCAGAGTTCATATAATCTCTACTTCAACCTATCAAGATGGTTTCATATTCCTTCAGCAAAACCTCAAACTGTAACAAAATCTCATACAGAAATGTAAGCAAAAACTTTCAACAAATCAATTTCAAATATTTGTTTTGAATTTAGAAAACAGCATAAATAAATAAACAAACAACAGAACAAAACTGTTTAATTGTTAGGACATAGAGAGACTCACTCCAAACACTGTTAAGTGAAAAGTTTTAAAAGCTCTAGTTGGCGTGACCGCAATTCTAAACAATAAGCTACTACCAAAATTTTTACATAAATTATTAATTATCTCGGTGATTATGAGAAACAATGCGGGCAATAAATCCCAAAATGAAAGGCAGGCTTGGATTATTCAAAATATTTAAGCGTTTGCAAAACGGCAAATTGATAAATAAGGTCACATCATCCAGTCTCACCATAGAATTTGATGAAATAATAAAAACAATCGATACTCATAACGCGTGGAAACAATTTAAAACATTAGAACATAACCAAAATCGATTAATTACACAGCATGATGTTAAAAACAACAACAGAAAATCCAAAAAACACGATTCACTTGCAAAATCATAAATTTAAACATCCATCCCGATTGGTCGTTATAAATATAAACATTTACACAGCTAAAAACTTTTACCGTATTTATAAATTATAAATTAAAATATAATTGTGTTGAGCGAATAAAAATTTAAGCAAGTGTGGTAAAATATCAGTAAAACGTATCAATAACCCGTTCAAATGAAACACTTCAGTGTAAAAACTCTAAGACAAAAAAGTCTAGTCAAAAACGAGAGTACGTACGAAAACATTTATAAATCTTATAATATTAATCTTCGTATAAAGTAAATAAATTACATTATCAATGATAAGAACAAATAAAAAAATTTATACACTAGAAAAAGGAAACAATATAAACACTCGAATGCTTTGTGGAAATCTTTATTCTGCTATATACCAAACCCTTTATGGCTTTGAATTGTTTTTCATGTCTTCCTTCCCTGTCATTTCATGTTGTATATCTTCACCCTGTTTTCATATCAGTTTGTATAATCAAATTTTTAGATTGAGTGACACATCGAAAGCATATCTCCAAAACTAGAAAGTTTCATAAAACTGAAAACCAGAATTGTTACTAAAAACGAAACTAAACGGAAAGAAGGCCTGATGGTATATAAACTATGGTCATAGGAATGACATTTTTAAGATGGTCCAAGTCACAGTGACAGTTTTTTAACCCGAAGACGAGATTCGAATTGAATTTCGTAAATAAAAAAATTTCGAGATAAAATTTACGGTGAGGAAAAACATGAGGGCTTATCATGTAAACAAATAAATGTAAACATCCCGACACAATATGTCTGCCCAGATTGAAAATTCACTTCCTCATCGTCTCGATATCTGTTCAAAAGTGCTTACATTCTATTCTGAACAATCTCTTTTTCACAAAAGCTTTCATTTATCCTTCAAGTAGTCTGATAACGCGAATGATTCTTCTGATGTTAAAAGTCTCGTTTAACCACCTGTTAACTTGAAAACAGAAAATGTTTACTGTTTCATGAAAATAATTATTAAGTGTCATGTAAAAGTGGGTCAACTCTTAACATGATTTACACCCTTTTAAAAATACTATTTGGAGAGGTTTTGGGTTGGGATCTACAATATTATAAATTTATAAAAATTTGTGGGAGGAGTAGTGTAGTGGTTAGAGTTCCTGACTTGGACGCAGTGGTAGTGGGTTCGAATCCTCCTCCCGCATCCTGTTATACCCAAAATTAAAACAACCACCAACCAACAACCAGAAATTTATAAAAATTTTGAAGGACTCCTCAACTCACTTCTTTGTCTAATAATTTGCATCACCAAAAATTTGATGAACAGGTACTGAGTCAAAATTAGTACCCCCCATGGTAGTAAAAACAAAAATGTATATTTAGATAAAGAAGAATAGAGACAATCAGACAAGGTGCAATATACTTATTTCAAACCAGTTAAAAAGTAAAAGAAAGTGAATAGATAAAATACTATTTGGTAGATAAAAACCAAGATAAAAAAAAATTCTTTTAAGCAAACTTTATTTTTTGTTCTTATTAATTGGGAGGATGTAAATTACAAAATTTTTGTAAAACAAAATTATTTGTTAGGTTTTCATCATGTCAAGGCAGCGATGAACTTTATGTGTTTCACAATTTGATTTTTACAGTCTAAAACTCAAAATTTAACCCATCCGAGATCCAATACCAAAATTTTTTTCTTTTACTGCTGAGCATTCACATGATTGTCTGTCAGATAAGAAGTTGCTGCCAATTATTAGAAAAAAAGTGATGGTTATTAGAAACATGAAGTATGCGTGACTGTTTTTGAGCTAAAAATAAAAAGGTAATGATATCAGAATCGAATTCTTCCTGTTTTCGTAAAAACAGAGACATAGACAAACAATCCCATCACAGAACAAGTTTGAAAATCTCCCTGAATTTTCGAATTATTCTTGAATCCCACTTTTCATACCAGGATGGGAGGAAAGGGCTCGAACCCACGATAGTAATCACCAGGCCTTCGGTCCTACTCTCCAATTTTAAAATTACAAACAAAATTAACAACTAAACCGTTGAGAATTAACCTTTTGAATTTTCGCGAGCTGATATTAAAGCTTTTCATGCTCTTTCAAATAGTACAACCGCCAGTCGTCATTTCCTTGCAAGTGTTTTTATACATTGCAATATTAACAAAATAATCACATCACAAATTTAATAATTTAATTACAAGACATATTCTTTTTTCAACTTAAATTAATTCACTTATGTCATAATTCTGTTATGATCGATTTCCTGTTTTTGTTCAAAATTTTATTTCTATTCTTAATTGGACTTAAAATGACGAAGATTCAGAAAACATTCTTCTGCGTTTTTGTTTTCAAAACTTGCGTTCTCTCTGTTTTATTTTTGTAACCAGTATCATTGAAAAGCATATACTTCAGCCAAACCCATTCAATTTATTTTAGATACGAGAAAATTTGACTCTTTAATATCGAGCTTTGAAAGAATTTTGAACTTATTTCTTTCAACCCTTTGACCACAGGGTTCAAGTGGGGTTAAAAATTTTTCCATAAAAATGTGTATCGGGAAGTAATAGAACAATAACCATAATTTTGAAAAATTAAATAAGACCAAATTAATCATGGGAATATGTGCCTACTCACTTTTAAGGCAAATTTACAAATTTCATTAATTGTTACTTATCGAATTTAAAGTAGTTTCTTAAAATGCTTACAATACAAAACTAAACAGAGTAATTTATGAATTCTTGAACTTTATTTTAATATGTAAAAATATAGGAACTGAGATTTGTTTTTTGTATTTTATGCGAACAAAATCGCATTAAATCTTGCTATGGTACACTTTAGTTTGTTTTATCTATTATCAAATGATTAAAAATTTATCTTGTACAAATATTTTTAACTACAGAACAGAAACAAAAACAGAATATAGCATGGAATTTACAAATTATAATATATTATTATTGTAAACAGTTTTTGACAAACGTACTAAAATTATATTTAGGACAGCTTTGAAAACTACGACTAAATTGATAATCTACAATGGATATGTAAGGAATAAGATGGGAAATTGTGTTCCTATAGAGATTTATAAACACCGGTTTTAACTTTATTATAAAAACACCACTTTATAAGTAAGTTTAAAGCAGACTAAAAACAATTAAAAAAGAAATTAATTTATTATAAACTAAAAGAAATATTGCAATTATCTAAAACTAAATTATTCATAATAATGGACCATTCGAAAATTTTCTTTTCGTAATTAAATTCTTGGTATTCGATTGGAGCCAAAAATAAAATAAACTGATTCACTTTATTATACAGAACTTTGTGTTTAAACTATGTATGATAAACCTTTGAATAATAAAATATTGAGTTTATGTTAAAACAAAAAAGTAATGAAAACAAAAACAATTTATTAACACATTGACATGAAGGTTTCATACAAGTAAACATAGAGGTTGGTGTAATTTCAGCGTATGAATTTGCCTAAAAATAAAACGAAAATGAATTAGTTTCCAGTGAATTAGGCGCAAATTAAAACTGAAAATTTGAAAGCTACTGGGATTGAGAAATGTTTAATCTTAACCTTGAAATTTAAAACAAAACGAAAAACCAAAACAACACACCGTTGAAAATAAGAATGTGTCATAGATGTTCAAACCACTACTGTATTTGTTACTTATGGTATTAATTGTTCATTATTATTAGACAAATTTTATAAAAATTTTTAAATATTCAACGACTTAAATACGACAAAAATTGAAAGGTAAGTTTAAATTCTTTTAAATTTCAATCTTTAGTTTCAAATCATTACCAAAAGTCCCTCCTAAAATTAAATTGAATTAAAGAAAGGTTCAAGAGGAGAATTTTCACAAAAATGTTGGTTAGAAAAGACTAATAAGGAACCCAACTTTGCGTTACCTTGGCAAAACCATTTACAGCCTTTAAATTTACATCACTTCAATAAAGTCAATGAAGCATAATATAAAATCAAGGATCATATTCTTAATAACATCTATTGATAAAACACGAAAATAGAAAGAATCAGAAAAAGTTATGGTATCTTAAAAACAGGAAATCTCGCAGAAGAAAAATTTTTGCCGTTCCCTACAATAATAAATACTCAAAAATTAAAACTTGTCTTCTATCGCGTCTAAAATATTTATACTTAAAATATCAGCATACTAAAACGCAATTTAAAGTTTACAGTTAAGAATGAAAAACGATGGTCTGTTAGGATTTTTGATAGCGTTTGAATAAATTAAATCATGTTATGTTTATGTGATAGAATGACGATTTTTAATAGTTTAAAATTGAAATTTATGGATTTTCATCCAATACAGAGTTAAATTCTAATAAGAATTAGAATAAAATTAGAAGATATAAAATTGGAAATTATACAAAAAGTGGTGGTTTTGAAATGGAGGGAGGGGTGTTAAAAATAAAAAGGTAAATGATATCATCTCAATTTTCCTGTTTTCGTAAAAACAGAGCTTAAGACAAACAATCCATCAGAGAAACAAAATTCTGTGAATTTCAATTATCTACATTCAATTCTTCTATCATTTGAATCCCATTTTCATACCAGATGAGAAGGCTCGAACCATGATAGTAATCAGGCCTTCGGTCTACTCTCAATTTGAAAATTTCAACAAAATTAACAACTAAACCGTTGAGAATTAACCTTTTGAATTTTCGGAGCCCGACCTAAAGCTGAAAATATTAAAGCTCAACATTTTCACCAAACCTATTCAAAACGTAGATTTTCATTTCCTTTTACATTCAAGTGTTTTTATACAATATGCAAATATTTTACATTAATTCATCACATTCACATATAATAATAATTAAATAAACGAGAAACAAGACAAAAATCACACAATTTATTCAACTTAAATTAAAATTACAACACATCACACTTCAAAACCATTTTTTTCGAACGACTTGGTCCATTGTTTGAATTCTTTTTTTTCTAAATCGAAAATTTTATTTCTATTCTTAATTGGCACTTAAAATGACGAAGATTCAAAAACATTCTTCTGCGTTTTTGTTTTCAAAACTTGCGCTTCTCTCTGTTTTAAATTTTGTTCGAAATCCCAAAAGCAAAAACTTCGCCTGTCCCATTTACGAGATACTTGAGAGAAAGTTTGCTCCTACAATTTATTGTTCAGGCAATCGAGAGAAACAAAAACTTATAAAATTTATACTATTTACCGTATCGCTTAGTCTCATGAAAAATTTCATGAACAAAGTGGTTTCGGAGCCAGTATTCCCAACAGGAAACTCAAATGTTTGGTTTATTAAATAATACCACGAAATTATCATGGTGGATCGTGCTTTTAATATCGAGCTTTAGACAATAATTTTGCAAAATTTACTTCTTTCTAAAGTCACCATTCGAATTTTGACTGCTCACGGAAGCTTATTAAAAGGAAACTTTCCATATCAGTTTGTATCTTTCTCGAAATATAAATTACTCGTCTCCTGTCTTTGAATGATTTATTAACTTCTGTCTATTAGAGCAATAATCAAGGATACTGGGAAATGGCGTTTGTGTCACTTTTAAATCCGATGCAGTATAATCGCAAAAGCTTGAAAATCTTCGCCATTGTGTCCTCGTTTTTATGATATTTAAAGAACAATGTCAATCGATTAAAAAAATTTATCTATGTACAAATATTTTTACCTGTTCACTACAGAACAGAAACAAATCAGAATATTATCAGGCTATATATTTTACATAAAATTATATAAAAATATATAAACCGTAAATGGCGTAGTTTTTTTTTATGACTTGAAGAGTAATAAAAATTTTATGCATGAACGCGAAATAATTGAAATAGACGACTACAAAAATGATATATCTTTAGGTAAGATTCGGGCTTTAACGTAAAAAAAGATGAGAAAAAAAAAATTTTTTGTTGCTGAGAGATTTCTTCTAACTATCCGATTACGATAAGCAAAACCGAGGCAATAAAATACAATTTTAATAGCATTGCATGTACACTTTATTATTATTGTAATATAAATATATAATAATTTTTAAAAATATTAAGATTTGAGGTAAGCAGAGCTGGACACAATTAAAAAAATTAGGACAATTTGAATGGACCATGGGGAAGAGTAATCCCCCCACTCCCCCGAATATTTGCTCATTCGACCAAAAATAAATATATACAGTAATGGGAAAAATTATTCTTAAACGTTTATACTTCTATACCGAGATATAAACTCTTGGTTTCGATCAGCTTTCAAAAATATTTTATCTGAGCCCACTTTATGTAACAAACTGTAGCTTTGTGTAGAAGTAAACCTGACAAAGTAATTTGATAAAAAGTTTTTATGTTTTATTTTAAACTCAAAATTAATGAGAAAGTAAAGCAAATTATCTAACACATATTACAGAATTGGAAAGTTCGAAAAGGTTTCATTCACAAGTAAACATAGAGGTTGGTGTAATTTCGGAGCGTATGAATTTGCCTAAAAATAAAACGAAAATGAATTAGTTTCCGAGTGAATTAGGCGCAGAACTTAAAACTGAAAATTTTGAAAGCTACTGGGATTGAGAAATGTTTAATCTTAACCTTGAAAATTAATGAGAATTTGGAAAAACAAAACGACACAAAACAAAACAACCGCCATCTTTGAATAGTTACAACGTGACATGAGATGACTCAAACCACTACTGTCTTGTTACTCTATGGTTTTATTTTGTTGTTTATTATTCAAACCGTTAATCTGTTGCTTAGACAAATTTGTTTTTAAATATTCAACGACGGTTAAGAACAAAAATTTGGAAGGAATTTGAAGCTAATTGTCTTAAATTAAATTTCAGTTTTGTTTAAAATCATTACACAAAAGTGGGCTCCTGACCGACTAATTTTCATTAAAGAAAGGTTCAAGAGGAGAATTTTCACAAAAAAAAATGTTTGAAGGTAAGAGGAGTTAAGACTAATAAGAAACCCAACTCTGCGTTACCTGTGTGCATGCCATTACAGCCTTTAAATTTACATCACTTCAATAAAGTCAATGAAGCATAATATATTTATCAATGTCTCTAAATTCTTAATCCTAACATCTTTGATAAAGACACCGAAAATAGAAAGAATTAAAATATTAAAACATTGGTATCTTAGGAAAGAGTCACATCTCGCAGAAGAAAAATTACGCTTTGTTTCGTTACCCTACAATAATAAATACTCGAATATTTAATTAAAAATTTGTCTTCTATCGCGTCTAAAATATTTATACTTAAAATAATGATGATTTTACTATAAACATAGATTTAAAGTTTACGTAGAATAAGAATGAAAAACGATGGTCTGTTAGGATTTTTAGAAGCGTTTGAATAGATTAAATCCATGTTATGTTACATAGAACATTGTTTGAAAATTTATTTTACGAGCTTTCATTGTTTTAAGTTAAGATAATATGAATTTTAAATATTTTACAACAGAGTTAGAATATAATAAGAAATTAGAATATAAATTAGAAGGATATAAAATTGTGAAATTATACACAAAAGGTTTTGCCTTGTTTTGGGAAGGAGAGGGGTGAGGTGGGTATGGGATTTTTGTGGGAAAATTCATCTCAACTTTCAAAGACCTGTCCCAAAAAATTCCCAGCTTAAGTGAATCAGAGGCATAAGAGATTAACCAAAATAATCTGTGGAAATTTGTGATTATCTGTATTTAGACTATCTTAAGTATAATCTCTGTTCCCAAAAATTTTCAAGAGAATGAAATGATATAGGGGATGACAATAATAGAAGGTGCACATTTTTTGTATACATTATTTGGCTGTTGAAGCTTTCAGCCATTATAAGAATGAAATACGCTACATTTTTTTCTCTTTTTTATTTTAACTATACAAAAGAATTTTAAATCACGTAAAATGGACGAGGTTGAAGGAAGAGGTGAATGGGCAAAAAGGAAGAAATTTGTTATATTGCTTTTTGGAAAAAGTAAACCAAAAAAAATTGTTTTCTACATTCTTATTTTTCTTCCGCAGTTTCTTGAGCGTTGAAACTGTATATATATTCCTCAATCTTTTAAATAAATATTTAGTTCGAAGAGAAAAAAAAACGGAGACTGAATTCTTTGTCAAGATCATTATCTTACAGTCCATTTATTCCCTTCGGGGTCATTCGTGTTGAAATTTTTTCATCTAATGAAATTATGGAATGATAAATATCGATTTTGTTTTGTTCTCCGTAGCTGCGTCTTCTTGTTTTCGATGAAAACTTTTAAACCTCCAAACCGTGAGTTGTAGGTTATCAGGTGTTATTTGATAACATCCTAAACGCTTCTCCGATCACAGTCCAGTTATAAGACTCGTGAATTAGTTGTGAAAAATTTTTCAGGGTGCGGACGTTATATATTATATATATAGTTTAGTGGAAAATATCGAAGTGTTTTTTTAACTACAAAAGAAAACTTCTGGGTTCTTGTTTCCGTTACCCTGATTCAAGACTCATGAGCAAAGAAAAACTCAATTGTCGCAAGAATTTATAAAAAAAGATTTTAACTTATAAGTAAAATAAAGAATCAACTCTGTGCGGCTTTGAAATGTTCATAAATTTTGGAAAAGAAAATGCATAGAAGTGAAGGTAAGCGTAAGATTTTAAAACTTTATCTCCCCATTCCCTCACTTTTGTTCTCCAGGTACAATTTTCCCTAAATTTTTGTCCTTCGAACAGCATGATATTTGCTCTTTGCCGGGGGGACCGGGGTAGGGTCTTGTTCCAATTAATTCCTGAGTCTCGTGTTCTTCATATACTGAGCACGGACTGAAGCTGGCAGTCGCGCTGTCGTATTCTTCGTGCATCGAATTATGGGCGGCGGTTCTGTTGTCATCTACAATAACTGATATGTCTTCCTCTAGAATTTTTTTCCAACTGTGGACTCAACATTCCCGTTTCCCCGTTCATGGATATCTGGTTTCCAGTTGCGTAACTCCCAGGTGGGGTTTTCACTTTTGGCGAATGAACCGCAGGCAGGTCTTCAGATTCTTCTTGGAGGGTGTCTTTAATAGTGGTCAGTGTTTTCGTTCTTTTTGGTACCAAATTCCCCGTTTCCACGTCTCTTACTAATCTATGACCAGATCGAGATCTGGTTAGTTGACCTTGAACGTACTTATTTAGATCGTCTTCCTCCTTTTTAGAAATGAATCTATCTAACACTATAAGGAATATGCCTAGCAGCAATGCAAAGACACCCGTTATGACTAATTCGTTCCACCAAGCGTTTTTGGTGAAGATGTTCTGCCAAGACCAGTCATCCAAATCGTCTGGTATTAAAATTGATCCAAGAAGGAAAACCCCCAAAACCACGAACACGACGCCTATCTGAAGCATTCCTATGCCTACATTACTCTCAAAACTGGTCACTTTGCTTTTCAAGTTGCTTTTTTTAGATCTTGATTCCCCTTCAGTTCCATCTAAACTGTTGCGTGGACTAGCACAAGAACTTTGCGATCCACCCAAGCCCGACTCCGCGCTTTGAACACTAAAACGACGGCCTTTCGCCTTTTTCAGATCTGCTCTTCTTCTCCTCTGCCTTTTTATGGCCAGAGCCGAATGCAACCCCATAGAATGCATCTTGGAGCTGGAAAGAATAATCACACGAATAATGACTCTAAAAATAATTCCAAGTATACAAATAAAACAACTCTCATAATAAAAAAAAGGTTTAATTCAGCGCCCAGTGTGGTGCCTATTTACATAGTTAAGCTTAGCCACATAATGAAAAGTCTCTTGCCAGGAGATTTCCCACGCATAAATTCTTCTCTTAATTTGGAATTGATTAGATCCTCTTCGTCCATAATGCTCAAAAATAACCATATTGTGGTGTGTAAGAGAGAATAAGAGTAAGAGAGAGAGAGAGATAGAAAGAAAAAGAGGAAGAACGAAAAGGAAAATACTGACTTAATGAAAACAACGAATGAGAAAATTGAGATACATAGAAATTGATTGATAGTCTTATTTACAAAACAATAGACCAGTTTGAATAATGAACAACTGCTTTCAATTATGTCGGATACACTGAAATTAAATTACCTTATTTGTGGAGAGATGCTGGTGGAAAATTAACTTGAAATGCTCACAGTGAAAATTGCTTGGAAATTATCAATAAGGATAGCATTTAAGGAGGGGCGGGATTGTGACTGTAGTTTCAAGAAAATCAAAATTGATGTAGAAAACAAGGTCATCAATCAAAGTTGACATTAAAACAACAAACAGAATTGGAGTTTTTGGAAACGACAAGTTTTTTTTTCCTTTTATTTATTAAAACTTAATTGATAGCTGATTGTTTTTTTTCATAGGCAGAAGAAATTTGGCTGATTCCTCCAAAAATTTTTAAATTATACTCTGACAATGGTGTAAACAAAAACCAAATTCATAATCAATCTATAGTTGAATGTCTCTTACCTTTGTTGAGAAATCCAAGCCTAAAAGATGTTTCCCTCTTTTTGTGTAGATTCTAGTTAAACACTAGAGCAGACTGTTTCATTTGTTTAAAGATTATATACAGTTTCTGATCAATGTTTATTCACCTTTCTTTAAATAATAAAATTAACTCAACACTGAACTGAAACATTTTAAAAATTATTAACTTGAGAATAACATAATTATGTGAGGCTAACAATTTGATTCATCAAGTGCAAGGAAGCCATTTAAGAAATACCTGAATGATTAGAATTTCAATTTGGTTTGCTAACATTTATTTTTCTATAAAACCTTCGAATTTCCTAAATAGATGTAAAAGTAAGGAGACCCTTTTCTACAGATTGTTTTCAGGTTGTTTTGTTACCAATAAAAAAGAAATAAATTCAAAATAAGAAAATCCTTCAGGAGCAACGTAGTATAAATAAAAGTAAAGACAGGAGAAACATAATAATGCTTAATGTATGCGGTCATTATGCTGAAACGGTAATAAAAACAATGTACAAACTGTCTCGGGGAGTGTTTTCATCTTGTTTCATGAATTTTAATTTTTTTTTGTCCTCTTACAGAGGGAGGACTCTAACCAATGAAATTCACCTGTATAAAAAAAATGAGAGATAATAGGTTTTAGATAAATTGATTCAAGACATGGAATACCTGTTGCCACTTCACTAATACGTGAGTGAAATGTTGTTGGTCAAGAGTACGACTCGTTCGTAAAACAACTCAAATATAATCAGAACATTTTATAAATTATAACAAGCATAATGTCAAATTAAACCATACAGAAACTTTATTTAGACATCCAATAAACTTAACTCAAAACCAATTCATAAAATTTAATTTTGTGGATTTTGTGAAATTCATTGCGTTTCCTCTAAAGTAAAGCAAAAGCCTTTATTGAGCTGTGATCAAGGCTTAGAATATTTGGTGAAAATATTGAAGGAAATCATTTTATAAGAAATTCTTTCCTCCGCCTGAAAATTTCATACTTTTCCATGAAGCCTTTTCAGTTATGCGTGACAAATACCTCTTCTACCCTCTTCATCATCTACATTTCTACACTTCTTCATCCCTACAACCCTTACCCAAAACCTAGCTTATGTTGTTTTACAAACAAGTCTTAAGAATATCGTATAAAACCAAAAAATTACAGAACTGGGTTTAGGTGGCCTAATACTGAGAAAAAATGGCTGAAGGACTTTAGGAATTCATGTCAAAAATTGCTTATAATAATAAATTTTATTGCGTAGTAAGCTCGTTCCAAACTTTTACATCTATTGTGACTTGATCTTGATTCCAAAAGAATTTTTTTTAACTGTAAGCATCTAGATCGACACGCTCAGGGGGGACAAAAATCTAAGGGACTCTTCTCATAATATTGACCTAAATTACGTATAAACAGTTTCTTATAAAACCTAAGTTTTATTAAAATAATATCTTCAAGTTGATTGCAGAATTAAAACGATAAATTATTTGTCAACTGTTATTATTTGTTAGCTTCTTTGCACCAAAACTTAAAACAAAAAAAAAGGGAACGTACACACAACGTTGCGCAATGGCTAACCAAAACAACACATTAATTTTATATTAAATGTGTTCTTGATGATGTGGCTATTTTGTTAGTTACTCACATTTAGATGAAAATAACGTTCGAAAATTTTTAACTGGTTATTTCATCGAATACTTAAGAAAGAACAAAAACGTTTAAAACATAGAAATTATTATTTTCTTTAAAGGTACAAACGATTCTCACTTTTTGTTTTGAAACACATCAGGGTAACTGGTGTAGTGCAAGAGCGCAATTCAAAAGGCGTTCATATCGATCCGTACCAGAACGCAGAGGTAAACTCTATAGGAGATTAGTATTTTTAATAAAAACCAAATGGGCTGCGGTCTTTCTTATGCTACGTCGGCCGGGAACTCCTGGAAAATCCTACTTAGGCCTTTTCCTAGTGTTAACTTACGTTTCCCTTCGACCTTTTCTGCAGCTTTCTCCTTTTATTTAACCTTTTTTTTTTCCTAATTCAGTATTTATAAACAGAAACCAAACGTATTAAACATATATACTAAAACTATCTAAAAATTCGTGACCTTTTCATTTATGAAAGATATTTTTTGAGATTATTTTTATAAAATTTTTGGACTTTTTGTAATTATTAACGTCTCTCTGGTTCAAGATTGCGTTTACACAATTTGTTCAAAGGAGGAGCTTTTAAATGCTTAATTACTGAATGCCTTGAGAAGGAAAGAATTAATAATTACACCACTTAAAATACAACTTGAGCTTGAGCTGGATTTTCCCTTGAAAATGATTTTATTACTTTCACTTAGCACTGGAAATTAAAAATTTAGTTTAGTTTAGCTGTAATCCCGTTTTTACCCTTGGGTACAACAGGAGGAGTGGTTGAACACACAACCATAACTCCCATAGTCGAGCCCTTTAACCATTACACCAGGTTAAAAATTTGACTGTGTTGCATCAGTAGTATAAAAAAATGTATATTGAAAGACTAAACCACTAAAAATATCTAACTGAAACAGAATACATTCCTTAAAAGGGTTAGAAGACTTCCTGTGACTGATAAAAAGAAGGTAGATTGTAGCAAGAATCGAGTGCCATAATACTCATAAAGCTAAAGGAGTTGGAGTTGAAGCCAAAATGAAGAAGGAAAGAAGAACGTTTTCAAATGTTTACTACGAAGTAGGCGATAAAATTCTGATAGATTTTTGTATGCTTAGCGTTTATCAGTGTCCTGTCGGTTGCTAAGCAATTATCCGGTTTGATGGAATGCTGACGGAGGTGACAGCTCTTCACTTCTTTGACACATATTGATGCAAAAACAATTTCGCTCCCAATAAACCTTTCACCTTAGCACGTGTGAATTTTCTTTTTCCATCTTCAAAAACCTTCTGTCGTTTTATGTGCTAGTTTTCACCCCCAACCTGCCCCGACATTTAGAAAATCAAGTATTCAGCGGAAGTATGTATGTGAACATGCTTTTATGAAAATATGAATAATTAACCAGAGAGAGATGTTTGCTTTTTTAAAATACGGTTCGCATTTGACTTTTGACCTTTACGAGCTTCGGAATATACGACTGTAGTTCAGGGAAAAAGGAATTTTGAACTTACTGAAATATATAATGATTTCACGTGCACTCCCATTTCATGAATTTTTATTGTAACATATGACTTCATAACTCATTTCAAAATTTATCAAAAAATGTTTGGAAGTAATATTGTAATGCATCAATTTCTCTAAGTAAGCAGGCTTTACATCAAACACTAATCCTTCATGGATTATAAGCTTTTCAATTCACCATGACACACACTGCATCAAAATTAAAAAAAACTGAGTCCTGCTACCTCATGCAATTCTATTTCTGATCCCCAACCAGTTTTCCCAGCAGTTTTTCTACGCCATGTCATCACCAAACTAAAAATGTCACCGAGCAACAGTCATAGGCTCTAAGACCTGTAGCCCGCCCGAAATCAGACTTTTATTCCCACCGGTTTTAATACATCCCATAAAAAATTTGTTTTATGACTTCCAGAAAAAGTTTAAATAAATAAAAAAAGTCTTACAACAATTTCCCACAAACTATAAAAGTGAGGAAAGGTGCGTTTCTTGTTCGGAAAGGTGAATCCATATTTCACTAAAACTTTTCCCACAAAAGTGCTTTCTTCCTAAAAATGATTCTTATCATAGTCGGTGAAATTATATTTTAATATTTTGAATTTTAATGAGAGGTTTTATGTTGTGGTCGGAAAGTGGAATAAGAAAAAAATTAATTTTGGAAAAAAAAACTGGTATAAGCTGACCACATTCTTTCACGTCACCTTTTAGTCTGAGCTTGTTGGGTGTGGTTTTCTGCGGTTGAAATTTTCCTTTTGCCTTTTATGATGTCATTGTGAATGCTTACTCGGCTATAAAATAGCCTCTTACGACCTGACTTTATTTTTAGTATCGGTCCAGAAGTGAGCTCACAAATTCATTTGTGAGAGAACCATGAAGAAAATTTTATACCCAACTCGCCTCGAAATTTTAAATTCATCTTTGACTACGTTGTGGGTTTACAATATTCTTCATCTGCAGATTCAGCAATCCATTTAGCATTTTATTTTCGAACTTCCCTTAAATTTTCATCTCGGTACGTTTGGGGAAATGGAATGAATCATTTGTTTCCCTATTTTTTTTTGAACTTCCGTCAAGTGTCAAAATGCATGAGTTTCAAAAATCGTGGCCTTTGGGATAACACCGAAAACAAATTCGATGGCTCTTTGCCAAGAATTATTTTTTTAAGGAAATGAAAAATGTGGTTTGATGATTATTGGTAGCGGGCTACGCCAAACTACATGCGTCGGTGCGTTTTAGGCGGATTTATTAAAAATAAAAAAACAAAAACAACAAAACAGGTCAAGTTAATTAATTAAAAAACGAGAACCTGAAATGAGTGATACCAAGGAAGTTGTAAATTGGCACTTTATGTTTATAATAAATTTTATTCCTTCAAGCAAAGGGAAGTTATCAGTTTCAAACGACAATTTTTAATATAAAGTTTTAATTCCCAGTATAAAAATAGAACTGGAGAACTTTTTTAATTTAGGTTAGCAGGTCTGTTAGTAGGAGCTAAGTTCAAAACAAAATGGCTGGTAATGTAGAATTTGAATTCAGATGCTCAATTAAAAAAATAAAATCTTGAAATTGTTAAGAAATTTTCCCAATTCACAAAATACAATTTGACTAATATTTTCAAAAGTTTTTAGCTTCTTCTTCTTCCCCAATGTGCCACTATGGTGGCATTGGGGGATAATCTCGGATCCATCCATTTCCGAGGCAATCTTCTATTGTTTGAATCATTGAATACACCGTGCGGGTGATTAGCCCAGCGACAGCGTGCGGTGGTTTCCCTCAAAGCATTCGCCATGATTATTTCTTCCCATGTTGTTCAGGGCTGGGGGTGGGCATTTCCTCCCACCCCAAAAGGTATGGTTTTCCCGCCAGTTCTCGGGTGGCTGATTGCAGTGGTTTCCCACTGGGCGATGGGGTAACCACATCCCTACGTCCTAGTTTTTTTAGCAAAGAACTGGTGACATTCCACAACTTTCGTAATTTCAGGGCAATAATCTTCACATTTTAGAATAGTATGTTAGCCTTATGCTCAAAACCTTTGTACTCAAACTGCAGGTCACCAAGCTCTACTGAGTGACCCGGTGGCCCAGTGGAAACCGATTGAGTGAAAATTTGTGAAAGGTCGATTGCTCGCTGTTAAGCCTAATTCTGGAACGTAGTGCCTGACCAGTACGACAATGTTCGGGTCTGTGCTCTGAAACTGCTAACATTGTTTGCCTCAACATATCTTTATGAGGCAATATACAGAAAATACATACAGAAACAGACTGACAGATGTACATACAGATGATGCCCTGAGGGTGGACTGTATGCGTCGAAAGCTGGACTCTTAAAACCCTTTTTTTGGTAAGTAGTGTGGCCCAGTTGCAATGGTAACAATAGAAATTTGGCAAATGCCAGGAAGCAAAAAGCTTGGGTACCAAGGGATAAAGATGTTTGAAAAGTTAAACCCTCAAAAAAAATTCACCAGTAAAAAACCCACACCCAGACAACTAAATCAATATTTTCGTTTTTGAATTTCACCTTTTGAATTTACCTGAAATTTGACCTTTAATATTTTGAGCAAGACAAATATTTGTTTAAAAAAATAATAAAGAACACGTTTTAGTGTAAGTTAATATCTCCTTTTTTTGTTTCTATATAATGTCAACATTGTAGGTGTGGGTTACAAAAAAAAAGTGGTTTCCTTAGAAATAAAATTTAATTATTTTTATCTGAGTAAATCTTGACTTTGTTTTGAAATAATTTTTTAAATAAAATTTTTAAGATAGATCCAAATAATTCTGAGTCACAAATTTACTAAAAAAATAGTCTCAAGGAAACAGTTAAAATCAAATCGAATCTCACTTCTATGATAGCTTTAACATCTGCGTCTAAAAAACAAACTTAACGATTTCTAAATCGTAGATATTAAGTCGGATTGTAATAGATTATCTTTCTTAATGACTTAAAAAGCTCTCTACTAACTTTTTGGCACAACTTTTACTTTCTAGATTAGAAAAACAAATTAAGAAATTTGGAGAAAAGCAAATGGTTTGGGGTTGAAATTATTACTGGCGCACCAAGTTTTTGTTGTTTGTCAAAAGATGAGACACTGAAGAATATATGATTGTGACATGAACTATCCGCCTCTGAGTTAATATATATTTACTCAACTATTAAATTTAATAATATAGATATACTCTTAACTATTTGTTATCCAAAAGTTTTATTTGTTTCTATTTTTGTGAGTATCCTTCAAGGGCTTAAATGATTTCAGGTTTTTGATGGTTGTGATAGCAAAGTTTTCTTCTTGTTATATACCCTAATATAGTTATAGTTATAGTTATAATCCCGTTTTTACCCTTTTTGGGTATAACAGGATACGGGATGAGGATTTGAACTCGTGAGTATAACTTCTTCGTCTGGCAATTAACCACTACACCACAGACTTCTCACTTATATACCCTAATATACTTCTTTCAGCCTACTTCAAAATCACGGTCTTATTTTGCTCCTACGCTCAAGACAATGAACTAACCCCTAAATTCAGTTTTTTCTCCCAAAAACCAAAGTTTGGTTAATTTGCTAACATCCTAAAAATAGTTTCAACCAAAAAGGCAAAAATAAAATCAGGAAGTTTAATATAAAAAAGTGTTCAGTGTATTATTAGTAATTGGAAAAATTTACCAAAATAGATAACAGAAACGTCAAAACATGATAGAAACAATGCGTTGCATGTTTAATTTCAATTACCTTAATTATAATATTCGGAAATGAGATATTTTGGAAACTTTAAACTTGTTGAAACTGGGGCAATAAATTTGGAAAGACCGTTTAATTAATCTTGACTCAGACATTTACGAGTATACTGCACTCTGTTCACAAACAAGTAAAATCTTTCCAATAGTCTTAACGGAAAACACTTATAATGAATAACTGGAAAAGTTGAATAAAGTTCTGTAATGAATCAAACGCAACATTCCTAGACCTATTTGAAACCCTGAAAGATTTTGTAATGAATGAAGTGCAACAGTACCATAACTTTTAAAAACACCTTAAATAACTACCTGATCAAATTTAAAAAACTTAACACTATTCAAAACACAAATATCATGCTTTTTGAGTGAAACAAACTCCACTGCCAAATAATCTCTTGATGTACTCCATTAGTTTTGTATGAATAACTCTCATTTTTGATTTTAATAACCATTTCTAGCCAATCTTCAAAGAACATGTCTAACCTCAACCCTTCTTGGTAGAATTAATTAATAAAAGAGCTTATCTCATGTCATAATGCTATTAGATAAGAAAATTAGATATTTATGGTGGGCTGGGGTTTGAAAACTGTGCATCTCATCCTATTTGCAGTCCATTGTTTGCATAGCTATTTAACTAATTCTGTAAACAGTGCTTTTAATACACTAATTGCCATCATCTAATTAAACTCTACTGTACAATTTTAAACCAAATAATATATTTTCCCAAGAATGTAGTTCTGCAGTAAATGTTAGTCCTAAAAGAAAGAGGTGTATCTGAGCTGGGTTTAAGTGGCATTATTGTAAATTGATTTTATTTGTGATGGTGGTATTAAGGTCAGTATTTGTAAGGAATTTGAAAATTAATTAACTTTTCAGAGGTCTTATAAGAAGGGAGCAACAAGAGGGATTAAATTAATCATCTTGAATCAAGAGGGTATTAGGTGTTTGACAATGGAATTTTGTTTACTCAAAAAAGTTTTTAATTAGTTTTTGTATACAATAAAGTTTTACTTACCTACATGTTTTATTAATTATCTTCTTGTCAATTCAAACAATCACTAAAAAGTTTATTGTAGTTCACGAACTTATTTTTATAAAATTTATAATAAAATAAAAACAATTTTTGACATTCTAAGAATATCACTCACTACTATATACCACATAATGAATGAAAGTATAATTGGAATTTTAAAAAATTGAATCACTGAATGGATTTCATATAAAAGCAATTGTTTTCACAAATTTGAAGGATTCTAAACTTAATATTTATAAAAATAATTTGGACTCACCCCGGGAGCGAACAGTACCGCCTGAAAAGATGTATTGCAGCAGATTTCCGGGTCTTCGTTTAAGCATCCGTTAAAAGCCACAGTACTCTTAAAACAAAACATCACAGAAAATGTACAAGAAACGAAATCGTGACTATTTTTCACTTAAATAACGTATGATTAAACCAGTGTCTCAACAATACACTCTACTAGTAAAACTTGAACGCAGACATTTTTACTCAAAATTATTTCCCGAGAATTTGTGAACAGATTCTAACATAACATGATGAAATTTAAGGATAATCCGATTATTTGCGTTACTACGAAATAACCGTGGTCAATGAAATCCCAATTACTCGGATGAGAGATACATGTGAATTTGGAACCACTGCCAAAATTTGATCAAAGCCCGATTGTAATCGTTTTAAACTCTAACTTGAAATTCTGATATCAAATATATTTTAAATATTGGAATTAGGAGAAAGTTAATTTCTAGTTCAATTCATTTATTAAATAAAGTAAACAATTAAGAATTTATAGAGAAATAATCGGTTTTAGGCAATATAGATTTTTGTGATTTTGATAAACCTCGTTTGCATATATACTACTTTCCAGCATCCCTCCATCATTGCTACATATTATGCAATGATTTGAATATCCACTTTCGTTTATTAAAGAATATGAATTTAGCTGTGTTATTTAGATTATTCTAAAAAGTCTTATAGAAACATCTAAAATAAAAACCTTATAGTATGGGTTCTGTTTCATACTGAAAATAACCAAAACACTCGATTCCAAGGTCATTGCCTCAAATCTGTGAGTATAAACAAATCCGTATGGTTTTCAATCAAAACAAACTTTCAAATTAAAGCTTTCCCCTTTATTTTTATAAATTCTAATCATTTATAATAATACTGATATTCTTTTATTTGTTTTATTTTGGCTTTAGGCCAGGAACGACCAGGAACGAAAACAAAAGAGGTCATTAAAACTAAAACAAAAACAATCCGTATTGAGTTGGGATTTTTAACCGGCAGTCTAATATTATTCGTCGATGTAAATAAATAAAAATATTAAGTATACTCACTTTATTAAAAATTATTCTCGGCAGAAGATCATTTATTAATTGAAATAAATCACTCACTGATCACATTTTCTTAACATGAACACAAACAAAAACAACGTTGGAAGAAAGGTTGATAAAAATCACTTTTTTCAAATAAGGAAAAACCAATCTCGTTTCTCATTTGATTTTAAGATGGCAACACTTATTGAAAGGGGAAAAAAGCGGTAAACAAATTAAATTTAAGAAAAAAATGGTGGAAGAAATGTTATTCTTCTACAGCAGAGAGACTAACACTCGGATTTTTATTCTCCAACTTCAAAAAAGGTTTAGTGAAATATGGCGTTACAGTACTCAGAATGGAGAATAGGAAAGGGTGGGAAAATTTACCCAGGTCATGTCGTTGCTATGACGACGGATCTCTCAGCTTTGGGAAATTAACACCAGATGGCAAAGGGAACAAGCGACCTTTTCGCGCCCTTCTGTATTGATTACTGATAATATTTTGAGAGAAGAAAATAAGAAAATAAACCGTGGGAAGTAATCCAAACCCACAGGTAAATAGAAAAGAGAGTGAATGAACTTTCAGTAAAAAAACTCCAAAAAGAGAAAAACCCTTGAAAGGAGAAAAATTGAACAAAATTCACTGGATAAAATTCACTTATTTATTTATTCATTTTTATTAATTTCCTAATTAACTACCACCTATCCCTAAAGTCAAGACAATAATTGGTTGATCCAGGGGTTTTATTTGAAAAATAAATTTTATATTGACAAATATTTGCAGGGTAGATAATACAAAGATCAGAAAGTGTAAATAGGCATATTTGTTTAACATTACTTACATTACATACATTTAACTACATAATTGCATGCATACATACATTTTTAACATTAACTTTACAGTAACAGAGATCTGAGAGCTCATTTTCAAATTGAAAGGTCTTTTATAAACATAACAGAAAAAAATTCCACCAGCCCAAATAACTTTTCAATTTTTTGTAAAAGAAATAATGAAAGATAAGAACAAGCCTGGACTCCAGTAGGTCTCCTAGAGGTATGCCTGTTGAATGTCAAAGTCAATGATTAACATAAATAAATAAAGGAATGAAATCAAAATAAGAAAAACAAAACAAATGTATTTATATCAATTTTACTTAGTTTTGTATTATCTCTGTAAAGCTAAATGTATCTATTACTGTAGTTAATGTTAAAAATGTATGTATTTATGCAATTATGTAGTTGAATGTATGCAATGTAAGTAATATCAATCAAATATGCCTATTTACATTTTACATAATGGGCATTTTATATTCACTGTATTATCTATTCTGTAAATATTAGCCAATATAAATTATATTAAAAAAAAACTTTACAGTAATAGATACATTTAACTTTACAGAAATAATACAAAATCAAGTCAAAATTAATAAAAACGCTTTTTATTTTGTTTTATTTCTTTATTTGTTTTTAAATTATTGACTTTAACACTCAACAGGCATATCTTTAGGAGACCTATTGTACTCCAGGCTTGAGCTTAATATTCATTATTTCTTTTCAAAAGTTGACAAGTTATTTGGGCTGATGGAATTTTTCTGTTATGTTTAAAAAAGACCCATCAATTTGAAAATGAGCTCTCAGATCCCTATTACTGTAAAGTTAATGTTAAAAATGTATGTATTCATGCAATTATGTAGTTAAATGTATGTAATGTAAGTAATGTTAAACAAATATGCCTATTTAAATTTTACATAATGGACATTTTCTGATCTTTGCATTATCTACCCTGCAAATATGTTTAAAAAGACCCATCAATTTGAAAATGATCTCTCAAATCCCTCCAAGCCTTACACTAGAATAACTGATTCAGGGGTTAATTCCAATACCAAACCAGTGTCTTGGCATTAAGAGCAAAAGAAGAATATAATTTTGAATTGAGTTGAAGTGGATAGAATGAAACAAATACAATAATAAGAAGAAATGAAAATAGTAGCATTTAGAGAAAGAATATAAGAAAAAAAAGAGAATATGTCATCATTCATTTGAAAACTTAGTGCTAGTGGGAAACACTGAATTAAACATTCTCTATTATTCAATTATTAATTTTTAATTACTCCAATAAATTTCCCTTTGAATATGTTTCCTGTCTAAAATAAATATGAAAATCTGCTTTAAAAATCTAATTTTCCTGTAAATTAGTCATCTAAATAGTATTCTTACTCTAGTTTTAGTAATAAAAATGTTAACAGTCTATTATTATTTCGAGAGGATTTAATTGCTGCCGCATTGCCTGTGACTGCATTGTCGTTCTGCTTCTAAATGTTCCTTAATTATAGCTTCAAAACTTTTCTTAAATATAAATTGTTTTGCAAGTAGTTTAACTATTGTACCTATCAATATATTTTTATTTTCATTATTCTGTGATGATCATTGATTAAAAATGTAAATTTTCCAACTCTTTCGTGTTCATTATACTGTAGACACAGGAGGTGGGGAAAATTAATTACTTCTAATTAATTTCACTGCAGAGATTTTAAGGGGCATAGTTTGCCTTATTGTCTGGCAAAATATTTTAATTGAATATTGATTTCATTTTTAAAGAAAAAAGATGTCAACTAAGCTGACACTGGAATAATCTTATTAAAATGTTAAACCACAAGGACAGTTAAAATTTTTGTTTAAACTGGAGGAAAGTAGAATCAATGAAAAGTAAACGTCAGTAAATAAAATCAAATTTGAATATAATTTATTTCAGAAGTAAGTTATTTGAAAACATCCATTGTTGAGAAATGTCACATCTTCAGATCATTTAAAATCAACTAGTGTTAAAAGAAATTGACTATTATTTTTCACAACTATCAAATGATTGTGCACAAATTCAATAATGATAAGCATCATAAGCATGATAAGCATAAGGAACGGTGGCATAGGCAACGACGTCTTCTCTTGGAGCATCTACTCTAGCTCTGTAGCTGACGGCGAATGGACCATGAGCTCCGTAGGCTCCGTGTCCAACGTAAGCGGTATCAATGGAGTCTCCATAGGAGAGGTATCCAGCCGAAGCTACGGCGAAGAGAGCCAAGAACAAACAAGCGATCTAGACAAAACAAAACGAAATCATCTTAAGTATTTGAAACAAACCAGCCAAAAAAAAGGTTACACCGAAATTCGATAACTTACCAATTTAAACATTTTGAAAGCTACTCTGAAGTTAACAGCTAGCAACTGTCCTCCGAACGGCTGTACAGGTATTTATATGAGTTGGTTGTCGTACCGGATAATAACAAGGAAGTCGAAGCCCAAAAAAAAGGCCTTCAAATGAAATCACGACTCAGACTCCTTCGTATCAACGACTTCTAATTAAGGCACACCCTTCTGAGCTTTTCTCAAACCCAGAAAAGTAAAATGATCTCGTCAAAAAAAAATTAACCAGCGAAAAACAATAAATAAAGATTTTTTTTATAGTTGGTTTGTAATTTTGTTTGAAACAAAAAAAAAGTTATTATTTCGCTTTGGCTAAAGTAATTTGGATGGGCGTAAATAAATATACGGATCTCAGCCATACGCCTATAAATTTCTTATGTTGCTCTGCGTATTTATGACCCTAAAAGTGGACTTTGAAGGACAAGGACATTTACTCCAGGATTTACTTTCATACTTTTTGTTACCGAAATGAATTAACGTCATAAATAAAGAAAGGGAGTTCAGTAACAGGTTGAGTGTCAATGAGTATCACCTTAGTTCCATGAAGTGTCTAAATTTTGTGAACGTCATACTTGCACTTTAGTGGCTTTATTTCATTAATAATAGAAATGAAAGGTGACAATGAAAGTGGTCAAAATTAAACAAATGATTTAAAAACTAATATGAACCTATAATTTTAACTAAAAAATTGTTTTATTGAGATGTGCGTATTGTCTTAAACAGAAATGCACCGTTTATTTTGAAAGAGGCGTACCCGCGTTTTTTTTAAAATTAAGATATCATATGAATTATAATTGATTTAGTGTATAATTTTTATTCATTCAAAATTAATACCTTAAAATTTTGTTCAATTTAAAATTACAAAAAATATTTTCAAAATAGGCGGCCATTTTTGTTTATAAAACCGAACGCCAACGTTTTTGTTAAGATTTGTTGTACGCAATAGAAGTTGATCGTGAAAATCATGCAGCAATTTTTTTTCTTCCTGATCTCATTACTTTAAATTCCATAAGTTCCTGATTTTTAATTTACCACTTTTATAAATAAAAATAAAAACATCGTATCAGTTATCAGGTAGAGATATTAAATCTCAATTTTAAGTTGTGATAAAAACAAGAGTGAGGAGAGTTTGTTACTATCCGATAAAATGTACAATATAGCTTTTGATCTGTTCGTTATCTTGGTGAGAACATTTTCTGCAAACTTTTGTTTAAAAATGAGCCCACTCCTTCCGAAAAATGAGTCAGATGTAAGATAAGAACTGTCACAACATTCCCTCCATTTTTCGTTTCCGACATTTTTCTCTCTTGTCGGAAGTATTAAGTTTGCAACATTGGTTGAATTATGTCACTGCGAATAATACATTTATTCTAAGAAAATGATCTAATAGTTGAAAATAGAAAATTCACATTAATTTTCGGGGGGTTATATCACTCGAAAAAAGCTCACCGGCTTCACCGATAGCACCTTGGATTTTTTTCTCTACGTAAGTATTTCTTTTCTCGTAATATTAAAAAAAACAGTGCAACAATAAGTTACATTAGTGATAAGACAAAGATTGTTCGATGCAACGACATTGCACAATTTCACACGTTAGTAAATTGAATTTTAATTGTATTATCACCGATAATATAGAATAACCAGAGGTAAGCCTGGCTTATCAATAACCCTTCAGCTCAAATTTTTAATTAAAACTATGTTGAATTTTTAAAATAAAGTGTAGAGTTCTGAGTTAGTATTTACCAAATTATTTTTTTTAGGTGTTAATTTTTGAGGAACAAAAATGGCTAATGAAAATACAGATGAACCTTTGTCCAATATAAGTGACAGTTCTTTTGTTATTTTGGGTCAGGGTTCTTTACCATCAATTTTTGATGATGTATCTCCAAAGATTTCTACAAATAATGGCCCTCTGATCAATGGTGCTAATTTTGGTGCTGATAGAGGACAGTTGATTAATGGTGCTGACAGTCTTCACTTTGATATAAATAAAATGACCAGACGTGAATCAAGCAAAAACCCTGCTGAAAGCAGTCTTTTTGAAAATGATACCCAGGCTAAATTAAATCAGCTGTTAAAGGAAAATTATCAACTGAAGGAAACTTTGAATCAGAATAATCTGGCCATAAAGTCACAGCTTGATACTTTTGTTATGTGGCAGCAGGAAGTGTTGAAAACGCATGAGACTCACAAACAGAAATTCTTGGAGACAAAGGAATTGATTTTGAAACTCAAAGCAGAAAATGGAAATCTTAAAGAGCAGTTAATGGATAGCTTACGAAGGTCTTCCATCCCAGATGGTTATTCTGAAGTTCTTGAGTCAACTGATAGTGGATTTGTTAAGCCGAATCACTTAAAAGATGAGATTGATGGGTTGAAACAAAAAATAAGCAATTATGAATGCATGTGCAATGATGTAATCGCTAAAAATGAAAAGCTAATCACTGAAAATTCACAGTTAAAGGACATGTTAAGAGAAACAAAAAATGATTTCTAAAAGTGAGTAAAGAATTAGAAAATGCTCTTATGGAGAATACTTGTCTTAAGAAGTAAAAAGTCAGTCACCGAGAACTTTTGAAAGTTTTAATCACAGCTCTTTACCAAATGCTGATGCACGAGCTCAGATTAGTAATCTTTTTAAGCAACTAGAAGAGGAAAGAGAAAAAGTTAAAGGCTTGAAAAAAGAATTAGAAGATGTGAAGTCAAAATCTTTAATCGGGATGGATCCTAATTTGAATACTACTGAAGAATTAAGCGAGTACATTAACAAATTAGATGATATGAGTGCTTCATTTGATAAACAAAGTCAGCGATTTAATACAATTAACAGTTGGGTTTCCCTGGAAGAAAATTTTAAGTCACTAAAAAGTGACAAAGTTGATAAAGGTGTTGATTGTGTGATATTGTCAGAAATAGAACAGTTCAAGACTCATTTGCATGAGAAAGAAAATGCATTCAAAGAGAAACAGTAAGTATTTAGGAAAAATCTTTGGAAGACTTTTCTTCTTGCACATGTTTTATTCTTATAATTAGGCTAATTTCGTTAATCATTTTTTATCAGTGTTCTTACACAATATTAGTTTTGTCTTGAACACTTTAATGTTTGGTAGATGGTTAACTTTGTTACTGTTTAAAGTTTAGAGTTTTAATTTTGGTTTTTGTCCATGTATAACTAGATGTAGAAGGGTGAGTTTGAACTTATAGCTATTACCTCACCACTCTGGCATTTTGAAAGCTTGAAAAGTAGATACGAAAACCCCTTTTCAAATTTGAACATTCAAACAGACATTTTTGGTGTTTGTGTCTTTAAAAATGAAATTTAAATGTGTCAGGGTTTTGCTAAGAAGTCTTACAAGTTTTACCAAATTTATAAGACTGTTTAATATAATAGAAAGGTGTTAATCAGACAAAGAAAAGAAAGGAGGTGATAAAAAACATGTTCAACCTGATAACTCTGACCAAAATCATAACTGAAAATCAAAATCAAAACTGTGACCATAATCGTTTCAAATTTGACTTTAGTCAATATCAAATCTCTTTCACTTGGAGGAGTAATTATGATATTAATTGTATTTTTAAGGGAAAGTCTGCAGGAAATACAGCAACAATTTCAGAAATTATTAAAGGATTATGAAGAACTTCAGGAAAAGTTGAATTCATTTGAGTCAAACAAAACAAATTTGGAAGAATGTAGAAATGAAATTTCAAGGCTTAACGAACAACTTGAAAGTAAAAGTGAAGCATTATTGTGTAAAGAACAAGAATGTGATAAGTTGAAGGAAGACATTAAGAAAATAACTTCAGAGTGTAAAGATGTCGATGTGTGGAAGCTTCAGGTAAGTCTGAGTCGATGAGAACTATCAGTTTGCCATTTTTTAACTTTCATAGGAATACTAATGTTTTTCGGAAGTTTGAATAAGATTTGTAGGTTTTGTTCGAATTCTTCCCTCTATTATTGTTATTATAGCTGTATTATAGAACTTCCCTTCAATGCCCTTATTCTGACAATCCCTTCAATACTGAGCTTTTTAAATTTTTAAGGGCAACTTACTTTTTTCATGTAGGGAAATATCTATAATCAAATTTACAGGTTGAGTTGTATCAAAGTGATTTTAACGACGAACGAGCAGCCAGGGAAAAAGTTGTAGGCGAAAAGGAAGAAATGGCGGAGCAAATTCGACTTTTGGAAAGTAAAATCAAAGACTTGGAACAAAAGAAAGCACAAAAAACTGAGGCCACACCTGAGTCAACATCTGCAGTAAGTGGAATCTGAAAATAATTATATTTGTTATAACTCAGAGTAAATTGAATTAAGTTATGGAGGGTATAGAATGGTTAGGAAACAATAAAATAGTTACCTGTTAGATATTGAAAGTGAGATAAAATTTATAAACTGTTATCGCCACAAGTAATCAATCATTTTACTTTGTGGGTTAAGTCTAAGCCGTGCATCAATGATTTAGTTGTTTTTACTCAAGTTTAAATTTTGTCTGTTTTCTTTATAGTCAAACAAGGAAAAGAAATCACGATATGTCTGTCCGAAATGTTTGTTTTCGTTTTCTGACTTAAACAGATGCCAGACACACATCGACGAATGTTTGGACATCGCCTTCTATCCGTAAGAAAAATGGAAAGTAGTCGGAATATTATTTTTAAAAGTGTGCCATGGGTTTTTAGAGATATTACCTTTGTAGTAGTCTTTCCTTTCATGTTGATATTTTTGATGTATATGGATTATCCACTATGTGAGATGTATGAAATAGATATTGTTTTTTAGAATGTAATATGAGGACACGTGCTATCCAAGTAGAAAAATAATTATGAGCTAGGTACCTAAAGTAAGTTGTTATTGTGAGTAGGGCTAACGAGTCATCCCTACTTTTCAATCAAGTTCACATAATCTTTGTTTAAATATTAAAATAAATTAGCTGTTTCAGAATTTAACATATTTTTTATATCCTTCCTACCGAATTCTTCCTTCATCCGATGATGGGCCTGAAACACCGGTTTGGTCTTTCAATCAATCAAGTGGTTATGGTCTTCTAGGTCAGAGGTGCGCAAACTAGGGGCCGAATCGCCGAACATGGATAAGTAGAAACTTGCAGCCTCATACATCTCATTAAAGGAGAATTCTACTGATTTGTATATTGTATAAAAAGTAGTTTCTAAAATTATAAATAAAATTAATATGTGACACATTTGATGATGCTTGTATTCGATGATATGAAAGAAATGCACGAACTATGACCCCTATTTATGAACATCTACCTCAAGGGGTCGCCAAAATTTTTCTCTCTACTGAAGGAGTCGCAGTTGGAAAAAGTTTGCGCACCACTGTTCTAGGTCCAGAGGAAAAAATTCATCCACAAAAAATTAATGAATAAAAAAAACTTTTCAGTCTATTTATCACTTCTTTCCAATAAATTAAAAGAGATTTGATCAAAATATCAATGCTATTAGTCCTGCATGTTTCATAAAAATTCATTCAATTAGTCCAAATATAACGAGAGTTGCAAGCTCAATTCAAGAGCCAATTACAGATTTTTGTTCATAACAGCTCAACAAAAGAAATTATCACTTATTTGAGAAGTTAAAAATTTTTTTCTGTAATTATTAGATAATATATCCCAAACAACTTCCTTCGATTACAAAAAATATTTCGATTAATTAATTAATTACTGTAAAAATAGGTTCATAAAGGTCAGAGTTCATTTCATTGAGTTTTATAGAAATGTGGCATTCTATCAACACAAAAACAGATATTTCATCATAAATCCTAGGCTTTGGTTTGGTTTTAAAATAAATGACATGAAAGTCATACGTATTGTTGTTTTAGCTAATATTCGCAAATCGTAGAACACAATCAGGATCCTCCGTTCATAAAACTTTTCAAAAACAAATTGAATCCATCTCTATCAAAAGTTAAAACCACGATTACCCAAACCTACGTATAAGTTTAGAGATTAACGTATAAATGGCAGGCTTCGTGAAGTTCATCAATAAAATCTTCCTCAATACTTCTGATTCAATCCACATTTCGTTTTGTTGTCAAAATTAAAGTATTTCAACTCACTAAATTATCTGCCATCAATGTAATTTTTCTGTCATTGTTACTAAGCCACTGACTCATCGGTTTTGAACTTTCGAATTTCCTTCTTATGACGGTGATCATTTTTTTCAACCATAACACATCTTCCATGGAATGTCGAACCAGGGCCTTTGAAAGTACTGAAGCAACGAGAACGACCCAGCTTTCCGTCACGTATGGAAACATGTGAACTGCTTTCTGAGAGGATTTCAAGCTTTTTAAACCTTCGCCTGAAAGCAGGTGGCTCAAGCTTACAAGTGACATAACCTATAAACAAAATAATTAACATTTTTTAACATGCAGGAGTTGTTTTCTTAATTAAAAATTACAAATTCAAACTACATCCAGAATTAATTAAATTTTTTTTCTAAACTCTTTATCCCTCCTTAAACACAAATTAAGTAAAAACACCGTATAGTAAGATCTTAAATTACTTTAGAAACGTCTATAGAAGAACGTCCCGTTGTCAAAGTTACTTCGGCACATTTGGCTGCGTTTCTGATTTCGAAAGAAGGATGTAAGTGTAGTAGCAAAAGACATAAACTAAGCCAGAGGGATGGTTGATCAGGATGCCTATGAACGACATCACATAATGCTCGAATCGCCTTCGGTTTCTGCCCCTGTGAAATGAATTTCCCAACAGTCAATAGGTGACAATTACTAATGACTCTAACAACGGAATTGTAAACTTAAGTTTGTTTCACCTTAAACAAATACATGTAGGCCTGGAAAACGGCAATATGGCCCAAATATCTAGAATCATTTTTGTAGTGATTCAACTCTTTTAGTGCCAATTCTGACAGTGCTAAGTCTTCATGTAGTATTCCCAAAGCACAACATGCAAAAAGACCTTGAACCGATGTAGGTTTCAACTGACATCTACAATAAAAAAGTTTTAGTCATTTTCATGGTCTCAACAAATTTTTTTCCCCCTAAAACTCGAATTATGAAAAAATCTTACGATTGCATTAAAAGGATTTTGGCATCCTCTTGACCCTGATGTAAATAAACGACAGAAGCCATTGCTACGAGAATGTAAGATTTCACTTCCACGTCGTAAGCCAACCACTCTAGGGTTGATTCATACGAAGAATAGGCTTCTTCATACTTTTTAGCTCGAAAATATGCTGCGGCCAATTCACACTGATTTACTAAATTCGCTTTTTTTATCTGTTTAAGATTTGCTATTGCTTCATCATAAAGCGATATCCTGGAAAGCACTCTGCCGTAGTTGAGTAAAATCTTATCTATCCTGTCGTTATGATCATCTTCTTCACCCTCATTAACTTTCTCAGATCGGGTTATATCCAAAGCTCGGGCAAATGCTTCTACGGATCTCTTATACAACATTTGACGTTCTAGCAGTAAACCTAACATGTTAAACGCCCAAGCATTGTTGGGAAATCGATCTGAAAGAGATTAATAATTTTTTTATTAGCAAAAGTATCCACAAAAATAAACTTAAAAATCTCACTCGATCTGTACTTCCGTATTTATCAAATACTAACCGGTATACCAAGTGAGCACATCACAGGAAACAGTAATTGCATTCATATTCTTAATACTATACAAATAATTTTTATTGTTTTTATCTTTGGTGTTAGAAGAGTCTGACAAACCATATTGGAATAACCTAAACATCCTTCCCCGCAAAATCCTAACTGGGTTGAGTGACGGAAAAGATCCATGGCATCGTGATGTCCGGTTTTCAGGGCTATTATGGCCTAAAAATTAAATTTTAATTTAACGTGTCACACAAAAAATTATATTAAATTTTTAAATACATTATGATGATCGTATAATATTATACTATGTATACCTGACCAACCCAACAGAAAACATAATCATGATTGTATTTCTGAGCTTCGGTAAAGGATTGATTGGCAATTGGTAAATCATTCAAGTCCAAGTACAGAGTTCCTAAATTTGACCATGTTACAGCACTTGTATCATTTTTTAAAATGGCCTTGATGAAACAATGCTGAGCTAAAGAATAGTTTTGAATTTCTAAAAAGACAAAACAATGCATTGCTTTAGTGAATATTTAACACAATTTACTTTGAAGAGAAATCCTGACCTGCTGTACCCACCTTTCGAAGCCAGGATGATACCACACAAGCTCCAACTTTCCCATGAATTATCATTCAATAAAATGCTTTTTTTCACGGCTGAATATGCCAATCTCCTCATTTGCCTCTTACCATCTTCAGTTTTATAAACTTCCACCATACAATTATAGGTAAATGCTAAATCATACCACAGATTCCAAAAATCAGAATTAATGGCTATGGCTTGGCAAAAACTTCTTGCACCCAATTTTAGCACTTGGAGCTTGTCCAATAAAATATAATCTTCATCTGGATGTACTGAATCGACAGATAACCACTGGGCCACTTTCAAATAGCAATATTTTTCTGGAAGGGTTGAAAGCAAAGTGCAAAAATCTCCTAATAATTTCCAAATACAAAACAAATCTTTTTGTTGTTCTAGACACCTGAAGTATGAACCACTGCATTAATTATTTCATAATGAACACAAAAAATAATTGAACAGTTTGTTGTTAATTAAAAAATAATTTCGAGTAAACCGCAAAATCATTTTCTAAACTATACTATTAATAAAATAATAGAAAATCTAATCACATCTTATAGAATATAAACCCAAAGACCTCCAAAACCCGTCCTCAACTTTTTGAAAACAACTAAAATCATGCCTTACACTATCAAACTATTAACTGCTTCTTGACAAGTATCACGGGCTGAACCATTTCTGTTTTGGGACAAATACTGTCGCATTAATGATAAACAGGCTTCAGCATGACCTTTAAGTGCTGGAACATAATTGCTAGTTTTATTGTTAATCGCCCTGAATTCTTCGACTGATTCTTGGAAAAGGCCAATAAGATTCTTAATATTTGCATTTTGAAGCATCGGATATATGGCATCTGGATCAAATTCTAAGACTTTCTCATATGATTTCAAAGCTGAAGTGTGAGAACCCTGAGAAAAGTAAGCATCTCCTAAGCATTCCCAGGCGTTTCTGAAAAAGTGAAAGTATTTTTAAGACTGTGAATGGTGTAAAAGTTGTCACTGAACTCATTAAGATGTCAAGGGACAATGAGCTTACATGTCATTTGGATCCAATCGAACAGCCACCTGAAAACTACTCACTGCATCATGACACTGATTTGTAGCTAAATAATGAAGTCCTAGCTTAAACCAAGCCCATTTCAATGTAGGATTTAATGATGTGACAGTTGACAGAAGTTGAATGTTAAGGTCCTAAAAAAATGCATTAAAGTGACTTATAAAAAGATTTTCTGGAGACTTTGTGTCTAAGAGTAAACTAAAAAGAAAGTAAATCCATGCATACCTCCTTCCCCAAAATTCTGTATATATCACTCAGACTCATTCCAATTTCTGCACAGTTTGGATTTAGCTGAAATGCCTTCTGATAGCATCGTCTTGCTTTTTCCAAATCCCCCACCATTGTTCTATAACAGTGACCAAGATAGAGGAAGCTCCAATAACACCATTGATTTAATTTTGCAGATTTTAAAAGGGTTGATAAACAAGAAGCACTGTTGTTTTCATGATAGTAAAGTTTAGCTAATTCTAGCCAAGCATCAAAACAGCTAGGCGTTCTTTCAACTAATTTTTCTAAAGATATTTTATACTCTGATAATTGGTTTTTGTATTTAAAAATAAGACATTTTAAATATTGTACTGTAATTGTATGTTCTTTAAACAGGTCTAATACAATTAAATGCTTTTCTGCATCAGAAAATTTTTGAAGTTTTATCAAGACTTTTGTTAAATATTCTAAAATTTCTAGATTCTCAGAATCTGTCTCATACAATTTATTTCCCAGCTGTTCAGCTTTCAACCACTTTTCTTCATTTTCTTGTTCAACATAACACTGCAGCAGCTTTATTTCACACTGAGAAATGTTTTCCTGATTTGCTTCTGTTTTTTCAAAGTGCTTCAGAGCTGTTAGAGCACTCGCCTCAGCTTCAGGAAATTGGAAAAGCAATATCAGACATTTACATAAATTGAGCCACAAAATTCCCAAATTAGGTTTTACTTTTACAGCTTCTTTGAAAGAATCTCGAGCATTTATAAGATCTTTACTAAGTAACTCATGATGAGCTTTGCAAAAAAAACCCAAATAAGAGGTCGGAGCAACATTTATTAATTTAGTGTAAACTTCTTTGGGTGAAAAATGACTTAAATCCTCCTCCAAAATTTTTTCTGGTGTTTCTGTGTATGCTTTGCAGATCCATTCAAGTACAGTGATATCATCAGGGCAGGAATCTAACAATGTATTCGCTTTGATTAATATTTCTTTACAATTTTTTTGCCTATACAAAAATCTGAAATATTTCTTAAGAAAGCTCACATGATTGCTTGAATGTTGTTTTTCCATTACCAAATCAAATAACAAATCTCCATACTGAAAAAAATAAACAAAAATACTTTAATTAAACTTACAAAATTAATAATTTACAGCTTGTATAAATCAGATAAGATAAAATTTTTTAACAACATTTAAAGCCTAATGTAAATACAATTGTTTCAAAATATAGATGATAAAATATAGATAGAAAACTTACAACGAAAGCCAAATCCTCAGGTAAATCTGAGTTAGACTCCAAAAGAGTAAGCACACATTGTTGCACCAGTAATTTCTTCTGTTCATCAAAATTTTGAAGCTCATCAATTATCCCTTTCAGAGAAGAAATGTCTTCAAGTGACACTGCTAATTTTTCAAATTTTCCCAAAGTCTCGGAAACTTTACTGAAATCATTTTCTAACACTATTAATCTTCCATAAATTTTAAGAAGGTCCTTTAAATCACTCTGACAATCATTTTTTTCATAAAAAGCTGCTAGCCCCCTTCAAGCCAACAAATGTTCAGGTGATATTTCAACAGCTTTTTTAAAAGCTTTAGGTGCTTCATCCTTTTGATCTGTTTCCTGTGCTGCAACTCCATAAAATACTAACGCCAAATAGTTATTCCTATCTGTTTTCAGAACATTCTGTAAAGGGAAATGATAATCAAAACTTTAAAAACAATATCTACTTTCAACAGAATTTAAAATAACAAATATTTTGTAAAGCGGTATCAACATACCTTACACAGTTTTAAAGCGCCTTTATAATCTTTTTGATCTAAACTTTCTTTAGCGGCCTTGAGAGCCGCTTTAATTTCTTTCGAGTCCATTTTAAATGATGATGTATGAGTAAAATACTACAAGATAAAGAAATTCCTTTTATTAAAAGTTAAACGATTATTAAATAAATATCTACAACTTAAAACGGTGAGGAAGGTAGCTTTGATTGACGTGGCTTTAGATAAAACTGTGAGGTTCATCAGCAACGTTAAATTTTAAATGATAACGCACTGTATGTAATTTGGGACTAAATTTGGGAATAATTGTAATTTCTGTTGAATCGTATGTTTATTCTCTTAAGAAAATAGAAACATAAGTTTCCTATTAATTGCGCTAATGCTATATAATTCTAAGGCCACTGTCATCTCTTTTCTACAGACAGGAGGAGGGTTGCTCCTTTTGGGTAGTCAGTACGTCCTACAGGACAATTATCATGCACTTCATAATTCTTTACACTATAATTTATATAGTAATGTGCAGGCTATCACTTTTCTAATTATTTTGTTAAACAACTTTGTCAACAGTACCTCATTTTGATGTTTGGCTTCCTTCACCGAGTAACAGCATTTCCAGTAGAAGAAACTCAAATATCGACTGAGCAGTAAAATAATTCACGTGATGAAAACTATAACTCAATGAACAATTTCGATGCCAAAGTGTTGAATTTGATGAACGTATAAATGTTTCTAGGTTTTAATCAGCACTGATTAACATTCTTGATTTAAACTCAGAAGTAGCGAACAAAACGATTTGCATTACAAAGTTACTTTCTTCACCTCCAAAACCTTTCTCTACTCCATGATCTCTGAGTTATACTTTATAATTTTAAATAAGTGAGCACGAAAAAAGTAAAAACCGGAGCCAAATTCGAAATTTAATCCAATGATATAGTGCTTTTCAACGACGTCGTCCCACAAGATTCTTAAATTGTGCCGCCATCTTTTCTCAAATTTTTTTTCTTGAATATATAACTTGAAACTGAATTTTGAATACCAATGAAGATTCTTTCAGTATATTTTAAATATAACTTATTGGCAGGTTGACACAAGAATTTTTGACAATATCAAAAGTCTATTATAACCAAAAAGAAGGTTGTAAATCACTACAATAATTATCTAACCGTCTCTCCCGTGTACAAATCACTACAAAGCATGTGTTACACTGAAACCGGACGACCATTAAAATGTATGACTACCATCGATTTGGAAACAAAATAAATATTGCAAATAAAGAATCAAATATGGTATTTATTTACTTATAGTAAACAACACATTTTCTATTCACTACAAAAATTAATAGAAAATACGGAAAGATAATACTTTATCTTCTTGATACATTTAGTGTATTTCTTTCTCAGGACGAACGCGAACTTATAATACAACAATTTCCAATTACTATGAGCACGATTTTAATTAAAAAGATTTTTTTTGTCTTCTGTCCCATTCATTTTCTATTCGTTTAAAGATATAAACTTGAGTTTTACAATAATAATGACGGATGCTAAAAAAAACCATAATAACGATAATAATATTAGTATTTAGTAATAGTTTTATACAAATTATAATAAGCAATACACTAGAACCTAGTTGTTAATTGTTTCTACACTTTTTTTTACTTTTCTGGATTTAAAAAATCTTTTTCTTGAGAAAGAGAAAATAGAATGCAATTTAAAAAAGAAAGTTTCTATTTCTAAGAAAGACGTAAAAAGGGATTTGTTTCCAGTTCCTCTTTTAGTTTTTCTTCGTGATTATAAAAATTGAAAAACAGAGTTTTGTCAGGGAACCAGAATTCATCAGGTGATCATTACACAATTTTAATATATAATACAACGAATAATCTCTGAGAAAATATTCATAAAACAGATTGAAGACTGAAATTCGTAAAAGGATACAATTACAATTAAAACATTACATTTAACGTTCATATTATGATAGGTATTATGATACATACACTGGTCGACATAAGTTTTTATTTTTCTTTTATATTTTTAATTTTTGTAAATTTCTTTTAAACATATAAACTCATTTAAACATTTACTTAATATAATTTTATCTTTTATAAGTGCTCTGACAATTCGCTTCATTCTATAGTACTGGAATTAAAAATTGTTTCCCTCACAAAAAACACACAGGTTCATGGCTATCCACAAGTCAGAACGGGTAATTGACAATAACCTAATAAAATAACTCTGCTACAAGATCTTACAATTTTTCTCATTTATATTTTTACCGTTTTGTTATCCAAGGGGAATGAATGTGATTAAATGAAACGAAACCTTTACTAACCACATCAAAATTTATATATATATATAATATAATTACTTAGTAATGAATAAGCTTCTCTTCCCTGTCAAACAGGAAGAAAAGTCTGCATTTGTCAGTGGTGCACATCCATCGCGTTTTCCACACCCCATGCTCAGAAAAAAAAACGAAAACAAAAACACTTTGATCTAATCCTCAATAAATAATGAACAGCTAACTGATATTTAAAAATTCTCACAACAAACTCTCCAGCTGTTCGATTGAGATTTAAATCAAATAAAATCCCTTATCACTTCCTTAACTAAAAAAAAATACAAAAAAAATAATTTTTAAGACAGCAAAAGAGTCCGGATCCATTCAAAAAAAAAATTTGATTAATCATAATTCAAAACCTTTATTAACTTAAGTCTTTCAAACAGCTTCCATTTTTTTCAAGGACTCAAAATAATAATAACGTACCTTGCATAACGCGTAAAGCTCTGCCGAAGATACGAACCGATTCTCAGGATATACTCCGCACAAAGCTGGAGTAGATCTTGATATATACACCGATACTCTTTTAGAGAACGAAAAGAACTATTTGAAATCTTAACGCACACCTTTATACCGACATCCAAGTCGTGACAAGTGTAATAATAGTAATAATAAAAATGCACAAGATGCGAAAGTGTTTAGAAATTATTTTTATTTCTCCTTCCTTCTCAATGTAATTTTTCATGGGAATATATTTCACAATTCAAGGAATTTCAAATTAAGTTTTCCGAAACAAATTGATTTTTCACCAACGACTAAATTTTAAATTTTAAATACAAACGGAAAAATACTTCTAATAAAAATCTAAATAATCGTTTCTAATTTTTGCTCTTAAATAAACGTTTTTCTAAACTAAAACCGAATGATAACTTTTAAAAGTTCAAATTCTCACTGATTTTTTGCCTGCCTTTCTTTAGCACTATATACAAAATTACAAAAGATTTCACTAAATATCCATTAGAATACCAAAATCGTAACAATATTCCTTTCACCGTTTTAATCACATATCCGAATAACTTTTTTTATTATTTAAAAATGCCTCTCTTGACAATTCAAGAGGGAAAAAAAGTTTATTGAAACAAAAATTTTTAAAGGTCTCATCTTATAAAAAAAAAATTCAATCGCAAAAACTCAAAATCGTTTAAATCTTTTGCAAGAAACATTGTTCCTATATGTTCTCCCTTTCCCGCCCCCCATTTGTCATGCAAGAAGTGACAATGTAAAACGATTATGATTCATTCAAGTAATTCCACCGAGTAAGCATGAGAGCCGAGATGTTAAGTATTAATAATAAAAAAAGTTCTTCTTATTTCAGTTCATCGTTTGAGGCCAGTAGGCGTTGTAATTCTGTTTGCTTCCGGTTTTGTTGGGTTGAGAGGAAGATTGAGTCCGTGGACCGGCAGAACTTCCAGAATCCTGCAACAATGGAAGAGAATTTTTTTTATTACTACACACATTCATTTACTGGTAAAATAAAATACAACACGACAGCTTGGAAGTCAGTCGGTACTTAAACCAAAAACAATAGCAAGAACCAAATAAACATTTCATTTTAACTGAATACCTTCAACCTAACTAAACTTTCGTTAAAGTTTTATGGATGTCCCAAGAGGATGTTCACATATCAAAAATTTTTTTCATAGACCTTTTGGGTCGAACACCAGTAGCGCGCAGCTGAAGGGAAAGCTGTGCGGGAAAATGAGAGAGTGTAACACAGTTAGACAAAGATAACATAAAATAATATTTACTCATTACACCATTAAACAATCTAATTTATTAGAACTATCAGCGGTGTCTAATGAATACAATCAGTACAACATCTGATGTGTAACATTCATGTATCAATACTCAAAAATTTATTATGTAGCTACTTTATAAGAGGTGACACCTACCAAGGACAATACTACAGAACTATTATTCCAATTTCCTATCTATGAATCCCACAGCGACACTCAGTCTCATATTATCACATTTAAACATCCTACGTATTGTATATTCTTAGAGTTATGTTATCTTTGTTTCTGTCGTTATGAATAAACTATTTACAATAACAACACAAATAATGTTCCTTTTATAAACTACAAAAAGACCGACGCTTCCACAGCTTTCACAGACTCCACGCCACTGTCGAACAAGCTTATTTTAGTGAGATGCAAGGGTTCCAAAATAAAACAAACAAACACAACAGGATTTAGTTTCAAATTGAAGTATTCAGCAAACCGCTTCTTCATTCCAGAAGCCAAGACTTTTCACAATAATCGCCATGCCAAAATTAAAAGCCCGTCTTATACTAAAATCTTTTTTCAACGTAAACCAACACAATTTTTAATAAGTTTCAATTAAACCATGAGTAAAAAGCAAAACCAGTTCCATGTTGTTCTTTTATATAAATTTAAATTAAACTAAAAACATTAGCCACATTGAATTAGACAAAGCAATTTCCTTCTTAATATTATCAATTCCCAAGCTATGAACCCGCGTTGAAAATCAAACCTGACCCCCAACAGCTTAGGAAAAATAATACTAACATCACTAACACTGGCCGTGAAAACCTTAAATCTATTATAGCAACTTTCAAAAACCAACATCTTTATATTTAAATCCGATACAATTTCGTCTTTGCATTATAATAAATTTAATTTCAAATTATGATTATTTAAAATCGTTAGACAAACCAGCCTGTTAAATTTCAATTATTGTCTTCAAACTGACCTGATGGTGAGGCTGATGCATAAGAGTGGTACTGTGGTGCTGTTGGTGTGGCGCCATAGTAGGAATGAACAGCTGAGGCCCGTAAGCACCACTGGGAGCCATTCCAGTGTTTTGATTTCCTGCTAAGTTGAAAGGTGGAGGAGTGCCAGAGTGAAATCCTTGTTTCTCGTAAGACTAGATCCAAAACAAAAATCTCAAGTCACTTCACGTCAAGTCACTCGCCCACCTTCCCCCAGTGAAATCCCCGAATGAAATTAACGACAACTCATATTCATACACTTATCGCTCGTTTTTAAATTCCGATTACTGAACTAATTCGCTTGTCGTCTGCTGTTTATCATTTAAACAAAATAACTCTTAATACTTATTAGTATGACAAAAGTTTGCCTTCCAACCCTAAATGCGGCTTTCACTTAATTCTTATATTATAAATAAAAATTTATAATTAACTACAACATGTAAATTTAGTTCAATAGCTATATTAAACAAGAAATCAAACGGGGGAGGGGGTCATTATAATTAAAAATTTCAAAACATCATTTTTTAACTATAAACCTCCCTCAGCTACAGTCCTTTCAAAAAGCTAAGAAATTCTTGCTAACATCTCACTTAACGAATTTTTTCTAAACACAATGTTTCTACCCAAACACTTCAAAAGTTCACCTTGTTAATACAAGTCTCACTTTACCATCACACAGTATCATACTATTTATCGATTATTCCAACAAAACACATTATCTCAAAACACGAATTCAACTATTTATGTGTCAAGTTCAATAACTCCTTCATTCATTTACCAAAACTACTTTATCAAGTAATATACAAGTCTTATAGTACTATATGCGCGACTTTTCACGTCCGACACAAGAGTATCACTATTCTTATTTCAGTGCTAAGCATAAATGTTATTTTATTTATCTTTAAGGCAATGTAAAATTATCTTCTAATTTAATTGGTCATTTCAACTTCTCCTGAATAAGCAATGTATATACATCTTTTGTAAAAGGACCAATTGAAATAAAAAAACAATTTTACAAGCCCCAAAACGACACAGAAAGTTTTACTCTAACTTGGTTAACATCGACTCTTTGCCCCTAATTATTATTAATATTATAACTGTGAGTGTAAGAAAACTGCTAACTAGACATTAAAATCAGTGTTTTTATAAGCATACATAAGAGAGCGTTGACCTTTTTAATAACCAAAACCATACAGTGATTTTCTGGTAAACATAAATTCATTTAAGCCGTTTGCACAACTTATTAAATAAGATCGCTTACATTAGTTCCGGTGGATATTAAATCCGTTGAGAAAATTTATTTGTTTGTAACTTACATTAACTTTTCCTAAAGCTGTGTGAGATTTCCCGTACATGGACGCATTGAGATCAGCCGTACTTGATGCCGATGAACCAGAAGTGACACCTACACCACTTTTAGACTGCGCTTGATTAGTTGACACGTACGCCGATTTGGTGTAGTCTTGCGTTTGAGACAACCCTTCGTAACCGGATCCATAAGCTGAGGCATAACTTCCTGGCTTTGGATACTGACTGGTGGTAGTACTTCCATGTGCATTAGTTGCGGCCGGCAACTAAAAGCAAAAACAATTTTATGATTTGAATTACAACTAATATCGAACCCATCCTTTTCGTGTGTATAGATGTTATTACTTACGGGATACAAAGCCGGAGTCCCATATTGAAAACTTCCAGGCATCATTCCCGCAGTACCATAGAAATAAGCATAGCCTGGAGGTAATGAAGGATGATTCATCAACGGTTGCTGATGGGCTTGGGTCGCCGTCTGTAAGAAATTCAAAAGGTTTTGAAAAATTCTTTTAAGCACAGATTTTTAGATGACATTGATGGAAAAAGAAGGAAGATTACTTGTTGAGACAACGTGGAAGGCACTGGTGAAGCGTTGTTGTCTCCCCTGGTGTACCTTGCATCAGACATTGTATATGCTACACTTGCCATACTATCTCGACCGGTGGCTAAGCTGGTTGGTGCTTGGTACGACATGTCATAATACCCTGTTGCCTATAAAACGAGAGAAGTAATAATTAACTAAAGAACCACAAACCAAAATTATTAAATATTTTATAAGTCAAATAATTCGTACCATAGGTGGTATCCTCTGTTGTAGAAGTTGAAGTTCTTCAAAACTATACATTGTTGGAGCTTGGAAATATGGCAGTCCTCCTTGGCTCATTATATACTGGTGAGTACCCATTATTGGAGGAACACCGGGTGGAATATTGGCTATGACACTACTTTTAGCTTAAAAAATAAAAATAACACGTTACTTTCTGTCCTTGTCCAACAAATAACTTTCATATAACTGTATAATATATCTTACTTGTTGCACTCGAAACTTTGGTAGAAGTTGTATTAACAGTCTGTGCAGAACTTGTTAGTGTAGTGTTACCCAGTCCACTGTTAGTAGTACTCGTTAAACTTGCTACTGTAGTGGAGGCGGTATATTCTTGAGAATCTTTCGTTGAACTAGTCAAAGCCGAATTTAGCTTGTTTTGAGACGATGATGATGAAGAAGAGGCCCCATAATTGTTCTGATACTGATTTGTGGAAGGGTACCCTGAAGACAGTGCAGATCCGTACACCGACTGTCCAGAGCTTTGGTACGATTGATTTGAATTTGGGAAAGGAATTACTTGACTGATAAGTGTTACCGGTATTGGGATAGTTAACACCGGCGTTTGATGATTGAGAATAGGAACTATTGGGGAATGAGTTATTTCCGGGAGACTGACTGTTATAATTGCTGGACTGACTCTGATTCGTTGAGTAGGACGTGGACGACGATGTGACTTGAGGAGTAGATGAAGAATAGTTAGAGGTTGAATAACCTGTTTGCTGGTAAACACCAGAGCTCGCTGAATTCGTTTTTTGACTTTGGTATGATTGATAATTGACCGAACTAGGCGCGGAGTACGATAAACCTACGTCAGATTTGGACAAATCTAAACCGCTACTGGAACTTGCAACACGCGACGAGGGAGTGCTGAAACTTGCTTTATGCTCTGAAGACGACTGAATGGTTAAAGCTTCATTACTATTAAGCTGAAATGAAATTTTAAAAAAGTTCTGTTGTGAAAAAAAATCCTTTAAAATGAAACAATTATTTAGGAAAATAAAAATACTTACGACTGATTTTCCTGTCAAAGCGCTCACTAATGTAGCTTGGTTGTTCTTCACAGAGGAGCTGCTAGTAGTTGAGTAACCGTCGAGGGCTGAGTTTTGAGTATCTGTGTTTGTGGGCGTAGGAGTTGTTTCTGAAGCAGTTGATGCGGCTGCGACTGAACTTGAATTTTCAAAAGTTCCTTCCTCACTTCCGAACTCCAGTCCGCCAAACTGAACGTCCAGAAAACTAATACTAGTATTAATGGAATCATCTGGCATTTCTACAGCACTTTGTGGAATCTAAAACAATAAAACGTTTAATATTATACTCATTAATATCAAAAATATATATAAGAACTACATTAGTCAAATATACACATAACACTTGTCTACAATAAACTATGAAACTCATCTCGTCTGATTTAATTACCTTTGAAGGAGGAGGGACCTGGGTTCTGGGTTTTGCCTGAGGATTGGCACAGAATCCCGGATTAACCATCAGGTAACTGAGTGCCGTACGTACTGACTCCCGTGTTACTGTAATTTTGTGAAGTATAAACCGAGAATGAATGATGTTGAACTACTTTGGATTGTTATTTCCTCCGTACGGTAGTGCTAATACCGCCAGCAGAGCTCCCTGATAATTAATATTTTGAACTGTGCACGAATTTCCTGAGATCCTGTGGTTACAGGACAGTTTTTCAGAACTATTATAACAGTCAAATCGATTGTCTGAATCGGTTTAATAACATGATTCCCACTAACGTGCTGATACGAACTTGCTTTAGTTCATAATGATGTAAACTTCCCCTGATAATCAATGTCTTGACTGGAATTCTGTTTGATAGGATTATGAAATTTGATCCTTGGACTATTGGATTGACTGTTTGAAATGCATTGGCAACCAAAGTTATTCGTTGCAGTAGGTCCATGATGAGTGCCGTACGTACTGACTCCCGTGTTACTGTAATTTTGTGAAGTATAAACCGAAGGCTGACTCCCAGAATGGAATGATTTGAACCGTTACGTACCTCCTGGTACGTCAGTCTTGCAGAATAATTGCCAGCCTTCCTGATAGTGCATTTTGAGAACTGGAATTCTGGTACGAAGTTGACCCTTGAGATCCTGTTACAGGAAAAACAGAAGTGCCTGTAGAACCTTAAAACAATTTTCAATAGTCAAATCGATTGTCTTGTAATCGGTTTTAAATGCATTGCGATGCAAAATTCCACTTACCGGCATTTGCAGATCCTGACGTTTGGTAAGAACTTCCGCTTCCTGAGTTCGCTGAAGCTGATCGCTGTACCCTTCCCGAACAACGATAAGTATTCGCTGACTGGGTACTGAATATGCACTACCCGAACTACTGCTTTGATAGTTAGAGCTATTTGCTGGTCGATCGGTGTTTGCATTGGACTGGCTTTGAAATGTGGACGTATTGGCAACTGACTGACCATAGCTATTCTGAGATTGTGATACGTAGTTACTGGCACCTGTTACTGACTGACCGTAACCTCCCGCGGTCTGTCCATATCCACTTGAAGCCGAGGTTCCTCCGCCATATGTACTTTGACCAGATTGACCATAGCCCGTCGTCTGTCCGTAAGCAGTTCCCGCAGATCCGGATGAAGGACCATAAGAACTAGCATTGTTAGCTGTCTGACCATAAGTTGTCGAGCCCGATGATCCCGTAGACTGGTAGGTATTCCCGCTGGATGACTGATTATACGAGACAGAACTTCCAACGGCAGATTTCAAATTATCAGTTTGACCATACGCTGTAGGAGGTCCCGAATTTTGTCCATAAGTGCTCCCCGAAGTTTGCCCATACGAATTGTTGGACGTTCCAATTCCCACTGCTGATTTGAGATTCTCTGATTGGGCAGTCAACTGGCTCAGGTACTGGGTTTGAGCTGCGTTGAGAGATCCTACTCCAACAGGAAGTGGACTCTGCCAAAAATGAGTAAATAATGTTAATTTGAAAATTTAATATTATCATTTACCAAAAATAATATACTTCCTTTCAATGAATGGTTTGCAGAACATAAAACGTCTGGAGTGATTCCTTTATATGACATTTTAGGATATAAATAAAACGTGATAGAATGCAAAAACTTACAGGAGGCAGCTGACTGTTTTGGTGATAATCTTGAGTTGTGTTGGACATTAACATTTCTTGATTTGAAGAATCTTGGAGGGGTTCAGGAGCTACAGAAGGTTCAATACCTCCACTCGGAGTGAACACCTTACTATCTGCCAAAGACCCTGTGTATTCTTCATTATCCCAGTCTTCGGGCGAAGTAAAATCATCTCCCCAATTTTCTAAACAATAAATCAAAAAATTAAAATTGAATTCCACGAACCCAACAAATATAAAACGGATCTGATTACTAACCCATTTTGAGGTTATTTTCTCCGGAAGAGTCAGGCCCAGGTGGATTATTCCAAGTTTCGATTGACCTTGGAAAACTACCAGCACCAGATTTGTCCCTACTCTGGAAAGTTCTCGAACCCAAACGTCCCCCACTTCGGCCACCTCTTCCTGACCGACCTCCTGGTCCGTTTGACATTCCTCGACCTCCTCTTCTGAAATTTCCGTCTCCTCTGTTTCTGGCGAACCCGTCTTCGGCGTTTTGTTCATTTTCTTTGTTCTCTCGCCCTCTTCCAGCTGCAAACATTACATCAAGATATGAGACGTTTTTCCACAGTTAAATTTCAAATTTAGATGTTTTAAAATGATAGAACTAACAGTTCCGATTATCGTTCCCTCCTCGGCCTCTCAAACGCGGCGCTCTCGGTTTCGCGATCTTTCTCTCTGTATTTTGGGCAGGTGCTGGAGGCTCTTCTTCGATTTCAACTTCCCCCACGTTTTTATTATTGGAAATATCGTTGCCCTTCGTGCTTGGCTGTCGATTTTTCTTCTTTTTACCGGATGTTTCCCATTCGCCTTGTGCCTCACCCTCCAAAAGCATGTTTACAGCGTTGTCACAATCATTGTCACAATCATGGAGTGCTGTGATTACTTCATCTTCAGTCTTTCTGGTTGCATCCATTACCTGTAAGAGTATTATTTTGGAATTAAAAAAAAAAGTTTCAACTAAACAAACTAAAAAGTTATTATTCTCTTCATAAACCAAAAAGTTGGTTTCAAGTACCTGCTTGATTTTTTCCTTTAACTTGGAGTCATCTATTCTTTTGTCAATGATCTGTGCAATGCGCATTTGTTCTGCAGTAGGTTGAGCTTTGGGGTTGTCAAGAGTTTTAGGTGGATCTGATTTGGCATCATTTTTTTGTGATTTGGTCATTGAAACAGAATCTAATTTTGAGTTTTTCCCACCGCGTGGAGCGGTGCGAGTTTGTGTGCTCATTTTTGCCAGTCTATGTACAATCAACTATTTACAACACACTGCAACAAAAAAGGAAAAAACTGAAAGAAATTCACATGAGAAAAGTAAAACATAACTGAAATAATTTAAACCATCCCCTATTTTATTCTTGTTAATTGTAAAAGAAATAAACAGAATTTCATCATGATTTAAATATAAACACAATCAAAACGATATGATGAATATTTCTTTTAACAACATTCGTTTAAAAACAATCATTGAGATAATACTATTCTCAAATGGAACTGCTCACAAACTGATTTTAAAAGCATATATTAATTTAATTTGAATATTTTTTAATGCATAATAATGAACATTGTGTAACAGTTAAAAAAAGGCAGCAATTAAATGAAATGAGTGTTTTATTCAGAAGCGATATGGTTATAACCTTGAAAAAACTAGTCAAAACAATATACAATACACTCTAGTCAAAATAAAAACATAACTTCGAACTCAGTAGGAAACAAAATTACACAATAAATAGAAAAAAAAATTTCTTAACATTCGAGATCAACTTGAATTTCAAATAAATTTGGTAGATTTCAAAATTATTTAATAAGAATGAAAGGATATGACTTTAAGACAAGTTAAAAAAGCCTAAATAATTAAACATATTTTGTAAATAAGAGAAACAGTGATACAACTCAAACTTTTCCAATTCGAATAAGTTATATAAATGGAGTATAATTTTAAAAACTGATTATGATTGTGAAATATTTAAAACTTCACACAAGTTAAATATTTCTAATATGGCAAGTGAAACTGCACCATAGCAAATTAGAAAAACTATTGGTTCAAATCTATTACACTGATCCAAAAGAAATATTATAATTTTAACAACTTTGCTGTTATTTAATTGATCAAAATTTGATAATAGGAATAAAAATGTCAAAAATGCTCTACATGCCTATGAATTAAACTGAACTCAAAGTTTAAAAACACTGAAAAATCTATAATAGACACCAAAAATTTTGGTGAAGAATTCAAGACTTATTTTTAAAAAACTAAAAGACAAATTCAACGTGAAATTAGAAAATTCAAAATCAATACAAATAAAATACAATTTTCCTGGAGATCAAACAAGGCAATTAAACAACCAAAGAGTAAAGGTTAAAAAAAAGTAATAACCACAAATTAATGGCTCAAATTTGGTACAAAACAAACAAGTTACACTATTCCTCGGGTAGCAATAAATTTTTTTTAGATTTAAACAAAGAAATTTCATGAAAATGACTCAACTCGGGCAATAATCATACAAAGGTTATGGACCCTGTAAAGAGGCCGTCCCCTCCATTTGCTACTGAAATTTTTAAGTGGTAAATGGCTATTTCGATCTAGTAAATTGATAAAATTAAAAATAACATAAAACCCTTCATCTGCAGTTTACTTTAAAACGGATTTAGAGAAATGTAAGGAATGAGAAACCCGGTCAATTCAGGCCATGTGCGAAGGACGCCATTTCAACGCTGTTTTAGGCTGTAGGCCATTGATGACAACCATCATTTTCAAGCAATTTTAGGAAAGCCAAATGCACAAAAAAAACCGATAATTTTGTTTTAAAATACTTCAACTCAGAGCCTAAACCTTATTGATTCGTTCCAATTAATTTTAAACACTTATAAACATAAAATTTTACACTATTTTTGCATAAACTTTACCTGCAAAATGCGCTTAAAAAGGTATTTTTAGTCACGTGATACCTCTGTTGCCAAGTTTCTTTTGCAAAGGGCTACACTGACATTTTAAAAAATTTCGAATTATCAAAGTTGAACTACTAATTTCTTTAGTTAAATTAAAAGAAATTGCACTTTTCTAGGAAATTAATTATATAAATTCGATTTAAAATGATAAGTTTTGGCGATCAAATGGTAAAGTAGAAAATAGCAACATTGCATTCCACCGCCTTTGAAACATTTAAACTCCATCTATCGAATCGAGGAGAATTACGTCGCCATTTTGAGAAAAATAGCGCTCATTTTAACTTCCTTTTTTATCTATCTAATTTTGTTTGATAAAGCAGTTCATTTGGCCACTTTAATTTGTATGAAGATGTAAAGGTCATGAGTATGCGACATAATTTGTTCAAAAGAGGTACATGCTATTTACTAAGTAAAGAAAAGGTAAATGTTATTAAAAATTGTCCAAGCGAGACAATTTTTTGGTCCTAAAGTAAGGAGAGACAAGCCAAAAAATTATCGCAGTAAATTAGGTAATACTTAAAGATAAGTGTAATTACTATAATCGAAAGAGGTGTCAAATCGTTGGTTAAATATATGAATAAAAAGTGGAAATTACAGAAAATATTCTACGTCTTCTTATAGTTTAAAATTTGTAGTGAAAACTTTACTACTGGCGTTTTTCCATGGACTCTGGAAATTAATTATGATGTTAAAAGCTCAAAAGAAAAGTGTCATAAGAGAAGTGTGTTCGGATTCGAGGTGAGAAGTGTCGGAGAAGTGGAGTTCAAATTCTCTTTTTCTTATAAAAAAGTTGATGCGGCGTAAAAACCAACTAACATTAATAGTAACCGAAGAAAATACCTCAAACTCACTTTACACCACACTTCCCTTGAAAAACAAACGAATTTTAACAATACTTAACAATAGTGTCTGAAAAATGACAAGTACCTTGTGAATTCCGGAAGTGTCACACATTAGTGAAGGGGAATGTCTTTGACTTTCAAGCAGACCTAACCATTGCTACATTTAAACTAACAGTGAATCTTTAATTAAAGTCAATTAAGTTGATATTTTCCATTTTACAATAAATTATCTCTCATTCATGTGATTTGTTTGAGGAATAATATTTATTATGATCATCTCCTCCTGAAATTTTTTGGTTATACAACTGTTTAATGACCTCCAACACCTTCACCTTGAACCAGTTTGGAGTTCAACCTTGCTCCATACTAACTCCTGGGCTTGTTTTTTCCTAAAGTTTTCTTGGAAAAAAATCGGAGTTAAAAAGTTTTACAACAATATTTACAACTCTTCGTTTTATTTTTTAATTCTTTTTATAATATTAAATAAGATCTAAATAAGGACACGACTGGTTGGATGAATACACAAAAATTTTGTCAGAATCTCAATAAGTGGCATAGAAATAGACGAGCGATAAAATTCTTTCACTCTTTATTTGTGAATTAATAACGGAATCCCTAATATCAGAATTATTATATATATTCAATTAATTTATTTAGTCACAAGTTTTTCTATTAAATGAATTGAAAATAAATTATATTTTGTCTTACTTACATCTGGCTAAATAAATTCATTATTACAATTTTCGAAATGTATAAATAAATGAAGTACTCATATAGAAGAGTATTAAATTAAATATTTAAAAGAGATTTCCCAACAGATATCAATGATAAAAATATGCATCTACTCAAAACCTTTTGTGAATAGATATCTTTTAGGTCAATTTCATTTTCATTGTTTAAAAGCTATCAAGTGGAATTGGTTATAACGCATGTGCACAAAATATTTACAACTGGTAACAGAAGTAAATAAAAAAAAGTATCCAGTGCTCTAGGTCAAGGGAAGCAGCTTTTAAAATTTTTGATAAGCGCTTTTAAGTTTGATTCCTTAAACAGCAAAAACCAATCCCTTTAAAGTTTTGACTCAGTTTCATTGCTGAATCAGTGATTTAGAAAACGAACCGTCACAAGGTATACACCATAAATTTTGTCGTACTTATACTTTGCCGCTTCGAATGGAGTAATGCTTTACAAAAGTGTCATCTTTTTACCATAACGAATGAGATAATATATAATAAAAATAAGGAAATTCTTGATATTAATCGCTTTCCTCTCCTCTCATCGGTTGTAGAAATTATTAAACCAAAGGTCAGTTTGTCAATAGAACAAATAACTTTCCTTGATGGTTCTTCTGAACGCCTGATTAATTTTACCTTGTTGATCGATTTCAAATCGTAAAAAGCGATTTTATTAATAATAACTTATAAGGTGCCGGAATACAAATAAGATGGGTTCAAAAATCAAATGCAAAATATTTATTTTTTAAACAGAAAAACATTTTTTGGTTTAATATTATAAAACAAATTTAATGATCCCTAAATACGAATGCAAAGAGCCAAAAAGCTTAGGTTAAGAGTTGCTGCAAAGTTCGACGAAATCCTTGTCCTATTTTTAAATACTATAAAGTGTGCAATGATCTTTTTATTTTCAATCTCTTCCGGGCAACCTAGCTCATCAAGGTTGAACTTATATTCAAATCGTTAGATTTGGTCCGTAACTCACCAGTGTAACTTCCGACTCTCGGCCATTTTTCTTTTGCGGTTTTTTACCTTTAAAAATAAAATGATCATTCGCAACCTCTTCCAAAGGACTTTTTCTGGAATTTAAATTTTTCTTTAATTTTTATTACAGCTTTGTTCCAAACAACAATTTTTAAAGCTCAAGAGCTGCTAGTAAAATAAATCTTATCTTTTCTGAACTGAGAATGGGATTTGTCCAAAATTCAACTTGGAAAATTTGACGGTTTCAGAACTAACAATAATTTCTTAAAAACCTTCCTCAAGATAATTTTTAAAAGAAGGAGAACCAAGTAACTGGTTACCAAAATAAATCCTAAAAATCCTGACTAAAATGGTAACTTAATAACCTCATAATTCTTCCGTGAAATCTTACAGCAGCTATAACTCTTGAAACTCACACCTGTTTAAGCTGCTCACTATTAACTCAAAGTTTCAGAATCAAAAGTCAGTTTTGTCCTTTACGACAATTTAAAAACAGTTACGGTCATAATAAATGTACATTTATGAATAATAAAACTTTAAAGTAATACAATAAATAAGTTAATAATAATAAACTTACCATAAAGATGTGAGATAAGAAAATTTCACCTAAAATGTGTGTTTCTTGTTATTTTTTTTTGTGTTAATAATCCCCTGTAAATCAAAAATAATTAATTAAACCTACAAATAAATATAAAAATATAACAAAAATTAAATTTTTATAATAATAATAATAATAATAACATGTTCTATATATTTGACTTTTTTTTTTACAAAATTAATCAAGGTACATACTTATATAATTACGTATTAAATATCAAACTAACTAAATAAATTATTATCCTATACACATATTATCGTTAACAACCAAAGGAATACATAACATTACCTGTATATTTTTTAATATCACATAAATGAATAAATATATAAATAAATAAATATCTTTATTAATCAATATTTATAGTGATAAACAAGCACTAGCTTATTTATTTACAAAAAAAATAACATAATCCAAGGGATACTATAATTTATTCGTAATTTTCTATCGAAGTCCTTATCTCTTTGAGGAAGCCTGCTAATGCCCTCAGCTGTTCCTCTCCGCCCCAATACTCTCTGCAGTCCTCATGGATCTTCCATTTTCTTCTGGCCTCCTCGGTTCCTGGACAGTAATTAAATTTTTATAACATTCTGCTCCTGTCCAAGTATTTCTAAATAAAATGTAAACACAAAGTATACTTTAGGGATTTAATGTAGATAAATGAGGCAAATATAAAACCTTTGAGGTGTTCCATATATTAGACCTTAACAGCTCTTAAACCTAGCACTTTATAAGTTTTGGACATGGGTCCAAAAAGGTTGAATGTCTACTATTTGAGGTTGTCTAGGAAACAGAAGAACGGTATCTTCAATCCAGATAGGGGCAACTTATGAAAGTATCACTTTTTTGTATTTAATCTTGCTCTAAAAAAATTTTATTCTATTTTTAAAGAAATATTAATTCTTAATATGTTATCCAATAGTATAAAAAGTTAAATAATAAATAAAGTAGTAGCCGTAAGGCGATAACGATTTTTTGGTTTTATACAAATTTGATTAAACTTCCAACTGTTGTGAACTACTTATATTCCAAGTCGTTGCTGAATAGTCATTAACGTTCTAATACAACAGTCCAATGTATAGTGGAATGTAGACAATTTTCATATTTCCATAATTATCTTTAATGGTTTAACAAGCTTATTGATTTTTCATGGGAAGTTGGTTGGTTTTCCCTAAAAAGTTGTTGGGAACAAAGTACAAACTCATCACTGTTTCCAGATTTATCTATTTGGTTTATTTTAATAATTTTACAATCCACGAAATGACTACTCCCGTGGAAATGATAGGGAAAAAAAGAGAAGGAAAATGGATCCCACTACACCAAAACCCCTCCAAAGAAATCCCCGATTTTCATCACCAAAGACATCCAGTTGGAAGTATTCCTTCCTTCCGATCTCAAGTCGCAAGTTAAACATTATCCGACTTTGAAGTTGTATAAGTGGCTAATGTTTATAAAAGAGTCGAATTGACATTGAAAACTTTATAGTTTAATTTGTTTTGCACGGACGCACAGCCCACACTCCGCGTCTGCTTTCTACATCGAACCGCGATTCCACGTGCTTAGAAAATAGAGGCAGTGTTTGCGGAAAAAAATTAAAAATAAATTTCGAATTGTGCGAGCTTAGTTTGATTCCGTGAAGAACCAAGTTGGTGGTTAGGTGCAAATATCCGAATCAAAAATAATTTATTTTTCTTTTTAATATGGAAGTTAAATCAAAATACCAAACTGTTTTTTGGCTCTTTTAATAAAATTACTTAAGTGAATTTAAGTTCTAATTGACTTAACTTCCAATTAATAAGAATCGAGGTTGTTTTTTCAATAAAAATGTCTTCCGCCGTCGAAAATTCTGTTTCGGTCGATTTACCGCCATTAAGTGAGCTTCAGATCATACAAGAATCTGAAATGGAAAATGTTTTAGAAGATAGCAAAATTCCACCAGTGTTGAAACATTTGGACACTAGAGACAGCATCGGGAGCACAGACAGCGATGTTTCCTTGTCATACGAAAGTGGGTCAAACGATCAACAAAACGATAATCGGATTCCAGAAGATGATCAAATGGCGGATAATGACACCACGGATAGTGGAAGTGATGATAATGTTACAAGTGAAAAAGACTCGGGTTGCGAAGTATCAGGAAGCCAAGATAATTCAAAACTTACAGAGAACGAGAAATCTGAAGAGGAGGAAAGCCCATTCGTACCACCAGACGATGAATTAGCCAACAGAATTGTTGCTCAAGTTGAATTTTATTTTTCGGATGCTAATATTACGAAAGACGCATTCCTGTTGAAACATGTTAGGCGAAACAAAGAAGGATACGTTTCGTTGAAACTAATATCTAGTTTTAAGAGAGTTAAACACTTAGCAAAGGACTGGAGAGTAGTCGCGTATGCATTACAGAGGTCAACAAAACTAGAAGTAAATGAAGCACAGACAAAGTTGAGGCGGGTAGATCCTCTACCGCCCTATGATCAAACTACTCCCTCTCGGACTATCGTTGCCATCAATCTCCCCATGGAGAAGCCTACAATTGAGAGTGTTGCTGAAATTTTCCGCGAATTCGGAGAAATAGCTTTAATAAGAATACTAAGACCTGGTAACCCTGTTCCAGCGGACGTACGTTCCTTTGCTAACAAGCATCCGGAAATGAATGGATGCGTTTCTGCATTGGTAGAATACGATCGAACCGAGTCAGCTAAAACTGCGATCGAACGTCTGGATAACGACTGGCGTTCTGGAATTCAAGGAATGAAAGTTATTGAGCTGAATGCACCTCCATCCGATAAAAAGAAGAGAGTGCAGAGCAAAAAGACAATTGTAAACAGAGTCATGGAGGGCGAATTGTCTTCATCGTGCCAGAGTAGTTCCGATGCTGAAGTTGATACTAAAGTTCGACAGAGGCGATCATCATCTCCACACGCAGTGAGAGGACCTGAATTTTTAAGACTACAGAGACGGTTTTCGGGTAACCGAGATCTAGGAGCCAATTTCGTTTGCCACGATACCTACAGAGAACGACCTCCTTGCACTTGCTACAATCACTGCGAAAGAAGATATTCGAGTTCAGGCTCTGGCTATGATTCTCCCGTCTCCAATGGCTACAGGAGATTTTCTATTAACAAAGACGCTCAAGATAATGGCTACCAAATCCCTGCTGCTAGACGCTTTTCTGGAATCGAAGCTTCTTGTTGCCTTTTACGAAGATGTAGTCGTGACTCCGGTTCAGAGAGCTCAGGTTCATTCTCGCGACCTCATGACTTGAGTAGGAGATTCAGCAGGGATTCAATATCTAGCAACGAAGGTGGATTACAGAGGCGATTAAGCCGTGACAGTGTTTCTTCCGAAAGTGTTGGAAATTACCGTCGCTACAGCCGGGATTCTGTAGGCTCCGATGTTTTTGCACCGCCCTTCTTATCTCGAAGTAATTCACGAGACATTATAGATCTTCCTCGGAGGTCGTCATTCGGATCTACCGGCGGTTGCGAACACCCTCACCACCCTCTCATCCATTCCTCAAGTCGTTCTTCTTTTGTATTACCATCTAGTTGCATGACGTCATGTTCACCTCACATCCCTGAAAATGTTGTGAGAATGCCAAAAGGTCCCGATGGGTCGAAGGGATTTGTCACCGCTCAATAGATATCATTGAACCCTTTTTCACAACATAAACTGGAACAAACGGAAAAATGTTTTAAACTTTGGTTAATCTTTGCCATTCACGCTAATACTCATCTTTTTAATAATATACAGTATTCAAAGGAATTCTGTAACAAGTTTGCAGTACTTTTAGCTATTAGAATCAAATGTAAACTTTTTTTCCATTTTGTATAAGTTTTCGTATAATTTATACACCATTTTTTAAAAAATCCTGAATCAGGACATGAAATTTTCTTCCCCCAAATACTTAAAATAGGACTATTTATAAGCCTGTATAATTATTTAATTAAATATTTATTGCATTTTGTAATTTAATAATTAATTAAAATTATAAATTCAGTCGAATTAAAGCAGAATAGATTTTACGGTTATCTTAGTTTCTAATTCTAGTTAATCAAAAACATGACATTATTATAATTTATTAATGAGGCAACGATATTTATACATATTCATCTTAAAGTGAATCAGTTTCAATACAGCTGACAAAAAAAATCATTTAAGCTCTAAAAGTCAGTTTTAAATTATGTTTTCAAATGTCAAATGTTGAAGTTTATGGTATTAATTCCCCGAGTTTAAATGTTTAATTTAGGTTAATGTATGCTTAATTTAGATGGCATATATATGATAAGGATAGTAGGTTGGGATTTATGATTTTGATTCATTTTAAGGGAAGGAAGCAATGAAGATCTAGAGCAGAATGTTATTTTAGTTTTAATTTTTAAAATGGTAACCCATCTGTGAATTCAGATTTACAATACTAGCAGTTATTAGTTGTAGGACCAATTATTTGTACGTATGAAGAATTTTTGTTTGATTTTACTTATTTATAAAAGTTATTTGTTATTACAACCCTTCAAATACTGGGTATTCACTTATTTATAATGAAGTTTGACTCATTCAACAAAACAAGCATATTTGTAAGAAAAGAAATTTAAATCGAGTTAAATGAAAAATTAATTGCTTTGAAGCCATTTAATGAATTTCTATAGATAAGAAAAATTTTAAATGAGTCAGATTGGCTCAGTCTGTTTATCTAGTATTTGTTTCTAATTACAATTCGGACTTGTAGCAGTCCATCATCATTCTTATTCAAAATTTGAAAGTTTTTAGTTATAAACTCAAAACTGTTTTTTAAAAGCATGCTTCCACAAGTTTGAGCTATTTGGAAGCGTATAAATTCGTTCTTTCATACTTCAAGCTTTGAATTTTGAAATTCTATTGCTTAATTCGCAACACATATAAATAATCCAAACTCATCTTTTCATAATTTATTCATTCCAACAAATAATTTTTTGGTAGTATTCATGATCGAAAACGGCCTCGTTCTTCTCTATTAATATGTTCTGGCTGGAATCTATGATTTTGTTTTAAAATATTTATACAATTTAGTCGGTTAAAAAAAAATTCATAAGTCATACCCTCATTTTGGCAGTTTTCGTATCAGATAACCAAAATCAAGATCTGTGATAAATCAACATCAACAAATCGAGTTCACAATTTGATGAATCCTTTTATCCCCGGCATTTAACAATAAAATTTTAAATTTGGAAGTTTTGGTTCAGTTCGCTTTCAAATTCTCAAATTTCATGATTCATGGAAAGACTAACGAGGTGAAACAAAACCAAGTTACAATGTCAGAAATCTTGGGTTTTGAAGGTAACCAATCATTTGCGAGTACATATTCATCCACTTGTGAACTGAATTGTTATATTTTAGCTTAAATGTCAAAGCAAGCCATCCGCTTAAAATCTAATTATATATTGTTATTATTATTGTACTTTATTTATATTAAGTTTATATATTTTATTTTAGGTTAAGTGTGTAAATTATTGATATTATGGGGTGTGGGTTAACCGAAGCTGTTTTTCAATAAAAGTTGTAATGTAAATATATATATTTTTTTAATTATTATGAATTTATTTATTTTATTGATAACTTAATTAGACAAACTCATTATCAATGAACTGTCTTCTGATGTTTAATAGTCCACTAACTTTTATAATTCCATCCAACAATCCTTTTCTCCCCGAAATTAAATAGCCAGGATTATAGTTGTAGATAAATAAACAAGTTGTAGACGGCAAAATAGAGACAATAGTGACAAAGCTAATTATCCTTGTTGTAATATTCTTAAAACTTCTTTCTGACACTCTTTCCCTGAGTTTGACTCCAGGCAGCCTTGAAATCCGTTTAAAAAAATTATTACAAAGGAAAGGTAAGTGGGAGGTTTGGTTTTCCCTACTTAGACTAGTCATTCAGTACCGAGCAAAAATCCTTATAAGAACTACTGAATGACGAATGTACAAGTACACAGTTTTAAGATCACTCCTATTATGAAATGACACTGACCCAATTCAACAATTTAATAATAATTTGAAGAGTGTACAAAGGCGAATGATCCGAAGGTCGGAGGAAAGTCCTTGTCCTTACTACAAATATCAGACCTGGAGTACAGAAAACTTTCTTACACCGGACTACAGTTCACTCCTCTGTTTCCTGTAAGCTAAAACAAGAATTTTCGAGAAATCTTTGAATTCTCATTTATTAGCATGTGGTAGTTAATTATTGTTCTTCAGTTTTAGTAATGGTATTATCGGTTATTGGAATGGGAAACGGTAGAGGAAGTAAAGGAAGTGTAAATGCAAAATTCAAAAATGTGAAAAGGGCGCCAAATTTTTAGAATTATAATAGATTGTAAAGCTCCATAAATTATAAAGAGATGTAAATAAATCTGGACGTAAATCAACATCGCTATCCCTTTTATGGATTTTGACCTTCCTCAACCTTCTTCCTCTGACCTTTAAAGAAAAAAATTGCAAAGCAGAGAGAAATGGAGAATTGGATGTGGACCAACAACTTCCGGTAATAAATCGAAGGTGCATTTAAGGTGAGCAAGTGTTCTGGATGTGAAAGAAGTATTGAATAATTTGACTTTCGACATTCTCCAAATTTAACCTTCCCTTGATACGTGCCTATTATCTTCTCCAGTCTTCATTAAAGTTAAGTATCTTTTTTCGTACCAAAACACGCGGAAATGGGTATCAGGAAGTTTATCGGTCTTTTCCGTTTTGGTTCGCTGCCCACTCTTTTCGAGACTAATCGTTACAAAGGTTTTTTACTTCCACTTCCACTTTTATGCTCGATTAAGAGTATGTCGAAGGACCGCTTAAGTTTCAAGTACTCAAATCATTTTATTACCAATTTCAAAAGTAGCTTTAACCAGATAATTTAAAGAACTTTTTTGGTTATTGAAAATATTTTATTAATTTTTTTATAGTAAATTATTAAAATAAAATCCTATGAAACACATAACGTGTACTAATAAAAAATATTTTACTTTGAATTAGCCAATCAATTTAATACAAAAAATAAAAATAAAAATTTTTACAATTTTAAACTCCTAGCACGCAGTGATAAATTGTCCAAAGCATTTTCGCTCGGAAACGATTCCACAATTTCAACTCTCGTTCGATTAATCGAAACTAGTTGTGTAAACTTAAAAATGGCTACCTCTGATTTGGGGTGTTTTAAGGTTTTCACTCTATTGGGGCTGTTTAAAGGTTGAAATTTTGGAAAAGTGGCATCAAACACGGCTTTCTTATTTTTTCAAAGCCCTAAGATGACTGTATAAGATAAAAAATATAATAATTACATAAATTGTCTATCAAAAAGGGTTCCTTAAAATGTCACTAAATGAGATTAAAGTTCAGGCAAGTGCTTATTATTAACTTAAATATTTATATTTTTCCTTTCTTTGGTCTAGAGAACTATGATTTTAAGAAATGAAAGCTATTAGAAACTTTTATATAAAAAACAAGTATGAGTATGTGAATTGAACTTTCTTATTTGCCTGATTTTGTTGTCATTTTAAAATTTACTTACAATTTACTTACAAAATACTTTTTTTAGTGTTATTGTGTGTTGCAATTTCTGTTTACAAACTTAGCATCATTGTCAGTTATAGTTTTTTGAATAATTATCTTGTTTTTTACTACCACAACAAGGTTGATGATAGTAGTTTAAATATTGAAATGAAATATAAAATGTCATTTAGACATAAATTAAAAATTCTTTTTTAGGTTGTGCAGATGCTTCAATCTGTTTTGTCATTGGATTCATCTGAAAGGGTAGAAGCTATGGGTTTCTTAAAAGAATGTGCAATGAATTTCGGTTTGTCAATTCCAGAAAATAATGGAAGTGAATTAGCAAACAAAATCTTACAAAGTACCACCACCAACTTGGACTTGAATCCTCTTTCTTTTGAAGTTTGCAATAAAGGAATTAAAGATGACAGTGAGGGAAATGATAGCAGTGAAAATAAAGCACTTGATATGAATGATGAGTTGTTTTCTTCAAATACAGTTAATTCGAACAGTTTGAGCAGTGAAGAAACATCAACTGAAATAGTTCCTAAAATTAATGAGCCAACAGTAGAATGTGAGAATAAATTCGAAGAAAAAATTAGTAAAAATAAGAAAACTAGGAAAAAACAAGCATCTTCTAAAAGTAATAAGTGTAATTTAGGTGTTAAAACAGTGGGAAAGACAAAGATAAAGAGTTTGATGATTTGAGTATTACTGAGTCAGATTCTAAGAGAAAGGTAGAAGTAGAAGGTCAAAAAAGAAAATCGAAACCAAAGACGAAAATCAGGAGAATGAAAACATTAAAGAAATATTCAATTGTCCTGGATGTATGGTTACATGTGAGAGTAAATCTGCTCTTCTTGCTCACTTTACTTCTCATGGTAAAGCTCCAATGTCATGCAGGCTTTGCCGATCAAATTTCAGTAGTATTTTGTACTTTTGGAGGCACAAAACAAAGCAAGAGTGTAAAATGTCATTGTTTAAATGTTCAGAATGTGGAGAAAAATTTAAGTATCGCAGACATTACCTGAAGCATTTATTAGGTCATAATGATAATAATTGTAGATATTGTGATGAGAAATTTAGTACTTGGATTCTTTATAAACATCACCTCAAGAAGAAGCATCCTGAAATCAAAATGGAGAGAGACTTGATTCCATGTAAATTTTGCGCCATGAGCTTTCGTCGTCACTTGGGTCTATATAATCATTATCAAATAGAACACTCAAAGGGGAAATTCGTTTGCTTGTCTTGTGGCTTATTGCTACCAACCAAAGAGAAATTTAAAGAACATTCTTTAGTTCACGAATCGGAAAAATCATGGAAATGCAAAATTTGTAAGATGAAATTTTATAGAAGACAACAGTTACTCTTTCACATTTCTGTACATAATTCAGGTGCTTACAAATGTTTGACATGTGATATAACAGTTACATCAAAAGTGGATTTATATAAACATAAGAAAGATGGACATGAAGTGAAGGTTTGGAACCCAAATTCGAATGTGAAATTTGTCATAAGAATTTTAAAAAGAGAGTCGTTTTAAAAAATCACATGGCAACCCATTCAAAAGAAAAGAAATATTATTGTAAGTATTGTGTAAAAAGTTTTAGCACTTTGGACGCCCTGCAAAAGCATCAAAAGAGGAAATCCCATTTGAAAAGGCTAAAATTGTCTTACCAGAAAGCAAATATGAGAAAGTTACGAGGATAAACTGATTTGTGAAAGCTGTGGGAAACAGTATAAGACCCAAAGGGAGCTTACCTGGCATTTGAGAGTTCACAAAAGCACATATGAGTGTGACGAATGCGGGAAAACTTTTACCCTGAAATTAAATCTGACCAAGCACATAAGGAAACATACGAATAAGGCTTGTTTCGTTTGCGAATTGTGCGGAAATACTTTCAACCAACTTTCAGCGTTGAATGAACACAATTTGATGAAACATTCTGACATCCGTAATGCCGAATGCGAAGTTTGCAAGAAGAAATTCAAAAGGAAAAGCGAATTAAATAGACACATGAGGATTCACGAGACGAAAAGGCCTTTTGCTTGCTTTTGCGGTACTGCTTTCAAACAGTCCAGTCATTTGCAGACTCATTACAAAACCTTCCACGAGAAAAACACCGAACAAACTAATAATTTAGTTCAAGCTGAAAATTTCGCCGGAAACGAAACGAGCGAAGTGTTTCACGAACCTTTATTGGATAGACGAAAACCACTCTACGTGAATAATGAGCAAAGCACTCTCCTATCTCTTGGAAACATGGAAACCGAAACCGACTATAGAAATCCAGGTTCCTATGGAAATGTTCAAGTCACCGATAATAACGAGAAAGGACCTTATGTAAGCAGCTATGCTTTGAGGTACTCACAGAACGAAATGGATCCCTTAAATGTAGGATATGATGACCTTAATTTTGAAACCTCTCACCCTGATAAACGAGAATTAGTGTTCAACTCTCCTGCCGTCGATTTAAGCATGGTTGCCATTTCCGACGTGGTGCAGAATAATATGGCCCTCGATGGACATCGAGATATTACAGAATCCGTGGAATCCTTTAATAAAATGCCTGACGATGCTTCTAACATACAACTGGTGAATTTAAGTGAACATATTGTTCAAGAATATCTGTTAAATCTTCCTTAATAATAAAATTTATTTTGAAAATTTGGATTTGGATTTTTTTAAAGTCAACCAGAGCGTTTGCATCCTGATTTAGCTGTCCTGCTTCTATTTTTGGCAGGGTGGTTGGTTTGTTGCTAAAATATTTTTTGCTCTATATTTGAAAAGTTTGACTTAGTTTGAAACTAAAGTCTGCTAAATGGAAGTTGAATTCTTGCCAAATACTTATGAAATATAGCTTCAACCTTGATCATGGGTATTGGGTTTTTACAGCCGCTTTCCGAGCTGTTATTAGTATTCTGCGATGAGAACCAACACCTGAGTGCTTACTCAAACTATTTCCTGGTCGTCTTGGGTTTCTGACGTATAAGCAACCCAGTTTTGCTGCAAAATAAACAAACATGATTAGAGATTAGTTGTTAAGAAAGAAAATAATTTGAAATAGGCACTGTATTTTCGTAAAGAGTGTATGAATACAAAATTAAATTTAATAAATCCTTTGATGTCAGTAAAAAATTTTGCTTTCGTGTCATTACCCCAGAAAGGCAAACAACAGCGCAAAGTTTCTGTGCTGACTACATTTACATTCTACGAATTTAAAGACCACACCCATTTTGACCTTATTCCATACTGAACTTCACCCCACACTAGATCAGTGATAGATTTATTTCGAAATTATAAACATGTAACAGAGAAGAAAAGAGATGGGAAATAAAGTTGTAACTTTCACCGAAGAGCAGCTGGAGGATTATCAGGTACTTTAGTGTTCTACTCGAGAAAAATTTTTAATGATCTTAATATGGTAATAAATTATGTATGTGATTTGTTCAGGACTGCACCTTTTTCACGAGGAAAGAGATCTTACGAGTGCATAAAAGGTTTAGAGAAATCAACCCTGATGTCGTTCCCAAATGCATGACCGGAAATGAACCTGTTACTGTTTTGGTATCGATGGAAGAAGTTCTTAAATTGCCTGAACTGAGGGTATGTATTGAAAGTTTAATTAAAATTTTTTTGGGAAATAGAAAAATTGTCAATGGCGGATTTGGAAAAAAATTTTTTGTCAAGCTCCATCACAAGTTTTTGAATTTTTAAAATTTACACCTTTTGGTTAGTGTTAAATTTAATTTAATTCTAAATTGAATTATATTATTTTTGAATTTTTCTGTAAGGAAAATCCCTTTCGACAAAGGATTTGCGAAGTTTTTTCACACGACGGCAAAGGAAATCTCACTTTTGAGGATTTTCTTGATCTTCTTTCTGTGTTTAGTGAACACGCACCAAGGGACATAAAAGTGTTTTATGCTTTTAAGATTTACGGTGAGCTTTTCAAATCATAAGACTTTTTTTTGTGACACAAAAGCTTTAAATTTTAGTATTAGCACTCAATCCCTTTTCATGAATCCAAGTTCCTTTTCCTCTCTGTTATATCTATAATTTGGTATGGTCATTCCACGTCAAACGGACCAGATTTAGAAAAAGTTCCAGGTCGACTTTCTCTGATTTTGTTTAAATTTTGTTTCCTCAGGTCTTGGATGAAAATCCCAAAATTTCAAATCTCTTCGGTTCGTCTTCTATTAGCCTATGGGAGCAGCTCCGATTTTGGGGCGGAGCTGCCAAAAATCGCTAAAGTTAATCGCTCGCTGTAGACTAACTGTACAATTTAGGGAGTTGCACTTTTGCATGCTTATATTGCTTGATATACCCTTTCAAATGGTACAACCGCCAGTCGTGTACCTCGTTCGAGTGCTGAGCTATGGACGCTGGAATAGTGGCAAAAAATTTGTCGCGCTCGACAAATTTCCTGTTTTTTGCGGCGCCATAACTTTTTTCTGGAACAACGGATCCTTTCGGGATTATGTATACCAATAGTGTGTTATTAGTACTATAATCCTGTTTTTATTCAGCACTCTCATTCCCATTACTTTAGGAGATATGGGTGTGCGAAGAAGGCGAGAAACTGATTTTGGCGTTAGTTTGCGGCCAAATATCTCAACTGTGTCCTTTTTGATTCTTTTCTAACCAGTATAAATAAAAGAGCATATCTTTAGCTTTCAAACCCACCCAATAATTTTAGAGCGGCGAATTAGAGTAGAATTTGACCCACTAATAGTCGTATTAAAAATTCATTTTGTAGAAAATTACCTTTGTCAAGGAGCTAAATTATAATTTTAGACTTTGATGGCGACCAGCATATCGGACCCCACGATTTGGAATTGGCTCTTCGCCTTCTTACCAGAAATGAACTTTCGGCAGAGGAAATCGCACAAATCTGTGAAAAAGTCGTGGAAGAATCTGACGTCGACGGCGATGGTAAACTCTCCTTCATGGAGTTTGAGCATGTTATAACGAGGGCTCCAGAGTTCTTGAGCACTTTTCACATTCGAATGTAAACTTTGAAAAGCTTTATAATTGATTTCAGCATTAAAAAAGAAAAAAAAATTTAATATCTTCTGCTGTAAAGAAGACTTGTAATTTTTACAACATTAATCAAGGATTACACTAATGATAATTGAAAAATTATATAAGTTTTATTGCCTAAAAGTTTTTTATTTACACTAGAACTTTACAAATTTTTTTTTAATATTAATCAAAAAGTTTTTAATATTTTACATCCACTAAAGAATTTCATTCTTGGATTTTATATTTTAATTTTACTTTTTAAGTTGGATCAGTCCCTCTCCTGCCTTTCTTTCTCCTACTTCTTCTCAGATAACTCCAGCCCTCCTTTGGCTTCCTTCAAACCATTCCTGGGGTAAGACGCTGGTCTGAACAACTACATAGTGTCTCATGCTTGGAGACAGTTGGTAGTTAGCAAGGGGAGTAACAAAATCGTTGGGTCATTTCTTCTATTTATTATGTATTTCAGTTTTATTATTGTTTACTGTACTTTTCATAAGTTATAAAACTGTTAATAACTGAATGCTAACTCTAGTGGATGTACAATACCCAAAACTTAGCCTTCGGTATACAATTTACATTAAGATTTGTCAAAAATGATTTACACTTTGTACATAGGGCTGAGTTCAGTAATTAATTATCTCCTTTAGGTCTTGTAAATGCAACACCACTAAACGTACTGACGGTAAATAAATTCAAAACTGCTGTCGTTATCCGTCTGATTTTAAAAAATTATTATTTTTTTCTAAAAGATATGATTTTAATATTTGTCTGCAACAACAAATTCTAAATCCGCAGTATTGGAAGCTGCTACGGAATGATCACAGTTACTCTAAGCTGACTTTTATTCTTCATTAACCTGTTAACCGAGGAGTTCCCTTTTCAATTATGCATCGTACAACGGACGCGAACTCTTCCGCTACGACGTGTCAGTACGTCACACCCGTCACAACATAACTTCATTACCTTTTTTTAAGGCGCAACACGTATTTTAAAGACGTATCCATACGTCCTACCGTATAGTTTACGTTAGATAACTCCAGCTCGGTTAACTGGTTAAGGTTAAAATAACAGTTTTGACGCAAATACAGAAAATAATTTTTCCATGATTAAGATTATGACGTAACAAATTTGTTGTTTATCACCTATTTGGCATGTAAACTGAGAGAAATAAATTTTAAATAAAATAATTTTTGCCAGACGTTCAGTACCATAAATTCTGCTTATTGAACAATTTCTCTTAAATGTGTTTTAGTCTCAAAATTTTAATTTTTTGTTTACGAAATTGAATACTCAAAGCCCTTTATCGAATTTTAAGCACCATAATTACTTTATTTTTAATTATTCTAGGACAGTCAATTTATTTTCTTAGTCTTTTTGTGTATTATTTTTTAAATGATATTAAATTAAACAAAGTTAAATCAATAAATGTCCGGTCGGATCCAATAACTTTTAAAGTAAAAGTCGCAAGTACGATTATATCGTGTCATACCTAATAACATGTATAAAGTTCTATCAGTCTTTTTAACAAATACATTTTACTTTAAAAGCATTCCTCAAACAAACTGGAATCCCTGAAAACAGTTAAAATATGAGTAATTTAATTGATTAACAAAAAATGGCTGCGTGAGATTTAACAGAATGTTAGTCAGTACCAGAAAAATTAGTTTTGTTTAGTTCAGTAAGAGTTTAGTTTAAAATTTCATGTACTGTTATGTTTGGAGTGTGTCTACAAAGCCAAATGAATGGGAGCGAACAATGTTATTGTTAACTTATTAAATATGTGCAAGTGGAAAGACCTGTTGGTGTGAAGGTAGAAAAAAAAGGAGCAGCAAGGTTGAGCCTTGGTTCTTAACACTTGGTCTTGATTCTTTGAACCATATTTAGTTATTTGTAAGCTTAATACAGGGAAGAAGTTAAATCTCTAGCAAAAGAAATGATAAGTTGGTATACCTATGAGAAGAGGCGTTTGGAGAATTAACTTACGAACTCTTGAAAAATATTAAGTATCGTTTTAAGTAAAGAATCAACCTTGCCAAACTGTAAAATTCTCTATTGAAATGCTAAAAGAATGATGCGCAAACCAATGATAATAAAAAATTGGCAGTGTTAGCATGTTTTCCTTTCAAATGAGATTCCTTCAAAACTCTACTCATTACCGATGAATTATCCCATTTTTGTAATTTTCGTTGAGCTTGGCAGGAATAATACAACATCAAACGACGGTTTTTGCCTCCGTTGTTATTAAAATACACTGTTCTTTATTGTCTCATAAAAAAAAAATTTCTTTTAATTATTATCAGTCTCATGTTAAGCTTCAGGACAATCACACTGAAATACCCAAAAACAGGTACGTGTTTATAATAATTAACGTTAAAAAAAGTTTAATGATAACCATAAACTTCTTAACAGCCCTACACCTGTCAAACCCAGTACTGATTTCTCCGCAGCATAGGATTATTCGTTCTGTGTGGAAATCCCGTTTCTGACGTATCATAACTGCTCCAGTCTTCCACTGGTTCGTCGGACATTCCGTACGGATACCGAGCGTTAATTTCTAAATCCGAACTAGTAATTGAATCTACTGGCCCTAATGGTATTACTTTGCATTGTGGAATTGAATTCGGGGTAGAACCATTCGACGATGAGAAAGTTTTTATTCTCCCTCCAGAAGGCAATAAGTCATCCGGTGGCCGGGGTAAGGGCAACGGTCCCTGAAGGTCTTGCTTATTCGATTTTCGTTCTTCCTTCTTGATAGTTCTGCACCTTACAATTATCACTACTACAATTGCCAAAAGTAAAACACCAACTATCATTCCTACAATTAGTATATAGTCACTTTTAATATTGGGACTTGCTATAGTTATTCCGCCTTCGTGGCTTATTGGGTTTTTAGGGCCCGGCAGTCTAGGAGGCATGGGAATGGCACCATAGGTAGTCGTTGTGATATTCCCTTCAGGGAACACTCTAAATTTAAGTTCAACTTTTGCCGGTTGGAAAATTGAAGCGACCAGCTGCAACACTATAGAATCATCGAGGCCATAAATTTCGTCTGGATTTATCGACTTCCGCGTGACATAATAAATAACTCCACTCTTTAGTTCTTCATGAGAGAATTTTGAAACTTCCTTTTCCTTAATGTTTTTTCTCTCCCCCGAACTTCGAATAATTTTTTTCAGTCTCCCAAGTCTCGGTTTTTTAATAACGTCATACACCGGATTACTGTTGGTTATCTTTGCCAAAGGCGAAGCGTCCAAAACCGATACACCCAAACGGTTTTTTGATCCTATGGTCGGAGTGAAAACACCGGTAACAATCAAAGGTTTGATGGTGATCGTGATTTCCACTCTTGGCGGAGTTTCTGTTTCTATAATCCAACCACTGACTTGAAAAGAATCGCCCGGAGCAGACATCACAGTCTGCATATACATCACCTTTTTATTTTCTAAATCCATTTGAGTGAAATAGTTCGAAGGCGTATCAGCTAAGTAAATGACACCATTTTTTGGATTCTTGGTTACGTTGTACTTAACATTACGAGCTTCTCCGTTCGTTTCAATATATATATTATCCGCAGTGATAAGAGCAACGCTAGAACATTGCTGTAAATAGACCGGTTTATGACTGGTTATGTTAAGTGCCAAGGGTACAACGTGAATGTTGAAAACGGTGTAAGTCGGATTAAACTTTCCATCGGATACTCTGAAATAAAAGCTCGTCGGCTGGACTGAACCTGAATGGAAATATGCGACTTTTCCAGAGTTAATGTCTTCTTGTGTGAATCTTCCATTTGATTCTGCATTCAGAGAACCGTTCCTGAAAACGGAAACGGTACCCTGGGATGGACCGTTTATGATGTCGTACACGATTTCTTCGGGCGGTGTATCTGCATCTTCCGTAAGGAGCTCGTGCTTTGAGAGAACATACTTTTGACCTTGTACAACTGTGAGATGTGGAGATAAGGTGATTATTGAAAATGGTTGATCGTTCACGGGCTGAATATTAACCGGAAGAGTTACGTTGCATAAAAGCACGTCTCCGGGTTCTAGATAAATTGAGAAGTTGATTTGATCCGTCAACGAATCGGAATCATCGTGCTGATAAATTATTTCACCCAAATTGATCTGACTCTGAGAGAAGAAAGTGACGTTGCATTCTGTTCGGTAACAAAGTTGACCGAATTCTGGTTTCTTGTTGAGGTGAACTTGAATCGTGGGAGATTCCAAGCCGACTTGACTTTCCAAGAACGATATTAATTTTGAGGTATCAATGCTTATCGCTTTTGATTGACCTTCTTTAACTTCTATCGGCGAAATTTCCAAGAATTGATCTAAACCTCCGGACGAAACGGAAATGTCAATGTTGAAAATCTGGAAAATTTTTAAATAATAAAAACAGAAATATATAAACCTGACATTTTAAACATAAAACTACTAAAAACCAAAATCTTACTTGATCTGTCAGTGGGTGGGTGAAGTCCGCGTGGATGTCAAAAACAAAAGAATCCACAGCATGAAAATTTCTAAATTTTTTCTCGTGTTGATACCAAACCCTTGTTTCGTTAATGTCAGCCTGAGTAAATTTATCAACTTCTTTGAAGTTCTCTCTGCCATTTTCTAATAATATTCGTCCTATTTCAGGCTTCTTCTTTACAACGTATGTTATGGAATTCCCTCTGGAAGTGGTGTGATCCGAAGTCACGGCCAACAGAAACTCAAAACTGATTTGTTTTTTCAACTTTGGAAAAATTTGAAGTTTCTTGTTATTGACTAAGAATATTTCGACCAACTTGGCAGATACGTTAAAAATCATTTTATCGGATTTGGTTTCGCCATCGCTGAACTGAAACTGAAATCTTCCCATTTGACCACCTGCGAAAAGATGTAAGGTTATTTGACTGCCAAATTATTCTTCTTGGACTGTTCAAAACTAAGACCCGCCTGTAAATACTAAGATCAAACTTAGTTTAGTGATTACCTTTATGTAAGAACAAAATTTGATTAGAATCAATTTGAGCTTGAGTAAACTCTTGAATCGGTTTGTTTGGGTTTGATACCAAAGCCAAATGTCCAGTTTTCACGAATGTAACATAAAACGTTATATTTTGGGCAGGAGTGTCTTCATCTTTGACACCTATAAATATTCACAAAATGAAATATCACTGATAAGAACTAGAATATTGAGATCCATCTGGAACTGGTGTCATTTCAACAACTTACATAAATTAGAGGGAGTTATGATTGCTGAGGATCCTTCCCAAAGTTCGAGACCATTGTTATTAACTATATAAGGCTTCTGATCATTGATTTCTTTAATTTTTATCTTCACTTTTGCTGGCATACTTTCCTTATCTCCGGCTTTTCCTATCACAGTAAATTCATCTTCCGTGGTTTCACTACCGTCATGAAGATACTGTAAGCAGGTATTTCAAAAGTTTTTAAATGTTATAGAGTGAAAAATTAAAGTCTTCTGAGTGTTCAAAACCCCTGAACAGAGTTTTGATGTCACAGAGTATTTATAAAACCAATCAACGTTGGTTTCAAAGCTAATTTCACTAGATGCTGAAAGAGAACTCTTAAACTATACGATTATTGACTTAAACAAACCTGAATTAATCCATTTTCAAACTGCTGCCTTGTAAACTTGAATACAGGATTCTCAGTAAGTTTTGAAAAATGAATAACACCGTGATTAGGTTTCTGAATTACTTGATACTCTGTTATTTTGTCTCCATAATATTCATTCTGAACTTGAAAAAGGGAGTTTGGAAGTTGGACAGATTCACCTTCGTGGCACTCGAATTGACCTCCCACTAAGTAAATAAATTCTGGTATTACGACGATGTGAAGCTGAAGGCCGCGAACCCAGGTTATACCATTTGTAGCATCTACTACGAAGTAATCATCTGTTTGATTAGCTATTTCCTAAATAAAAAAAAGGAAGAAGAGTTGTTTGAATGTTCTCAAAAGGGAGTTTACAAAAAAATTCGTGAAGATATTGTTCGCACTTACTTGAACATATCGAAGTTGATTGTCATTTATAACAGACTGCTCAAAAACTTTGACTATTGATTTCGAATCATCTTTTTGCCTCGTCTGTAGCCGAAGAAGACTCAATTTCGAGACTGCCATATGCAGGTTGTTGGACGACATAATGCGTTATGTCACTTGGAGCTATATTAGGATGCATCACCTGTGATAAAAATTTAATATAATTTGTTTAGAAAGCCAAAAGTATTTATAAAATTTAAAGAAACCTTCAATGGCGCTCTCATACCTCTAAATTGGAAGGACTGATTATAACACTTGTTGACTCTTCAACATAAAGAGTCTTATTTCGAACTAGAAGCTCTTCCCAAAAACTTGTTGGGTATATTTTTATGTGAAATGTTCCTTCAGCAATTGTGTCCTGCACGACTACTCGAAATCTGAAATTATTTCAGGTGTTTGATTGTTTTTATAAGTGAGGCACAAATTCTAACACCATTAAACTTGCCGATGTTTTACCAGAAACAATCAAACTCGCATAACTAGATTCTTCTGGGTGCTGTTTAATAATTAATAATACTAACCTGAAGTTGTCCTTTACAGAAGAATCTCCCCCGTGGCTGTAAGAAATTTTCCCTTGTTCTAACTGTAACTGAGTAAAGGATCTCAGAGGATTCTCTTCCGGAAGTTGTACCAAATCTCCATGCTTAGGAGGGTCCACAATGTTGTATATAATACCATCACCCCAAGCATTCAAATTCGTATCACAATTTAAGTGATTTGTCGTTAAAGTCGTTACACTACCCTGCTGTACTACAAGGTTTGTATTATTGGTGATTACAACATACGGAGGTGAAGCTCGAATTTCCAAAACCCCGTTTGCGTAGTACTGTCCATCGGTGATCCACAATCCTATTTTTCCATATTCATCTCCTTCGTGTTTGAATAATATGAGTCCTTCGTCCAAATCTTCTTGACTAAATTCGAAGACGGCTTTTGTAGGTTCTTCAGATAAATACAATCCTCCATTGGGTATACCTCGTCTCGTGTATATAATGTCTGCCGGCTTTGAGTCAATGTCTGCATCCGAATATTTCAAATCACGACCCGTTAAAAGTCTTTCACCATTCGTCACGACGTTGAACACTTTATCAATGACTCTCATTGGCGTGTTGTCATTCTTGAGGATTATATTTACATGAAATTCTCCGACAAATTGGAAGTCTTCCTCTTCGCTTGATAAAGCCACAAAGTTAAATAGGTCGCTTCGTGTTTCAGAATCATCATGGATGTAGTAAACTCTTTCGGAAATCAATTCTTCGGATGTGAAATACGTGGCGTTTCTTCGCACAACATTTTGCAAATTTTTATCCATAACTTCAATCCGTCCAAACTGTGGACCATGAGTGATGTTATACACCAGAGATGTAATAACACTTGCTCGCAAATCAAGATGTGTTGGTAGGAGCACCTGCTTCCCTCCTTCATTCACCTGAAGTCCTTCTAAAGTAACGTGAACCTCGTTTTTGATCTTCGAAGTTGGAATATGTATGATATTCAATACCCTTGGTATGGAATCCGCGTCGGGTGCCGAAGTTTGAAAGGTGAAATCGTCTTTAATGTGAGAATATCCTCTTCTATGAAGTCGATATTTCAACCTCTCACGCTATTTTAAATCATAAAAAGGTTTATAAATCTGCCTCCATCAAAAAACCTCAAAGACGGTTTAGATTATAATGTTACCTCTATGTCTTCCTGAGTAAAAACGTCACCTCCTTGCAAATGCCTTCGTTTATTAGTCATCAGTGTTAAGAATCCATACTTAGGTCCTTTCACTATTTTATACACTATATTCTTCTTTGGCGTGCTCAAAGGTTTTGTAGCGTATTCCAATTCTCCCTCTGTTATGGTGACATCTTTCGTTCCATTCATGTAAACCTCTTCTAACGTTACTGGTTCTAACATTAATTTTGTAAAAGTTATGCGAAAATCATATTCTGTAGGGTTCTTAACTTGCACCACAGAAACCTTAAACTGCAAAAACAAAGATACACGTGAGATTTCATTGATGTGTCACACAACATGACATGATTTTGGGGGGGTCGATTACCTTAAATAAATCTTGAGAAGGTGTTTGACTGGTATGAACATAACGAATTTCTTCTCTGAAAATTTGCTGGCTGGTAAAATGTTCGACTGTCTGCCAAGAGGACTCGCTATAAGGTCCGTCGCTATTTTCTAGATTTATTAACCTCTGAATCAAACCATATTGTGGTAGTTTAACAATATCATAGCGAATTTCCAAAGTTGAATCTTCAGCGTTGGTGACAAAAGTTAGATTGTAGGGAGTGATTTTCACCGAGGATTTATATGTTAATACGACACCTAAGGAAAACATAAACTCATGAATTATAGATACTACAAGCTTACTAATTTCTGATAATTACAAAGGATAACGAACCTGTATTATTTAAAAGTCGAATTTGCAGCGGAAACGATGATATCCTTAAGAAGACAGGAGGACTGGTTTCAATACCATCTGAGACCTAAAATATTTATTAACATAAAGAAAGTTTTTGGTGTTTCAAAAATTATCTTTTCAAAAAGTTTGGCAATTAAATATCGAACCTGAAGGGCTAAACGAGAGTTTGAATTTCCTTCCTTTCCTCTATGAACATACACTATCGCATTGTTATCGATCTCTTTCTGAGTAAACGTGTCTACTTTTAAACCTGGTTTTCCGATTCTTTCGACAAAGCCCTTCTCCTCTGATTTGCCACCTTGATTTAAGACAGTGTAGACTAAATCTGATGTGGAACTATCTGGATCTTCCGCAGACAGTAAGTCATTACTAATGACTTTTTTTGTGCCCTAAAAATATTTATTAAGAGTAGTGTTTATTAAGGTGTTGGCAACATTTCTAAATAGATTTTTCACCAACAGAAAATTTTCTATTTATATATAAATACCTGTGCCAGCCGTAGTACTTTACCCGGACCGAGTTCCAAAGTAGGAGGGTCATTAACTGGAGTAATATTAACGTGAAGAACAAATCGATGTCTGCCCTGCAAGTATCCAGGTAGAAGAAACCCAGATTCTGGTGAAAGCTCTAGGTCAAATATTATTTTATCGTGATGATTCTCAGAACCATCATGAAGATATCGTATCTGTAAAAATATATATATATATAAATGAAATTTAAAAATTTTAAATCGTTCAAGCGTATTAAAATTATCTATTTACTTTATCTTTAGAAATATCCAGGAGAGTGAACACCTGGCGTAATGTTCCATGTTTATCCCAATTCTCGACTAAAATTTTTCCAAACTCTGGAGGCTTCAGAATACGAAAAAGTAGCCCAGAGTCACGTACTCCATATTTTCGATAATCAAGAACCACATCTATATTATCCGTGGTAATTAATGAATTTTTCCCCTCATCCGTCACCAATGGTGCGAGTTTAACAATTTCCAAGTCGATGGGTAATGAAGTTTTTGAAAATATCTATAATCAATAATTTTCATTAAATTTGAAATGATTTTCACATGTTAAATTCAGAGCGGACATGGCAGGCTTACTTTATAGCGTTCGGCATAGTCGGATTTGACACAGGGTGGATGATCGCATTCACATCTAAAAGATTCGACTCCCTGTTGATGGCAAGTGGCTCCATTTATGCAAGGTTGCTGGTTGCATGGATATTCCCAAACACAGTCAGGCAGGAGTCCCATAGTTACTTTCGCGTCTGGAATCCCTGTTCTTCGTCCATCAAAAGTTAGGTTTCGAAGGCAACCTTTTATCGAGACATCTGCAGATTTGATACCTTGTCCTAGTGCTCTTGCTCTTTTGTTTAGTTCCATACCACCTGTAAGCACAAATGATAAAATTGAAAATTCGAAATAAATAATTGAAGCATGATTAAATTTTTCCCATGAATAAAGAGTTTACCTATGAATAGAACTTCTCCAACGTCTAAATCTAAATATCTGTTCCCAGTGGGAGTAAGCTGAACGCTAGAAGTTTTTCCGTCCATTGTAATCTCCAAAAAGGTTGGAGTAAAGTTAATTACAACCGAATGCCAGTCACCGTCCGAAATGGGTTCCTCACTAATAAGCTCAGCCGCACCGCTGCCTCGGTCGACAATCAACCGAAGATGACTGTCCACTACCTCAACTCCAACATAATCGGAACGGGAGCTCAATCCCGTATTATACAAAATCAGACCGTTGTCGCTTGTTGTTTTAATGCCAAACTCCCACCTTGAAAATATCGATTTATAATTCGAGATACAAACTTATAAGTTCTAAGAAATATTGACGTCAAGTGCTAACCAGAATAACGATTTACTAACCTAGTTCCAGTTCTTGCGATCATGTTCGGTAGGGTCATAAAAGCTCCATTTTCAACAAAACTAATTTCTCTGTCGAAACCAGCTTCAAATTCAGGGGAGCAGGACCAAGTCACTCCATGGACTTCAACAGCACCGATTCTTTCCCTGGACTTTTTCAGAATGTTGACTCCGTTGTACTCGACATCCGAAAGACAACCTCTTAATGGGTCATGATGACCGAGAAACAATTCGGAAAAATCACCCTGGCCGCCCAGAAAAAGGCCGTAATGAATATTCAGTTCGTAGAATCTTCCTGGTAATTTCTCCCTGAAAGTTGCAATTAACACTAACTTTAATTTTCATTCGGTGAATTTAATGCTCGACTGAAAAAAAAAATGTTTTCGAAAAGAAAAAAAAAGTTCCTCTCAAAATTCTAAAGGTCAAAAAGAAAAAGAGTTTCCCTATTTTTTACCCAGTTTCCCAACTTTTGCTTTTTCAATGTCAGTGCTAGTCAAGAGATATTCCCGATAAGACAAATTTTCATTCTATTCAAAAACATTTTTTTGGGTTTGCTGTTGGCGAAAATGTCAAGGTCAAAGAAAGGTTGTACGTGAGGTTCGGCTATATTTCTTGATAACCGTACCAATTTTATGAATATATTTTAAAAGAAAATTAGTATATAAATATAACCTGCTGAGGAAATAATAAAATAAATTATAATTTACTCATCAAATCTTTAAAAAAATTACTTAAATCGTGTACGAGTGTCTAGCAGAAGCGGCGTACAACATTCATATTGAAAACTGAATGTCTTAAATTGTACAATTGGCAGCTTTGATGTACAGTATATATAAATACAAAGCTTCCATTCGTATGCAAATTTGAATCAGATGTGGCCAGCTCCGCCCGCCCCTACAGTCTTTCTCATATTATCAAATAGTGAACATCTACGTACAATCTTCTTATCTATTATTTCATCTTTTATTGTTTCTTTCTTTTCGCAAAACAACGTAAATATTCTAATAAAACAACAGCAATTTATTTATTTATTATTTACATTTTAGACCAGGGAAACGGGGCTTTCATAGCGCATATAAACTCCAAGCCAAGATTTTAGGTCAAGAAAGACCAAAAGCTTTCTAAGAATCGGACTGGGAGGCAGTATTATTATTATGGGCTATGGATACATAGTATAAATATAATAAAATATAAATGACGAGTAAACACGAATTCAAAGAACAAGAAAAACTAAAAACAGGAACAAAGTGGACCACAGAGAAAAGAAAAACAGCAGAAAAATGAAGGAATATTGGGCAAAGAGGAAGGCAGAAGAGGCAAGAAAGCGGCTGTTGAAATAAACGTGGTCCTAGAAGGCCGAAACGGAAAAATATAAATGATTCATACTTGGTGATATGAATGTTGTCAACAATTAAAACAAATTCGGCGTCTCTTCTTGCGATTGATACTTCGTGCCAGTTGAGGTCATCCAGTTTTAAACCTCTCGCTGTTGAAATCTCCGACTCGCCAGCGCCCAGGTTAATTCGAATCTGAAACAAGTACAGGAATGGTTTTAGGTGCTGTAGGAAATTTTGTATAAAAAAAAGACCTGACATCTCTTCCAGCATGTGTTACATGTGGTTTTTTAAATTAGCGGTTTCGTAATGTATGTTAAACAAAAAAAAAGTTTGTTTTTCGTTTATTTGTGTACATAAATTAGGGCAGTAAAGTTTAAAGACATTTGCAACGGAGGATATGACACAAGCACATGTTGAACTTTCTTTTTATCCTTTTTTTAATTTCTTTTTATTAAATACCAAAAAAACTTGCCAATAAATTACTTCCGTTTAGTTAGGTGTATAGATAAGAGATTCAGTGTTGTTTCCATAGATCATTTGACTGTTTATTCAAAAGGTGATATTTATTCGGGAATCCCCAACCATCTGTCAAATTCAGAGAATAGTTCCGGAGGAATCACACACCCTTTTCAAAGCAGGATTAGTTGTCTGTTTTAGTGTTCAAGAATGGGATAGACATTCTGTCAATGGAAAATGTCGTGCCTGATAAATTCCATTCCACGATTTCGCCGTTAATGAATAAACATGGATTGAATGAAATTTTGAGAGCCTGTGGGAAAAATCGCGATAAAACTAAGCCCATCACTACTTCATTCATTGGGAAAACTTTGTCAAAGTTTATGAAAATTCCGAGTCTATCACACTTTTAAAGGACTATTAATTTTCAAAGAATTCGATTAATTTAATGAATTTTAATAAAATCGTCTCAGTTCGTCTACACACTCTCTAACAATCTTTCTTCATCACACCTGTAGTGATGTCGTATAGAATATAATACAGCAAAATCTGATTCTCAACATTTTTACTTTCCACTGTTTTACTACTCTACCAAATCAGTGATCCAGATGTGAAAGTTGATCCTTCTCTTTAGGTATCAGGCTTCACCGGAAATTGATGAGAAAAGGATTTTAAAAGGGATAATGAAAGTTTTTTTATTATTTAAAGACATTAATTAAGACCTCTAAGAGGGCGGATGGGGAACAAAATTCAAGCAAAAAAAATTAAGCGAAATATCCAAGGCGGATTATCTTATAAAAAAGTCAATAGGAGAGAGTTGGCTAATGCGTGTTAAGAGTTATAGAACCAGAAATAAACAGGATGAACCCAAAGCACAATGAGTTTTGTTACTGGGTGTGGACTTAACTATAAAATGTTTAGCAATTTGGTCAGTTCGATTCAAATACAGGAATCAATACCATCGTCTTTAATAGTTTTAGAAAGGAAAGGTGATTGTAAAAATATGGGACTTGAAATGTTCGTATTGTGGACAGAAGGATGCATGAAACCAAATTCTGATGAAATGTGTTTTTAAAAGGAAAATTTAACCATTAAAGGAGTTCTGTATGGAACTGTAAATAAATAATAAATGAGAATCTAAAGCAGAGGTTCTCAAAGGTTGTGTCGTAGACCCCTTGCCATGTTTTTCGGTTTTGGGTAGGCCCCTACTTACCAGATATTGATTTTTGTCAATTTCTCACTGTAGTCAAGTAAATTTTTTATTTTATAGGTACTTCTATAAATACTGTATATGTCTTTATATTGTAAGGTGGTATAATGTAAGTAAATAGGTACTATCAGTGTATGTTGAGATCCCCTAAATTTCTTTCGCTGACGTAGACCCCTCGCAGGTTGTCATAGACTCCTGGGGGTCAATCTAGACCACTTTGGGAATCACCAATCTAAAGGCCCAAGGTCAGGGCTTCATAGAAAATGTAGAAAAAGAAGCCACAAAGACAAACATTTGAAAAGGGTCGAAATGAATTTTAACATAAGGAAAAAAAGCGTGACCAAGGATGAACTACAAGAACTAAACTAAATTGTGTTATTCCTTCGTAGGCATGTGCGTATTAGTAAGAAATCTTGGGAAAATGCACCCTGCTGCAATTATTACTATCTTTAAAATGAATTAACTATCAAATCAACAAATTTCTAAATAGTATAAATCCATATTACAATATTTTAATACTAAAAAAATTTGATAAATACACCCATACCTCGCTTTACGGCCTGGATACGTTCCACGAAACTTGGCCCTAAAGCGAAAAGCCGTATAACGAATCAAGTATTCTAATACAAATTCAGTGAGATTGGTTCCAAATTTGTTAAAAATGTAACAGGGTCTCTCTCTTTTAAATCAAAAATACATACATAACAACTACATAGATTTGTACATAAAATAATAACAGACCCCAAAACCAATAATAATCCACAAACAAAAATGAAACAACTTCATGTGACATAAAATATGTGTATGTATACATACATAATTTTTAAAAATGGCTTTGATCAGAAATAAAATTTGATGAAGAAATAAAAACCTGCAGATCACTGTCGTCATCATTTTTTGCTGGTAAGGATGGGCCTGACTTTAAAAAATTGTCCAACATTGTTCTTAGCTACGTTCGACATCAGGATCGTTTTCAAGGAGGATGTTCGAAGTAGGAAAAAGCTTTCGACAAAATTTTTGAGGTTAGCTGTTTGGATACAACAGGCTCTGTCTCTTCATCAAATGCCGGTTCCACTTGCACCTGAATGAGTTCCTCATATGAAAGAGGTTTCCTATCAACTTTAAGTAGGTGAAATACATGACGTTCGTTTAAACCTTCAAAGCCGAGATTATGTTCTGGATCCAAAATTTTTTGCCTAATTTCGGGAAGGAAATTAACTTCTGTACCAGTACTTTGACACATTTTGGACGTTATATCGAAACATTTTAGGCCGTATATCGAAAACGCCGTAAAGAGCGGCCGTATAGCGAGGTATGAGTGTATAAACTGATAAGAGTCATTTAATTTCACAACTGAATTTAAAATTTGTTTTATATTGAAAAAATCTTCTGATGGCTTTTGAAAGAGAGAAAAAAACGAGGAAAACTGAAATTTTCATTAGAAGAGTAATGCCTCAGTCTTTCAAATCCGAATTAAAAAGGAAATAATCGGTCATTGTTCTTTCTCTCTTGTTAGGTTATTATTCACTTCAAAGAAACGCTGAAAGTTACCATTTTAATTTCTCAAGCCAGCGGTTTGCAAACACCTCGCTGAATGCTTTTAGAAACCTCCCTTTTTTCCCGCATATTTCAAACAACGCGGAGGAGGAAAATGGTATCAAATTTATTTCTTAAAAACAAACAACCATAAACATTTCATTTGGTAAATTAATGTCTTAATAACGAACCAACTAAAATTTTCGTTTCCTCTAGTTAAAGTTAGTTGAGAATTTCGGTGAGAAATGGAAGGATCGGAAAATACACGAACGACAGCATGAGAAATCATTTAATTGTTTCCAGGGGTCAAATCTCGGGACGGACCGATTTGTCAAATTCATAATTATTCTCGAGTTTTCATCTTTATGACGTTCTAATTATTTTGTAAATTTCCCCGGATGGATGTAACGATGCAGGTAAAATTATCGATTAACGTGTCCAGTTATCGATTACTTATTTTCTCGTTTTTAATTATAACTTTAAAAGTTTCAAATAAAGTGAATTCAAAAAATAAAAAATTTCTCATACAAAAGGGAATTTTTATAATTAAAATTGTTTTCCCAGTTTCCTGAGGTATAAAACCCAGCAAACGACCTACAATAAAAAATTAGAAGTTGGGAGATAAAAGGAAATTAGAGAAATTTTTTGTGGGTGTTCGACCTCTGCTGAAATGAACCCTGAATAAAATAGAGGTCTTGGGGAAAACATGTTATAGGGGATTCTATCTATAATAAATTAGTTTGTCATCAGATTTATACTATAAGGTACTCAAACTGCGACCTACCAAGTTATACTGAGTGGCCCAGTGGAAACCGATTGAGTGAAAATATGTGAAAGGTCGATTGCTCATTGTTAAGTCTTAAATTCTAGATACATAGTGACTGACGAAAATGTTCGTGCCTGTCCTCAGAAACTGGTAACATTGTTTGCCTCAACATATTTTATAAGGCGATATACGAAAAAGCATACCAAAACAGACTGAAACATGTACATTCAGATGATGTCCTGAAGATAGACTGTATGCCTCAAAAACCAGACTTGTAAAAGCTGCTTTTTGGTAAGTCGTGTGGTCCAGTTGCAATGGTCACAATGGGAATTGGCCCGGGAACGAAAAAGCTTGAGTACCAATGGGCTAAATAATTTCTACAGTAATCGTGAACCTTATCTACCTTTGAGTGTGCAATATTTATGAAAGAAACCCCCTCCTAAAAGACTGCATTGCTTAGTAACACAATGTTTACTGAATGTAAAATGGCTGTTGATGCTCTTATCTCTACAACAACTAACTTAACACACACTTTTTAGGAATTCTCGAAAACAAATTTACAATTTGCATATAATGGACTGTATACCTCGAAAACCGGACTTGTAAAAGCTGCTTTTCTGTATGTAGTGTGGCCCAGTCACAATGGAAATTTGGCCCGGAAGGAAAAAGCTTGAGTACCAAGGCTATAAGCAGTCAAAACACTGCTAACTTAAAAAATAAGCAAAATGATTGTTCCTCAGCAGAGTTAATTGATTTATTTTGTTTAATATTAAGTTCTTGCCCTTTCGACATTTCTAATAAACGCCGCCTACAACTTCTGATATAAAGGTCTTTATCGAAATTCAAATATGTAAAATTAAGCAATACTTTAATGAAGTCCATTATAATTTTTTAAATAAATGATTTAAGTTTATTAACAAAAATTGACCTAAAAGCTTTCGAATTAGTTTGACCTTGTGTTATTGATTTCTTACCTTTAATTTGCCGAATTCCAGTCGAATTATGCAGTAATCAGTTCGTCCGGCGACGAGCAGAAGGAAGGAATCGGATCTTTTAGTTTTAAAGCGAAAATGAATGTCGGTCGTGCTTCTCGCATCTTGAAGTGGGACATGAATGTAACTGGAGCCGTAGAAAGACGCTGAAAGAAAAATATCGAGTTTCAGGATTAGGAAAGAATTTCGCTTTGAATCAGGTTTAACTTTTATTTCCTCCACACATACACCAGATATATGTATTATTAAAGAACACTCTGGAAAATGTATTCTAGTTAATAATAAACAATGCAGGAAACTTCTTCATATTTTCACTCCAAGTTTGAAGATTCTCAGATTTTTAATTATTCATTAATGCCTGTACCAACTTTTCCGGGGAAACTTTGAACCGCGTGAAGAACATTAGACAAAAAATTTTCTTTTCTTTAACTCTGAGCAAATATTGCTAACTTTTAACATGTTTCACGCTTAGAGAAAATCTTTCCTTTATGTCACGATGGAAAAGGTTGCTGACCAAAAATTAAAAATAACCTTTTAAAAAATATTTATTTTCTTCAAAGGAAAATTCTTTACACTCGAAAAACTAACATTTCCTGGATTCAAGCCAGGGAGAAGGGAGTATACTTTCGAATTCCTGAAATTTTTTTAATTTTTCAAAACGGGTTTCGCGGTTTTCTTTGTAATTTAAATTTGATCTCTCTCCCCCGATCCTTCTGAGATTTTTAGAAAATGTTAAAAACAAATTAATAGATTCTTCGCATTCAAGAGAGATTTCTTTAAGAGCATGAAATGCAATGCGAATTCGATATCGAATTCATGTTCAAAATTTATGTTTTCACTTTGTTGATTTTTCTACTTAATCCTATACTGTACTTATATTGTAAAGATCGGTTATATATGAATTTATAGTTTTCCTGTTTATTTTTGGGTATCAAAATTTCATTATAGTGATACCATACGGCACTCTATAGTTTCTAATCATTCCTGACTACCCTTTTCTTCTATAACAAAGGCTTTCCTATTTTCTCGTTAATCGATTTAAAATCTTCTATGAAATTTGTCGGAATTCGGTGAATTAGTGACACAAAACATACCAATTCTAGGTAACATAAACTTATTTAAATAAAAAATATGTGAAAGAATATCTACAAAAAATAGCGCGGTCGTTCTGATAGTTGTTTGAGTTACTTCGCCGAGCCGTTATAGCGCACAATGACTGCCAGTTGGTTCTATTTATATGATTCGGTGAGCAAACTAGGGGCCGCCAAATTTTTATAAATTTCGAATTTATCGCCAAACATGGATGAGATAAGTAGAAACTTGCAGCCTTATACATCTCATTAAAAGGCAATTCTACTAATTTTTATGTTTGATGATGTCTTTAACATGAAAGAAATGCACGAACTATACATCGTATTTGTGAACATCTACCTCAAGGGATCGCCAAAATTTTTCTCTCTACTGAAAGAGTCGCAGTTGAAAAAAGTATGCACACCACTGGTTCCTACAAATCTGAGCGCGTCTTCATATAAGCCCCTGCGTGCTTGTGATTTGTTTGTAACAAGCCTGAGCGTGGTCCTTGATGGCCACAAAACTCATCAACAACATCCTTCTCACTTGATGGCAAGAGGTAGTCTATTGACTTGATTGTGTACACTAACTGCCTTTATTTCAGTGGTGCCAATCTAACTGATTATTGAGACCACAGTTATACATTAGAACAAGATCAAGGACTCACTGGACATCTAAACACTCCCTCCTACTATACCAACTCGCTGGTGTTAAATAAAAGAAACTATTCACAGCAAAATTAACCTAAAACTGTAAACCTTATCTCAAGTTATACGGGCAACACTACTTAAACAACACTCTCTCTATAGAATCCACGTCATACTCCTGCAGATGGGAAACAAAAAGCCGAAGAAAACTCTCTAACCTCCAATTATTAATTAACTAAGGCCTAAAATTTCAATTTGGTCTCCGAGAATCTATCTATAATTTGATCTTTTACATTTGAACTTTGAAACTTAACAAAGAAAACTTCATAAATCGCGAAATTGTTTGAATGTTATCGACAAAAATCTTAATTATTCGTTAAGTTGTGATTAGTCAAAGTCATTCATTTTAACAACTTAAATGTTACGAGCAAGAAATAAATTACCCCATCGTCAATCGTTAAAAACTTGGGTTTTACTTTTTATGTGAGGCTTTCAATTCTTTTATTATTTCTTTTAACGTGGAAAAATTTCTTAGAAAATTTTCTGCTTCTTTAATAATAATTTATGACTTTTCCCGTTGAGCTTAAGTAAAATTTAATTATAATACATGTACTGTGAATGATACGCTCTTTTCGGAATCAACAGTTTTGGAAAACGGAATAAAGAGAAAATTAAACAAAAAGAATTTTTTTTTGTTGTAGCCGGAAGATAAAAAATCTAATGAGATTTCAAGCCGCTATTTATTTAATAATATTTTACAAATTTCGTTTTATACTTTTATATTTTGGATTTTTGAATCCAAGGAAAAAAAATTTTAAACAATAAAGTATTCAAATTAACGGGATTGAAGTTGTTGGTGAATACTAAAGTTGAGGATCTGTTTCATTAAAAAATTTTTTTTTTGAATTGTTGTAAAAATGGGGAATTTGAGAGGTCACTAATAAGGGGATGGTTAATGATTGGTTTTAAAACAAATTTTTCTTTTATTTCTTTCGGATTTCGGAAAAGATCTGGTACAGTAAAGAAGGAAATGTCAGATTTTCTTTTGACTGGATCGATCCTTCCGCAGCATCCTTTTTCGATGACTATCAACGTCTCAAAAATACAAGCCTCTAGCTTAGAGGTTCTCAAACTTTTTGTGTAGTAGACCCCTTGTAATGTTTTTCGGTTTTGTGTAGACCCCCTACTGATTTTTAAATTTCTCCCTGTAGTCAAGCAAATTTTTTATTTTAGAGGTACTTCTATAAATAATGTATATGTTGTTATAACATAGTATAATATAAGTGAATAAATTATCACTGTATGTTGATATTCACTATCGTGGACTTCATTTTCATTCATGGGCCTCTACATTTTTGGCTGACTTAGACCCTTCAGGTTGTCATAGATCTCTGGGGGTTGATATAGACCAGGGATGGCGAACCTTTTTGTGTCCGTGCCACAAAGTCATAAAAATTCTTTTTAAATAGGTGCTACAATAAAATTTCATCCAAAGTTAGCGTGGTGAAAACTATCTAAGTATAAATAAATAAACAAAAAAATTCTTCTTAAACAATTTTATAATCCCCATCTTTATATACTTGGAGAGAATCCATGTAATATTTAATACTAAAGGGCGACCTTGACGGTTGTAGATATCTTACTAAGATGTCTATATACTACAAATTTATGTACTAAATTATAAATTTGGTAATGAATAATGTTGAATTACTATCGTGGAATAATTTTCATTTCATGGGCCATAAATTTTCCGCTGACCATTTGTGGCGTGACCTCTGGGGTCGATATGGACCACTCTGGGAACTTCTGCTCTAGCTGAATAACATGCTTCTGTTAGCCTCACTCAACTACTTCTCCATCTTTCTTCTTTATTACTTCTGCTGTTTTCCTGTATTCTCATTTCCGTCTCTCTCTCTACCTAATTAGCATTTTTATCAAGTTACAATTTCCTTCTACCCTTCCTCATATCTCTACCTAATTAAATTCACATTTTCTTCCTTCATCAACCCTTAGATCTAAGGCTCCGAAGGCCTCTAAACCTACAAACAATACGTCGTCTCACCTTTGTCATTCATCGAAGTATATTAGAAGACAAAGACCTTTGTTTCAAATTTTTACTTCTTTGTTGGGATATTGTAAATTTTTGAAAATTAAACTTTTTTATTGTCAACTAAACTTTTGAACTTTAAAAGCACCAAGAATGAATTCAGTTATGTGTTACACTAATATGAGATTCAAATGAAGATGGTTCTCAAGGGGATACAGAAGAAAAATTAATTCTACAATATTTTAAAAACCTGTCTCAAAGAATTCAAAACTGAAGTAAAAGCTTTTTTAAGTGTAACATAAAATTTGCCGTCGCAGCAGTGGAATATATTAAGCACCACATTATTGTTCTTCTACCATAAAAAATAAATGGTATCCAGGAAAATAAAACCTCAGAGAATTTTTTTTTTGCTCCAAGGCTATTTTTATTCAAGCTTTATCCCAGGTATTCTAATATGAAAAGTTAGACTTAAGTAGAAAATTTTCAAAAGCTTTTCATATGTAAAATTGTGAGGAAGAAAGAATGTCGCCTCTGCGATTTACTTGACATTTGACCTTGAGCTTGTGAAAAAATTTAAGCTTCGGATAAAAAAGAGTACAGAGTAACGAACCAGGTTTAAGGATATTGTTGTTAATACATAGAATTTAAAAGTACCAATTATCCGTCCTTTTATCTTATCTACTGATCCTTTTTTATTTTATTCACTTTGTGTTTTCTACTTTATCCACTTTTGGATTTGTATATTTTCTGTGTCTATGCTATTTTATCTACTTATTCATTGACCTAGTTTATTTTTTAGCTTACATATCTTTGATTATTTATCTACTCCTTCTCCATCTGCTTGTTTAACAGTCTGTTTTATTTTATTTGACTATCAATTTATAGAATAACCTTCTTCTGCAGTTTCTATCCACCGAACTGAGACTTTAGAGAATTTTAAACTTCCAGATATCTTAACGCTTATAGGCTACATCTATTTACATCCAGTCCTAGACTGCTTACAATCTTTATTCTGTTTTGATTCAAAGTTATCGTTTTTATTTCTCATATTGTAAGCATGTAATACGCTACGGCTTTCGAGGGAAAATTATATAATATATAGTATATATGGTTGAGTTGATGCTGACCATAACACTGGAAAAGAGGGGAGACGTTCGAGATGTGCCCTACCGCCGAATACTCAAGATTGTGTGGACCGACAGGGTCAAGAACAGCGAAGTCTTACGCCGAATGGACAAAGAGAGAAGTTCTCATTTGCATCAAACGACAGAAACTTCAGTACTTCGGCCACGTGACCGGAAATGGGAAATACCGGCTCCTTCGATTAATTATGGAAGGAAAAAGGCGACCTGGCAGGCAATAGATCTCGTGGCTGAAGAATCTGCGGGAGTGGTTCCAGTTGGACTCTGCATCCCCGTTCCGTGCAGCTGCCTCCAGGGTAGTGGTTAGCGTAATGATTTCCAATCTCCGGGATAGGAAGAAGAAGAAGTTGAGTTTTAACCCCTTTTTACCCTTTTTTGGGTTACAACAGGATACGAAAGGAGGATTTGTACTCAAGACTATAACTTCTTAGTCTCACATTTAACCACCACACCACACACCTCCCAAAAAATAATATATAATATACATTTTATAATAAACTGACTCTCACAGTGTCTAAATTTTTTCAAAATAGCTAAAAAATTTTTACTAAAAAAATCTGTAGGGTTCTGAACTGAGGACTGTAACTCTAAGAAAAGTCTTTACTCCACAACTTAAATACACTTCAGAAATCCAAGAACCAGGCGATAAAGCAATTAAACTAGTCAAGATAAGTTCTAACTATCCAACCACTCCTCTCTGTTTTCCAATAACCCAGTTTTGAAAACTCCATCAAAAACTTTCAAGTACGAAAGAAATTTTTTAACATTTTTCAAAACACCTTAGAAAATCCGGGAAATTCGTTAAAGTTCATTTCCCCCAAAATTATCACACGTAGGAAAAGGTGAGATGAAAACAAAATATTCTCCGAGAGTCGATAAATCAAATTTTTCACATTCGCAGCTTTCTTTTAATACAATTCGCCATCCCCGCAATACGATTATTAGATCAATTCTGTCGTATCCAAGTAAACATGTTGGTACTGAAAGTAGGAATGCCTGGGAGGGATAAACGAAAACTGTTTCTGACCGAGGATGTTGAATAAATGTCAGATCATACTCCAGGCTGTTAGGACAAAAGAACAAAATCCTTTTTTGTTTCCTTTTTTTGAGATGATACCTTTGAAGGATGAAAGATAGGAAAAGAGAACACAAAATCAACAGGAAAAAAAGCTACAAAACAAATGAAACGACTTAAAAAGATGCTCTAAAAAGAAGAAAAAAGTAATTTTTAAGAAATAAAAAGAATATTTTTGTTAAGAAAATTAAAAGTATTTTCTTGTAAAACATTGAAAGTCACTTTAAAAATTCTAAATTTGAAGAAGTAAGCATTTTCTGATTTTTTTGTTTTCTTTTTATCTGATTCAAAGATTGTAAAGTAAGTCTAACCTACTTCTCACGACCCTGCTTTTTTAATTAATTAATTTATTTAGTATAATAATAATATATTTACTGACATTTCTTACAATATAAGAACTGTGAGATGAGATGATTAAAAAACTCTATCTTCACCAGAAATACGTTTATTGATAAATAAACTGATTGTGTACATAAAAGCGTTTCACTCCGACACTGAATAACTGCCAACCGAATAACTGCAAAACTCAAACTCAAACTGAATACCTGGCGATGAGTGACCTGTTTATATACCTTCACCTAAGCTAAGAATAGTCTCGAAGTTCTCAGAAACCTGTACTAGAACTCTCTCGAACTTTACTGAAGCTTGTCTTCCCATAATATGGGAAAGAGTTCTCGGTGATTCGAGGCCATTCTAACCTTTTCCTTTTGTCCTGTCGCTGACTGCGCCGCATTTTGTTTTTATTTTTATTCGAAATATTTTTGTTTAGCGGCTTAGGTCGCGACACTTTTTATTTGGTCGCCACAAGAACAATCAACCGAGTAATTTTCCTTGTGAGTAGAACTTCTAGGAATGAGGCCAGGTTTGCTATTTGCTTCCGATCTCCGTAAAATCTGTGATTCCATCCGTTATGCTCCATTTCCTTCTTGCTTCACAGGAAAACCAATGCAGGGGTCCTTCCACTCCGCCGCAGAGTACACAGGTTCTGTTCCCTTTCTGGTCGCTTAAGGCTTTCCACAGTTCTGTACCCAATGCTATGGCTCTTCCTTCACCACGTTTTAATGCCCTTGGTCGTCTCTGCCTAATATTCTAATTGCTTCTAAACTTCTTTCTCCATTATTTCTTTTATTGTCTCTTCTTGATCTTATCTTCTCTTAAATTTGGTTCTTTATCTTTTTCGTACTGATTTGATTTAGGTCTAGATCTTTTGTCTTTTCTTTCACTCTCTTGCCAGAATCTCCAACTTCTTTTTTTTCTATGTCTTCTATTATCTGTTTTACAAGCTTCTTCTCTTCATCTATCTTGCTTCTTACGTGGTAACTTATCTGTCTTATTTCAGCTTTTTAGGCTTGCTAACCCGGAAGTATTTTCTTTTTACTCCTAAAACTTCCCTTCCAAGCCCTTTGACTATTACATCTAAAACTTTGGCGTTCTGGTCATCATACCAAACTTCTGCTCCATATATTACTGCGGGTTCCTACATACTAATAAATGTCTTGGCGACCATTTTTGTGGGATTGAAATCATACTTGTATAAAAATCCTCTACAGTCCATCAACATCCTCTTCCCCTATTTAGTATAAAATCACTAAAATCTTTATTAATAAGCCCTTAATACATATGACACGGTTACAACGTCTAGCAATGGGTCCATAATAACATTTAAAAGGATGGAAAATGCTCTGAGAGAAAACTAAATCTTATTAGAAAGGAAGAATTATAAGAAATTCTCGGAATAAGACTTACTCGAAAACGTCTAGAATGAATCAAAACGGATAATAAATGTTTCTGTGAAATTAAGACCGGAATCGAGATTGAGAATGAAAATGAAGCAGATAATGTGCTCGAAAGTTAGATTAAAACCTTGTATTTTGGTCTTAAGTCTAGGCTTATGGCGAAATCGAATTTAAGATTTATGTTTAATGGAAAACAGAGCGAAGCTTTAATTCGACTCTTGTAAGTGTTACATGTAAATTCTGAGTGCAAGGAATGCACCTTAAGTTTTTACAATGGAAATCTTCGGTTACAACTAGATTTACGGTTACTGATTACAGGATTAAAATTAGGTAGTTATAGCCGGCGAACATTGCTCGTTTTAAGACTTTGTTCATTGTCTGATCATCGATTTCCCATAGAATTTTATGCGACTTTGATTATTCGTTTGAGAAATCCAAAAAGTAAATTAAAATCACTATCATTATAGCCTACGTTTGTTTATCAAATGGTTCTTCTTCCGTTTGTAAGACGTTATGCAAATTGTAATTTTGTTTTCGAGAATTTCTAAATAGTGTATATTAAGTTAGTTGTTGTAGAGATAAGAGCATCAACAGCCATTTTACATGACTGTAAACATTGTGTTACTAAGCAATGCAGTCTTTTAGGAGGGATTTCTTTCATAAATATTGCACACTCAAAGGCAGATAAGGTTCGCGATTACTAACCCATTGGTACTCAAGCTTTTCTTTCTCGGGCCAAATTCCCATTGTGACCATTATAACGACCACGCGACTTACCCAAAAGAAGATTTTACAAGTCCATGCATACAGTATACCCTCAGGGCATCATCTGCATGTACATCTGTCAGTCTGTTTTCGTCTGTAGTTTCTGTATATACCTTATAAATATGGGTTGAGACAAACAATTTTAGCAGTTTTTGAGCACAGGCCCGAACATTTTTGTACTGGTCAGGCACTATGTTCCAGAATTCAGACCTAACAATGAGCAATCGACCTCTCACAAATTTTCACTGAATCGGTTTCCACTGGGCCACTCAGTAGAGCTTGGTGGGCCGCATGTGAACCGCGTTTGAGTACCAAGGATTTAGCCCAAGGGTAACACGTAGCTCGCCAAGCGTTTCTCAAGTTGAATTTGTTTTATCCCCTTTCTCCCATCAATATATATTGTTATCAAATTAATTATAATAAAATAGTAGTATATACTAAACCGAAAACCATTTTTTGTGACGGCGACTTGTTCAAATATGCAATACAAATGCCCCGGTGTTCTGTGCTTGTTAGTATTTGCTCCTGTCACAGTCAGACTTCATCAGCAATTTCAGCAATTTTGGTGTTTTTTGAAAGACGCGAGTGCAATATTATTGTCAAAAATAATATCAGAGTTTTTTTTATATTAAAAATTAAGTTTTCCCACAAATTTGTGCAGCCCTTATGCTCTAGTTCCGAGGTCCACCAAACAAAATTTTAAAAGCTAAATTGGCCCATTGATCAAACCAAAAAGGTCGCTCACCCATGATTTAGCCCATCAATCTGATCACGATTAACATTCCGCTTTTCAAAAGACCTTTTAATATAATACTAACTGTTGAAAGTGATTTTATCTGATTAAAAAATGAAAATCTCATTATGTACCTGCTTACTAATTAATTTAATACTAATTAAGTTAATTAATTGAAAAATGTGAACTTTTTAATAGAGGCTGACTAACTTTAATTTATGAATAACTAATTGGAAGACCATCCTTTATACAAAAATTAATATTAACTGAGAGAGTAACGAGAATGAAGTAACGTTATAATGTTATTTAAAATATAGCAAAATGTTATTTATTTAAATAGTTAATCTCCAAAACATTTTGAATGAGCCAAATCGGTTCAGCTCAACCATTATCAACCACTGATGTCATTTGTACTGATATCATTTTGTTGACTATTCAGTAGAGCTCTCAATATTTGTTTCGAAAACAGTTTAGTGTGCTTTCTGGCAAAAACTTATGTAACGACTTGGTTGTTTAGGTGTTTTAAAAATATCGCCTCCTCACAAGAAAAGCGATTAAAAAAAGACTTAACTTTAAGAGAGAAAATAAGAGAAAGAAGAGCTTTTAAGTTGTATAAATGTTTTCTTCTTCATTCCAGGGCTGGAGCGATTAAGTGAAAGTTGTATCTAATTTCAACGGTGTGTTTGAAGCCGGAAAAGAAGACTGCCAAGGCACTTTGGCAAAGAAAAGATTATATATTATCTGGGTTCTTCCGTTTCATACTCTTTTTATTACTTTTTCCCCTCATTCACATTAAAGACTTCTTAAAAAGTTTCTTCTCTTCATTGCTTAAAATAATTTTTGCACAACTTTCGTCAATTTTAGAACGACCACTTTTTAAAGTTCAGTAAACTATGAAAGTATAAAGTCGTGCTGATGGTAAAAAGCACTAAAAGGAAGAAAGAAAAAATTTTTATATGCCTCGATTTCTAAAAGATCTAATAAATGATATCGACTCTGAATGGAGGAATTTTACTAAAAGCTGATGCTTTTAATAGCTCGATTGATTACTTTTTCATATCACACGAAAAAACAGAATCAGTTAAATCTTGTGATATAAAATATTTCCTTTACTACTTTCCAGAACACTAAGATTAGTGGAAGTAATTGAAAGGAAGAGAAACGGTGACTATGTATGAGGTTTTAGTTTTTTAGTATAACGCAGAAGGTGTCTTCCGGAATTTCGAGAAGAGTGGATAATTATTAGTGAACAGTCATTAGTAGGTTGTTATGTCAATTATTTCTTTTTTCTTGTCAACTACAATCTATGAGACATTTTGTAGTTGGTTTGGATTTAGGAGCTATCCAGGGAGCAGACCAGTGTCTCAACCCCAGGAGTAGGATAACAGGATGCGACTGGAAGAGTAGTTTAACGATGAGATAAGAGTAGGGATAAAAGGTAGTGTGGTAATGGGAAGAAGTAGAAATAATGAGAAATAGAATAGGTTAAAGGAATCAGAAAAAGGAGAAGAAAAGGAAAGGAAAGAAGAACAACATGATGACAATAGAGTAGAAGAAAGAAGTAATAGATACAGTAGGAAAGGAATAAAGTAAGAAAATAATAGAAGAAGAGGAAGTAAAGAAGAAAGGTGGAAGGGAGTAGAGGGGTGATGTTATGGGAAGCGTGTTGTGGAGTCCAGGAGTTTGTGTCTCTTGAGGCGTCGTTGGTCGTATGGTTCGTCAAGAAGGGATGATGCTGAAGGATTGGGATGAACTGCCAGTCGGAGGAAGAATCTGGCGATTTCCTCCTCCACAAAGGGAAACACCAGGTCCATGCGGATGATGGAATGCCAATTATAAGTGTGAATTATATGTTGTAAATATCATATCAGTAATGCAGTCATATAATAATATTGTTAAGATTTTCGTGGCCGTTCACGGTGTAGTTGATATTTCTAAACGGTCACTTCAAACACTGCAAGACACGACACGCACACAAACGAATCGAATTTACAGCAAAGAAAAGCCGATAAAAAAACATCAAACGTTTAGTAATAACTACTACAGTAGTCAGTTACTACTGATAATGACAACAGCTCGAAGCGTTTGGTGTTTTTTTATCGGCTTTTTTCGCTGTAAATTCGTTTCGTTTGGGTGCGTGTCATGGCTTGAAGTGTTTGAAGTGACCGTTTAGAAATAGCTATTATGTTGCTTGTGAAAAAACCAAAAAACTTTATTTATATTGTCGGAACCAGGTTGTGTCGTTGTAGATGAACGAATGATGGACAACACTAATTCCGAACGTATATTGATATATAAAATATTATTATAACTACAATTTAGAATCAAAATGGAAAATGCAAGGATCCTGATAGTGCGTAGCTCCGGGACTGAATGAATTTAGCTTCGGTTGTCGACTGCTTCATTTCACTGCACCCATTCCGGAATTACGAATGTGGCGAACGCCACAATATATATGTAGTGACCGAGGTTACTCACCGGTCAAAGTTTGGTGTTGTTAAAAATAACTGAAACAGTAGTGGTTGGACTCTGATTTGATCATCGAGGGATGTTAAGCAGAAGGAATGTTTATCATAATTGACAGAGGATTACTAACAAGTATCTTTAACCCAAAACTGGTGACAAGTCTAGACACAATAGATGTTTGTCACAAGGGTCATCGATGGTCGTAGTCAGTCTCTCAAGAAGTTCAGTTGAGGTTACACACTTGAGGAAGTCTGTTGTGTTCAGAGAACAGAGTAAGACGGTTATAGTCACAGTCGATTAGTTGGTTAGTCAAACAGTCAGTAAGACAGAAAGGTTTAAGAATACCCAGGAGTCCTGATGTTGTATAAACTTAGAGAAAGAAAATAAAGTTTTTGCAAAGAAGGAAGTCTGCTACTTATTAACAACCAGAATCCCTACCATACCATTACATATTTTGGTGTCAGAAGTAGTAGCAAGCAGTCCACCAGTCAATTCATTACATAATTCATAATGTAGTCATCTGTTCTGAATACAATCAATCACTAATTACAGGTCAACAGGAAACCTACAGTCGAGTAGCTTAAAACAGAGCTCAGGTTGAGAGTTATCACTTGACCAGTAATCATGATCAATAAGTTTGTATCAATTTAATACAATCAATTACCACCAAAGAGGAAAAGCAACTTACAGTGACAGAGATAAAAATGGTGAAGGATGACTAGACTGGATAAAATTTGAAAGAAATATGTCGGATGTCGAGATCATATTACAATTGTCGAATTTATCATATATATAACATCCAATAACTATTATATAACTTCGATAAGTAATTTGTTTCATACCTAACACACACCTATAGAAAGAATTTATTCACAATTAAAGCACAAACCGTAATAATTTATGCAAGGATTCAAATTACACTAAGTCCTACTAGTAAGATAAAAGCAAAAAGAAAAAAAATTGAGAAGGGCGTGGTTCGAACAACACAATCCACAACCTGAGGAAAAATCAAATAATTTTTTTAATTACTAATTACGACTAAAAAATTATCATTTCTCGTAAATAAAATATTAATCCGTCCATCCCATTTCTTCGATAAGAAGAACTTAACAAAATCTACGAACAACTTTTTTATTATACCTAATCATTCTTTATTAAAAAGAAAGAAAATCCAGCTTCGTGCAATATGTAATATCGAGCTTTTTAATTGGGTAAAAGAAAAATTTAATTTCTCACCAAAAAACCTTTTTCTTGTTCTTCCTATTTTCCAGATTAAAAAAAAAGGTGAGGAAAGGAAAAGAGAATAATTAATTCAAAGAAAAAAGCAATATTGTCACGAAAATTTCTGATATAACTTATACTCGCAGGTTTTTTACTCGAAAGAGGAAACTTTTTAACTTTTCTTATCTCTTTTTTATTATTAATACAAACAAAAAGCAAATAAACAAAGAATAAACTTCCTTGTGGTCATTAAAAATGTCATCACCGCATTCACTTTTTATTATTATCATTATTTTATCTAAACTGTGTGAAGGCGGGTGTTGCACTGTTGATTTGTTAAGTTCTTAGAGAAGTTAAATTGACAATAATTATTAGGTCAATTGTACATGACTTTCGCTTTCGTTTAGGCATTTTGCTTAAGATGTTTAAACGAATAGTTGATTCCATAAATAATGCACAGATACACGAAGGAATTATTTCATAAATAATGTACACTTTTTGGAAGGATTCGTTCAATTTATAGGTCTTATTAGACCTGCGTGAACCAGTCTGTTTTAGTTTTCTCGGTCGGATACTTTGACTGTCCGATTCGATAACCTACTTATCGAGCTAAATAGCCGTAGAATCGGATTCTTCAGTTATTCTAGATATGGTGACTCGAGGATAAGGTACATTATCATGATATCAGTTACAATTACAGTATTTATATACTACACTATGACGTCCGAAGGTCTAATGCAAATTTTTTTGTGTTGGTGCCGGTGGAACTGACTCTCGTGCTGAGTCTCCCGAGTACTGAGTACCAATATTTTACATTCCCAACATATGAACTTCAGTGGTAATCGTCCATGTGTGTAAATAAGTATAAGATCGCATACGCATATGTGTTTGTGAAATATTGCATGGCACCACCGTGGGGTCACCGTATTTATGATCCCACAGTAGGGCCAGTGGACGTCACAGTTGTAATTTCAGTTTTAATTTCGTTTTTCATCTTTGTCTACAATGAGATAAAAGAGAAGATTCGAACTTACGACCATAACTATATAGTTGGGTGGGGTAAGAAACTAAAACTTAAAAAATGACCGAAGGAATTCAACAATTGTGTAATGGTTCGGGCGGGCAATTAGTGCCCGAAGTGCCATTTATTATGATAAATATGGATAAGGGTTTTGAGCCCCTTGTTTGGGTTATCCTCAACAGTCCATAGGTGTTGAGTCAGTCGTGAGGCAACCATAAATAAGGGTTGTTTATATGACTGAATAAGGGATAACTCGGTGATGAAGGATATAATATGCCTTCATCAGCAAGAGATACAAGTGACCCTCAATAAACCCTTTGTTCAGAACTTAGAAGGAAAGGATAAGATAATACTATATGGTATCAAGGATGAGAAAACAAGTGGTAATAACGCCTTGAGCCAAGATAGGGAAAAACTAGAGAGTCAGTCTTAGAGTAGACTCGGAAGAAAAAGGTCCAAATCAAGAGCGAGAGTAAGGAAAACCAGCTGAGAAAAGGCTGAAGAGGGCAAGAATTAAGGGCATCTATAAAGCTGGCGAAAGGGTAGAAAGTGAAATAATAAAAAAAAGTTGAAAAGAAAAGAAGAAAGTCTACGTCATTTGCCTATCCCGATCAGCAGTCCAAGTTCCTTTCACTACAATTGCCCTAAACCCCACAGAGCAATCCACAAATGTCCTGGTTCATACTCCAATCTTACACCGAAGCAGACTTCCAACCGTCTTACTCGAGCCGAGGACTGATCAAGATTGAATTCCCGAGAACTCAACAAAAACCAACCAAAAACTAATTTCTAAAAATAGCATAATTCGCAGAAACCCAGACATTCACCTAATTCTCTTCACCGTCTCGCCGCCCAGACAGCGCCAGGGGATGCAGGGTTTCTACGAATCACTATTGCCGTTCGACTTGCTCGAACATGTGCTTTAACCACAGACCCAATTTCAGTCATTAGATCCCACCAACAATCCCACACGCCAATTCCAAAACTAATGAATCACATGAACCTAGACCAGTCAAATCCTCGTATAAGAGCATGTGCACCTCTGTTGGTTTCATCTTTACATTTTTTATTAGTATTACTATTTGTTATACTTGAAAACGTCACCGTTTTATGGCTAACATTTATTTGTTTTCTGTAATGTCCCCAATTCTCTCTTCACCCATCTCAAAATAATTTAAAATACCAATTATTCATCCCGATTTTTCAGGTCTCCTTTACAATTTTCCCGATCGTTAAACTTTCATCTCTGAAAATTGAATTGGTATTCACAAAATAACAAAATTCCCGCTCGTAAAAATAATATATTTTAATATAAGAAAACAATAAAAAAAATGATATCTATCTATGTCATTCAAGGAAAAGTTTGACCGAATAATGTTAAAAGATTTGCTTCGTTCACAAAAAAAAGGAAAAAATCTTTAAATGGTGACAAACACTTATGGCGTGCAGAAAGGAAACAACTTTGACAGGGCTTGGAGCTAAAGGAAGAAGAATGGAGAGAAGAAGGGAAAGAAGAAGCGAGAAAGAAAGAGACAGGGAATCTGATCAATAAGATACAATATACGCGCTTTGGACAATTTTGGACAATTATATTCCGGTTGTAAATTTCCCTTTTCACAATCACAAAAACTTGCTTGTTTTCAAACTTTCACTAAACCAGTTTTTATAATTTTTTTTTGTATTTATAAATAACTGTTTGATATATAAAAATATATTTATCTGGTTTCCCATTTATTTATTTTTTGTAACATTATCGCACAATCGTGTTGACGGGAGAAACTAAAATATGTTAAAACACTTCTCTTGATACACAAAAAAATCTGTTGTTAACAAAAACCAAGTCAGCTACCAAAAAACAGAACAAAATTTGGGGGAAATATGAGTATAACACAACTACAATTGTTTGGAAGTGTGAGGTCATTGGCCGATAAGTCATCCCAGTGGGTTGGAAAACCCAACACAACAACACCCACAGGTTTAAGAGTCTTATATGAGGTGGTGTGTCCATGTCGTCAGTTTCTAGAAACAAAACGGTACCACCTCCGCAAAAAATTCTATTTATAGCTGTATACTAGCCGCAAGTTGTAGTTAACTGGGACACAAAAAAATCGTTAAACTCAAAATTTTTAAAATTTCATTTTCTTATTCTCATAATAACGGTTTCGAAGATTTCCAAACAAATAATTCATCGACTGAAACCGCTGATAATTTTTCCTAACAAAAAAAAGATGATATCTAAAAACCTTTTTATTATTTTCTCGAGAATTTCGGTTTTCAAATTCAAAATGGAACTTTTTTTCCCACCTCCAGAATAAGAAGAAAATTTTGCTGAAATCAGTTTGGGAATTTGACAACGTATTTGAAAGGAAAACGTCAATGTAAGTTTGAGGGTAAAAAAGTTTTCGTGACAGAAAAATCGTTGGGTTCTTACTTTTTCTGATTTGAAAAGGAGGTTCAAGATTCAGATTTTTGCTCCACCGGAGGAGATTTGGAAGTAAGTTCAAACGAAAGCCGTCAAGCCTGTAATTGAATTACAAGGAAAGTTTTCTCTTTCCCCAGTCTTAGCGGCACCGCACAAAAACACCCAAATTTATTATCACCTTACTTTTGCTTCACATGCAGAATTGAATTCGATTAAAGTCTTCTTACGAAATTCCTCGACTATTTTCCTTTTACGATTTGTTTTAAAGGCGGTTTCACTTGTTTCGCGATTCCGATTTATTGGATTTTGTCCTTGTCTTTGCCCATAAATATGATAAACGCTTTCTCAACTTCAGCCGCCCTTTTATTTATAACGAGTATAAAACATAATTAAAAAATATTTTTCAGCTTATTTAATAAACGAAAATTGAAACCCTCTATTATAGTCTTAACTTCAGACAATTAGACTTTCACACCGATCGCCAACTTTCCATTTATAATGAGGTCCTTAGCCTCAAGTGGTGCTTCAGCTTGCCGTATCACAAATTCTGTTTTGAAAATTTACTTAGATTCTTCGTAAAGGAAGAATCTTTAATAATGTACAGTGGGTGATCGGCTAATAAACGTGATGCTAAGAATGGTGATGAACTGATAGGCTCGTTGCTTTTAGGAGAATTTAGTTAGATGAGAAATAGTCACCAACATCTTTTTTAATTTATACTTTTGTTTCTTTATGGGAAGAATTTCCATATAAATTGAAACCCACTATTATGGTTTTGAGCTAATTTGACTAATTTCTGGTTTTGTTTGGTTTTCTCTTGAGGATTTTCGGAGGCGATTAAATAGGATAGTCGTTGTGGAGATCTTAAAGATAATCGCATCAACGTCCATTTTATGTAAAAGTAATATTGCGTTAGTGTTCATTTTATAAGCCTTCATGCTATTCTTTGATTTACCTTCGTTGCCTCTTTATTTATTTAATGAATAATCCAAAATTTACTAAAAGTAGAAAATTATATTTCATAAATACTGCACACTCAAAAGTTTAGATTCTTGGTGCTCAATCTTTTTCCTTCCTGGGCCAAATTTCGATTGTAACCATTGCAACTGGGCCACACGACAAAAAATTTTTTACAAGCCCGGCTTTCGACGCGTACAGTCCACCCTCAGGGTAACATTTGTATGTACGTCTATCAGTCTGTTTCTGTATATTGCCTCATAAAGATATCTTGAGTCAAACAATGTTAGCAGTTTCTGAGTACAGACCCGAACATTTTCGTACTGGTCAGGCACTATATTCCAGAGTTCAGACTTAACAATGAGCAATCGACCTTTCACTCAATCGGTTTCTCAACTGGGCCACTCAGTAAAGGTTGATGGGCCGCAGTTTGAATACCAAGGGTTTAGCTGATAACATAATCACCGTACAGCATTCACAAAAATGTTTACAACCGTTAAAGTCTCGCACTTTTTTTTATATTGCCGATAATAATACTTCAAAATTGTCAAATCCGAACCATTAACGATAAACCTCAAGAAAAGAGAAGTCTGATCAAATAATTCTAAACACCACGATCACCTTAAATCTATAGTTCTCTTTTTAAATCCGCCGATTTATAAGCAATAAACAACGACAACATGAAAAAAAGGTGACTGCTAAACATCTATATTTTATATTTATAATACGTATAATAATATATGTTATAGGGAAAAAGGGGGAAGGAAAGCAAAACCGCAGATAACTAGAGAAGTGAGAGGGGAGGAAGAGATGTGAAGTGAAAAGCAACGGAAGCAACAGCAATAAGAATGCAACGATGTAAACCAAATTTTATTTACTGCCTCGAAAAACAATGATAAGTGAAAAAAAAATATTTTGCTTCATCAGGAGCAACGGTCTTGCAACAGGCATTTAAAATAAAATCAAACGTCCTTTCACGAATAATTCTGTCAGAAACAGTTTCCTATTCCCTATTCATTCGGACGAACTATAATTTTGGGAACATCCGAAAACTGGTGAAGTTTTATACAATAATATCATTCAGCCTCTAGGAATTTGACCTGTGGTAGAACATTATCTTATCAGTGTTTGCCTTTTCACAGTTATGTAGTTGTTAGACTTACAACCCTACAGACTCACTGTTGTCTTGAACTTAATACATAAGTATTACAATTATGTTAGGGGTCATCATCAAGGGCTATGGCGACCTTGGGTGCTTCCACTCGGAATAGTGCGGCGGATGTCATACCGAACTATTCTCTTAGGTTCTTGAGCCACGAATTTTTCCGTCTTCCGGGGCGTCGCTTTCCCTCTATTTTCACCTCCATGATGAGCTGGAGTAGTTTGAATTGTTATTTCTCAGTATGTGTCCGAAGTATTGCAGTTTCCGGCGCTTAGCTTCATACAGCAACTCCTCTTTGGGTTAGCACTTCCACGTTAGTCATTCGTCTCGTCCAGGCTATTCTAAGCATGCAGCGGTAAAGCCACATCTCAATGGCTTCAATTCTTCTCTCTAAGGCCCTCGTCGCATGTTACGAATGGTCCAAATAAACAATAATGGAGTAATTGGATAAAACTCGATATATTATTCAAAACTAATGCTCACTACAACTCGGCCTAATCATCACAACCATACAACGCTAACCTGTGACGTCAGCCATTGACGCTCACCATAACCTGGTGCGTACATTTGCCGCTAACAGGATTTATGTGAAAACGTCTGGAAGTCCTATTTCATAAATAATACATACTAATTACAAAATCCAGGAGGAGGTGTACATGGATAAGTATATATGGAGAGTACCTTAGTACAAGTCAAACAGGAGTCAGTACAAGTGAAAACAAAGATCAATTTCCTCAAATCGAGTTTGGTTCATTTAAATTTTAACAATTTTACAATAATTCAAAAATTTTGGGGAAACGATCGCTGAGAAAGGAAAATATCGCAAATAATGTTAATAAAATTAATTCAGAATAAAGCAAATACCAAATTTCCTGATAACAATTAATCCAACATCGTTCTTTTGCTAATCTAAGTTAATATTTACTTATAAGATTGTTCATTCGCGCAGCTTAAAAAAACGACGATGGGGACGGGGAGGAGGTATGAAAACAAAGGTAAACATAAAAACCGATTTTTAGATTTTCATCCGAAAAGAGAAATTTGAAGGTAAAAACTGAATTTCACGTGACGTGCATAATCTAATGAATAATAATTCAAATATTGAAAAAAATTCTGTTGAGTAAGACTGAAATTTAGAAGAAATATCGCATTTGAATCCACCGTGGATATCACCATGGTCATAAATTTTATAAAAATATATTTTACTGAATTACGTTTCCTACTTTTTATCTCTCAACTTTATAAAAACTCTCTGGTAATTACAAAGAAAAAGTAAACAAAGATGTAAGCCAAATTGCCGAGCCATTAACTCAGAGATTTTTGCCTTACAGGAAATGCAAGGATTTTTGTTCTCAAAAAAATTTTTTTTTAACTTGGTTTGTTACATTTTCCTTCCTAATTTTTAGTTCTCTTCTCCCCCCCCACTTCCAACCAAATCTAAATTTTTTATGCCGGTGACCTATTTTAATTTTTAAATTCGAAAATTCTCTCTCTTTTTGTAATTATGGATTTTGTTTTGGAAATGTCTCTTGGCAATTTTATTTCGGGTTTCTAATGCGCCTTTTTGGCTTTATAATTACTCACAGGACCGTAGTAACAAAATAGTTTTGTTCTTTAATGACAACAAATTTCTTTTATCAATTGTAGTGAAGTGTGGTGGTGGTTTTGATCCCGTTTTTCACTCTTTTTTGGGGAGTATAACAGGATGCGGGAGGAGGATTCGAACTCACGATCATTGCGTCCAAGTCAGGAAGTTAACACTACACTACTCCTCCCACATTGTAGTGAAATTGATGGCGGTCAAAGGGCTTGTGTATAGAAGAAATAAGCTAACAGCTACCTTTTTTTCATCCCCAACAAAAACGACTACCTGTCCCTGAAGAAGAGACTCTATAAGTTGTTGGTAGGGTATAGGGTTTGTGGTTTACCGGGATTCAAGTCCCAGAAGTTGAGGAGAGGAAGGACAGGCGTAGGTAAGGATTAGGTTGGTAGGAAGGGTAATAGGATAGGTAGGAATGTTGAAATAGTAAAGTAGAGTGGATACCGAAGGTATTATTAAGGAGGATTGGGCTTGACTAACTTCAACTTACTCCAGAAATCACACCTCATCCCAACACATCCCAAACTGGTCACACATATCAATATCACAACAGCATATCTACTACTGAAAAACCTAAATAACCTTGCTGAGGTTAGAGAAGTAAACGAAGACGCTAAAGAACAAACATCGTCACTCTAAATTATTGACTACAAGTTGCAAGTTCAAATAGCCAACAGCAGACAACTTGATTATGATTACTGACTGTTGGGAGTTACTGTGAGACGAATAATTGGTCGAACCAACAGTATTTCAAATAGATGTACGGAGATCTTAAGGGTGTTATTACTAAATAGAGCAACAAGCCCATAAGATTCCGTTGTTATTAAGATGCCACTCATATAAAAACTTGAGTCAGAGGAGTATTAAGGTGTGAGCTTCATCGAATCTAATTAATTTTATTTCAACTCAGCAATTTTACTTCCGCTTTTGATAATTAGTGAGTGATGTTAATAAGAGAAGAAAAATATTTTCGTCTAGTGATGATTTAAATTTTTAAAACAACAAAAACGGGTTTTCGAGATGATGTTGATGACGATAACAAGCAAACGGAAAATGAGAGAGAAGGGAAAACAAAAAGGCTGTGATATTTAACGATTTAAATAAAAGCCCTTTAGGTAATCTTTTGATTTAATTTGTTCAACACAAAACGCCCTAAAAAGAACAACAGGGAAAAAATAAACTCCTTTAATAATTGAAAACAAAGAAGAATCGCGATGACTTAGAAAATGAGGATGAACTGAACAATCCTTCTGGGCCAAAGAATGAAGGAGGAAAAAAAAATTTTATTCAACTTTGAAAAGAGCATAATTAAGTTGTTACGAAAAAAAATAATAATTTCTTTCTTTTTACTTTTGTACTTTTTGCCTTTTTCTCAGATGAAATCAGTTTCCACTTTTTAACATTTGTCTCTGTCAGAGTAAGCAAGTTGCAAATTTATCTAACGTTTTTTTAAAAACTTACAACCTCTACAACGGGTTGACAAAATTGAGTGAAGTAAGTTTCTTGTTCCTTTTTAAACTTTTTGCTTTTTTTCGTGGGGTAACAATAATTTTTAAAATAGTTGTAGTAACTGTCGTGGTAGGAGGATAGAATAATAATAGAATTTCTCAGGTAACAATAACCATTTCACTAGCACTTATCTGTCAATAGTGGAACCTCTCATAATGAGTTTAGTCCCCTCCGGAGTTTTACTCGTAATGCGAAACAATTTTTTTCATATACATCAATGTAAAATAGAATAATGCGTTCCAGGACGAACGAAAACCTCGAACAAAATTTATGTTTAGTATTTATTGAATAGAAAAATACATAAAAAATTGTTGTCAAATATGAGATTGATTATATTATTATAGTTATGTGCCGAATTTCGTTTTAGTACAAAGCAGCCTAGAGTGATTTGTCTTCTAAATTTGATAAAAATGTGACCACCACATTATCATTAAAGAATTTCATGGCGCATGGCTACTGTCTCATTTAAGGTGATGCTCCTCAATGTACGAAGCAACACTTCCCACTTTGCTTTCAGGATTTCTCTTATTTCAAAAGACTGTTGCTTTGTGAATTAATTCCTCATATTAAAGTTTTGAACAGAATCCGAGATGGAAGACATGATTTGGAAAGAAAGGAAGAGAAAAGAGAAAGAATAGCTAAGGAGTTAAAAAAATTGAAATGAATGAAAGTAAAATTTGGTCGCTAGAGAAAGATGAGAAAGAGAAAGAATTTGGTGGGTAGAGAAAGATTTAAGTCTAAATCTGCTCTTATTCGGAGTTCCGAGTTTTTTCTTTATCTGTCGGGGGATTCCCCATGTAAATATCGCCAAAAATTGCTCGTTATGAGAGACATTTTTCATGTTGCTCGTTATGCGAATTTCTCGGTATGGGAAGCACTCGTTATGAGATGTTCCACTGTATCTGACATTACATTACATGAACTGAATTACACTACCTATCTCAAACACATTTCACTGAACGCTCTCTCTCTCTTAGTTTCATCTTTAGCTTCTTTTAATACTGAATACTGTGTGTTACATTTTAAGGCCACAACAGTGGCACTATCCATATGAATTGGTGGCTCTGTCTTTTTAAAAGAAACACAACGTTCCAAAAATTAAAAAATTATTCTTTCTCTTCATTTTTAAACTTCCTCAAATTATTGCCGTGTTTTCGTGTCATCTATAATCTGGGTGTAATTTTTTTCACAACAAACTTCATCTTAATTAGATTTGGTGGATTGTAATGAGCGCTCTAATTCACGAAACGTGTAAAATATTTTAAAATTAAAGCACAATTAAAATTGATTTCAATCTAAAAATTTCTTGAAACTTATGAAGGTATAAAAGAAATTGGCTACGAGTCTCTGGTGAACGGTTTCACATCACGCACAGAAAAGAAGTCAAATTTTTGGCCAAAAACAATGATGTTTCATTCATACAGTAAAATCCTATTTAATACCAGGGATATACTCTCGTTAACAAGATACGGAAGGTGAATTTTCGTCTTTTCCCTCTAAACTGCTTTACTTCAACAACAGTAAAAGTAATTATAGACTTATAAATGACTGTATTTTTAAAAATAAAACTAAAGTGATGGTTGTGATCCCGTTTTTCACCTTTTTTGGGGGGGTATAACAGGATGGATTCCAACTCACAATCATTGCGTCCAAGTCAGGAACTTTAACCACTACACTACCACAAATAAAGTTAAAGTAAGTTACGTCAGTGATGTGGAAGATTCGTAGTTATATAACATTTTATGCTAACTGTGAAAAGTCATTTATGATCACTCACAACATTGATGACCTACGTGATGCTGAAAATGTACTCAACATACATCATGCAGTGATATCAAACTCTTTGGAATACTGCAAGGAAGTACCAAAGCAGCAAAAACGGGAGTCTGTATCTAAACACAACTGTCTTAAACGGAGTTGTAAATAATAATTTTATTATTCATACGATGACACAAAAGTATAAATAACCAAAAAAAATTATTTTATAAAAGCATAATCAGTGTGAGTTAAGAAAGCAGGGTTTAGTAAGAAAGGTCAACGAACTTATATTCGTTATAAACAACTCTGGTGCCTGATGGGTAGAAGGTCGCCTCTCGCTGTAGAAAACAAACTTCTACTTTATCAACAACTCCTAAAGCAGGGTGTGTGGTCTTATAGGGCACAAGTGTGGGGTTATTGCCATGGTCTAGCATTTCCAAAACATCGTGGACACGTTATTGTATATTAGAAACGACATAGGGACCTCAAAATACCTGAGGCTGGACAGTGGATTAAGGCAGTAACCGCCAAATACATAGAGCGCCTTCAGGAACACACAAGTTCCGAAGTTAGGAGATTGTTTAACCCACCCCTGAGGCGCCTCAAAAGAAGAAAAATCTTAAATTTGCTGTTATAGACTAATTGAGAGTCTTAAAGGAAGATTCAAGTCTCGCCCTGTAATTATTTAAATGTAAATTGCTTAATGAAAAAAATTTTCCAGGTGCAATAAATGAAACAAAAATTTTTAGCAAGAATAATAGAAGCAAATGACATCCCCGCTCCACCCGTACGATTGTTAAAAGCACTAATTCACACCAAAGAAGGACAAGGATCAAGAATTATATAATAAAAATGAAAAACTCAGTTTTCTCTTTTTATATAATGGGATGAGTGCTTTTTCAGGATTATTTGCAAGAAAGCTTCTAAGCATTCCCATCCTCTGCACTTCAAGATAATGCCAACTCTTCAAGAACTTTTCAAATTTTCGAGTCCGGTTTACTTCAGCGAAGTCTTAACTCCTTTTTTGTTAAACGTCAAAAGTAATGTTTTAAGCATAATCGCATGAAAAAAAGAAAAAGTGAGAGTGAGAGAGGGCGGGGCGGGGGTGTACAAAAAAAGAAAAGAAAACTGACATTTACGAAAGAAAGTTTCTGTTAACATTAGTCGAGAGTATTGTTTAAAAATGTCGACGGTTGACAAAAATAAAACAACCATTAAAAAAAAAGCGAGGAAAATTTTGTATTTTTACTGGAAAGATTTTCATCAGTTATTTCATCTTAAAAAAGAGGTTTTCTTTCATAATTTATTTTAAAATAATTTTATAACGTTGAGGTAAAAAGAATTTCTCTCTCTTTCTCTCTCTTCCGTGTTTCGAAAGCTCAAAGGTGACATGTTCGCAATTTTTTCTTTCGGGCGTGTTGTCTGATCAATAAAAATCTAATTCGGCTTACGACTCCGATCCAATCCCTGAGTCTCTTATAAGCTTCTATTATTCTGAAACACTTTATATGTCGTGAAATAACATCGAACTGGAAAGCCGAAGAGATAAAAATGTAAAACACTACATCTCAACCGGCATTGATAACAATTCCAGTGTTTCCTTGTTTCAAGGAATTGAATGGATGAGCAAGCTTACTCACACACACTCTTCAAATTTATAAACAGTTTACTCAAGAACAATAAACGATCGTCTGGTAAACACATTTATTTTGAATACTGGACAGCAGTGAGATACCTGTCTTACGAAATCTATAATTTAAATTAAAAGCTCTTTCGATTGTGTTCGAGGAAAGGGAAACTTGAACCATTTTTTTGGAAAAAACAAATTGGGAGTAAGCTTCTTACTTGGAACCTGAAATCAAATTGATGAAGCTCTGTTTAAGTTTTTATCTTTTCCTCCAAGACCCTCGAACGATATAAGCCTGTAAAATTTTTTTTTTCATTGTCTCAAGCAGGATTGAGATTTTTCTTTTTTAAGAAAAGAAAAATGAGATTTTTTTTAGCCTTCTTCCAGCTTTTTTTTTCTTGTTTTACTTAACACTTTCCACCCTTCCGATCCTGTCTACTTGTTACGCTAATTCTCCTCTAAAGCAGTTGGACGTTTTTACTTAAAATTTTACTTTGAAATGCTTTTCTTTTCTTCTCCCACGATCATCGCTTGAATTTTTTTTTGGGGTGTTTTATTGTAAAGTGAGATAGTTACACTCACTTCTGGTTTTCTACAAGAAAAATGGCTCTACAAACGCGTTAAAAAAGGCTACTGTGTACTCTTCATTTTCTAAAAGTTCAAGTTTAGAAAACAACACGGGTAAAGTGAAATCTGACTAAAATTAAATCTATGAAGTGGTTAATATAGTATAATTATTAATTAAAATTATAAAAATTATAGTATAATAGGTTTTAATCCCGTTTTTCACCTTTTTGGGGTATAACAGGATGCGGAAGGAGGATTCGAACTAACCATCATTGCGTCCAAGTCAGGAACTTTAGCCACTACTGTACTCCTCCCAGACACCGTTAAAAAATTTGTCGATAATTTTAAATAAATTATCTATTAAATATTTACTATATATGAAATTGTCAGCTCATTCTCGTTCTTTATGTTATAAACGCGTAAAAAATAAATCGCATAAAAGAAAGGAGTCTAGTAGGAGAGAGGTTAGAGCACTCGCCTATCACTCTAAGGGCCGTGGTTCAAATCCCAGCTGGTGCCTGTTTCCCTCCCGCTCTTCCTTACCTTAAATGTTTTTCTTCAATTTATCCACTATCCTTTCACCCGAAATTCCCTCCAAGGCTCACAACCTTGGTAGTAATGTTCAGTCAGCGAGTAAGCCTTCAACGAAAGGTAGCTGACTCATAATCAAACATATTTTCAACTTGCTCCAACAAATAGGAGTAAAATTTGGCCGAAACGAGAACAAAAAACTCGCGTAAAAGAAGTTTGTTCAACCCTGCGACCAATTTAACGGAATTTGCGTCAGAATTCGTTCATTTTTTTGATACCCAAATCGTAAGGTGACCCATTCGGACCAAAACCGAGAAGTTTCTAGAAAAATTGGTAAATTCACGCAATAGGCTGATCAAATGAGTCATTAAAAATACCTGTTTTCTAAGCCCTTCTCAGGCTATTAATGCCCCCCAATTTGACTCAGTAAAATATTCCGAATTTGGGAATCAGAAAAGTTGTCTCCGCCATACTCAGAAGGATCAATCTAAGCTCAGAGTTTTCCTCCTTCGAAAGTCCAAACACAGTTACAAATGAACACTCTTAACCCAATATTATTTATTTACAGAAAAGTTTCTTATACAGAGTCTTTGTCAAGACGTAAACATCATCAAGTCCAATTTATAATTTTCGGAATTGTCACGTCCGAACAAAATTTAATTTTAAACATTTGAATTTAAATTTTTTTCCTTTTAAATAGTAAAAATAGAAACCGTTTGAAGAGTTATAATTAATTCGGTTATCGCTGATAATAAATGAATTTAAAATATATTACCTTTTTACAATAAGAAATGAAACTGTCAGGATGAATAGTGACGGGCGTATAAAAGGCACAAAAGAAGATTTATGACATCGAGCTTTCTTCCACCAAAACGCTTCTATACCCTTAGCTAACTTCCCTCAAATTCGCCAAAAATGAAATTCGATTGGAGGGTAAAAATCACGAAAGGATTTATCTAAGACCTTTAAAGGAAAGGAAACTGGATTTAGAGTCTTTCCCATCGTTTTACCATTTACTCTTTGACCATCATTATCATTCTAATTATCCCGGAACAATGTAAACCATTTTTTTCGGGGGGGTAGAAACAAACAAAACCTAAAATCCATTAAAATTTGTGAAATATGTTTTGTGATTGAATGATGATCGATAAGCCAATAATTAATCATGTAATCCGTTTTAATATTAAAACATGATTCATGAGCTTTGCCTTTTACGATATTCAAATAAATCTGACGCTTTTGGAGTGATGGTCTTTGTCTAAAAAAAACTGAATATCTCCAGTCCCCTGTTGTCAGACTCGGTTAATTCAATCCCACGGTAACCAGCAGACGATATTTTGGAGAAACACAAAACGTGGGAGAGAGTGTAGCATATACAGCGAGCAGAGGAGAGTGTCGAGTCACTGACCCTTGGATCGGTAGCCCAGAGCTCGATTTCCCATCTCCGTACAATGTCAATACGCCTGATATAAAATAATTAAGTTTGACAATGTATAAAAGGCTTATTACTCTAATCAACAATAAAATATTAAATATTCAAGAGAAAATGAATGGTACACAATTTTTTTCTCTTCGTTTTAATGGTTTGTTTACTTTTTATTTCTCTTCCCTAATAATTTCATCAAATAACTCCGACTAATAAAAATGAAACCGGGGCATAATTTTTTGATTTCATTTATACAAACAAAAAATTAAAAACCAAAAATAAAACTACGATCTTGTTTTATCCTATCAGGAAATTAGAATAGCGTTTAAAAGCCTTAATTTAGATTATAAAGATAGGGAAACGTTCCGTGGGATTGTTAAAATCGCATAACTTCAAAAACAACAAGCTGGATTTATTGCAACAAAAACGCGTTAAAAAATTCTGTAAAATTTATGTCAATAGTGTAATCTTATTATATTTATTGAATTTTTATTGGAAGGAAAGCTGTTCAGATTTTTAGAACTGCTAAAATTTGTTTTCATCTCCTATCGCCAAATCTCTTATACAGATGACAAAAAATATTAGAAATAGCGGGAAAATAAGTTTCAAATTATTTTTTTATTCAAATCGAAATTGGTTTTTCTTCAGTGACAAATTCTATTTTTCTTCACTCGTTTCCTTTTTAAATAAATAAATAATCCTTTTCAAGTGTCAAACCTTCAAAGAAAACTTTGGATCTCAAACTATTTAAAAATTAATAAGTCCTAGTGGGAAGTCATAGTTTGGGTTGTGTGAAAGGGTAACGGGGCCAACAATGAGATCCTGACCTTCCCTTCATAACCAACCAACTAGTCATGTATATTGTAGTGGTACAGAGTGCGACCTAAATGGATGTGCTGATCCAAATGTGAGTGGTCAGTAAGTATTTAAACTCTTGGTACTCAAGCTTTTTACTTCCCGGGCCAAATTTCCATTGTGACCATTGGACTGAGCCACATTACTCTACACTTACATTACAAGTCCGGTTTTCAACGCATACAGTCCACCCTCAGGGCATCATCTGTATGTACATCTGTCAGTCTGTTTCTATATGTATTTTCAATATACTGCCACTCAAAGATATGTTGAGGCAAACAATGTTAGAAGTTTCTGAGCACAGGCCCGAACATTTTCGTACTGGTCAGGCTCCAGAATTCAGGCTTAACAGTGAGCAATGGGCCTTTCAGAAATTTTCATTCAATCGATTTCTACTGGACCTTTGGGTCACTTAGTAGAGCTTGGTGGGCCGCAGTTTGAGTACCAAGGATTTAAACGGACAACTGAAAGGAAGGTATAGATCCTAAAAGAAATTTTTAGAACAGTTACAGACAGCTACAATTAAAATTTACAAACAATTAGGTCTACCAGAAAGCTTTGGCCGATAATGTTACAGTTGGTTTAAACGTATATGGCTGTTGTTAGTTTGTACATATCAATATATTGCTCTCTTTCTGATATATGCTGAACGTGTTTATGTATATATATACTGGCCTGGGATTGAATAATAACGACTTATACAATCCCCTTAACCTAGTGTAGTGTAAGACAACTATAGGCTGTTGGATGCAGTGGAAAGATTATTAAATTGGCTTAGCTAACAACGTCAATACTCCTAACCATCTTCTGCCACGTTATTATGCTTTAATCAAGTACCCCACACAAACGCTCTATATCAATTAACGATACTTTTGGCGTTAACAGTATTTTTATGAACTTCAACAGGAATGAAATGGTACAGACGATACGGAAATTTTGGGCTGTAATTAGTTTAGTTTCCGCACAGAGAAAGTGGTTAGGAGAATTTCCTGACTACCGAAGTGACAGCTCGAGATTATTCAAATATCCTGTTACAATCAGAAGTTAAAAACGGGCAAAACTTTGGGGTAGACCTAATACATGTAACTACACACGTCAAGAAGCTATTTATCGAATACCACCGTCGTATCCTTTACAATATGCAAGTTTCAAAATCATCGTCAGCCTAATGTTAAGATGTACACTCCACACTTTGATAGATCGAATAAGTTAATCTGCACACTTTCTAACTAATATACACAGGTGGAGAACAACAAATCTCAAATTTCTAAAACTCAAGTTCCTTAAGCAATATTCATCCAACATTAATTTTATCTGGAAATAACTTTTAGAAAGCAAATTATTAAGTTAAGAGGTTGTCACGGTAAAAGAGAAGGAGAGAGAAGAGAGGACAGATAAAGAATAATAATAAAGAAATAAATGTGAAAATTTTCTATTAAAAAATTAAAGTTTTTTGATTGATTGCCATTTTTGATGGTTTGACATCATTAAAAATGTCAAAAAGGTAGAAGTTATTGAACTTTTCATTTTTTTTTATTTTATAAAAGTTGGAAATAGCTGTCCTTTCATTTTTTGAAAACTCTTTTCTTCTTCAATTTATTGCGTTTGGATTTGACATTTTCTAAAAACTAAGGAGAGAGAGAGGGAAGGACGGAGAGAGAGAAAAGGAAAAATACTTTGAAAGTCCTAATAAAGCAGATTTTGTGCAAAAACGTTGGCCATCCAAAGAAAACCTGAGGAAAAGTTTTCTCACCTCCCACCCCAACCTCAGCTTTCCTTCTTCGGCTGGTGTCAGCGACTATTAAAAAGGAAAAATTTTTCTGAATGCTCAGAACAGACGTTAAATTTAAAATTGGCGGCTCGAAAGGACTGAAACAATGAAATCGAAACTACAGTTCTGTTCTATAAATATTGATACAAGTTAAATGGATATTAATAAAATTTACCTTCTATTAAGTTCAATAAATATTTATTTTTTAAGAAGTCGTGAAGTAGAAAAAAATTGGAATTTTCAAAAACTTCAAAGGTTTCGACAGGAAATCTCTGGGGGCTTATTCAGTTTTTTCTCTTTTCTTTCTTTTTAACTGAAGAACCGGTTAGAAAGAGTTTTCAAAAAACCAGCCGACACTTTTCTTTTTATTGAGGAGGAAAAAAGGGCCTTAATTTTTTTTAAAACATCGATTGGAAGCCAATATTTGCTCAATAGAAAAGGAAATTACTTTTAAAAATATTCATCGACCTAATTCATTTTTTTTCTGGTTGAATGAAGAAATAATCTCTTCAACTAATTTCTAAGCTCCGAGGGTTAGATAAAAGGGATGAGAGAGAGAGGAGGACAAGAAAGGGTTAAAGGGTTTGATAATAATGTTATATCTGTAATGAGAAGCTGTGGAAAAAATGTTACCCACTTTAATATTCTTAAATTTATGTAGCGATTGTTGAAAGACTTTTGAATCTTGGTCATTAGCAAATACTGGTCACTCAAATTTTTCTCTCACTATTTCTCTGTCTCACCTTTCTTATTCCATTTTCCTGACCTTTCTCCTGTCAACTCCTGGGGCTTGGACATTGGTCGCTCTCCAGTAAACCCCAAACCCTATGTCAGGGGTCGGCAACCTTTTTTGGGTGCGGGTCCAAATCAACCAAAATGCGAGTATTAAAGAGACGTTTGGGTCAGAGATATAACAACAGGACAATGTCGCTGTATTCCGCATACTTCAGGCTGATTCCATTTCCAGTCAGGCGGGGTGGGGCCTTAACTAATACTTTTATGCTATACTGAATTCAAATTTGGTATTACTTTGTGACAAAAATTTTTTGGGAAAAAGAAAAAAATGTTTGTATATCTTATACTCTATTTTTGGAGCTAAAGTGGGTCACTTGGAATCACCAAATCGGTTACTCGGTGACTCACCAACAATTTATGGTCTCTTCTTCGGGGACAGGTAGTCGTTTTCGTTGGGAATAAAAATAAAATAAAACAAAAATAATTTCTCTGTCTCGCTCTCAAATTGTACAAGTACTAAAAGAATGACCAAAGGAAGGACAAAAGAATTCATCAACATGACTTCAGATACGTCATCGATGAGATCGTCCCGTACTTTTTATAGTCAACGCAAAATAGTTATTAAGGACTACTTTTAATCACCGAATAGGTTAAACACTTCTCACCAATCTAAAACGGTATCTGATAGTCGTTTTTGAGGACCACTTTATTATATTATACAGAAGGTTCGGCTATACTTTAATATCTATTACTACAGCTCGATAATTTAACTTTGATTGTGTATCGGGAAAACCGTACTCGTTACTCAAATGATCTCTCTAAAACGTCCATTTCAATTTAAAAATTTTAGCCACAAGAATCAACGTCAGTCAAAGAATGATTAACTAAAAATGATTAAAAACGGAGGTTGTGTATTTGAACATAAAAAATCAAAAGCAGATTCATTCAAGTAAAGCTCTCTCTTTGGGGTTGGAAAAGTCAAAAAGCAAACATCCCTCAAATATTATTTTCACAAAAACCAAATTCCAGGTTGTTGACATAAAAATAAGAAAGGAATGTCTCACGTTCTCGCACGACTCCACAAATGATTCTTTCCCCAACTTTTTCATCACCGCCATCTAAATTGAATTTCAATGAACACGGATGACTGTGTACTTTTCATCTCATCGAGACTTTGAAGAGAAAATAAGCGCCGCGGAATAAAGAGAAAAGGTGGAAAAAGGCAAAAAGGTATTTCGGATCTCTATCGCTCACGGATCTCTATCGCTCACTTATAAGCTCAATACGCGGGTTATAAGAATCCTTTTGCCAAATCCCTCTACAACGTATCCGCAGTGAAAGGATAGCAAGTTCACACACTGTTTCGTCAGAATGTAACATTAAAATAGAAAATAACTTCTCAAGAACAAAAAGGAAAGTTCTTATCTTAAAAATTCTGAAAAAGCTTCAAAAGTGTTGACCAAATTCACTTGACAAACTTTTTCCGACGAAGAAGACCATTGCTAAGCCCTTAAGAAGTTTGAGACTTCGAGTTTGAATTTAATTTTCTCTCTCTTGACTTCTTTTCACCTCACCTCAGTTAACTCAATTAATAATAATAATTTTTACAACCTATGAAGTCTGTTCCACACCCATGCAATTTGTGACCAAACTTTTAGGATACAACTAACACCATCACAGAACAAATTACCAAAGTCACTTCAAACCGGCGAGAGCTGTAGTTAGCATAAACATGGAAAAATACTTGTTCTGCCAGAAACAACAGAAGCGATCTCAACCCAAGAACTGAGCACAGAGCATCAGCTATTATGAAAAAAAGTATGGGACATGGGCAAAAGACTTTGCCAAGCGGTACATGCTTTACCAGTATCTGGTGGAAAGTGTGTTACTGTATGCGGCGGAGGTCTGGGGATGGACGAAACACCCACAATTCGAACAGCTGCAGGGGAAGTTCCTCAGATGGACCTTAGAACTTCCATGGAATGTTCCAAACTACGTGATCATGGTGGTGGTAAGGAAAACACCAATAGTAACCAAGAGCAACAAAGTTCGAATCACAAATACTGGCAGGAAATAAAGAGTGTCTACGACTGAGCGATAAGAATGTAGAAGATAAGCCGAAAAGAGCTTTCTAACAGAAGATTGGTCTCAGTGTAGAGTACGTCAGAAGAAGGAGGCTGAAAATCCACGAGGAAATTCAGAGAAGGATACGAAGATATAGAAAAGGCGAGGCGGTAATGGAGGATGGAGCAATCCAATACCTGGAAGAAGCATTTGGACTTCATTACTCCAGCCGGCATCCAGGAGAAAATCAAAAGGTTGCAACTAGAAAGAGAATGGCGGTCCCATTTAGCGTGAACCTATTGTAAGTATAAATTATTATACAATATATTATATATTAATACTTCCTCTGCGTTTAGGCATTTCTCTTGCACACTCTAACCAGACCAAAAATTTCAGAGAAGAAAGAGGTCAGAGATTATTGTTCTTCAGTCGTTGAATTTATTGAATGACTTGCCTTTAGCAGGCGATTTGTTATTTTATATCAATTTATATATAATTTTATTGTAATATTATGGATTCAGTCAGTATATAATACAAAAATTTTATCTCCTTCTCCTTTTTATCTTCTCCAACTCTGGCCATAACAATAAAATTTACTTACGCTGCACTCTAATATTTTACCTCTGAAGTGCAAATCGCAGTTTATGGTTTTTCTTCGGGTGTGTTAATGGAAGCCTCAAACAATTTCCACCCAGCCATTTCCTTTCTCTCTTTCTCTTTTCCTTTCTTTCTTTATTTTATTAGACTCTTCTAGCTCGTAATAAACGATTTTATTAAAAGTTTCCTTTTGACTCACACATCTAGACAGAATTCAATTTTTAATGAGGGATAAGAAATTATTTTTATTCCTTTTTGAGAAGAAAGAAGAAAGATTAATACTGAATTGTTAGTAGTCACATTTTCTAACTCATTACACATTGTCGACGATGTGAATTATAACTGGATGAGTGAGTTGTGCTTTTTAGTCTTTTAGTTGACTAGCTTTTGGTGAAATTATAGAAACGTCTGTCGAAATCTCGGCGAGGTGTGTTACACTACGCCATTTTTAAACTATAAATATTGATAAAACATTTTTTATAAAGTATTGTTCGTTTTTATGCCCACATACCTCAATTTAGTGCTTTTTTAGTTTAGTTTTAGCTGGAAAAAGTTGTTAGTCTTTGAGAGCCCAAAAGTATAATCTTTCGGAGTAAAATATCAACAATTCTACAACAAAATACCAAAAACTAAGATTTTACTTAAGCATATATACTAAAAATCATTATTAATAAATATAATATTATAGATTTTGTTGTAGACTTTAAAAGTTTCAGTATATTTTGTCACTATAAGATATTTTCTTTAAAAACAAATTAAGATCACATCCAAATCTTTTTTTTATAGCGTTTTCATTGCTTAGCTATATGTTTGTGTTTACGTTCTACTATAATCGTAACGTTTGGGAAATCAAAAAAGGAGTCAGAGACCAAGTCAAGGGAGGTCAAAATGTCAAACGTCAAGAAGTCAAAGGTGGTCAGATATGTATAAAAAACAATCAAATTATTGATTTCCTTTATATTAATATTAAATTTTCCCGACATTAAATAAATATCGAAGGTAGGACAGGTCAATCAGCTTTTTTATAAATTCTCTCACATTTTGTAAAAACTTCAATTTGAAAAAATTAAATTATTCATTTCAGGCGAATTATTTTTTTTCCTTTTTAAATCTCCTATTGGCAACCAAAACGATTTCTAATTGCCCAAACGAAACCACCTCCGACTCCGATGGCAATCTGCCACAATTTTGTTGCACTTTAAAACATATTCTAATTTTATTTCCATCTTCTTTTTTCTTCTCAATCTTAATAATTTACCTGATTACTAAGTTCCAAATAAAAATTATAAAAGTTCAAAATGTTTGACAAAAATCGAATTGATTGCATTCATGGAGTTCATTTTGTTGCTGATGACTCGAAGGACCAAACTGATCATTAAATTGATTGAAGTCACTCGAAATAAGAGACAGAAGTTTGTTCGATATTAACAAACATGTTCGATATATTGAATTATTGATATATATAGAAGAAAAGATAAATATGATACAACAATTTTGATAGATAGAACGATTACTATAAAATTCATACGAAGAGATGCAACGGATCTCTGTTTCTGTTTCCGCTACTTTTATAATCAAGAAATCTCGATTACAACTAACGAGAGTAACAATCTCCTTTTGGAGATACAGTCACATCTTCAGGAGTACAAAAATGAAAAGCGTCTTTAAATGAACATGATCAGATCCTCTTGTGTGGTGGAAATTAAATTCACACAAATACCGTAATCTTTTGCCATTAGTGCGCCAATATTTGTCGGTACCCCAACAGCGTCGCCAGTCGGCGATTATTTAGCGGAGCTGGTAATAAATCACCAAAAGCGCCAAATTACTTTTCATAAAATATAACTTCTAATCCAGATTTGGTGTATTTGATACTTAATAAAGAAATATACTTGTAAATTTGTTTTTCATATTATTTGATGATGAACAGACGAAAACCGAAGCCAAATTTATTCAGTCCCGGAGCTCCGCACAATCAGGATCCTTGCATTTTCGATTCTTATTCTAAATTATAGTTATAATAACATTTTATATATCAATATACAAATTCGTTCGGGATTAGTGTTGTCCATCATTCGTTCATCTACAACGACGCAACCTGGTCCCGACATTTACACTTCCGTTTCTGCTAAAATTTACTTTTGACATATGTTTCCGTTTCTGGTTCCGCTAAGGCACTTCCGTTGCATCACTACTCATTACTACAAAAACAAAAGAACGAGCGATACAAAAGGACATATTTTCACAGGATTTTGCAGGTAACAGACACGGGTACTCTGCTCTAACGGATTCTCAGCATGGAACCCGAGCCGATAGCACTAAAATTGTAACACCATTAAAGAGAAGACTGTTGGAATATTCGGTTTTGAAAAAGGGAAACCATAATTGAGTAAGAGTATGACCCAACACAGCGATGATTCAGATTTTTATACTCAGTCCTATTTTCCAGACCTTCATAAGGATTTGAGTGTCTCGAATATGTTATTCTCTGGCATTTGAAAGTCGGTTTAGAAATTCAAAAGTTAGCCTCTACAAAGTACAATAGCGTAGGAAGAGAGAACAAAAAAACTCAGAGAAATTATAACGCACAAAAAAAATCTTTTTAAAAAACCCTTATTAATTTTCCCTGCAAACAAAGACCAGATATTCGATGGAATGGGAACTTTAAGTCCAGACGCTATTAAAGCATCATTTAATGAGAAAAAAATTTGTAATTTTCTCCTTTTTAAAAACGGAAAATTAGACAATTTAGAAAATACGATTTCCTTCTCTCTTGAAACAAAAATATCTTGACTATGTCCTCCTCATTCTCCTCAAATTGATCTTTTCCTTTTTTGATGACCCATTTAAAAAGGAAATTATTTACGTTTCAGTCGAAAGAACACTAAAAAATGGAGAGAGAGAGGAAAATTTCCTTTGCGAGTGATACGAAGATATTCAACGGAAAGTTTCAAATTTCCAGAAACCAAAGAAGTCTAGCCTTCAAGTAACGCGATCTGTTTTCTTTTAATGAAAACGGAGACGTTTTTTGTTTCGAGGGGAAAAGAGTTTTTGGCAAAGATTGAAAAAAGCCGAAGATGGGCTGGCAGTGACATTATCGCCATTTTTGACATAATGTCAGCCGCCGTCAAAACACAAAATAAAAGAGAAAATCCATCTGAAAGGAAAATGCGAAATAAGGACGGGGAAAATTATTAATGAACAAGAATTGTTATAACATGTCAACAAAATGTAATGAATGGCTCAAACATCATCTTCCAGTCGTCTTGCTTCCTTCCAGTTCAACATCTCCGAAGTGACTTTTGAATTCTTAAATGTCACCTCAAAGAGTTTTGATCTCATAAATGCGAATCGCATTACAGGTAGTAGTACAGAACAATAAGACCAAATAATAGGTCGGGTTGTGTGAAATCGTACTGTATGAAAGTAGTTTGAGTAATTAAATATTGAAATCAAGACTTAAAAATCTGTTTCATCTTCAAATTTTTTGTTTTTAATTTTTCACTTTAAAGAAAGGAAAAGTTTTTCCCTCCTTTTCCTCTTCCTTCCTTCAACGTCTTAATTTTGAGAAGGGAAAGAAGAAAGAAGAAAAATTAGGAGTTAAATCCAAGACAATGTTTAATTGGAAACGAAACAACTACAATTCAAAAAGCAAATGTTCTTGAAGGGTAAGTTGTTCCAGGAAAATTTAGTAGCCCCCTTTCTGGTTCTTTTGGCTTTCGTTCAAATGACAAAAGACATGATTAGAAAATTTATATTCATTTAAACACAATTCACTGGGAAAATTAAAATTGTCAGAAATTTTCTCATGAATAAAAAATAATTTCTCTTTGATTAAACCTGGTGATTTCGAACCTGATTTCAATGATCGTCTTCGCCTCACTTAACAATCCTTCTCCTCTCCTTTTATTGTAAACCGTTAACTTTCAAAACCACATTTTGAGTCACTTACAATCTGCCTTCTCCTTCTTCAACCTCAATTAGTATAACAACCATTCTGGTAGAAGTTATTAGTTGTACAGCCAAGAACAAACGGCGCGATTGTTATTGTGAGTGAGAGCTGTTTGAGCTTCCACCAAAAAAGACGGAAGTATATCCACGAGAATCAACTCGGGCCAAATTGTAATAAAAAAATTACTTATAACCAAACTTGGAACAAATAATTTATTTATACGCTGAACTGTATATTTATACAATACGAACAACATCAAAAACAGTACGTTGAATCCGCACTTGACGAATCAACACCAACTTTGACATAGGTCAATCACCTCAAAAATTTTCACAACTACTCTCCTGTGTACATGGAATCTAGGTTCTATAGCATCCAGCACAAGATGAGAATGATCTAGAACCTTCCAGAAACTTCGAGAGCCTTCCAGAACATTAATCTTCCACTAGTTCAGCAAGGGAGAAGGCTCTCTTCATACCCGGAATCACTTGCAATGGATCTGCTGAAACCTGTGCACTTATTTGTATATCAAGGTTCTGAGGAAAGCACCTAAACACTACAACCACTTATCTCCAAATTATTTTATTCAACTACAATCTAAATACTCAAATTTCTTTCCCTTTGCTCTTAGGTGCTTCGAGCAAAACCCTGACGATCACAAACTTTTCTTTAAGTCTTACAAAAAAATCCAAACAAGAGCCACGATGAGAAGACATGACATCAATAGTTACACTAATTAATAAATTAATAACTACATGAAGTGAGATACTGTAAAGATAATTTGTGAACTCATCAAGGCTTGTAACGATTCGAAAGAGACACCATCTTCTTTGTATGAGAGTTTCGAGGTACAGTTCGTAAAATTAGGTTGCGGTATATTGCAACTTTAGTCAGGTTTCGTTTTACGCGAAAGATGAAAGTCACAAGACTTAAAACCAAATTCACAGTAAAAAGGTTCCTGAATTGAAGTTTTTGAGTGTGTGTATGCAGCAATATAAATTCCACGATTTAATTCAAAGAAATGTTCATGAAGAAAGGTAGTAATTAAAAGAAAATATTAAACTCAGAAGGTAAAAGCAAAGATACTAAAACACATTAAAAATTAAAAATAAAAAGAAAGAAAAACTAGAGAGTTAAAAAGAGAATAAATAAAAGAGAAAAGTATGAGTAGAAATAAATTATTGAACCTAGAAATATCTTCAAACAAGAAAACGCATAGAATGACTAAGTCAATCCTTAGTAACGTAGCTTACTTAAAAGGAATTCATATTAATATTTTATAACAAGAAATTAATTAGTTTTGGCGTAAAGAAAAGATGTCTAGCCTAAGTGCATAGAAAATGAGATGTTGGAAAACTGAGAAAAAGAAATATAAGAAGAAATCATGGCTGTTCGACTAACACAACAGCCACCAGCAGATGTTACAGATAGTGATAGGATCACTCATAGCGTACGAAAATTTTAATCAGAACTGATGGATTGTAAAGTATAGTGATTAACAACATGGCCTCACTGTGGGGTCATGAAAACTGTATCCGTTGATCGCCAGTGACCTACATTAGTGCTATGCAATATTTCACAAACACTATTCAGAGTCAGGTGACGTCACATTCGGAAAGTATGCGTCGCTTGCGTTCTTATACTTATTTAGACATGTAGACGATTATCACTAAAGTTTATACGTTGTGAATTTAAAATATTGGTGCTCAGGCAGAATGAGAGTCAGTTCAACCGGCACTGTCGGCACCGACACGACAAAATGTACACCACACCTCCGGACGTCATAGTGTTAATCCTAGATAGGTTACAAAATTATCTAGGAGATGGGTTTGGAGATATTTTGAACTATGTTACTTATAATATTACTTTTTTGGCTATTAGGCCCATCAAGTCAGATTTTTGGAATGAGAACAGAAACGTTTCAGCCTATTTTATGAGTAACACTGTTAGTAACATTTACTTGTGTAATGAGTAAATATTGCAGAGGTCTAGCAAAAAGTTACTCCGTAAGTATGACAAAATATTGCTGATCACCCAACAAATCGGATGCCTTAATCACTACCAATTATCCATTAGTATAATTTTTATCTAATTAACAAATTAACATCATCTTCAATATAGTCAGGAGCCTCTATTAAGGCAGAGTAGTTGACAATAAGAAGCTCATCACAACTCGAGTCAGACCAATATAGTCAGGAGGAAAACCTGTGAAGGAAGTGGGTAAAGATAATTTCAGGACAATTTGGATTTATGAGGTGACTAAACAGAGCAGAGGACATGTTCATAATCCAAAAATTTGCAAGAGTGACCAGTAAACACAACGAGGGGGATTAGGATTAAAAACTTTATCTTTTTAATAATAAAAAATGAGGTTAATTTATTGTACCCTGGATTATTGTTGTATAACGTGATTATTTATTGTTATAGGATTTTTGCTTGGTCTACCAGCCGGACAGTCATTTATATGCCGGAATTTCGTCGATCACAACAAAACTTTTTAAATTTATCAAGTCAATAAATTTCAGTTTATGTCGGACCCCAAGTCGAGGCGCTTTTATTCGGAGAAACTTTTAGTGGAAATCTGTTTAAGGAAATGTCGCTTTTGTTATGAGGTTTTTGGTGAAAAGAACCTGAATGAAATTTTTTTCCCCAAAATAAGGACAAAATGGCTACATTCCCCGTATCGATGCGTATTTTCAACTCTAATTTCACGAACCAAGTTAATGCGACTCAGAAAATCTAAGTGTTGCTGAACAGCATCATATCGAAGACTTTTTATTCATCAGTTAGCTTTATCTCACAGAAAAAACTTTGACTCACCTTTAAAACAATTCGGCGGAAATGAAAACTGATTAGTTTCATGGGATTGGTCTTATCAAGATGTTCTCTTTTCCTCCATTTTTTTCCAGTTTCGTTTTTATTAGGTCATGTTTTTACAGAATAATTCAGGGAAAAATGTTCAGCTTTTGAAAAATAAAGGTTCTTCAGGTTTTTATCAACAGTAAAACATTTCTTATGTGGTGATATATGAGCCTCATTCCTTTATTTCCTCAAGTCTCTCCATCGAAAGCTGTCTTTTATTCAAACGAACAAGAATCGAGAAAAAAAGATTTGATGGTTTAAGCAGAAAATAAAATTCTAGGAAATCGACTCCGATTCTCGTTGATCCCTCAGACGGGACTCCGAAATTGGAAACAGATGTATTGGCTGATGCCCAAACGCAGAATGGTTGTCACTTTGATGACTCAACTTTAAACTTGTCGCCTCTTTCTACTTCACCAGTTTTGAAAAAGCCTCATTGTGGTTCAATATTGAGAGCTTGATATCGTGGCGACCATTCCCAATATTGAATACTATATAGAGAACCAACTCTAAAGCTAATAGAGAGAAATGTCGAATAAGAAAGGAGAGACTATAGAGTTGTAGCAAGACTCAGAACATTCAAAAGTCGCCCTACTCACCGATGGACCAAAAATTTCATGCTCTCACCGTTTCCTTCCATTACCTCTCTTTACGGCTTATTGTTGGTGGAGTCAAATGAGTTCATAACTTGCTCTCTCTCTCTCTCTCTCGTTCTCTCTTTTTCTCCCTCGCTTTCCAACTCCCTTTCTTTAATAACTATCTTTGCTTTCTCTATTTATAGCCACAGCTTTGCAGCCACTTGTGACTACAAAAACAAACCGAAAACTTTAGATTAAAAAATCCTAGGAGCTGAATGTCAGTTTCAGATAGTTTGCAGCTGTCTTTCATAAGTTTTTATTATTTTTACATTTTGTTTTATTTTATTACCGGCGCCCTTCTAAATTAACGGCTCTTACCATTACCTCAAATTTCTCTCTACCATTTCTCCCTTTCTTGATTTTGAGTTTTTTTTAAAAGGATTTTTCTCTCTCCTAACAGAAACCGACCATTTTCATTTTCTTCCGTTACGTTAGTGTAGTTTCTATCGACCATAACGGTGGTTCTGCCCTTTTTTGGATTTCCAAAAGCAGTGGACGTCTTTTAGTGTAATTTTAACGTTTGCAAGAATAATTTTGAGCTTGTTTATTAAAATGACTATCAGGTTATTACAGTGGTACCTTGAGATACAAATGTCGTGACTTACGAATTTTTTGGGATACGACATGAAATATTATAAAATTTATACCTCGACGAAAAATTTGAGACACGAATTTGGGTTGTGCGATAATTGCATAGGTGATCCCTAAATGGCAAAACTTTCGCTCAGCCTTCCTCCCGCCGCTTTGAGATGCGATTAATTTGACATACGACGATGATCACAGAACGAATTAAATTCATATCTCAAGGTACCACTGTACTTAAAACAGGATCTTATTTAAAGTTTTTTTTATTCTTTGAATGCTTTCACAAATTGGTGGTGGTTTTAATCCCGGTTTTCACCCTTTGGGTATAACAGGATGCAGGAGGAGGAGGATTCGAACCCACGACCATTTGAGTCCAAGTCAGGAACTTAACCACTACACTACTCCTCCCGAATGATTTCACAAATAAAAATCTAAATTCCAGTTTATAGAGTGCTGGAAATATCTGTAGTATATATAATATTTATATATGTGGCTAGTTTCTTTTATGTTCTTCCCTACTATCAGGGAGAAGTTTCGGATAAGAAAGCTAAACGTCAACTATCTCACTATCCAAGTCTTTTCAGGACACGGTTACTTTGCTGAGTACCTTAATAAATTTTCTTTAGTTGAAAGCAATATCTGCCGCAATTACAATATGAGCAAGGTAGATACTGTTGAGCACTTACGTGTGGAATGCACAAAACGATCTCAACTGAGAAAGAAGTTTAACATAAATGAAACGTTTTTTAATCTACCATTGAAAGCTTCCTCTGAAAGAGAGAACTTTTCAGCTTTTGTTTGTCAAATTATGACACATAAGTTTGGGTATTAATAATAGCTTGTAAGCAATTTATGTATCCAAATGCTCACTGACATGAAACAAAATGAACATGACATATTTGTTGTACTACAGAGTTAGTATTAGAACTTATAGTTCTTATCAATTAAAAGAAAATGTGGCTAGTTTGGAATGAGTTGAGATGAGGTGTGATTGAGTCATCATGGCTATTGTTGAAAGTCATTATGTTGATGTTTGATGATGTTGTTTGAGTCTCAATGTTAGTAAGTGTCAGTATATAAGATTAGTCTCAAGATAATAAAATTAAGTTTATAATAATTATTAGTTTATGTCTTCTTTCTAAGTCCTTTACAGCAGTGGTGGGCAAATTTTTTCCGACTGCGACCCCTTCAGTAGAGAGAAAGATTTTGGCGACCCCTTGAGGTGGATGTTCACAAATACGATGTATAGTTCGCGCATTTCTTTCATTTCATCGAATACAAACATCATCAAATCCGACACACACTAATTTTATTTATAATTCTAAGAAAATACTTTTTATACAACATACAAATTAGTAGAATTCCCCTTTAATGAGATGTATGATACTGCAAGTTTCTACTTATCTCATCCATGTGTCGGCGATAAGTTCGAAATTTAGAAAAATTTGGCGACCCCTAGTTTGCGCACCTCTGCTTTACGGCCATGAGTTTACCACAGATCAATCAGTAAACCTCGCTGAAGGATTTTCAAAACTTTCTAAACATCAGGCTCTTTCAAGCGAAACTTATTCAATGTCAGATACACACGACAATATAATATATGATAATTATGACTTTTTCCACCACGAATTAGTTATTCTCATAAGATTTCCTTCCAAGTCTTAATTACCATTCTCAGATTAATTCAGAACTAGGTAAAAGATAAGAGAGGGAAAAAAAATAGCCATTTCTATAACAATCTAATATTACTTGAAAGAAAATTTTTCTGAGGGCGAAAAATCAGAAATATTCAAATTTTAATTAGTAAAAAGCAAATAAAGTTTTTGCTTCCTCCTCCTTCCTCCTCTTTCTCCTGCTTCTTCTTCTTCTTCTTAAATTTTCAAATCGCTTTTATTTGAAATTTTGCCAAAATTAGACTTAATTTCACGACCCCATAACAACTTCAACAATTTTTAGTGCCTTTGGCGAGATTCGAACAACTGCGCTTTAAACCGTTTACTTTTCCCTCATCATCTTCAGCTTTCATTTTGCTTCATCTTATCAAACCTAACTAAAAATTCTTCCGGGTTGACTCACATACAGATTTGGTTATGTGAAGAACTTTTAGTTAGAATTAATAATTTGGATCCGTCTTATTTATTTACTAAACTAATGGATTTCGAATAACACTGCCATTTTATATGAACTTAAGCATTTTTACCACCGTCGCTAGATAACAGTGTTGGAGTGGTAATGCACAAAAAATTGATAGAGGAAGGACAACAAACCAACCAACTTGGAAGAAAATGGTCGGAATAGCAAAAATATGACTCAAGAACAGCTGATCACTTGCCAAAAAAAAGCCAAAGAGACGTGTTTCTCAAAAATCCCGGAAGTTATAAAAAAAAGCGACTCAGCTGAGAAACCCAGAAAGTTTTACCAAAATATGGTTCTCTGACCTTCTTTGTGTAGCACTAACGAAAAAAACGAAAGCAAATAGGATGATTAATAACGAAAACTTTGAATTTAAGGGCCCTAAATCAAGATTTTAAACAAAATCTGTGGTAAAATCAACTGCAGTGACACAACTTTAGTTACACATCCGACTAAACACCACAGCACTCTGAATTGATGACTCACAAACTGTACCTGACTACAGGGTATGGGTTAACCATAAGTAAGGAATTTATATGAAATGTTAAAATTGGACTTTAAAGTAGTAGAATGTTAATAAGCAGTTATAAATCTGGCTGAAACAGAAAACCATAGATACAGATACAGAAAACCTCCTTCGGGAAAATCAAATTCCTTTGTCACAAAATTCTGAAGAAAAGGTAGAAGGCAATGGGAAGAGAAGTACTAACACGTTTCCGAAACAAATACGAATTTGAAGATATCTTCAAAGAGTGGATTTAAAAAGACTTATCATTATGAGGGCCCACCATTCTTTAAGTCTAAACAATTAACCAACCGTCGACACTCAATCCTATTATTTCAACTTTCCAACAGTTTGAAAACTTAGCTGATATTTTCTCATCAAATTTATAATTTATATCTTTTTTATATCTTTACCTAAAATTTTATTTACTTACTGTACTTAGTTTCGAGTTCTCTTAATGTTTTCACACTTACCTGAAAGAAATTAAAAAATTTATTAAATAAGTAAATAGGAAAAACAACAGTTCTTCAAGTGGTGTAGTACAGTTCAATGGTAGGTGACATACAGCAAGCAAGGGTGTTGCGGCAGGGTGCTTAGAGAGATGCCGACATGGACCCTAGAAAGAAGGGAACTTCAGAGAAAACTCCCGGACCTAAGCATGGAACAACTCATAAAGGACATTTTAGATTCCAAGGAAAAATGGCAGAGCTTCCAAAAATTCTGCCGCAAAGTCCTGGAAACCAAGGAGGACGATGAAAGGGCACAACAAGGACAACCAAGGAAAAGAAGAACAGAATGAAATCTACTTCTCCTTTTTCCTGCAAGCTGAACAAGGAATGAGACCATAGAAACATGGACGAGTCGTTACGACGCAGAGCCGAGGACTTCCAGAAAGTTATGTCTTCGCGGACGGGTCATCTGGAAACCTTATAAGCTCCAATAGATTGTAAATAAATAAAAAAAAAAGGTTGCAACTTGCGGGTGCTGGTTCTCGATCCCAGCAGCGAGAATAATGAAAAAGTACGCCTACCTGAGTCCGTCCTTTATATCTGCTTGGCAGCTGAAAGAAGGAAAGGATAGGATAGAGAAAGGATCCCCTGAGCAGTTTATCCTTATCAGGACTACGTCAGATGACCGCTATGATAACGACTAATTCGACAGGTACGAATATTTGTGGGAGTAGTCAATCACGTGCTATCACTGAGTTTCTTACGTTGACGACTTCCAGAAACTATGAAAAAACTGCTTGAAACTCCGGAAGACAGCGAGAGACTATAAACGACTGAGAAAGACTATCAATGACTGCTAGACTGCCACGAACCTGTTCAGCTCGCATGGCGAACGTTCCACCTTCAGGCGCCTAACTCAGAAACTGGTTCAAACAAAGGGGATGACTCAGAACAGAACTTTGATTAGTATTCTTAAAATACTGAACAATTATTTCCAGAATTATCAAAACTACAGTGACCGAAAAAAAAGGCTGAGAATTACTGCTGTAGTCTATTTCTATTTTGAGGGCTTTGTGGCTACGTACCAAAATAAAACAACTCACACAATCCGTGTTATCTTGATTGAGAGAAAACAAGACTCAGACTGACAAGTAAAAATCGTACAAAATCAAACAAAACTCAAAAACAATTTAATATTAAAAAATTACCCGAAACAGCTTCAAGGAATCCCTCATCCCGTTCTCCCGAAAAAAAGAAGAATTCTACTCCAGATAAACCTGGAACTAAGACAAGTGGACAGAGCGGTGACAGGGTGATGGATGATTTCAAACATATTATTTTCAAACATATTTTTTCTTCTTCTTCTTCTTTCCCCTGCTAAAATTTTTCAAAGAATCTTCTTAAAAAAGAGAGAGAGAAAGAAAGAAGGAGGAGGAAAAATGTCAACAAAAACGTAGATCCATAAGAAGATCCACTCGTAATGTATTGTGACGCGTATTTCTTTTAAGATGATTCGCAGTGACAAAATTTCAAATATACATCACCCAAGTCGTTGTATTAGAGATTTCCCCGAGAGAATGGCTACAAAAAGGCCAAAGCTTGAAAAATTTGACTCACTTTTCAACACAATCGATCACATTTACTTCCACCCAAGTTTGGGAAAAGTCACGATTTCCTCGATTGCTAATTCACTAAATGAAATAGTTTTCTCTACATTGTTTTTGGTGTCAGATAAAAAAGTTTTAAACAGGTTCGAATTCCCATTTCCTGTAATTATACTAAAGCTAACACCCGTGTAAGAATGTGAATCGGTTTTTTCAATGAAATCAACATTTAGGTTCATTTTAATTGTGGAACGATTTTCCGCTTTGTTTCACTTTAAAAGTTTTCCTTTTCGAAAAAAAAAATTTATTGTGAACCTAACCATTCCAACTCACACCCGCAGCATCATTTTGTTCACATTTGTGAGATCCGAGAATTTTAAAAATCGTTTAATGAAACCGAAATTGAAAATTGATTTCCTCTCCGTTAAAGCCACAAAATACATTAATTAAACTGATATAACAAAACAAAAACATTGAATGTATAGAATTTTATATTTAAAAATAATTTGAAAGTAATTTCACTATATTCATTCATTCCCCAAGCAAGCACTCAGTAGAAGGATGCAACAAAATAGAAACAAATTTTGGTTTACGTTAGTGACTCCCAAACTGGTCTATGACAGGGATGGCGAACCTTTTTTGATGTCGGTGCCACAAAGGCCTAAAACTTCTTTTTTTAAATAGGTGACGTGCCACAATGAAATTTCATTCGAAATGTATAGTGAAAACTATACGCAAGTATAATTAAATAAACAAATGCAGTAAAAGCAATTCTCCTTTAAACAATTTTATCTGGTGGGCATCTTTATATACTTCGAGAGAATATTTTAATACTAAAATGTATAATTTGACGGTTGTAGTTAACGTACTAAAGTACGTACTCAGTACGAGAAATGGATATAATAAATTATAAATGAAGTGTGGATTAGTAATTTTTAATTAATTTCTATCAAAAAAGATTACTTATTAAAAAATAATAATTTTGTTTTTGTGCGTGTCATCAAAATTTTCAAACGTGCCACTTGTGGCACGCGTGCCATAGGTTCGCCATCCCTGGTCTATGACAACCTGCAAGGGGTCTACGTCAAAAAATTTAGGCGTCCATGAAATGAAAATGGGGCTCCACGATAGTGAATCTCAACATAGACTGATAGTACCTATTTACTTACATTATCTTATAATATAAAGACATATAAATTATTTATAAAAGTACCTATGAAGTAAGAAATTTACAAAAATCAATATCAGGCAAGTGGGGGAGCCCACCCAAAACCAAAAACATGGAAAGGGGTCTACGACACAAAAAAGTTTGGGAACCTCTAGTTGAAGTGTAACAAGGTTACAGATAAAATAAGTCAAATAGATAAACTTTGCTTTACCTCAACAGAACTAGAAATATAGATTTTTAAAGATGTTTCTAAAATTTGTGTCTTCCATAAGTTACATGTTTGGGCCATAAAACATTGAAGAAGTTAAAACTGATTTAACCAATGACAAAGAGCCACGTTGACTTTCATCAAAGACGAGTACATCTGGATTGGTTTCTCAAGTTTAAGTTTCCAATGACCCAACAAATTAATTCAGTTCATATTTATCCTTCAAAAATCAAAGGAATTTCTGAACACGTACTTAGAGTCGTATGTTGTTTGAATTAGTGAGAAACCTTTAGAAAGCGGCTTTCAATTATGCTGTTTGCTAACTGTATCGCATTTTCACATTGCAACTGTTTGCAAGCTTTGGAGTGAGTCTCCTTTCGCGGGTTTAGATAACCAAACGAAAAAAACGATAATACGTACATATTCATGGCTTTTTATGAATAAATTTCAAATTTTTTGCATAATTTTTATGACTTAACAAAGATCTATAGGATCGCTGTTTTCCTCGCTAACTCACTATCTCTCTTCCAACGATGAAATCATCACACCCGAACTAGGTTTCGGAGGATATATGAAAGCCGCTAATGTGCATATTACCTAGGTAGAATGAGGAAAACTCTTGATTTCGCACTTCAACAGATCAAAACAGTTAATACAGAGATCATATAACCAATGTGAACACTTATGGCTTTCGAGTTTTAGTGGTGTAGTAAGCCTGATGGCCTTAAAAGACTTAAACATAAGAAATATACTAATGACTATCATCAACTTAATTTTATTATCTTGCAGGATGCACTTCAGAAAGTCTTTCTTGTAGAAATCTTCCTATATTTTCATCAAGAAGGAGTCACAATACACAAAACCAAAACCAGGTTGTATTCATGTGCGTTAGGTGGGTGCCTGAATGAAAGGATAGCCAACAGTAAAGAATATTTTTGGGAAAGGATCAATTGGGTTCAAGCGAGGAATGAATGAAGCGGTATAAAAGGTTGACCAGAGAGGACGCGGACGGTTATTGTTTAGGAGGAGAACAGAGGATGCGTAGGTCTCTAGATGGTGACGTTATGACCTTAAGACCAACTCTACAACCTTCACTCATCAAACACCAACTACTGCCTCTAACTTAAAACAATATACAGTCTATCCAGGATGACTTATCAATAGTCACATCACATATACCAATATTTATATATCAATATATCACATATATCAATATTTTAATTAGATGATGCCAAAACTTGTTTCAAATTATCAATTTAGATCAGAAGTCAGGTTATGGTCTTCTAGGTCAGAGCCGCGCAAACTTATGGTCTTCTAGGTCAGAGTCGAAAATTTTTCTAAATTTCGAATTTATTGCCGAACATGGATGAGATTTAGAAACTTGTAGCCTCATACATCTCATTAAGGGCAAATTTACTGATTTTTATGTTGTATAAAAAGTATTTTCGTAAAATTATAAATAAAATTAATATGTGTCAGATTTGATGATGTTGTCGGAACCAGGTTGTGTCGTTGATGATGAACGAATGATGGACAACACTAATTCCGAACGTATATATATGTTGATATATAAAATATTATTATAACTATAATTTAGAATCGAAAAGGAAAATGCAAGGATCCTGATGGTGCGGAGCTCCGGGACTGAAATGAATTCAGCTTCGTTTGTCGGCTGCTTCATTTCACTGTACCCATTCCGGAATGAGGAATGTGGCAAATCTGTGAACCTGTATCTAAGGGGGTGGCCAAAATTTTCCTCCCTACTGAAGGAGTCGCGCCACTGGTTTAGTTAAATCGAACATAGTCCAAAACAAATTTCACTGATAACCTAAAATTTGATAAAAAATTCTTCTCCCCCAAACACAAAAATAAAAACTAAAACATCAACTAAGACATAAATTAAACACAAATTCAATGAAAATTCGTCGGAAACGATTTGAAAGACAATAAAATAAATGTCCGCTTCTCTTATTGAAATCTAAACTAGTCTTTTATCCCTCCAAGAGAAGAGAAAAAGGAAATATTCTAGCAATAAAAATCATTTCCTCTGACTTTTCGAGAAATGATAAAGAGATTCAAAATGGAGAAGCTAATCAAATCTTCTTAAAGCGCAGATAACAAATTCGTGAAGTAGAAATAGAAACCAAAATCCCTCGAACAAGAAAGAAAGAAAAAAAAAAAGGAAGAAAACCATTTTGATTTTTCCATGTTTTTCTTTCCTTTCAATTTTCAGCCATTAGTTACTTCTGAATGGTTCAAATAAAAAAAAAAAATTTCCCTTGAAGGAGAAACACAGCACTTTATTTTTATTTTATTTTTTGACATATAAATTAATTAAATTAATGTCGAAAGGGATGAAGTGAGAAGGTCACTTAATTCTTCTTCTTCTTTTTTTCATTGAAACTATAATTACATTTTTAAAAATTAATTTTGTTAGGATTTCATTTAAACAAAATAATAATTTTTTTTCATTTCGAAATGAAAAGCACACTTTCTATCTATTCTTCCTCTTCCTCCCATCCGGTCGTTCTCCCTCCTCCATGTTTAAAATGGATTCTCATTATAATTTTTTTTTCTCAAAGAACCAATAATATCGGATTTTTATGAAAGAATTAACTTTTTTTTTCCTTAACTTTTTCTTCGAAACGTTAAAAATAATATTGCTGTTGAATCGGTTTCCATTCTTTTGTTACTAATTTTTTTTCTTTCTTTTAATATTTTTGAATTTGGCTTTTTTTTTCGTTATCAATTCGTCCTTCCCGGAAACAAAATAATTACTGAAATGGTAATTTTTCTGCTGAATATTTTCCTCACAAAAATTGAAAAGCTATTAGCGGGTGTTTGATGGAACAAGTTCACACTTAGCTGTTGGATCAACCTAAAATGGGATTTGATGTAGGTGGTAATGTTTTCACTCACGTCAAATTTCTCCCACATTCAGAGCTTTCAGAAGGTTGACTGAGCGGTAATAGTTTAATTGAGACCAAAATTAATAGTAACACTACAAAAATATTAAAGTTCAGTACAAAATTTTTGAGAAAAGGAGAAGAGAATACAATTTCTTGGGTTGGGGGAAGTCCTATAACGAATTACTCTGATAAAACCACAGTATATTATTCAAAATTAATGCACACGACTATCCGCCATCACAAAAACAACCATATTGCTTAAAAATACGTTACTGTGACGTCAGAGGTTGACCCCATAGCTACTTGTGCACCCACTTACACTCATTTGTGCTCATTTGTCTCTGACACTTGGTCTCTGTCTGTGGCGAAAGTCTCAAACACGACTATAAACATTTGACTTGGCTTCAAAAGCACTACTGACAATTCTACAAACCATGGTCTCCATCGTGGGTGGAGTTATGGTTTCTGAAGTCAAACTGAATTGTAGAAATGTTATATTAATATACTATTGTATATTGTTAAAAAATTGTAATTCATTCGGAATTTTATTTTGGCTAATTCAGTGATTCCCAAAGTGGTCTACATAGACTCCCATGGGTCTATGACAACTAGCAAGGGGTCTATGTCAGCAAAAATTTAGGGGCCCATGAGATGAAAATGTGGGTCCCCAGTGGATCTCAACATACACTGATAGTACCTATTTGCTTACATTATACTATCTTATAATATAAAGACACACTTCACTACAGTGAGAAATTTACAAAATTCAATATCAGGTAAGTAGGGGATCTATCCAAAACCAAAAAACATGGCAAAGAGTGTAGACACAAAAAATTTAGGAAGCTATGGGCTAAATCAACGAAAACTGTTTTAAGCAACACTTGCGAGCGACTTGAGCGGAAACCGACAACGAAGAGAAACCATCACCTCTGAAACCTTTAAAACGCTATACAAGATATTTTGCGATCGTGGTGGATACAAGGGCTTTCACATAAACTCCGTTGAGTAGATCCATTTCTAAAATAAGAACAAAATTCAGAGAAGCAATGTAAAATTAACTGGTTAAGTGGTCCTTTCGAACTAAACAAATTCCACCGTTTTAAGGGAAAAAAGTCGAGCAGAAAACAGGAAATAAGAACGAAAAGTTAGCTGTAACATTAGTCAACTTCGTCAAAAATGTTTTATTTAACCGCATTTAAGGTGGTAAGTTTGAAACAGAAATTCAAGCCACGGGCTTTAAATGTTCAATTTTCAGACAAACAAAAAGTTCTCAAATTCAGAGGTGGAAAAGCCACCTCGAGGCGTCTTTGACCATCCCAAATCCGGTGGAGTGAGTCAAAAAGTTTCCAACTCCAGTCGTTTTGCCATGTTATTATTCTAAAGTTAAAGAAAATTTTGGTTCCGGTCCGCCTCAAGTTTTTCCTTTAAGAAACCTAGGCCTTTCTCGTGTTCAACCAATAAAATGGAAGAGACGGATTGTTTTAGTTATTTTGCCTCGAATGTCACGTTCCGCATCCCATTTATTTTTATTTTGACTCCTCTAAAATCATCACCATCATCACTACCAATATTTCTGTTTCTCAATTTCTCAGTCCTAATGCCGACAGATAAACTAAACATTGTTTTGCATTTATACTGTGTCAGAATTAGGTGTACTGATGAGATAAAGTAGACGAATTCCCAACGAAAATAAATTTTTTGAAATAAAGAATATCCGCAGTACTATGTAGATCAAATAGCTGGGTAGTTTCGAATTACATCGCCGATCCGTTGTACTATACTTATTGACTGCCATTTGGTTGTATGTTCTATTTATATGCTTCGTGTAGAGTCTTTTCTACCAGTCTGAGCGCGTCTTTCTGCAAGTCTTGTGACTTATTTATTACAACTGTGAGCTTGCTACCTTAGTTGGCATATACAATAAAATGAATAATGTCGAAATAAGTTCCGATATACACCCATACCTCGCTTTACGGCCTTACGTTCCACTAAACTTGTCCGTAAAGCGAAAAGCCGTATAACGAATCAATTATTCTGATACAAATTCATCCAAATTCAATGGGATCGGTTCCAAATTTGTTACAAATGTAACATGGTTATCTCATTCAAATAAAAATACATACATAGCAAGTACATAGATTTGTACATAAAATAATAACAGACAGAAGAAATGGTGACCTACAGATCACTGTCGTCATCATTTTTTGCTGGTAAAGATGGGCCTGGCTTCAGTTCTTCAGTGATTTTCTAATGGCTGAATTAATTCCTCGAGAAACTTTGGCGTTACGTTCGACATCAGAATCGTTTCAAGAACGTTTCGAAATGGGAAAAAGTTCGACAAATTTTTTGATGTTAGCTGTTTGGATACAACAGGCTCTGTCTCTTCATCAAATGCCAGTTCGCTTGCAACTGAAAGAACTCCTCATACGAAAGAGGTTCCCTATCAGCTTAAAGTAGACCAAGCACGTCACGTGATAGGACCAAAATGTTTTGCCTAATTTTAGGAAGGAAATTAACTTCTGCACCAGTACTTTTGACAAATTCTGACCGTAATAGCGAAACATTTTAGGCCGTAAATCGAAAACGACCCATAATCGAAGAGGCCCGTTGTAGCGATAGTATATAGGTGTATATCGAAACTTATTTCGACATTATTCATTTCATTGTATATGCCAACCAAGGTAGCAAGCTCACACTTGTAATAAATAAGTCACAAGACATGCAACCCGTCTTTTCCATTTTATTGGTTGAACACGAGAAAGGCCTTAAAGGAAAACTTGTGGCGGACCGGAACCAAAATTTTCCTGCTCTTCGGGACCCCATTACAGTATCTTCAAAAGTAATTAAGAGTGACAAGTAGCCACAAATTGAAAAGAAAGGACCTGTATATTAAAAAAGGCAATGCAAGAACATTAAATATTGTATAAAAGGGAAATTTATTTGGATGCAGTAAAATTTATAGCATCAAAACCAAATTTAAGTAAATAAATAAAAACGCAATATTTCCAAACAGACCTCTCGACTAACAAAAAGAAGATAGCAAGAAAGGCAAAAAGCTCGGGCGGAAAGGAAAGCATGTATATGTATAATACACTAAAATAAATTGAAGAAATTCTAAGAAAAAGAAGAAAGAGATAACCTGTTGTTGACCTCAGAATTTATCATTCTCGCGGAAATACATGACTCGGATAAAAAGAAAGAAACAAAAAATATTCTTTTAAACTAAGAAGGAAAAAGTGCAGGGAATAACTTTTCACGCCACTTGATGCAGAAAAAGCTTTTCTCAAAAAGCTCTCTTTTATCTGCGAGATATTTTAATATTTTGTTCCCGAAACAAAGGTTTTAAGTGTTTTTAATTTGATTGTCCAAAACTAAAAGAAAATCATGACTCTCAGTATGAAAGCTCATCTCAAGTTTTCATTATCTTGTCAAGCTTTTGGCGATAACAATTTTGTTCCAGAAAAAACGGTATCACACGAATTGATTGAATCAGATTAGAATTCCGCTCGTGTAGAGTTGTAGTGTAGTAAAAACATTGTAGAAAGCACACTTTAAGAAAATTTGTAGTAACAAACGTTTTGGCGTTCTCATTTAATAATTTATTTTAATTTAATTTAATTTAAATAATTAACTAATTTCTATTTTCACTCTCCGAAACTGAAACCTAACCTTACCACGTTTATAACTTTATCACTTATATTATTCTCTAGATAACTTTATACGTTGTTTTAACAATTTTGATGATGATAATATACAATATACATATTTATTAGCCTAATCAAATGTTATTAATGTCATTAGAGCGCTTACCAGATTACCACTACCACCCTATACTGCTCAACTACAAATTCTGGCCTCCAATTTATTGTTCTCTTCCTCAACGGAAAGTGTCTCCAATTAAAAAGAGCTAACACTCACAAAAGTCTACATAATATATATTCAGTTTCATTAAAAGTTATTAATTGTGGTTTAGTAAGCTGCCCTAATATTAATAACACACTTAATCAGATATTATGATCACGCTGTCACATTTCGCCGAGCTATCTACTGTATTAACACATACTTTCATATTATATTCGAACGATTTATGAGTCTATGAGTAACATCGTCTGCTAATAGCTATCACCCTGCCAAATTTTATATTCATATTTGGGGCACAAACCGTATTTATGTTCTAAACCCAGGCCAAGAACACTGTCTGAGATCAATTTATTAATCTTAAGGCTAGCACTGTATCTTAAAATGGCTGAAATTGGAGAAACTGGAAAGGAAATAAGGTCCTGGAACAATGTTTTCATTCCAGTCTGGAAGAATGTGTGTGCGAAAGGAGGTCATATACGGCCTCTCAATTTTTCAATGGATCAATTCAACATCTCATCACTTCATCCTCTTTGAGGGCTCTAACAATACAGTTTTCCTTTTTCCCTTTTCTTTTAGTTCTTAGCGACTTTATCAAATGTGAGAACACGCATTTATCCCTTTCAGAAACCGGCGATATTTCAGTTCCCTTTTATGACCTGACAAAGAAATAAATACTTAAGAAGAATTATTGAACATCACGTGACCTCTACTATTATCTCTAAAAGCGTCTAAATGTTGACGTTATCATGCTAACACTTTATCCATCAGACGATTATACAGTTCTCACCAGAATAAAAAGTATAATCACAGTCTAATGCAAAATATATATTAAAATTCGTATATATTTATTGTGGCGGCCAAATAAAAAGTGTCGCGACCTAAACCGCCAAACGAAAATGTTACGAATAAAAACAAAAACAAAATCCGGCGCAGGTTGTACAAGAACTTAGAACTTAGAATCTCTTCTATATGGGAAGAAGTTCTATGATTCGAGAGATTCGTACGCGTTTCAAGAACTTCGAGACTATTCTTAGTTTAAGTGAAGGTATATAAACAGGTCACTCGTCGCCGGGTATTTCAGTCATTCGGTCAGTCATTCAGTCTGAGTCATTCGTAATTCAGTTTCGCAGTTATTCAGTGTCGGCTTGTAACACATTTATGTAAACAATCAGTATTTATAAATAAACGAATTTTAAGTGTAGATAGAGTTTTTAATTATCTCTCATCTCACATTTATACTAATATAACTAAAATGCTCATAAAGTTAGAAATACGTTTCTAGTTTTGGTTGATTTTGACTTTCCCAGCAAAATGATGTTGTCAATTTCAACGTTTAATTGGAAGACAGAACTTTATCCTCTTCTCCTGACGGGATTCCCAGCTACATCCTTCATCCGGTCCCTGGGGCTGAAATATTTGTCTGTTCCTAGATAAAACCCTTAAAAGCTAGACCAACTACTTGTTGTCTCGACAGGTGGATACTAATTAGGGGATGATAATAAAAAAATAATTACAAGTAGAATGTTGAGAATATAATTAATAACATACATAAACCTATGTAAATATACAGCATCATTATATTATTGATTTTACATAGATTTCATTATGAATTTGATGGTAAACTGTTCGCACAACACCAGAAGGATGAATCTGAGTAACGTTTTCAATGGAAAGCCTTGGATACTCTACTCCAAATACCCGGTAAAGATTTTATTTTTGGGTGTACCATAATAAAAAAAAGGGAACAGAAATAAGTCAGGGAAGGTAGGAGGAGGAGGAGGAAAGAAAAGTCTTCGCAAAGCTCCATGAATTATGTAATAAGCAAAACTCTGGTTCGGATCAAATAAATCAGCAAACGAAAAATAAAAGTAGTGAATTTAATGTTGCAAAAAAAAAAGTCTCCCTCAGTACAATTAGACCATTTCCAAAAGGAAAATTTCAGAGCCTTACAACGTCAAAATATTTTGAAAAGCTTTTTTCCTTTTCAATTTATTAACTTGAAGCAAATAGAATCCGAAACTCGTCCTTTAGCCACCACATCCATCCCTTAAAACGATCAAAATTTCTCTTTCTCTCTTCGTCTTTTTAAATCCTGCTTTTACAAAAATTTATTTTATGAAAAATGAGAAAACTTTTTTCCGGGTTATTTTTTTTTCCTCAAGTTTTTTGATGATATTTTCCTCCCCCACTCGCCCTCTCTCTCTCTCTCCTCTCTACTCACCGCCTCTTCTCCTTGATTAAAGAAATTAGATTCAAGGGCTTTAAGCGCAAATCTATTTCACCAAATATTATACCCCGAAGTGAAAAATATACTCCGGTTTCGATTTACGCGATTTTTCTTTTCGAATTAACGAGAGTTTAGACAATTTGCGATGTGTGGGAGTCTCAAAATTAATGCAGGTTTTGCTCTAAATTGTTGGAAAACCTGAAAATGAACAAAGTTGGGCAGATGAGAGTTTAGTAAAAGTGGATTCAAGGTTTAAATTAAATGAAAAACAAAGTTTTTAGTATTGATTAGTCTAGATTGGTTACTTTTTCAGTAAATCACAATATACGTGGGTTATAGTTTTATACAAATTCATTTATCAAAATTTGTGACCCTGAAACTCTTGGTATTCAAGCTTTCAAGAATTTCCATTGTGACCACTATGACTGACCCACACGACTTACCAAGAAGAAAAGATTTTACAAGCTTCCTGTTTTCGAGTTTTAACCCATCTTAAAGAATACTCCTTTCCTTTAAGACACCTATAATTTATATTTTTATACTTTAAAATAATTTCAATACATATCCTTCGTACTAGACCTTTTTCCTTCCCCGCCCCAAATTTCTATTGTGACCATTGCGACTGGACCACACGATTTAACAAAAAAAAATTTTACAAGTCCGGCTTTCGACCCATACAGTCCACCCTCAGCTCATCATCTGTACGTACATCTGTCAGTTTGTTCCTGTATGTATTTTCTGTATATTCACCTCACAAAGATATGTTGAGACAAACAATGTTAGCAGTTTCTGAGCACAGACCAAAACATTTTCGTACTGGTCAGGTACTATAGTTCAGACTTGACCTCAGCAATTGACCACTGGACAATAGCGGGAGTTCAGCAATGGACCTTTCACAAATTTTCACTCAGTCAGTTTCGACAGAGGCCACTCAGTACAGCTTGATGGACCACACGTGGCTCGCGTATTTTGAGTACCAAGGCCTTAAACTTTCAGTATTTTCAATATACTGGAACTCATATTTATTTCATAAGTAATGCACTATTTTGTGCGCACTCTTCTGAGACACCGCAGTTCTACTATCATAATAAACAACAAAGCCTTTTTTTACGCGATTATTAGTTCCACTCAAATCCTTCTGGTTTTATTACCTGACGTAAGAAACTCAACATTTCAAAGTTGAAGCTTTGAAATTTGCTTAAATAGACTCCAAATTATTTTAATCACAACAATATCAGTACCTAAGGATGTTAGTTAAAATGTTAGTAGAGGTATCCGATTGCGGTGAAATCTTAAAAACTAAAGTAATCTTGAATACTAAAACGTGAATAAAAAAAAATTGACATCACCAACACTAATTTTGCTGATTGATAATTTGTCCGGAGGCTGTGATCTCACATTAATTAACGTAAAAGCCGGAGAATTTTGAAAAATAAATAATAAACTTGTTGACTTATAACGTAAACATTACAAGTTCCAGAGTGAATGAATCATTACTGAATTAATTTACTTGCGCGGAAATTAATTAAAATTTCCGTTTCAACCCGACTCTGAATAAAAGTAAAAAAATTAAATAAATTGAAGAAAATGTAGTTCCTGTTTTAGTTCTTTTTAAAACATTTTTCGAGTAATTAATTAATTTATTTGTGGATTTAAATTGCCGCGGTTTCCGTTAGCCCCTTCAAATTTCATCAATAAGTGTGCCGGTCAAAGCAAGACGCTTGGACTGGTAACAAACAAGGCACAAGACATACAGGAAGTTGGAGGAGACTTGTAGGAAGGGGTTTAGACCCTTGGTTCTCAAACTGCGGCCCACAAAGCTCTACTGAGTGGCCCAGTGACCCAGTGGAGACCGATTGAGTGAAGATTTGTGAAACGTCGATTGCTCGTTGTTAAGTCTGAACTATAGTGCCTAACCAGTCGAAAATGTTTTGGTCTGTGCTATTGTTTACCTCAACGTATTTTGTGAAGCAATTTACAGAAATACATACAGAAACAGATAAACATATGTACATACAGATGATGCCCTGAGGATGGACTGTATGCGTCCAAAGCCGGACGTGTAAAATCTTTTTTTTGGTAAGTCGTACGGCCCAGTCAAAACAGAAATTTGGGTCGGGAAGGAAAAAGGTTGAATACCAAGGGTCTAGACGAAGCACAAATAGAACACGCGACCAACTGGCAGTCAGTTAGTGCAAAAGATCGGTGAAGTAACTCGAAGGGCTATCGACCGGACTATTTTTGTTTGGCATTCGTGTGCCATACACCCAATTCCGGCCATAACTTTTATCAAAAACCGCGTAAAAAAAGTCACGATCACCAATTTTTCATGACAAATTTGTGGACTTCTTTTACGCCGTTCATGAGAAACAGTTACCAACAGCTTGAAGATTTTGCCCGCTTCATAGTTTTCAAGAAAAGAATTAATAAAAGTAAGAACGTTAATAACAAAAACTTTCGACAAACATTTTAATATTTTGTTGACAAATTTTTGCATTTATGCACTCATAAATATTGCATAAAATTAATCCCACGCTCATGGGTATTCTCGTTTGTTCTCTACTTATAAATATTTAAGAGGGATTGGAAAGTGCGGGATTATTACTATTATAAAATATTTAAAGCAACGAGCAAGCACAAAGAAAAATTCGATTACTATAGTTTTAAATTTAAAATAATTTTCCCTACTGTCTAAAACATTCATAAATGGGTCGCTGCAACTTATTTATACATTTGCCACATTTATTTTAACAATTATACAGTTTTTTATAACTTACTCAACTGTCACCTATCTCTAAGCTAGAGACACAACATGTAGTTTTTAGGTTTAGCTTTAAGTGTTTGCAACACAGTATCTTAGCCGCAGGAGTGGTTAAAGGATTAGTTGAACAGTTAATCGTTAAAAGAGATTAAGGAGTGTGACGAGCACGGAAGAGAATAGTGGAGTGGCCTTCAACTTTCTGCGATTGCTGAATACTTGAAAGAAGAGGGATGTCAAAAAATATGCCCCAAAACTGTGTCTTGAAGTGATGATGGCTTTAATCCCGTTTCTCACTCTTTTTTGGGTGTAACAGAATTCGAACTCACAACCATTGTGTCCAAGTCAGGAACTCTAACCACTACACTACTCCTCCCACTGTGTTTTGAAGTATTTATTATACATATACATAATGTCGTTAAAGATTCATTAATTTCGATTAGAGTCTGATGGCTAGTCTGATGTCCCCTGAGAGAGGACAACTGACTGGCCTACTCAACTCACGATGTCCGCTTAGAGGTAACATACCACCCAAAAGGATTAAAATGGTTGACTGTTTTAAAAACATGCGAAATATTGTAGAAGTCGAGGGCCGCCTGAAATTAGGAGACAAAAGGATGAAGAAAGCGACAGAGAATGTTACACGAATTGATAGATAAAAAGACTATTTCAAACAGATAAATAAAGTCCGGCGTTACCACGTGACCCAATTCAAAATCTAAAATTCAAACCACGAATCATGTAAAAATAAATTTAAAAAAAATAACAGAGCAGGAAATTTATCGGAATGTCTAATGGGCTTTCCCTTTTGCTGAATCTTCGTTTAATACAGGAATTTGATTTGAGTAAAGTATGTGAGGAGAAGAAGAAGAAAAAGGGCGGAAAAACAAAAGAAACAGAAGAAGAAAAAACATCTTAAATGATGGATTTCCAGACAAAAAAGACGAACGTCACGTGATTTAGTAAACAAATCGTTAATCACAAATTGATTGTTAATGAAAACAAAAGGATTTCTGTTAAAGGAACATCGTTAATCAACGGTGTTCTAAATCTGAAAAAAAGAGAGACCTTGATTGTCTGTCAATTTAGTTTTATAGTAACAAAAATTTTTGGCTTTGACTCCCGATGAGGATTTATCGATTTTGCCCCGGTCTCCCATCCACACAGCCTCTCCTCCTCGACAAATAAAAATTTAAAATGAGAGAATATACGGGAAAGGTGCACGTGAATGATGGTGGTCGTTTGCTTTAATACTGTTGTGTGTACTTCGTTTTGGAGAAAAGTAAATTTCCCATTGAATCCGCGGAAGATTAAAGGAAATCTCAGGTGGGAGACGTGAAAACCGGTAAAACTTTGGTCCTTATTAAAACTTGAGCCCAAGCCCCGATTCCCGGGTTTCTGACTTTTTAACTTTTAGGTAAGCACACCGGCTTGGCCTTGGGAAAGTTCGCTTTTTTATTGAGCAAGTGCGTTTCACAGCTAAGGTAATAAATTAACACCATTTTCTAAATTTTACTTGTTTTAACGATTATGATTACTCCCCTGATGGTGTCTTGGATTTAACTTTTAGACAAATATTAAACATTAAATCATCCCATTATCGTCTTTTTTTCCACCTTCGTTTTCCTTTCAATTTTTCTTTTCTTCGTATTTTTAGAAACTTATAAATATTTCATTTGTATTTTTGTAAAGGTTTCGAATGCCGAAATTAATATCGAATTAATAAGATTTGTGTTTTCTAATTTTTCATATTTTCAATATCAATATTGGTTTATTACTTAGAGTTTCTCTCAAAGTTTCTACGGGATGTAAAAAGCCACGTCATGAATTTCCAATTTCATGAGTGAGTCCATCAACTTATAAAACATTTCTTTTAGAGTTTAATTTGTACTGTAATATAATATAACACCTTTCTGGAATGATGGCGGCGACAGAAAGAAAAATTTATACCACTCAAGTTCATTTAGATCAGTGTTTCCCAACCTTTTCAGGCTATCACCTTAACATTTCTAAAATTTTTATGCCCCCATACAAACTTTTTATACAATATATATAAATATATTGGTTATAACAACGATTAACTGACGGACAGTTATTTTAAACTGACACCAACTGAATGATGAACCCTACAGAAGTTGAGTTGGGCCAATTGGGTGGGAACAACGGCGTTGTTTAGCGAGTTTTAAAACGTCCGGATTTCCACACGACAGGGGAATACTTGGTTGATATTTTGGCAACAGCAAACGAAATTATACTTAATAGTTATCTACAGAATTTGCCTGTTTTGTTAAATTTGTCACCGATATCTAGTATTGAATTTAAGTAACCCAAAGGGTTAACTCGTGTCGAGTCCATTTTTAAATTGGCCCTCTTAACTATCAAATCGTCCTCTATGGGGCGCGGGCCCCACGTTGGGAAACACTGATTTAGACTTTGTCCGTAATTACAAACTATATCATTATTACTTGGATGAATTCACAACTACTCGAAAAAAACACCAAATTACTACAAGAGAGTCACTTCCTCCCAATTTTCCTTCAGGAGGGAAGAAAAAAACGTTGGAAACATTAAAGATGCAAATTCTTAGTTGATAAGGAACTTAAAAAACCGTTAAACTGAGATGAGGTTTCGTGATTTGTGACTAAATTCTAACTTTCTCAATCTGAAAAATTTTCAAAATTTCTTAGGAAAGCGCAATTATTTTAAGACTAAAGTACGCCACCTGCATGAGTCACACTAACAAAGTTTTCTCAACAGCTATTATCAAACTCATCACGCGTTCCTCTACAATTTAATAATTGCTTAATCCAAAGTAAGAAGGTGCGTGTTGTGTGTGTGTTTGTTTGCTTAAGAGATGAGAGCATAATTCAAACTCGGAGCAACCGATTTCAACCAAATCTACAAAACACCGACATTTTCGGGAAGAAATACTGCTGACGGAAATGTTTTAGAGTCATTTTATCGATTGGTTAATAAGTTATTAAAGAAACGGCATCTTCATGACGACGAAATTTTTTATGAGCTATGGGACTGAAGATGTCTTTCTTCCGGGCGAGCCGGCAAACGGTTTACCGCCATGATGGCTTTTGATAAACGTCTGCAAATGAGGTGAATTTCTACTGTCGGAACCAGATTGTGTCTTTGTAGATGAACGAATGATGGACAACACTAATTCCGAACGTATATATATATTGATATATAAAATATTATTATAACTATAATGTAGAATCAAAATGGAAAATACAAAAATGCCGGTGGTGCGGAGCTCCGGGACAGAATGAATTCGGCTTCGGTTTTCGGCTGTGGCGAACGCCACACTACCAAGTGTGCATTATTTATGAAATGAGTAGGTTGATCACACCAAATAATTAAAACTGTATAGAGTTTTGAGAGAAGACAGTATATTGAGCTCAATTTTAGTTATTGTTGTGAAGAGCTTTTCTGCTTTTAGTTCATGCGTGTGCGTTTAGGTTTCATTTCAGGATGCTGGCTAGTACCAAAAGCAGACTAATTCATTCAAAGGTTGAAGTAAAAGAGAGTAATAACTACAAAAAGAGGAAGAGAAGAACGAATTGACATATACACTACTTAAAACAAATAAAAAAAAATTTATGAGGCAAAAATTTATTTCAAAAAATTAGAAAAAGAGTTTAGGAAGAGTTAGTCCTCTCTAACATCAGTTTGAACTACAGCATTGACCTAACAAAAACCCCGATTTATAAAAAAAGTCATTTTCAATGTTAGTAGCTACTAAAAACAGGAGAGGAAAGGGGAGGAGAGGGAGTAAATCGTTAAAAAAATGAAGATGGGTTATGGTTGTTCCATAATTCACTCCATAAATTATCGACTATTGACACTTTCGTCTTGATGGCTGAATAAATTGCGGCCAAATCGTTAAAACAGGCCAGCCAGTCAATTCATAATCGTTTCATTATGGTTTCATACCATTACGACAGAATTATGTTTTCAGACAAGAGAGTATTAGTTTCAAAACCAGCACACCTCCTCAAAGTGACTAAACTTTAGTAACCGAGAGAGAAAAAAATGAATCGATCTAGCTTAAGAGATCGAAAAAGAAATCAGGAGGATTAAAAAAACTTCTGGATAAATCCTTTTAATCGCTGCTCACAGTTAAAGCGAAAAAATTATTTTAGCTGAATTTTCTCTCTAAAAAAAAATAAAATTTTTCAAACAACCAACGACTCCTCTAAGTTCTAAAACAATTTTGACAGGAATAAGAGAAAAACCGAGAGAAATGGCTCTGTCTAAGTCATGAATCAAAATTTGGAATAATATAAAAGCTGTTATTTAGTGCGTTGATTGTTTAACATTTTAAAATTTCGTTATGTAAGTCAAATTGTCATCTCCAACATTACTAACAAGTATTGTTTCCATGATAACTCTCATAATTTACAACTTGAGGGAAATAATTTTTTTCCTTTTTTACAAAAATGAGAAAGGCTTTTGTTACTCCGGAAAAATCGCTTTCGAAACTGAAAAGAAAAATTCCAAAGTTCCTTTGACTCCCGTCAAACTGTTCTCTCAGCTCAAAATCATCCTTTGATTTTGAATCTACCTTTGAAAAGTTAAACGTTTTTATTCAGCGAAAATAAAGACCTCACAGGGTTGCTTAGCAGTAATTTTTGGATTTCACTCTGGGCGTTTTCATTTTTAAAAGTTGTGTTACTACCGGTGAGTTTTGAAATTTTCAGTCACCACATTTAGTTGTTTGAGTTTTTTCCCGAAATACTGTTGGTTTTATAATTATTGATTGTTCTTGTTTTGTTTTGTGTTTTATCTGATTATGTTGTGGTATGTCAGGAGTCAAAAAAATAAGACTAAGATACATAAAACTTTATTTTAATTTCGACCGCACTCGTCAATGCCTAAAAACCAACCGTCTGCCTCGTCCCAGGCGCCACAGCGTTGGACCAGGATGACTAATCGTCACCTCTACGCTGGTGACCATTTGTCTCAATGCCAAAAAGGCATATCTACTATAATGTTAATGTTACATTAGAGTTTTTCATGAAATACCGAAGAGCTAAAGAAGGAAAGGTATATATTTCAGGTTTTCAAACCTCATTAGTTTTACACAATGTCGGGGTTGGGGATAATTAGTTTAGCTTCTCGGTGGCTTCCTGCAAAACCTTCAATTCAAACACAGATTGCATCGCATTGCAGGTTGCAGGTTGCAGTAGGCCCATCGCAAGCCGTCTTGAAGCTGTCGGAGCCTGCGAGAACCTTCTCCCATAATGAGATTAAGGGTGAGGGGAGTTCTAGAGGTTTCCGGAAACTTCGAAATTATTCTTAGCTAGCGGTGGATCCTATATAACCTAAGAATCCTGAGTCTCAGAGTTCAGTGACATGCTTACTAAGGTCAGTGACATTTTCGCATGAGGAAAACAGCTGATATTGTTGTTGAAATGGTATTGTGTTTTGGTTCTACAAAGTTTCTTTCAAAAATATAATTTGGCACGAGTTTATTCTTGTGGATGAATTTCCTTCATTTTTTGGGGAAATCTCGAACATCATGTTATAATGTTAGTCATCTATTCCTGTACAATGCTATTCAGCCTTCTCAACCTATTTTTGTCATTCATACTGTTCACTAAACCTCACATAAAAACTTAACCCAAAAAACTAAAACTAACCGCCCCAAAAATACAACCTAATCACAGTCTAACAAACAATCAAAATCTGGACAAGGTCACTGTATCTTTTCAAAAATTTTATTTGAGCCGCATAATAACAAACATTCAACGATATTTACCAAATCGAAAAATAGGAGTCACTTCATTGCAATAACTTAGCAAATAATGTCGCGTTATGTATAACTCATTTCGCAAGTGTAAGAAGACAAGAAATTTAACTGTACGCCTATGAGTAGATTTACAATGTTATAAAAAGGTTTTAACTGAAATTTAAGGCTTTTTATACGTAATGTTAGAAGGCATGTTACTCCATGACAAAAACACACAAAGGATCTTGTTCAGAAAATTCGCACAGATTCAAGTTTTTTTTTATTATAAATCGCATTACGATCTAAGTTCACTTGACACATATTTCACAGCCTTCTCCGAAAAAAAAATGATTTAGAATTCTTTAGCAAACAATGCAGACCAATTTCAAACAACAATTAATAAGTGAATTACTTTTACTGTATCACATGAATTCCTTATAAATTTTTAACTCGCTTTTACGCTAATTTTTAATTACTGATTTTAAAGTTATGCGATTACGGTAATATCACAAAACACATTTCTTCCATATCATTGATTCCTGAAGTGGTCTGTATCAACCACCAGTGGTCTATGACAACTTGCATGGGGTCTACGTCAGCGAAAATGGTGGATCTCAACAGTACACTGATAGTACCTATTTACTCACATTATACTATCTTATAATATAAAGATATTTAAATTATGTATAAAATTACCTAAGAAGTAAACAATTTACTTCACTACAGTGAGAAATTTACAAAAATCAGGTAAGTAGGGGGTCTACCCAAAACCGAACAACATGGCCAGGGGTCTACGACCGAAAAACTTTATACATCGACGTCCTTTTAAGACAACTACCGGCTTTAAAGTATTCGTTTGGTTCTCAACTACCACTCAAACTAACAACTGACCCACATCAAGTACTCCCAACAGTTTGACCTAAAAAACAAGAGACAACAAAACAAAAGTCAAATCAGTCACACACCAAGAAACCACCAACAGACTATCAACAAAGAAACGTAAAACGACAAGACGACTTCGTTAAAAGTTTCAAGATGGCGATAAAATAGTTGACAAAAAAAAATTACAATAAACATAAAACTGACAGCATTCTCTTAAAAAACTTGTTAACTATGTCAGCTATAAAACAAAAAGGTGAGCGAATAATCCAGGCGACAGTATCTTCAAACCAAGTTAAAACTGCATGATTGAGTTAAAGCAATTAGTGAAATTGTTATTTGAACACAACAGCATTATTAAACATAAATTTTAGACTCAGTTTCGAGAGTTTTCATAAATATGGCGGATCTTCTTCAAGTGAGGATTCATTTTGAAAAAGGATTTCTTTCAACCCCTCAAAATCTTCAATCTTTCTCTTTCAATCCGGAGTCACAGTTTTAAATAAATATCACGATTAAAGCTTAATTCCCGGCGAAGGGAATGAAATACAAGATTTTTATATAAAGCAGTTAAGAATTTCAATCACGAAGTTTCCCCGTTCATGAGAAAGTCTGAGTAATAAAGAAAAATCCGAGGCTCTAATAGCTAATGGGATTAAAAACCGCATTAAAAAAGGTTTCGGATTTTATGGTTAAGATTAAACAACCCGGGCGAACGGCCGACTCTCCTTTCAGTTTCCTATACCGCAGAAACACCATTACTGAAAGGTTGTCATTAAATATAATTATCCACTCCAAACACGCTTAAAAAATGTTTCGAGGGAAAACAATACAAGTGATTTAAACGCATTTAAAACAGAGAAAAAGAAATTAATGGCCTGGATTCTTCGAGCGATGATTCCAGACTAAAACTCGTAAAACTGATTATATTTCCATGGGAGAATTTTCCTTCCGCAACTTATTTACCTCCATTTACGGGTAAATTAATTAAAAATTTATTTAACATTATAATTCATTAATAAAAAAAATTTTTTTTTGATTTACAACAAACTCGTATTAAAAGAAAATTCCTTTGAAAAGGGTTTTCCGCATCCGTTTTCATAAAAAGGTTGCTTTTGCACATCATGCACAATTGGCAATTTGCACGAAAAGATTGTTTCACCTCTTCCACTTCCCGGTGGCTTCTTTTTCTCCTTCTTTTACACATAAAAATTCCAGTAGTTGCTATTAGAAAAGTTTTTAACTTCACAATTTAAGGACTTTATTACAAGAGAGGATATTATCTACATCGGGGATGAGAAGGCTTTTGTTTTTATAACGGCTCGACTGTAACTTCAACAATTTTTTTTATGCTCCGCTTTTACGAATTTAAATATTTCGTTGAGAGCTGTTTGTGAACAAGGTGTTGGAATAAGAAGCGTTGAGAGGGAGTCTGTATTGTCTAGCGACTCACCAAGCAGTTACGAATTACATTATGGATCTACAGAACGATGATGTTGATTATGTAATGTTATTGAAATGAACTACTCTAGTTTAGGTAGTCTTTTGGAAGCGCATTTTTACCTTCCCTAACATTCATTTGATATGTCAGTGAATGAATTTAAATTTGGAGTGGTTTTTGTATATCTGCGCTGTGATTCGCAAAAAAGTGGCAGAGTCTCGCAGGAGGAGAGGGTTTGAATCTCGTATGAGGTGATAAATTTCTGGTTCTCCACCTTGGTTTTCATATAGACTAGATCCTCCGTCTACAGGCCATAACTTCTGGTAGCCAAAGTTATGAATGAGCGTACAGCACATCTTTTAACCCTAAAAGAACTAAAGATAACCGCCAATGTACATAATATCAAAGCCAAAAATGATACAGTGTAGTTGGTCCAAGAATAGACATAACCAGAACACGATGACACATATCATATATGACTGCTGAAGCTGTTGAAAACAAAAATGAGTGAAAGAATTATGGGCCAAAACTAAAAGAGACATGTTAACACTATGACGTCCGGAGGTCTAATGTAAATTTTTGCATGTCGGTACCAGTGGGACTGACACTCATGCTGCCTGAGCACCAATATTTCAAATTCACAACACATGTACTTCAGTGGTAATCGTCCGTATGAGTAATATAAGTATAAGATCGCATACGCAATAATTTCTGAATATGACGTCACCGGAACTCAGCCAGTAGTGTGAAATATTGCACAGCACCAACATGGGGTCACCGGCGTCGTGTTTTCATGACCTCACAGTGGGGCCAGCGGACATTATAATGTTAAGATGAAGACCAAGGGGAGTTACTGATAGGTTTTAAGATTTCCGCCAATTTTATTGATACTATTAGTATATAAGAAGGTACAGAAAGGCACGACCAAAAAAACGACAACTTAAATGGGTCAAATCGACTCACCAAATGTTACAAAATCCGGAAAATTAATAATTTAAAAAATAATTGGTCACATATTCTGGGAAAAAAGTCCTCATTAAGCTGATTGGTAACTTAATAATGTCACGGGGCACTTCACGTGCCGTTCAACCCCCAACCCCCTGTGTCACGAGACAATGACACTACTAATAAGACCAAGAACAAAAAACTTGTCCGACGTAAACTTTGTTTTCAATTTTTTTTTACTGTTTTAATAAAAATAAAACTAAAATTTTTATTTTTATAAATTGAATACGGTTGTCACAGACCGAAACTCCGATTCTTGTAATTTTTAATCCGACGGCCCGGAAAAATTTTTTCTCTTTTCCATTTCCGGATCAACGAACTGTTTAAATATTTTCATGAATAAAAAAATACTTTCCAATTCAAGCCACAGCATTTAAATCATTTTTATGAAATACCTAAATACCTCGTCTTCGTCCTTTTTTTCCTCCATTTTTTTTTATTTATATTCGACGAAAAAAATTTTAATATAAAAGTTTATACATAGTTTCCCCGAGTTATATTTTTCTCTATTTTCACCCGAGTAAATATAAAAGCAGGAGCATCTGGCTCATACGTCTGTCATCTTAACTAAAAGCCTCTCGCTCAAACTCTTTTTATTTGTTTTATCTATTGCCGCTCTTTAAATAATTCTTTTCTTACTCCTTTATAACACTCTTTGTTTCAGTATTATTATTATTATTATCGTCTGTTTATTAACTGACGTTTCGATTTTTTATCAGATTGTTTATCAGGATAGAATTCCCTCATCAATTTGTTTTTATTTATCTAGGACAAATATTTCGGTCTTGTATATTGTTTATCTAGTTTGTATTAAAATTTTGTTATAATTAAAATATAGTTTATTTACATATAAATATAAAAAAGAATGTGTGTTTGCGAATATGTTTGAGTATAGGTGCTCCCAGGCGGGAGACTCCGACCAGATTTTATGTATTTGACGAGGAAGAGCTATCTTCTGTCGAACTTCTTCCCGATATTTTAGGACTGCTGAAAATTTCAAATCTGCAGCGCCGAAAAGATTCGGTGGTGTCTACAGAACTACAGCATCCAGGCAATTAGAAGTCAAATTCAAAAGACTTTGGACAACGGTTGCTTAAACCCATCGTTTGCCATGAACACCGCGATAGGACGTTTGTGATCCTTGAAAGTGTTGGACCTTCTTCGGAGATGATTTCGAAATTATTCTTAATTTTTGGGCTACGAGATTTTTGATCAATTATATAGGGCAGGGATGAGCAAAACGAGGTCTGCTAAGCATTTATAAAATTGAATTTATTTTATCGACTTTCTCCCTTCAATATATTGTTATAAAATTGATTATAATAAAACGGTAGTGTATACTAAACCAAAACTATTTTTTGTGAGGAGTTCCTTGTCGGTGACTTGTTCAAACATGCAATTCGAACGCGCCGCGTCTGTGCTTCTTTGTGTTTCCTTCTGTCACATAATCAGTGAGACTGGTAAGCTGTTAACTGACAATTTCAGCAATTCTCGTGTTTCTTGAAAGGCGTGAGTAGTAAATTATCGTCGAAAAAGTAAAATTTGAGTTTTTTAATTGAAAATTAAGTTTTCCTAAAAATCTGTGCAGTCCTCCTACTTTGTGTGCGGCCCACCAAAATTTTAAAATTAAACTTGGCCCGTTGATTCAAAAGTTAGCTCACCCTATAGGGTGCTCTAAAACTAACCCAAAATTTGAATTTGGCGCCGCCATTCTTACAGCAAATTTTTAGCAACTTTAAAAAGAACAATTTGACAGCTGAGAGTTTAGGTTTACTATAAATTGTGCGATATACGATACAACCCATTTCCATTATTGAAACATATTTTACAAAGTTTGAGGGCCCCAAATTTCGACCAAACAGTGAGTATGGAACGCCATTCTATGTAACAATTAATTTATGATTTACTAAAAATATAATATAATCTGGAGACTAAAAACTTTTGTATTTAATTCAAACCTTCCGTTCATATTTACTAAGCCTAAACTGTCAAATTGTTATTTTTCCGGGTTACCAAGAATTAACAGGAAAATGGCGGGAAATTCAAATCTTGTGTTAATTTTGAGACAGTCTATATTTTAATAAATTATCTTATGTTGTTATTATAAAACATTTAAATTACAGGTAAATTTTATTAGACACTGAGATGAGTCAAAGATATGATTCCAAAGCTATTTTCACGTGCAGACAAATTTTCTTGAAATATTCGATAACATGTCGTCAAACAACACTAATCAAAAAATTGAGTTTCCATCCCTCAAAAGTAAAATAATGGATAACTGTATAAAATTAAAACTATTTCAACGTTCTATTTTTAGAGATGGATAAAGAGTGGTTGACTTCCATCGGAAGACTCTCAAACGGAAAGACCCGCATTTCGCGTCAGAAATTCTACCGCAGAAATGGTGATTCTGAGTCGTGGTGTTGACAACATTTTACCTAAACCCCCGGTACACGAAGTTTCATCGTGAATTAACCAGTGGCATTATCTGTGGCCTTTCGAGATGGATGTGTGGTCGACACAAAGCATGACACTGATACAACCCGCTCATAATTCTAACAAATGCGTCGAGAGGACTGAACGAATCGAAAATACGACGCATAATTTTTTATTCTCTTTCAACCCTTATTTTCGGATGGTCGAGATAATTCCTGATGCTGGTGATGAAATCTTATAATAATCAAAAAGGATAAAAGTCTAATAAACAAATTTGAGGCAAGAGGGAGTAGCAGAAGAGAGAGAGAAAAAAATGAAGGAAGAGAGTGAACAAGACTCGGGTGGAAGGAGGATTGAAAATTTAAAGAAAAAAGAGAAATGACGTGAAATTATTGATTTAATGAAGGAAACTAAAACTTAGATAAACTTCTGTTCTAAAGGTTCTAAATCCTCGACGATTTTTTTCCCAAATGGGATTTCAGCTGGTAAATAATGGAACAAAGCAAAATTACAAGCATTCCATACAAATTGCTTCATTTTCAAAATTCACTACTTTAAAATCAATTTTAATTTCGCGGACGGGAAAATATAGACGAAGGAAAGGGATGAACGGCCTTCAAATTAATCAGAAATTATTTTATTCGGAGGGTGGAAGTGGAGGCAACAGAAGAAACAGAAAACGAGAAAGCGCGGAAATTTCGATTTTGTTAAAAATCATTGATTTGTAGTTTTTGTTGGTTTGACCAAACCTACAACAGTGTTCTCTCTCTTTTAATCGCAAACCTATATAGGTACAGGTGGAAATGACTTTTCCGCGTCAAAGAGCCTCTATAACTCCTCACGATCATTCCTTCCCTTCACTTACCCTTACATCCTTACTTCCTATAATCACTATAATCATTTGAATATAATAATATAACGTGTGGTAATTGGTTTCAATTAAGATCCGTCTTGAAGACTAAGAATTTCGAGTATTCTTTCGACTTAGAAATGTAAATTTAAATTTGACCGACGACACGCTCAAATATTCTAACAATTTTTGGCTGTTTCTCGTATAATGAAATATTTTTGCAACCTTGGACGATTTCAACGTCATTCCTCTACTCTTTCCTTCCTGATGACGTATTTAATTGTGACATCATCAATGGACGAATATCAGAATTAAAATAAATTCCTGTGAAGCGATCAACTTGTACTAATCACATGTAGTCAATTAAGTTGTGTGGGCCCATCGGAACTTCATAAGAACTCATCATAAACTTTCTAAAGTTTGAAAAAGGTTTCCCGCGAATTTCATTATTTAGTATAAATATTTTTATGTCGAGTCTAAAACCCAGTTACACCGGTAAAGTTTCTCCCAGTTTTTCGTTACCAATTTCCCTCCGTGTTAGTTAATAAAGTAGAATCAAATTCATCTTTTTTACTATTTATTAATCGTACTTATGTTTTATCTGTTATTAACTATACGACAACCAAGACTTTAATCTATTAACTTCGGGCTAAAACGCTAATTAGGAAAATTATTCACGAGTAAGTGTTTTGGAGAAAAGGTGATCAATTCGATGTTAATGAAAAAGTTCTCCAACATTTATTACAAGAAAATCCCCGAGATAAATAAAAACTTTTTACTGCTTGAGTGTGAAGCCTGGAATTACAAGAAGCACATGGAAGTGTGTCTTCGCAGCCAGGAACTCTTCGCAATGTTTCAGTCAGAAATAGATTTATTTGGATTTATTTTAATGGGCCTGCAACAAACCAGAGTTTTAAGGGTTGACAGCATCTCCCTCTTAATAAACGCACACGTGTTAACGCTTCTTTCCATCAATCTTGCCCGAGTAATAAAATGTTTAAAGTTCTTAAATGCAAAATGTGGTTGAGACCCCTCGAACAGGCTCTTCCTTCCCTAATCGATTTTGGTTTTTTCAAAATCTTTCCTCCTCTCCTTTCGCCCACCTGGGTTTTGTAGGGTTTCCATTTTTAAAACTCTAATAACACACTTTTAAAGTTACGACCTGGGAAGTAACCCAACATTTCCATTCATTTACTTAATTTACTAATGAAATACGGTTAATATCACTTATACAATCATTAAGAAGAACATATGCTGGTTCGGATAAACGACAACTCGACGAGTCGAATTCAGTGACACTTTTTAAGCATACATATATACTGAAATTGGCCTTGAAAAATAGTGTTCACCTGCCAGCAGTTATATTGTTAATAACTCTACAACCTTATATACTCCTGCTAATTACTTTATACATATTTCACATCCATAATGACAAGTTTTATGTACGACTCATTTCATAAATAATGCACAATTATTTGTTACCGTTCCTTCAACTTTTCATAGGTTTATTATTGTCGTCTCTCTGTTTATGTAATTAAATAAAAACTTTTCTGGTAGCCCGTAACATCTTTTAAATGTATTTTCTCATCACCTTTGAGCCATGTTTCCACCATACGAAGGAAATGCACCCCATGTACGATTTCAGTTACTTCTTGGTTTGTGTGCATTCTGCGTAGTCCCTCCACGTTTCAAAAAATAAATTTAAGCTTCTTCTGCTAGTTAGTGTGTTAGTTATTTGTTGTATTTGTATTTGTTATATTTTTGTAAAATAAATCAACTAAATATAAATAAATAAATAAAACTTTTGTGGTTTCTCTCCAATTTCTACCTCTCCACTCTCTGTACCCCATTTTCTGTCTCTTGTCCGTCTGCCTGACCAGGAGAGACCGGGCTATCCTCTCGTTTTTAAACCCTATTAAAAGAGGTAGTGGGGGTTTAATGGGTAAAAATCACACACTCTGGACCACCTTTTTGGATGCTGTAGAGAGCGCCGCATCCTTTGTTCTTTTCCTAACAATAACCGTCAGCATTCTCTCCGTCAACCGCTTCATTCATTTCTCGCTTGAACCCTATTGGTCCTTTCACGAAAATCTCTTTTCCTACTGGCCACCCTTTCATTCTGGCTCCTAGCTGGCGAGTATAAATACAACCTGGTTTTGGTTTTGTGACTGTTATTCATTTTACAAGCTTCTGGAAAATAAAGGAAGATATTTGCAAGAACGACTTATTATTTCCAAGACACATCCTACAATGCCTTTGGAGGTTTTCCAAACTTCCCCTATACAAAAAAAACTTTTGTGGTTTGGTCTTGTACAAAAACATCCTTACATGGCAGTCTTACATGAATCATAACAAATTTTGAGGAAATAATGCCTTTCATGTTAGTTTTGCTGTTAAAAACAGAAGAACTATCGACACTTCAAACGTGAACAGTATCCTCCCGAATTTTACTTAATAAATTCGTTAAGTCTGGTCGAAATCGGTTCATACTTTCCATTCACATCGGTTCTATTTCTCACTGAGAGAAAATGGCTCTTTCACAATTTTAATAAAATCAGTGAATAAAAATTAAGGCAACAAAGAAGCATCACGAGAAAGCGGAAAAGCGGTTCATAAGCTGTAGCAAAGAAGGAAAGCCGAAATTATTGTCAGACCACTGGCGAGCAGATTTTATTAAAAAGCTATTTCGATTCCATTCACAAAGAAATCGTAAAAAAGAATAATTAAATTCTTTCGGCCAGAACCGTGAAGCTATGCGAATTTGAGAACTCATCATTTTCCAGATGAGGTTATCCTAAACGAAAGCCGGTCGAAAAAGAAAAAGAAAATTGAAAAGAATTCCGACGAAAACTGACGAAATATGTTCCATTCATGTAATACTTTGAATTTTCTCCATTACATCTCTACAAAGGCTTCATTTTTCGTGGGTCTGGCTTTCATGGAAAACATCAAACATTATGGAAGTTTAGCTGGAAACTTTTTCCCTCAAATTATTATTTTTGTATTTTCTGACTTTTTCCTTCCATCAAATTCGTTACATCAGACTTATCCCCATACCTATTTGAGTCAAAAAAATGTATAACCTATGTCCAACTATAAGTCCAACTTATCACAGGCCACGGGGCATATTTTCTTTACCAAACAATTCGGGGCCAAGAAGGTGGGCCAACAATCACCAGACGTTAAACAGATTGCTGCTGTATTCAGCCAGGTAAACTAAAGTCACGCAAACTTAATATTAGGCTACCTACTTTAAATTTATATTAGATTTAAATTTTCACTTAGTAAAATAGTTTTAGTATTTATAATAATAATTTAGTTACATAAATTTATTCATAGTAAAATGTACTCGCGGGCCGTAAAAATAACTTGTCAGGCCGGTAGTTGGACAGCCTTGACTTATATGATGATAATGAAAATACTGTTTGTAGTTCAAAAGTAGTGAGTTGTAACTTTGTCCTGCCTAAAAAAGGATGAGAGTCAATACACTAGAAGGTTACCCTGAAGAACTACTAAGAAATCTACAAAGTGGTCAGGGTTAGTGGTTAGATTGGTAGAACCGTTTGGCCATATTTTCGAGTGTAGCATTTAGGTGGATGATTGGAACTTTACACTGCTTGCGCAAATACATACAGCCTGGTTACTTAAATCATTGTGTTCCGACTGTAAGGATCTATTCTTAAGCTATCTGTAAGTATAAGCATTATGTTGTGATGACCTATTATTTGGTGGTAGTGGTTTTAATCCCGTTTTTCATCCCTAATTTTTGGGTATAACAGGATGCGGGAAGAGGATTTGAACTCAAGACCATTTGCGTCCAAGTCAAGAACTTAACCACTTCACTACTCCTCCCAGTGTGATAACCTATTATATGATAGTAAATATACATCCAACCAAAGTCCAAAAGCTCCATTTTTAGAATCATGTTCTGAGCCTTGTTGAATAAATCAAAGAAACAATTGAGGGCTAATTCATTTCGATCAATTCTCTCCAACGATCAGGGAAGAAAGAAATAATTGGGTACAGCTTCTTCAAGATTTATCTCTACCATGTTCAATGCAAAACACTGTTTTCATATTTTCATATAAAACTAATACCAAGGACAACATGAAAATTTACGTAAAACCAATCCCACGACACGTCTTCACCATTTTATAAGACACAAGGAAAAGGACCGTCCCAAATTCCTATGGACCGCACGCCACTGGTGTTGTTTGTCGAAATATATATTTAGGACTTTAATTTAATTTTATTTTCCTGTTCGATGAACCTCGTTAGCAATTTAAATGCCCACAAATTTCTCCTTTTTACATTTTCATTTCCCCCTCGATTCCTTGTCTAATCAGTAGAGCATCTTCAATTTGTTTATTTATCCGAAAAGTTATCCAAGTCGCCATCAAATAAACGTTATAAGATCCAACGAAAATTCCCTTTGACGTTCATTTCCAAAAGGAAAAGATAAAAAACCGATGAAAATAAAAATTATTTGAGACTGGCAATAGTTCTCATTTTTAAATTCCGAAATTCCCAGTAAAGTTGAAATCTTTTCTCCATTTATACGCTCAATTGGACTTTCACTTTTCCCGGAGAAAGAAAAAAAAACAAAAGCCTCTAATATTCTTCTTCAACTATTGATCTAGAACTCTTTGGTAAACACAAATCGGTTTAAGACTAAAACGTCTAACATGTTCTTTTGTTTTGGCCACTTTCTCTTAGTATCAAGAGTGAAGAGAAATTTTTGGTAGAGGAGAAGGAGGAGGGATTGAGAGAAACAAGGTTTTTAGTGTAAAACGAAACGAAGGAAGCATATGCTAATATGTAATTGAATTAGTTTGACGCAGATGTACTGTATTAATCAACATATGTATGCGTCAACTTGTCAGTTACGGAAATGAACTATATTTATGATGTGCAAATACAGGAGCGGGTCCCCATGAATATGTCGCAGCACACGAACTCACCCAGACTCATCGAACTCAAAAACCACACCTCCTACCCCCACAGCTTTGTTCTGATTTTTGAGTTAACTCATAAAACATTCCCTCGACGCAGAAAATAATTATGTAACTGTGGTCCATTGTATGGATTTTAATTTATTTCTGTTTCAAGTTCTTGGTCGACCTCCCGTTTGCCTACCTATTGTCTCTTTTTGAAAGCGTAATGCTCGTAGGATGAGCTTTCATCGACCCGTTCGCAGCGGTCACGCCTCGTGTGAAAATGATCGAGAGAGAGAGAGATCTTCTTTCCAATATACACCGGATTCAGGAGAGAAACCAATGAAATAAGAACGAAATCGAACAATAACAATAATAATAAAACTTTTATTACCTGTTCCCGCATTTGTTGACTACTCATTTGTATTGATTTCGTTTGTATTAGTGCTATTAATTCAGCCATAAGATGATAGTCTAGTAGATGCAACGAACGAGGAACTGCGTTAAAAAGATCTACCTTGTTTTACGCTCATCTTCTCCAAAGCCTAACTTTGAAACAGTATAAAAGTGCAAGGAATGCAACTCAATCAAATATATACAAAGGTAAAGCTAAAGAAATCTCCAAATAAATGTCTACCACGAACAAAACAAACCCTCCACCCCGTATAAACGTAACACTTTGGGGAAAAGTGTGCATTAATTATGAAACGAATATCTTTTATACGTATATCTATTACTTAATAATAATAATAATAATGCGTATATTTGACTTAATTTTTTTGCAAAAATTTAATCAACTTTGACAAACAGGTTTTCACCATATATAAATCATATTCTTTAAATAAATAAATAAATATATTTCTTTATTTCGCCCTAAGGCATTAAAGTTAGTGGCTATACAATAAGTCAAAGTCTGTAGTTGCAGAATAATTTGGCAAACATTTTTTTTCCAATGTACAATTTTGTTTTCCAACAAGCGAACAGAACAGAAGTTTATACTAAATAGTAACGTGTCAGTGGTGTTGGTTTTTGAGAGCTTGAGTTTTTAAAAATATAAGTGAAGTATGGAATAACAGATTAAAACAAGTTTAACTATAAATTAAGAATGATACAACGTCGGTAGTAAATGTATAAATAAATAAGACAAACAGTTAACATACTAGAATAAAATAAATACAGATGAATAAAAGAGGCTAGTTCCGTTTTTGCTGATATGCTGCTACATCTTACATCTTACTATTCATTTAACATAAAACTTCTTGTTCTTAGCGCCCAGATGGTGAATAGGGACACAGCTTTAATTTTCTCGTCCTCTGTTGATCTCCTAGTAGTCTGATAACGTTTGTGTCGGTGTCCCCTGTGCGATCGATGTATCGGGCCAAGTAATGTTTTCTATATGCTGCATATATTGGGCATACCAGAAGGTGGTGCCCAAGTGTTTCTGGGGTGTTCAGGTTGCAGCATTCGCACGCAGATTTTAGATCCCCATATATAAATCATATTTTAGTATAAATATTACACCCAGTGAAACGAAAAATACATAAATTATTACATTACCAACATATTAACAAAAGAAAAATAAATAATATAACCCACACTCGGGCTGCTATGCTCGAATTTATGCGTTTTTACTACAAACATTTACATACAGAAGTCAAAATTTATAATTTATAAACAAATAAAATAATAAATAATAAGTTAAATATAAATATAAATACTAAATATAAATAAATAATAAATTAAATATAAATATACTAACTATAAATATATAATAAATTAAATTATGCAGCCAGCGTTAATCTTTTTTTCTTTCTATGTCTGGGCAGTTCTTATTCCTTGTTTGACTTTCTTCTTTCTGTTATCTTTTGTAGGAATGTTGCCATTTCTATTACTTAATAAATAAATAAGAGATCATTTAATTATACTCTTAATTTTCTAGACGCTTATAAACAAGTAACACTGTTACCAACACTGTTCCTGTTCCTCTCGAATTAAATAATCAAAGAAGCAGAAAAATCGAAATCGTATGACTGGGTGCATAAGAAGAAAAAAGAAAAGAAGAATCAGAAGAGAGAGAGGGAGGGAGGGAGGGAAATGATCCGGGAGAAACAGCATTAGAATAAGCATTTCCGTTCGAGGAAAATATTTGCTGCCTAAAGCACTTGAACAATCAAGGATAAGAAAGCATCCGTTTGAGAAGGCGAAGCTTTTTTGTTGTCCTTATTATTGCATTTTTAACATTTTTTATTTTTCTTTGAAGCATTACTAACTTTTGCCGATGTTTTAAAGGGAAGAAAGAATAAAAAAGAAAACAACTTTCACAGATTTTCTTTCACGCTCATCGATATGTGATTTTGTTCAAATTTCTCAAATTGTTAGCCAAAGATGGACAGAATCCCAAATTTATTGAACTACATAAATACTGAAAGCCTTATTCACCTCGTTAGATGAGGCTTTTCTACGTGCAGACCCGGAATATTGTTTATTAATTGAATAATATCTTCATATAAGTATGATATTGTTACTTGTGTTTTAGTTATACTATAACAAAACTATCAAAGGCAACCTCGAGAGTGTAGTTTCAATGATTATATCGCCAAAAATGTTTTACAAAAGCGATGTTTTTAAATGACTTTGTATAAATTTCAGTTTGATGATGATGATTATTATTATAGGTTATTTATTATATAATTAATTATACTATTGTTAACGACAATTGGGGTAAGTCGACGCAGCTTTGTGTGGTGGTCATAAGGTAGAAGAGTATGGTCGTGAAGAATATGGCGAGTATGAGTTTTAGCTGAGTAATCCGTTAATGTTTATCTAAACCGTCTCTAACACCGTATATAATAATAATATAATATAATTATCCTCCATTTTGCTCGTAGGCATTAGAGGGTTTACAACAAAACTACAATCAAATTACAACTCATATCAATGTACAGGCGTTAAAAGAATGAACTTCAGCGGTGCTCTTGCACTGTTAAACAGCTTTAATTGACTGACACGACCTTGTCCTATCTATGGAAGTCATGAAAGAAGAAAAGAAAGAAAAAATAAATAAATAAATTAAAATTGAAAATTGAATGAGTGACATTTAACTAGTAGTAGAAAAAGAAAAATGGTATATATATAATGAATAAGTAATGGATAAATAAATAAATAAATAGAATATAGATGAATAAGTTATGAATATAAATAACGAATAAATAATGAATAAATAAATAACGGTAGTATAAATAACAATTAGTACTAATGTATAAATAACACATATATAGCAAGTAAATAAATAAATAAATAACGAAAATATAAGTGAGAGTAAGAACAGAGTATATAAATATGTAACACTGTACATGATTGGTTCTTTTTGGTGACGAGTTTGTCGACCGCTAGTCGAACTGAAGCGAATTTTCGAAGAGAAACAACCAGAGATCAACACCCACATGTCCGCGACATTTATCAAAATTAAAATCACCACTTCCAAGAAATTAATAAAGAAGCCATAGAAACGTTTTAAAATTCATTAAAAGGACTCTTTTTACAGTTCAAACTTTCAAAATTAAATGAGAAATTAATTATAAGAATGAAACAACGTCACGAGCTTAACAATATGACCTCACGGGAACACCTTTCCCCGAAGAAAAATCCAAAAGTTTGACTTTCTTTTGTAGCCATTTAAACATTTTTCTTCTCGAAAACTCCCTCCAGCCCCACTTCCCTCTCCACGAAAAGTAAAAATTATTGGATTAGAAAAGGTTCAGTGAAAAAGAAAGGTATTTACTCTTTTGGTCATTTAGTTTTTATTTCGGGCAAATATTTTCGCCCATTGTGTAACTCTGTTTTAAGTGTCACGTGATGTTTTCCTTTTTCAAAGGATTTTGCTTGAAATATAAAAATTCTTAAGCAACCAGGAAAAACTTTTTTTTTTTAAATAATGCAATATCCGTGAGTTACTCAAGCGAGAGGATGCTCCTGAGATTTTTATTTTTCTCTTTTCCAAGTTAAATAAATTTAAGGACTTTTACTACAATTTGAAAAAGTAAGGGAAAAAACTTTTTGTTCTCCTTTTCCTTCCTCCTTTTGTTTGTTTGTTTGTTGGCAGTCTTCACGTGTTTGTCTTATTTCTGATTTCACTCTCTTTTGTGTAACAAGTTTTTAAGAGTGTGTCATTAGGCACCGGTTGCCATTTTACTAAAAAATTTCGTCTGCGGATTTTTTTTAGACCAAAATTTTTTCTAAGGTTATGTGGTATTTATTATGAAGTCACTAAAACCGAGTGAGTGATGGTTGAAGCTCATTTAAAAGGAAAAGGGATTAGTGGTGAGCTCCTCTGACATGTGAACTTTTCCAATCGCACGTTTACCTAAAAGTCTGGAACAGACAACCCCATTTTACTTTTCCAGCTTTCCCGTGAGGTTGGCCATCAAAAACTTGGTTCAACAACTTATCAGAAACAATTACCGCAAAATCCTCGCTCATAATCTATCGGCAGAAGGGAATGAAATACTCTTCAACCATGTTTTTGAGGGGATTTTATCTGGAGTGCACAAGATATTTTGAAAATTTCTTGTCTACAGCCCACTAAAGCCAGTGAATGGTTGTGTGGCATCCAAATATGATGTTGAAACAGCATAATAGCCTACAGCAGACGGTGTTACTGTGCAACATGAGGGAGCATGTGTGGTATTATAATTGTACGAATTGGAGGTATTATGTCTAATACTTTTGACAATTTGGGACTACAACCAAATTTTTCTTTGAGAATCAAAGTTAACGAACTTATTGGAAAACTTATGGGAATTCGAACATCATTTCAAAAATTTTAGGAATATTTCAAGACTAAACGACCTTCATAAGTCTTTGTTTCTTTTTGGTCTTCCTCATTGTCCCGTCAAGCACCATTTCCTTTATCTTGGTTTTGGTTCTTTTGAGAGGATCATATCTCTATCCTCTTCCTTTAGTTATCATTTTTCTGTTCATTTTTGTTCGTATTAGCCACGATTTTGATTGAATTTCATTGAATAAGGGTCTGATAGTGCAGTGGTGGGTAAACTTTTCCGACTGTGGCCCCTTCAGTGGAGAGAAAATTTTGGCGACCCCTTGAGATACACGTTCACAAATACGATGTATAGTTCGCGAATTTCTTTCATGGAATAAAACATCATCAAATCTGATACATATTAATTTTATTTATAATTTTAAGAAAATACTTTTTATACAACATTTATACAATTTTATACAACATAAAGCATGCAGGCACAATGCAGTTTATAAAAATTTGGCGACCGCCAACGATCTCCTGGTCACCTTCCCGGGAGTTTGCGCAACTCTGATAGTGTGCAGTGTTTATGAAACGAGATCTTGTTGCTTGATATTAAATCCTTCCAGGTCTCTTTCTACCTTCACACAAGCCAGTTCTTTTCAGTTGTCTTGCGTCAGGAAGAACTTGAATATCCGGTTCAACAGTCTTCCCGGTTTCACTCCCGCATTACTCTTTTCCGGATTAAATCTGTTATTCTGACTGTACGCTCATACAATTCAAAAGGTTGCTCACCCCAACTTTAAATAATCCTTGATAACAAACGAAACTTTCTTTTGTTTCATTACAAAGAATACAAAATGAAACGAATAAAATATTGAAAAGAAAACCGTGGATTCTTTTTGAAAAACAAAAAAAGGAAACGGAAAACAAGGCACAACGGAAACAAAAAAAGAGTTATAGAAAGGAGAGGAAAAAAAGTGAATATTGGACTGAGGGAATGAATATTCTAGAAAGTTATATACAGGAAGTGTGTATTCTAAATGCGTGTGAATAATTAGATTTGAATTAAACAAAGGATGATTTTGTTACAATGGGACGTTTTGCATGGAATCCACCATCCTCGCATGGCTCATTACAATCGTTCCAGAAAGTTCTTTTCATTCAATATGTAAGCCATACAATTCTTCATTCAGTGGCTTATTGTTTTCCGGCCCTTCACAAAAGTTGAGACTGGGTAGTTCCAATTTCGTTTTTGTGAAAAATTACAAAAGGAAGATGAGGAAATGTTAAAACAAAAACAATAAAATTTTTTGTGATGTCTTTGCAAAAACAAATTAAAAATAATTTTTTTCAATTTTACACTGTGTGATTTTAATTCTCAACAAGGTACAGAATGGTACTGTCGTTGATTATACTGTTAATTGGTCATTGCAAGTATATTTAATTTAAAGAATCCCGGCAGAAGTTTATCGTTCATTACACCATTCAAAACAATTCCGTGAATAATGGCCCTCTCCGCAGTCATCCTTGTCAGAAAACCACATTACCCGCATAAAACAATTTCAACTTCCTTTTCCCCTTGTTTCGGGTGCCCAAATGTTAGTTCCTTCAAGAACTTTAATTACACACAAATAATAACAAGAAAAGCAATAATGAAAAGAGTTAAGACCTCTGGCCACTTCAACTTCCACTTTCAAAGCTTCCTGTTTTCGAGTTTTAACCCAACTTAAAGAATAATCCTTTCCTTTAAGACACCTATAATTTATATTTTTATACTTTAAAATAATTTCAATATATATCCTTGGTTCCTTCCCGGGCCAAATTTCCATTGTGACCATTGCGACTGGGCCACACGACTTACCCCCAAAGAAGCTTTTATAAGTCAGCCTTTCAACCCATACAGTCCACTCTCAGCGAATCATCTGTATGTACATCTGTCAGTCTGTTTTGTATGTATTTTCTGTATACGTTGAGGCAAACTATGTTAGCAGTTTCTGAGCACAGGCCCAAACATTTTCGTACTGGTCAGGTACTATGTTCCAGAGTTCAGACTTAACAATGTGCAACCGAGCCTTCACAAATTTTCACTCAATCGGTTTCCACTGGGTCACTCAGTAGAGCTTGATGGGTCACGTGTCACAGTTTGAGTACCAACGATCTATATATATATATACACAAGTAAAGAATGTTCAGAAGTTGAAATACAGTATAAGTATAAGAGGATCCATTGTATTCGTTGCAAAATTTGTTAAACAAAACCAATCAGGTCTTGTTTTGTGCGTATTTGAACCTAAGCGATTTGAATCTGTAAAATACAAGCTACAATATCGTTTTAATACAATCATATTGTGAAAATCATCAAAATTCTTTAGAAAGCTTGCACCTAGACAAAATCTAAAGGCTGCAGTAGTTACATGCAAAACTCATTCTGATGACGTATAACATCGACTGAAGAAAAATCCGATTTGAGACTATTATTCAAACCCAACAGACATTACCAGATAACAATAGTTATTGAAAAATCTATAATATAATAACTTTTTTAACATCATCTAACGTCTTTAGGCTTCATTTAATTTACTCAGCTCCTTCATCTCCTTATACCCAGGTAAAACTTTTCCGCTTTGATTTCTTTCCTAACATCTTTTGGGTTTCTCATCTCTGTATACGCTTATCTTATTCTTGTACTCTCTAATACCTCTACAATCGTAAGTGTGGCGTGAAGGGAATGTTCATTCTACGACTGTGTTATTGAATTAAAAGTTCTCACATACCGCGTAAAAAGGGGACCAGAATGCATTTTATAATAGTATCATAATGTAAGACGATGTTTAAATAAATTTTGAAAACTTTTTGAGAGCCTTTTCAAACTCATTCATTGATTCAACAAGAGAGAACAAAAAAAAGTTTGCTTTCCCTTCCACAGCGCTTTCTCTTCTGTTTCGAACAAGTTTTTCTTTAGAATCTTTTAAGTTTGGACTTTTCAAATTTTACGAGGCCATTGGTGTACGCTAACGAATTATACTAAAAGGTGTTCAAAACAAATGTCCAACTTTTTTCTTTTCTCTTCCTTAAAAATATTAAACCACCATCCTAGAGAGAGAGAGAGAGAGGGATTGTTGAAACAAATTAAAAAAGGATTTCGAGGGTCGAGAGTTTGAAAGCTAAAAAAAGTCTCTCAGAATGTGTTCCATAGTGTTTCATAGTAGAAACAGATGATTTTACCCCGAAAATTGTGAAAATTTTTATAAAATCCACAAAAGTTAGTCATCAATTTTCAATTTAGAAATTTCCCAGCCAATTTTCATCCTTTTCTCGGTTAAAAACCTTTTTTTCCTTTCTTTTCCTTCAGCGAAATAAATTCTACGGCAATGGCCAATAATTTAGTGAAATATGTGGCGATTAATATATAATATTATCATTTATGGGAATCAATAACGTTTTATTGGTCAAAATATAAATTTTATGATGCTGGTCAACTAAAAAAAAAATTTTTTTTTATAGTTGAAATAGCCAAAAGAACTTTCACCACAACTAATTTCTCCTTTTCTCCTCTACTTAGATTTAGACATCATCTTATGACCTGATAACTCTTAAAACAAGTTTAGGAACAACAGAAAACTGTAGTATTGATAGAGGGTCATAAAAGGCGATAAAGGAAGTCATTAATGTGTAAATATTATAAATATTAATATTATAGCATTTCAGTTTGGTATTACTATGATAATTTGATTGGCTATTATGTCAGATTTATTTCTTTGGATGAAGAATTTCTTCTTACCAACCCTTCCAGAAGTTTTTCAATTGAAAGCTACCCTTTGATCGACTGATCACTAGAAGACAATTTAACTAACTGATACTAACATTACTATAAGTCATAAATATACTAGGGCCAACAATTTTAGAATACAATGTTGTGATGAATGATACAGGAAAACAGTAAACAGTTGTAATAATGATAAACTATCGATTTGTTAGACCCCGAGAACATAACTTAAATGAGCACTAAGAAGGTTCCTTTCACAAATGTCACTTAAGACACTAACGCACAATTGTTAGACTCGAAATCCTGACACCTGAATGTTTGGGGAAAAAAAGTTTAACAGAAAGACAAAACGATACTAATACAAATCCTGACTTGAATAAGAGAAAGCAGTGAAGGCAGAACAAGGCACAAGGAACACAAAAAAAAGCGACAAAATGACAGAAGAGTAGTGTTACCGACTATCCAACCACTCGGGAAGTACTTTTTAAACAAGAAAATTAGAAAAGACAAGCCATAAAGGCAGAGCAAGATTTAGAGGAACAGAGAATCCTACAGAAGCACTGTATTCTCAGACAAAAAAGAAAAATGGAACTTTCTAGAAAAAACAAAAACTGAAAATGGTCAAAAAGTGAATGAGATCTTTAGAGACTTGAGTTTGAAACCATTTCGGAGTATTAATTAAATTTGTGACTATTATTTATTGTGTTTTCAATTTATTATTTTAATTTTTGATCACCAAAATTATGGATTATTTGAATTATTGCCTTTTCCATGAATCTGTATAAAGACACAAACAATACAAAACCATTTTTTTATGTTGTATGGATATGAACCCGTGATTGATTATGACACAATAAAATTTTGGTCAGTTTTGAAATTGCTGCAGGCTATCACTACCAGTGTTAGTACTACTAATGTTATTATGCTAGAAATTACACGGCTCGAGTCAAATTTTTGGAATTATGGGAGAACTTTCTGTTGTTTTCGTATTTTGAAAAGTGCAGTGAAGACTTTAGATTATAAGTAGAAGCATAACTTTGGAAGGAGTTCCTATTATAGGTAATTCAGCTTTGACAAAAATTTATTTTAAGAGTAGTGTAAACTTTAATCAATCTGTTAATGTTTTAAAAATTTTGGCCAATCCTAAAACCAATCCCATGCAGCGCAAAAAGCGACCTTTAACCCAAACTCTCTCCGCCAAAAACATAGCCAGAAAATGGGGAGTGTTGGGCAGGGTAACTTGGTGGATCCCAGCAGCGAGAGTAATGCTATGACCGAGAATAATGAAAAAGTAGGTTCACTTGGGTTCGTCCTTTATATCTACTTGGTAGCTGAAAGCAAGAAAGGATCCCCTGAGCAGCTTACCCTTATGATCAGGACTAAGTCAGTTGAGATAACCGCTATGATGACGCGATCACGTGATTAGTCGCAGGTACGAATTTTTGTGGGAAAACTCGATCACGTGTTATCACTGAAACTACGAGAGATTACGAGCGACTACGAGGCACTAAGACTCTTTGAGACTATAAAAAACTGCCAAAGTCTGAGAAAGACAGCGAGAGACTATAAACGACTGAGAAAGACTATCAATGACCGCTATACAGCCACGAATTTTAAGCATTCAGCTCGCATGGCGAATGTTTTTGCGTATTTTCTCGGCACCACCACCTTCAGAAATTGACGCAAACAGAGAGTATTAGCAGAACACCAGAAAAATGGTTGAAACCAGTGTGATCCGAGGATGGCCTGATCGAAAAAAAAAATTTTAGATCTCATTCCAAAAGTGCTACACATTTGTGGGAGTGATTCATTTCAAAAATAACGCACAAATCCACTAAACCCATTCATAAATATTACCAAAATTTAGGATTTCATTCAATAAACCAAATTTGAGTTTTAATTTGTTGAAACCAAAACATTTACCGCTGAGTATGCCTCCAGGATTCAAAGTAGAATAAGGTGAACGAGAAAAAAAAATTTTTCTATTCAAACAATTTGACTTCAGTGGCGTACTAGAGTACATAATAATCATGCTGCCCAACTAAAATCTTATTTCCTAGAAAAGGTTATTTTTACGCCAAATCGTTTTAAAAAAAACTCAATTTTGAGTAAACCTAAATTTAGAAACAGGGAAGATATTTTGAAAGAAATCACAGAATTCATTTTCTTCGACTTTTTATTTTATTTTTTTAGAAAGCTCCTGTACACGCATGAAAGGGGATGGAAAGCAGATCGCAAAGATGAATTTTTTTATTTAAATTATGAGAACAATTTTTCTCAATTTGAGTTTTCCCGCTGTAGAAAACGTACTTCTCCTTTTTTTCTCTCATATATAAAACGACGTAATTTTGTAACTGACTACGTTGCATAGAAATTCAAAAATGAGACAGTTTGCACGAGTCTTTTGTTTTTTTCTTTGTTTCCTTTTTATAAATTCTTTTTCTTTGTAATGATATTTGTTTCCACCGTCTTTTCCCGAGTAACTGTATTCCCCTGTCGGAGTCTTACAGTCTTTGACAAATATTACCATAATAAAATTGCAGATTAGCTTTTGTCACGTTTTTATCACGGCTTTGCAAACACTAGAAAAAAAATTTTCCCAACTGACTAGCTGGATATGGGCAGATGTTTTCCACGTTTTCCTTTTTGCGAGTACTTAGAGTTACGCTATTTTACCAACTAATTTCTAAAGTCTGTATAAAAGATTTAAATAATCAATTATAACACTTATTCATTGGTGCTTAACCCATTAACGCCCTGCGTCCTCAAATGAGGACACTAATTCTAGGAGCTCCTCAGGTTCTTTTTCTGGAGGGATTTTTTTTTAAACATCAACGCCATCTTTTCTTTTCCAATTATTCCACTTTTTCATAATCAGAAGTGGCAGAATAGTTCTTGATAGAGCAGCATGATTTTCCCTAAATGCATCGGTCCATAAAAAATTATTTTTCTCACATCCTGTTGGAGGTATCGCTGCGGAAAAATAGACACTCAAGATGTTGTAGAACAAACCCATAAAACTCTTATCACTGAAGTTTCAGTCAAAACAAAATTAGCCACAGTCAAATTTTGGTGTCATTAGATCCCGGTGTCCTCAAATGAAAACAGCAATTTCCCGGAAAACCGTGCAAAAATTTTGAAAAATTTACAGAAATGCCATTTTTGATTTTTTTTACGCCCGATTTCAAAAGGATTTCAAAAAATTTCCACGATTTCTATGCCTGGGCGTTAATGGGTTAATTTTACTAATCAACTTACAGTCAAAAAAGCTTTCTTCGGATAAATTCATGTCATCCTCGGTATTTGGTTATCAAAACTAACTTTTACGACAATTTTCCCTTTGAAGGTGATTTCCTAGAAACACAAAGGGAATTTGTTGCCCAATTTAATTTATAAGTACTTATTTGCCCTTTTGTTGATGTTGGCTCAATAAATAAATTTTATCTACCTATCTACTTGTTTAATCATCCTGACGATTGCCAATAATCAAAATCCTTACGGCCCGCTGTGGAGAAAAAAAATTTTTTTTGGCCCTTGATTTGTAAAACGTTGAAGACCCTGAATTTAAACGATTCTCAAACCTTCTGGTTGGGTGACTGAGTAAGTTAGAAAATTATTTACCAGTCTCCACGAGTTTAGAAATTTTTTAGAAACTTTCGATGGCGTTTTTCCGTCAATCTCTTTGAAGTTAAACAACTTTAGTTAAAATCACCGATCCAATCAACCCGTGGCGAGATCCTTTTGACAGAATATATTTCGCATCCCACTCGACCCCAAAAAACCAACAAAACCTAACTATAAGGCCAATATACGACTTTTTACCGACAACAGAACCAACAACAGAATAAGCATTCTTTAGTCAGTAATTGAAGATAAAGCCTCAAAACGCTAAAGATCCCGAATTTCATTAACTTCAATTCAGTAGGGAGTGATGCTTTCATCAATACAAAAGATCGTCTTTGTGCTTTGACCCATGAGAGACATTTATGTAATTAAACGCCTGGGTAAATACAACAACCGCTCTGTCTTTACACAAGTAAAATGGTTCGATGGAATTTGGATTTATATCCCGTAGGGTCCGAGAGGTGAACACTTAACCCCCACAACCCGTTTCAGGACTCATGAAATTAATTTTAAACTCATTTAAATCAAATCTTCTTAAAAATAAAACTCCGATACTCCGGACGAAAGTCTATTTATCACTAAGATAGCCATAAATAATGAGAATGCGATTTGTGTTTTTATCGATGTTTCGACGACAAAAAAAAATGGGAGGAACGGAAGAGAATTAATCTTACCTGTGTCTGTTCCATAACAATAAGTTATTAGATGACAGCAAAATATGAGAATGTGGATGTAGAACATTATGATGTTTTGTCCTAATTTTTAAATCGTCGTCATTCGTATGCGAATTCACTTATTCGATGAGGTAGCTTCTTTCACCTTCACGCGCGATCCGATTTGGTTTTATCTAAAAAACTGAGCTTCGCTCCTGATTCACCAGTTTTAAAGTTCCTTTGAATCATTATAGTTTCTTCAGTCCACATTTATTTCCCTCCAAAAACGGATCTGAAACAGAAATAGAAAAGGTATAAGAGTATGAAAATAAACAAAAGTAGACATAGGGTGTCTCTGAAATTTGATTGTCACAGCCAACAACTAAAATCGCCAACTTTCAAACTGTTGCTATAATGATTGATATTTGGAAGCATAAATTAACATAAATTTAATTAAATAGCCTCATTTAATTTTTGAATGAACTAGAATTTCTTTGCGGCTGTTACAGTAATATCATCTTCTGCAGAAACATTCCTAGTTCAAAGTGGTGTGGCGGTTTTAATTCCGTTTTTCACCTTTTTGGTATAACAGGATGCGGGAGGAGGATTAGAACTCACGACTATAACGTCCAAGTCAGGAACTTTAGCCACTACACCAAGGGTCTTCAACCCGCGGCCGATATGTTTTTGCCCGCCAACGACTAATAACGACTACAAAAATAATTTTTAGAAAAAAAATAAAACTGACATTGACCAATTGCATTGTATTGATTTTTAATTTGCCCCTTTTGTTGATGTCAATAAATAAATTTTTATCTACTTATCTACTTGTTTAATCATCCTAACCATTGTCAAAAAAAATTCTTATAAAAATATCTATGGTCCGCTGTGCAGAAAAAAAATTTTTTTTGGCCCTTAATGTGTAAAAGGTCGAACACCCCTGCACTACACTACATATCCCGCTATTCCTAGTTCAAAGTGATCATTATAATCTACACATCTATATAAACCATGGTTATTATCATCATTATCACCATACTTATGAATAAATTTGGGAAGCATTTTTGTTATGTAAAACAAAGCCGACAACAAGCTACAATATTTATGTCCATGTCAAGAGGCATTTATTCGTCGCAAAAGAGGTCTGAAAAAAGCAAAAGTTTACTACTTCTAAGGCCGAATCGGGTTCATATGATCTGATAACGCATTCTCTCCAAGTTTCTAATTTTATTATTCGAAAAAAGGAAAAAGAAATCGAGTTGAAAATTTAGGAGTCACTATACATTTTGAAATATAGGGCTTCGACGTCACTGACGGTAGGCTTCGCAACTCCATGAGGTGGGGCTGGTTCAAGAATGTGAAGAAAGATATATGAGCCTTTCATTCCCATTGTGAATTGAATTATTATAATCGTGAGATGGAAGGGAGAAAACTCTGCAGTACATTTGAATTTTCCCAGTTTTTATTAAATTTCCCTTCTTATTCTCCTTCGAGTAAGATGAATAACATGCTATCCGATGAGCAAACAAGTCCGCACTATCCGCTGGAAAAATTAATCCGACAAAACAGAAAGATGGTGTGTTACTCCTTCAACAGCCTCGATGTCTTGATTAGTTTTATGTTTATTACATCTGTCAATCAATCGTTAAAAAATATTTTATCCTCTGCAAAAGGTGAATAGATCATTGATTATAATATAACAACATAATTTTACTAAGTTTTTATACAGTCAAGACTCGGTTTAAGCTAATGAGATTCATAGAAATGAATTATAATAATATAAAATTAGCGGTAAAGAACACAGGTTGAGCAATAAAATAATATTATAGCCTTTTGCTGGATTAAACTTTTCTTTGGTCATACTCAAAACACTTACTTGTCGAAAATCTAAATCAGGGGTGTCACACTAGCGGCCACAGATGAACATTTTTGAGGACAATCAATATATCCAACGCAAAGTGAAAATAAATATAAATATGAATTAGAAACGAAACCAGTATATAAAATTATAATATACTTTATTTATAAACTATAAGGATCATTGTAAATTAAAAATCAACTTTATACAGTGGAACCACTCATAACGAGTTGCTCTCAAAGCGTTTTGAGCAATTATTGGCAAAAATGAGGGACACGTACACGGGGAATCCCCAGATCGGTAGAGGAAAAAAGACTTTCGAACTCCTAACCAGAGCAAATTCAAGGTTAAATCTTCCTCTGCTTGTCTTATTTTCTTCTGTAGCTTGTTCTAGTAGCTTCTGTCTGCTTGTTTGTAGCTTGTTCACTTTCGTTCATTTTCAATTTTTTAAATTTCTTAGCTATTCCTTTTCTTTTCTCTTCCTTTCTTTCTAAACTATCCCTTCCATCTCGAATTCTGTTCAAAATTTTGGAATTAGAACATAATTTTTAATATGAGGGATTAATTTACAAAGAACAATCTTATGAAATAAGAGAAATGCTGAAAGCAAAGTAGAAAGTGTTGCTTCGTACATTGAGGAGCATCGCCTTACATGAGACAGTAGCCATGCGCCATGAAATTCTTCAATGATAATGTGGTGGTCACATTTTTATCAAATTTAGGAGACAAATCACTCTAGGCTGCTTTGTAATAAAACGAAATTCGGCACATAACTATAATAATATAATCAATCTCATATTTGACAACAATTTTTATGTATTTTTCTATTCAATAAATACTAAACATAAATTTTGTTCGAGGTTTTTCGTTCGTCCTGGAACGCATTATCCAATTTTACATTGTTTTATATGGAAAAAATTGTTTCGCATAACGAGTAAAACTCCGGAACGAATTAAACTCGTTACGAGAGGTTCCACTGTATGTACTATTCAAAGTTTTTTGATTTTGCGGTTTACCTAAAATTAAACACTGTTTATTCGGCCCAAGTTAGCTTTTGAGTTCGACACCCTTGATCTAAATAACACGTGTCCGAAACCGAACACGTCATCTCATCATAAACTGTATAGAAAACTGTAAAAATCTATAAAATTCCAAACCAAAATCAAATAAAGTAGTAAAAACCTTCTCTTAAAATTGAATTACATCTAGGCTACAGATTTTGTAACGTGACCTAAATCCTTGATTATCCGAATATCCATAATTCCATTTTGATTATCTTGACTGGATAATTTGGCAGCATTTCTGTTTAAAAAAATAAAATAAAATAAATAAATAAATGAATGAATAACTCTCAAAGTGAAATTTTTCTTTCTCATTTCCGTATCAGTTGAACGCAACACTTTGATTCAACAGTGAAACGCAAAGCTTCTGAGAATATCTGAAATCACTTTAAAATTAGCTATTTTAAAACGCTGTTAAAGCTCTTGAAATGCCTTCGGGGTTCCTCCATGTCAATAAGCGTCTCATTTCCAAGAGGAAAATAAAGGAAATAAATAACAGTTCAAAAATTGAAAATCCCCAGCAAAACTAAAGAAGGCGGTATTTAGAATCTCATTAAACATAACCAAATAAAGCTCCGCCATTCGATGTTGTTTTAACCCTTGACGACAGGAAGCGGTGATGATAAAAGCTCTGCTCCGACTTGAAAACGACCTTTTTTAAACCCGACCACTTTTATTCAAGTGAACTTAGTCGACACCCACGGAAACCGTGTACCAAAATGGAAATGGATAATTGTCAAATAGTCAGATAAATTTGGAAAGAGAAATATCAAATAATCCGTGAGTGCAGAGGTCGTAATAAATAAATAAATAAATAAAAATTAAATGAGAAGTATAAATTAGATTCTTTTACTCTTTTAAACGAATTTATTTGAATTATTTTTGTGTGGCTCATTTACACTTAATTAGATAATTATTGAACGCTTCACTGATTATTTGGTCTGAGGCGAATTAATGAAAACACGATTTATGAAATTTTATCTCTCTCTCTCCATTTCTCTTCCTCACAATTCTGTCTCTTGACAATGTTGTTTATAACTTTCCTATGAATTAGCTCATGAAACACCTTACAATCGATAATTATGCTTCAAGCTTATCTAAGCTTATCTATTAGCTCCTAGATCAAAGTGCATTTGTTATTGCTTCTTGGTGACTAATGCAGCTAAAGCCTAACACAACCTTTGTTAATACCCAGTGTATCTCACCCTTTTAAGCATGTATTCCAATATGTACCTAAAAGATCCTGTTTTGACATACATTTATGGATGTTGATTATAACTAAAATGGAGGATAATGGCTTTCAAAAAAAATTATCTGTAATTGGTGTTTCATGTCAGTTTTGAAAATGAATAAAAATTTTGCTGTTGGAGAGGTACTGTAGCAGTGATAAAGCTGTATCTAGTTATATGAGAAAATATTTTGAGTGTTTGTTGCATTAAACCCTTAAAATCAAGAAGGCGTGCGATAAGTCAGCGATAATGAAGAAGTCAAGGCACTGGTCGAGAATAACTTCCGCCGGAGACACAATAAAATTTACAGTTTTTGAAGCAAATAGTGACGGTTTTGGTTTACGACAATGTTGGAAACATTGGGCTAACCGAAATGAAACTGTCCTTAAAAGCGGTTCCATCTGAAGAAACTCAAGCTCTGTGTCTAGTGTTACTGGGGCGGAATCTTTAAACTACTCACAAATAACCCCGACAAGTAAATCAACTGACTAAACAAAGGAAATAGGACGATATATGGAAAAAGTTAACTAACAGAAAGAGCGGTGATGATCCAGCAGGAAAGTGTCCAAATTTAGATCCTGCACATAAATTATCGCATATTTAGGTCAGGATAACGGAAACCGCAGAAGTAGAAACAAAAACAAAGTACATGAAAAACATGCTACATCATCAGCACATACCAAAGGCATTAAGTCTTATGTGAATTAAAGTCACAATTGTTACAACTCTTATAAAGAGATTCAAACAAATAACCAACTAAGCCATTCAATTCATTACAATTGGCCTTATAATGTGCAAAATTCTGTCTATTAATACAAGGCAACGTCAAATTGAGACATATATCTTTTTTATTATTGCTATTTTCATGACACAGTTTCGTCCATAATTAAAACCACATCTGTTCACTTTCAAACAATTGCTATCCTTCCCTCCTTCCATCCTTCCTTTCCATCCCTTACTTTGAGTAATTAACTAAATTAATAACTTCCCAAATAATTCATAACAAACTCTTTGATGTCATCGAAAACAACAAATTATCATTTTTTTTTTAATATCACACACCGCCTATCTCATATACTAATATCACGCACTGCTTTAAAGATATTGATTCGTAAACTGTGTATTGTGTTTAAAATGGATTCTCCCTTAATGTGTGCATTATTTTTGAATTGAATTTTTTGTGGGAGTAATTATAGAGTACAACCTGCCTGAAAACTAACACTTTCCATCCTATAGACTGTATTTCCAGTCACATCTGCTAAATAATTCGTGGGGTTGAGGCACTGGACAAGACAAAGCTCCTTACAGGCCAGATCAACTACATATGTATCACTTAATTACTTGTGTTTTAGTCTCTAGAGCCTTTGTACTCAAGCTTTTTCCTTCCCGGGCCAAATTTCCATTGTGACCATTGCGACTGGACCACACGACTAACAAAAAGATTTTACAAGTCCGGCTTTCGACCCATACAGTCCACCCTCGGCGCATCATTTGTATGTACATCTGTCAACCTGTTTTGTATGTATTTTCTGTATATTGCTTCATAAAGATATGTTGAGGCAGACAATTTTACCAGTTTCTGAGCACAGACCCGAACATTTTCGTACTGGGCAGGCACTACGTTCAGAATTTAGGCTTAACAATGAGCAATCGACCTTTCACAAATTTGCACCCAGTCGGTTTCCACTGGGTCACTGGGCCACTCAGTAGAGCTTGGTGGGCCGCAGTTTGAGTACCAAGGCTTTAGGAGGTATAATAGGAAATTTTGTAAAACCCAAAAAGGGGTACTCAGTTATAAATATATATCTACTCGGTTAGACAGGTGGCTGTTAGAACGGAGGTAAAAACCTAACACCGACTAAAATAGTTGAGAAAGTGTCACAAAAGCGTCTGGGAGTGTTAGTAAGAAGAGATTTTCGACGCGACATAACAGACAAATAGTCAATCTAATAATCATACCGACATGTCTGTACATAAAACTCACACGACTGCATAATATACAGTTAATAAACACCAAAAACTGTTTAAAAATTTTTCTAAAAATGTCAGAAATTTGTGCCTCCTCTTTTACATTCAAAGACAAATGCCTACAAAATCTAATCACAAATAATTATAATAATATTAATATCAAAAAAATCCAACTTCATTCAAGAATTAATCTTACATCCGAACGAAAAATCCTTTTTTTTCTGTTTTCCCCTTTCCCACTTTTTAATTTTTGGCGCCGAAATTTCTTGAATAAAAAACTTTGAATGTCGTTTTAATTTATTTTTCCCCCAAAAGTAATGTATTCTGCAAAATGGTAAACTCTTAAAATTTAAACAATTATAATTCAAAAGAGAAAAAAAACTCGAAAACGTCACATTAAAAACAACAAGTAATCTTTTTAAAAGGCATAAAAAAAACTAAGTTTCGCTATAATTTAGAGAGAACGAGAGAGAACATTAATAACCAAATTTAATTATACTTGTTTGTTTACTTATTTATTTATTTTTTATTTTCTTCTCCTTACCCAACGTTAAAAGTTTTGACCGCGATCGGAACCGACGATTGATTTTGTAATTAGAGGTTAGAGATAACGTGAAAATATTTGCACCGAGAAATAGATTTGTGTGTAGGCCTATACAGTGGAACCACTCATCTCATAGCGAGAAATTCGTATAACGAGCAATATAAATTGCCAAAAATGTCTCTCATAGCGAGCAATTTTTGGTGGCATTTACATGGGGAATCCCTCGACAGGTAGAGAAAATACTCCAAATCGGGGCAGATTCAAAGTTAAATCTTTCTGTATCTGTCTTATTTACTTCACTACCACCCAAAATTCTTTCATCTCCACATTCTCAAGCTTCTTACCTACTCCTTCTCTTTTGCTAAATACTAAGAATAACTTTTTTAGTGCTTCTTTCGGCCTGGAACGCATTATTCTATTTCACATTGTTTTATATGGAAAAAATTGTTTCGCATTACGAGTAAAACCGGAACGAATTAAACTCGTTATGAGAGGTTCCACTGTATTTGAATTTATTGTGGGTGTTCGAAGCGAAGAGTAAAATAAATTAATTTGCGCCTAAAATTGCGATCCTGCCTACAAGTCAATGGCAGGACGGAAAACTGACCGGAGTGACAGAAAGTACAGGGTGATTGCACTTGTACTTTGCATTTGGCTTGTGCAATCTTAAGGAATTTCGGTTGGTTCTTCCGTCTTGCTTAGATGACATTGTTCAGTTGTAGTCAGATGTTTTTGTGCGTTGCAAAAGTCTTTTGATAGTCCTTGAAAAGTCAAAATGTACAGTATATCAAAACTTTTCATCTCTGAGGTAGTGCAGTTTATTAATTTAGTAGTCGTTGTAATTATTAGTATTTGTTAAATATAAACAGCAGTTTGTAAGCCAAGTTGTAATTTATTTTGGACTGGAATTCGATACTTTCATTGGTTCCGGGGTCAAATTTACGACATCTCTGCAACAGCGGACCTTAGTACTATTAGTATGATTATTAGATTGTCTATTTCAACTTTCAAAAAATTTTGAGGAATTACTCATGAAGACGTCAAATTTCGATTAAAAATTCACGACAGTAGTACCTTTGATTTACACAGTCACACTCCAACTGACTTTCGTGAGCTGGTTGAACGTCTTGATCAATGGGCGTCGAGTAATAAAGGCCGCACTACTTTCAGGTTTTGCCCCTCAGTGCTAGACAGGTTCAAAAACTCACAGTTAACTACACCCTGTGTCAAATCTTTTCTGGACACGCCAACTTTATGAGATCATTGTTTTGTTTGTATCCGAAACCAGAAAAAATTTCTTAAACCAGTGGTTCCCAAAACTTTTTTGACCCAATAGACCCCTTTGTAATTTAAAAACTTTTTGTTCAATTTCACTCATTAGTGTACGTATTAAGTATAAAGACGAAAAGGATTAATACATCGACTGGTTCCTAATAATCATTTGGATTTATATGAAACAAAAATGAACTTAGTCTATGAATGAATTTAGTATTACTAACTCGCTCAGACGTTTCGCAAAAGTCAACTTTAGTACATCCTCACTCACTGACTGTTAGGTTTCGACATAGAGATCAGTGTACGTTATTTATGAATTAATATTTTAAGTTTTCAATAATCGACAGAGAAATTTGTTTGAACTGCAATTCGAGAGAAGTTGACGATGTGCAACACATGTTATTGGTTCGCTGGAGTGGAGTGTGCTAAGAGACAGATTTAAAATAGATGAAAATCTTTATAATCTACCCCGGAAAAGTCATAATGAAATGAGGAACTTTTAAACTGTCTCTAAGGTTCTGAGTCTTAAGTATATGTTACGGATTGCCGTAGATGAAACACCGCCAAAGCCAAATGAAGGATGAGTTCCAGTTCGATTAAATAATAGTTATTTAGTAACTTTAACTTATTTATATTTTTCCTACTAATATTTACAAAACCGGTCATTAACCTTTAGAATAACGGACACCTTGAGAAAAACTATGCACATGTGGTCGATAACTATGAATTTTCTTACCATACTGCCATTTTAACCGCGTGGACAGGACGAAAGACCGACCGAAAAAACCTAAGATTGACCCATACAAGCGAAGTATGGGTGCAACCATACTGCTCATATACGTTATTTTGGTCACTCTTTCGCGCTGCTGGATCCTGCCCGTGGCCGTGGTCAGGATCCCAACCTCAGGCGCGATTGCACCTGATGACTATACATTTTTTCCTTTTCAATTCGTAACAGTATAAGTATTAATGTTAATTAGTGTTAAGTGATAGTGATCGAGTGACATCCAACAAAACGGTTTTAGTGTTTTATGTATAATTACTGTTTCTATCAATTTTTATAAACATAATATATATATTAATTATAGCTTATAGTTTATATAGCTTCCAAAAAATAATTCACGTTTATAAACCTAACATCCACTCAGGATGGTTCTGGTAAAAAAAGTTAGCGAAAGGTCCGGAGAAAGTTAGTAAGAAGAATTTCTCTCCTTTTTTTAATATCATTTTCGCATTCTCCGTCTTCCTGCAAAAACAGTCACGACTATAAATGGGAGTTATGAAACACCAAAAAATTTAGAATCTTCACGGCCATTATTATTTTCACAGCTTCAACGGCAGTAAATTTTTTAATTAATGAACCTCGCTTCTTTAACTTTTTAATTTGTTGACGCGACCTATTAAAAGTCAAAATTTATGAATTTCACACCATAAAATTTGCATGAAAGTAAGTAAACTCTTTTGTGTACTTGAGTAGATGGCGGCATTCATAAAAATAACCCTTCCGACCCAAAAATTTATTCAGTGCACCTTTTTATTATGTCATTTCTATCAAAAATTTAAGATGAAAGTTGTTTCCCTTAAAAGAGTAGTTCACTAATCCTGAAGATAATCTGAGGAGTGAAGCTGGCTGTTATTATTATTTTTAAACTAATTAACCAAACTTTAGCAACTTTTTTTACAAATACCAGGTACTCGTATACCGTATTTATGAAAGTTTATCTACATGAACAACACTTCTGAACTTGGTCAATACACCGACTAATTATCACACGGTTAATCAAACAACAGCGGAAGAGTACAGCAACCATACCAGATTAGTAAAAATTTTTTAAACAAGCCTATAAAGTTCTTTGATGTTGTTATTAACAAATTATTTGAGCCGTTTATTTTGAAAGTGACCTAAGTTTATTTATCTTCAAATCGAGATATTTATCGGTTTGCATTTCAGTGAATTTAAAAAGGACACTAATAAGATACTAATTAGCCATACTGTATCTAGGGGTGTTAAATTTATAGCTCCTATTGAAATAGTGGCAATTATTATGTGAATAATATGCGTTTTCTCATCAAGAGTGGAGTTAGGCCACTTTCAGAATTAACAACTAAATTCATTAAAAAATTTGAAGGTGCCCAAGTTCATTCAACATCCAGTTTATTACGTACTGGTTATACCAGTGATTCCCAAAGTGGTCTATATATACCCCCAGAGGCCTATGACAATCTGGAAGGGGTCTACATCAGCCAAAAAAAAATTTAGGGCCCATGAAATGAAAGGAGTCCACGATATTGGATTTCAACATACACTGATAGTACCTATTTACTTTATACTATCTTATAATATAAAGACATATACATTATTTATAAAAGTACCTATCAAAAACTTTACTTCACTACAGCGAGAAATTTACAAAAATTGATATCAGGTAACTTGGGGGTCTACCCAAAACCGAGAAACATGGCAATGGGTCTACGACACAAAAAACTTTGGGAGCCTCTGAGTTATAGGTTAGTTGACTAACGCTATTGCCCAAAAACTGAGGCTAACTTGTAAATATTAATTTCCTTTCAGGCATTATCGATAGTCAACACCTTGATATAAGTAGATTTAGGCCACTTTCAAAGTATACGGTTCAGTTATTGAACTAACTCTTAAAACTTATGTCAAGAATTGGCGTATTTGCTCAGAATACAAGCAACCCGAAATGCTCTCCTTATAAATAACATGAAGTTGTATATGTAACCATGGTGACCAGAAAAAAATAGAATTAGATCACTTTGAAAATAAACGGCTCATCTGTAAAAGTCAGTCACAAGTCTCTGTTTAGGAATCGAAACAAAATTTAACACAAAACGGGGGATGGGAGGAGGACACGTTTCGACTAATTTGCAAAACACTGGTCTAAAAAAATTTTACACCTCAATACTCTTGTTGATTCTAAGACGGTCGAAACCTTTAAAAATTTGGTGCAGACTGCTGAAAAAAACTTATAAAAACATGGCTGTCAATAAATAAGCAGAGGCGCCGACACAAAAACAAAGAAGATAAAAAAGGAACTAAGAAAGCAATTTGTTTCAGCTTCGAGTTTCGTTCTAACCAACAATGTCTTCCCAGCATTTTAATGGTTAGCTTTCAACCGTTCTGGAAGGAAACTGAGAGGAAAAAATTCGGGGCTACATATATCTCGGAGTCTAGCACCACATCTGGGATCCCTCGTGTCAAACAACGATTTTGAGTTCCTGGCGGGATAGCAAAGTAGGTTGGCTTTATACCAAATTGCATTCAAACATAACATTTTCAAATTAATGACGGTGGCGGTAGCGGTTAGCGCTAGTCAGAACATTAACCAATCAATTAATTGAATGAGTTATGATTTTTAAGGATTTCCGCCATCCTAGAATCAAACACCAGTATTTGTGATAACATTTTATTTTTAATGCTACTGTAAAAGTATAAATACAAATGTGTTTCACTTGAACTCTTTTACGCCTTTTAAATATTTTTTGATTTAATTACCGAACGCTTTAGTCTCACTCCGTTCACCAAACGTGAGCGTTAACGACTATACCAACTTGCAGTTTTGCTATAAAATTTTTGAATAAAAAAAGCGAAAAATTGGTTAACAAGAATTTCGGACTCTTTGAGTTAATTAGAAAAATTATGTTTAGAGGAACACCAAGTGGAATAACCCAGAATAACAGTCTAAACCCATGTTTAAGTCAACAGATATGAAGACCTCTACAACAATGAAACTTTGTGTGCAGCAATTTCGAAATGAATTTCTTATAAAATCACGCCACAATTTTGAAGGTACCTTCCCAAAGGTCAATCAATGAGCCAACAGCGAATTTTCTCTTTCAAAACTCAAATAAATTATTTTTTAAAAGTTTGTTTTATCCCTGAGAGTGGGTTTGTTTGAAACTAGTCTCGGTCACAGTGTCTTTTCAAAAGTTTCTAATTACCGACGAAAATCCTTTTGTTGAATCATGTCAAAATACGAAATGCTGTGGGACAATGGTTTGTAAGCAGATGGTCCATCAGAAACTTTGTCAGTCCGCAGACACAAATATTTTTATGCTTCTAATTATAATCCTTTTGTTATTATAAACAATTGATATTTATTTACTTGAGACTCATCTTGTGTCAGACTAAGAGTCTGTTGTTATTCAATTCATTTTCGAAATGCCGTCGTTAATTATAAACTCTACCTACAGGTCTGAGATTCGTTGGATTGGATATGTCGTTTGGCAGTCCGCGAGGAATTTGAGGTTAACAATGATAAATGTCTTGGTCTGGTTGTGTTCTTGAAAGATTCTGTTTAAAACTATTCCTTTGACAGTTTGAGCTTAACCAAACTCCAAGTTTATATACCTAAAATCTGAGTGTATTTAAAGGTGCGCTGCTTGTTTCTTGTACTTTTCGTGGGTGAATTGATTTTGTGAAATCTGAAAAAGTATCAAAGCGACATCAATTCAGTCTTGTGCAGGTTCTACTTTTGTTAAATGTTGGTGTGTTGTTAAGTGGTTGCCCACAAAAATGAATAGTTTTAACACAACAGTCTGTACAAACCTTACACAGGCTATCAAAATGATTAAGGATGTGTCTAATTAAATAGAGAAGATGACCAATGCAAGAAAGTGTTGAAAGAAAAGTGTAAAAATAATTTAGACGAAGAGTTAGTGATATTAAATAACATAAGCGACTTCAATTAAACAAAATACGTAGTTTCATAATTGAACAGTTTCAATAAAAGAAGACCTCTCTTTGTATTTGCAGAGCGTATTAATGTTTGACCTTGTCAACTATGGAGACAGCTAGTCTAGACAATGTTCATAAACTGAAGTAGGTTTGCTCCAACTTCCATTTATATGTTTCACCCAAAATATGTACACAAGTCTGTTGCGGAAAACAAGACAGGAAGACAAGATTGCTTTTACCTCTCATTCTCTCTATCTCTGCTGATGCTGCTGATTATAGCTACGTTTACCAAAAAAATACCTATCCCGCAAAAGTTCAAATTTTTAATTACAAATTTCATTAGGCACATACCGGCAGACATTTTAGAAACAAAATTCAAATTCATATTTACTGAAACCCTGATGATACTAACAGCTTAATGTTAGCGAAACGTGGGACATTCTTCTGTTTCTCGGTCGAGACGGGTAGTGCTCTGCACTTTTTAGTGTTTTGAGTGCTGTGCGTTTTTACTGGAACATTGACGCGGTTGGTGATAAACCCAAAAATTTTATATATGTATATAAATTATGTAAAACGACCGCGAAAGTTTAAACACTATTGTTCGAACGAAGAAAACCCTGACGATTCAGGGTTGATTCTTCCTGTGGCGGTCGCTGGTGATGAAATGAGGAAGTATGACAATGGACAACTCCTCTGCCTTAATATCGCCCCTGTGGTGATTGAAGTGTGGTAAGGTTAAATAACGAGACCACTGATTCCTGAATTCGGAATCAAATTCATATTTAAAATCGCAAACAAGTCAAATTACCTGTCGTCAAATATGATGTTACAAATAAACACTCATCAAAATGACACGTTTTATAGAGATTCTTCCCAAATCACTGGGAAAGATGAACAAAGAAGATCGTTGAAAGCACTCCCAAACAACTATTCTCTACCAAAGAAAAATTTTATTTCCGATCTTCCTGAAAGAAAAGATTTTTTTAATTTAAACAATAATTAAGAAATTTAATTACCAAGATCAATTTAGCTAGACACAGTTCAAACGAATTGGAATTTCTTTTAACGAAACGTTTATTAAATTTCATTTTACCTTCAAATCCAATTGTTCAATCCAAAAAATGGATCAATACTGACGATTTTTATATGACAATCCGCCCCTGATGAAGGATAATACTTGTTTGTAGGAGATTAAGGAAGATTGTTATCAGGACAACAGATCGACGATTGGAGTGGGTGGAAAACTTCAGGTAGGTGTCGAATGAATAGCCGGACACTCATCCAATATCTAATGCTGACTGTTACCAATTAACAATATGACATATTGCGTCACGCATAACATCAAGTATATCTTATATTTTTGTATAAAACAAACTCAAAACCGAACGCATAATACAACAGAGATTTCGGTCGGTTCAATGGAACCAAAAAATTAAGAAATCAGCTTTCGAAATCAGGGTACTCACGTAATAACGCCATTTTCGAATTTTTTCGAGAAAATGGGTGGAAAATCACTGATTTCTGGGAAGATGGTAAAGAAAAAGACCTGGACTCCAGTAGTAGATGAGAGGAAAGCTGGTTTCGAGAGATTTTCGAGCTTTTTCTCCAGCAGAAGTTGCGCTAGTGCGCTATAAATATAAGTCACCAAATCTGTAAATTTAAATCCAAATCTTAAATTTGGAGCTGTATTATTTACCATTTTAACTTTTTGAATAAAAAAATGGACTTAATTTAAAAATTAATTCCATGGTCTCTTAAAAACATGGCGGAATTGTTGAAATTGAATAACGAAAATGTCTGTCTATGAATAGAGCCTTAATTTATTCGATCAGGATTCACTGAAATCATTTAGAACAGGGATGGCGAACCTATGGCACGCGTGCCACAAGTGGCACGTTTGTAAGTTTTGATGGCACGCACAAAAACAAAATTGTTTTAATTAATAAATTATCTTTTTGATAGAAATACATTAAAAATTATTAATCTACACTTGATTTATAATTTATTATATAAATTTCTAGTACTGAATAGCTATCTTAGTACCTTAACTACAACTGTCAAATTATATATTTTAGTATTAAAATATTGTATGGATTCTCTCAAAGTATATAAAGATACGCATTAGATGAAATTGTTTAAATAAGAATTGCTTTTATTGTATTTGTTTATTTAATTATACTTGCGTATAGTTTTCACTATACATTTCGAATGAAATTTCATTGTGGCACGTCACAGATTTAAAAAAAGAATTTTCATGACTTTGTGGTACGGACATCAAAAAAGGTTCGCCATCCCTGATTTAGAAACAAAAAATCGCCCAAATCTGTAGCTGCGGTGGCGTTAATACGTAAATACCGCAATATCAGTAAGAAAAAGTGCAAAACGACACCAAAATTTCGTTTAAAAGAAAAACAACCGGAAACAAATTATTGTAGGAAAATTTTTTCGACTTAGATTCGCCGCACAAAAAAAAACCGATAGAAAGCCATTTGTTAATGATATTTTAATACCAAAAACAATAACCCAGTAATTAAAATAAAAAAAAGAGAGAGAAAGAGAATGAGATCCTTTTTTTAACGCGAACCCGAAAAGAAAATGTAAAAGAATGAAATGGATCAATGCCAAGAGATTAGTAAGGTTTGATAGCAGGAGAGAGAGAGGGAGAGGAATAGAAAGAGATTCCCCAGAGGCTTCCGGCACCAAAGGGAAGAATCACGTTTTCTGTCCCAGGCTCTATAAAACCTAACCAGAACAGCGTCATCAAAAAATCCTCCATTCTAACTTTACTTCTTTTTAAAAACTTTTGTTTTTCTTTTTTCCTTCTACTTTATTTTCCTTCCCTTCCCTTTTATTTCTGAAATAAAACCCAATTTTACAGTTTTTAGGTCAATTATTTATTACATGCAACCGGAAATGAGAATATAGGGAAACAGCATTCGTGGAAAAGATTTGAATTTCTTTGACCTATATGTTTATAAATCAGTTTTGTTTTCCTTCCACCATCTTTGGACCACATCATTTCAAGCAAGAATGATTTCAGGTACTAAACTCTCAGGATCGGGTAGTCTACTTTGACTTTACCCTTCTGCCAAAGATGGAAGACTTGAAGAGTGTGATGGAAAGGTTTTAGAGAGTTTTAAGGGTTTTGAAATAATACCCAGTGGAGCCTTCTCACGAGTTTAATCCATTCCGGAGTTTTACTCGTTATGCGAAACAATTTTTCCATATAAAATAGGGTAATGCGTCCAGGCCGAACAAAAACTGTCGGGGGATTCCCCATGTATGTATAACTCATTATGCAAATATTGCTCGTTATGACAGACATTTGCAATTTATATTGCTCGTTATGCGAATTTCCAGCTATGAGAGGCACTCGTTATGAGAAGTTCCACTGCACTATGTAATTATATGATGCTTCTGATTGATCAAATTGGTTTAGTAAATCTGTTTAAATGAAGGATTTAGATTTGTGCGAATCTTTCTGTCGGGCTGTTGAGTTAAATCGATACAGAATTTTTTTTATCTTCAGCCACCTGTCTCAAAATAAAAGACATTAAGCACTTTCTAGAGAAAGAAAATTAGGACTGTGTTAGGAGAATAGACGAACGAATAGTTTTTAGAAGAGGACTCGGTCCCAAGAGCTTACCCTCACGAAATAGTCGAAGTGTAAAAATAAGAATGAAAATAGGAAAAAAATAAAAGTAAAGAAAAAAAGATTAATAGTAAAAAGAAGAGGAAAAAATACACAAAACACTAACACCACATCTCTAAAACCTTAATTAATTAAAAATTAATTAATTAAAACTCACGAATCTTGCAGTTATATACACCTACACTCGCTCTCTCAATCACACACTAACTGAATGTCGTCTGTTTTTACCATAACGTCCACAAACTTTCTGCTTTTTCGTCTGCTTATTACCTCTCCATGCAAAACCGAAATATTTAAATAAAAAATGGCGGATTTGGGCTAAGAATTTGTCGACTGACAATGTTTACTTCTCAGTTTTCAGTTCTTTGATTGTTTCTTTCCTTCCATAAAAATTGTAACGCATAGACATAATTAGTTTGATGTATTTTAAACATAATTATAGTGATAATGTTTTTTTAATGTTTCCCTTTGACTCTTCGATTTTTCTTTTGGGGGGTTTAACTACTCAAACTTTCCTGTGGATAGTTTCTTTGGTCAAAATATTCCTTGTGCTTTGTGTGCTCCACACTACACTTTCGATAATTGAGCGTATAGTCTGACTGTTATAGGAATATCATCACAGTGTGTAATGTTTGGTGGAAGTGTTTTTCACCTGGCATGACATCATTTTGTGCTCGTGTCTTGTATGTTTACTGTTATGTCTCCATTCTTAAGCCTAAATTAAATGCTACATCTTCTAAATTGGTACCCTAATCACTAAACATCTTTCGGGTAAAAAATTATTCTGTTTATGAACACTTATTAGAAGATCTCTGTCTTTAGACACTTCCTAACCTTAGGCACTGATAAAAACACAGTTTGTCATCTAGTCCAGGGGTGAGCAACCTTTTAATCAACGGGACAGTTTAGATTTTAAAATTATTTGACGGGCCGCACATAAAGTTGGAACAAAAGTAGGAGGGACGCACAAATTTGTAGGAAACCTTAATTTTCAATAAAAAAACTCTAATATTACTTTTTCGACGATAATTTAGTACTCACGCCTTTCGAGAAACACGAGAATTTCTAAAATTGCTAGTTAACAGCTTACCAGTCTGACTGATTGCTGAAACACTAATAAGCACAGACGCGGCAAGTTGGTATTGCATGTTTGAACAAATCGCCGATAAGTTAGTAACTCGTCACAAAAAATTGTTTCGTTTAGTATATACTACCATTTTATTATAATTAACTTTATAACAATATATTGATGGGAGAAAGTCTATAAAATAAATTCTATTTTAGAAATGCTTGGCGGGACGCGTGTTGCTCATCCTGATCTAGTCTTTATGTGAAGCTATTTATCATAGTAACTAGGTGTGCGAAAATTATTAGAAAACAATTTGTTGTGAGTCGGCGTAGCACTGCGACTTTCTCGAAAAAATGAATTCTTGATCACTTTATTTCACAAAATATTTTATTGAATAAAGTCACAATTATTCCATTATAGTCGAGTAAATGTTTACTCGAAGAAAAAACGTGCAGTGTTCCACCAAAAATCACAAGTATCTTGATGCTCAACAGTAGTCAAAATGACTTACTAACTGAAAGTTATTGAATTGAATGGTTGTCTGAATGATTTCGGAGGTTGTACTTATACTCCGTGGATACGTGACAGAACCAATGAATAGGAATGAATTAGAATGAACAAGAATAATCTTTATCAATGGCTGGACTTTGCCACTATAAAGGTTTGTGTGAGTTTCATTATGGTTCTATCACTGAACCTATTATATATTGAATATGCTTGTTTGGACAACAACCCCTATCAACGGGGTGGACGGATCTTTACATTTGAAATCATTATTGATTTCCTTGAATCAACCATTGAATGAATTTAATTGACTCAATATATCAAAGATATGAAACATGAAGGAACACAACAAATTTTTTGCGCTCTAAAATAATTCAAGACCTCCCCAAGGACAGTCGCCTTAAAGTGTGGTGTTCCAATCATCCGTAGAGCTATACTGCCGGTGGCTTAGACTCCTGGTAGGGCCATCTAACTCAAACAAGTCAAAGGGTAGGAGTGTTGTTGTGAAATCCCAAATGAAGGCCAAAGCTCATAAAGAGCTGTAGTGCCGGATAATGAAGATGATGATCACAATCCTTCAAGAGTAAAAATACTTTTTCACAACTACTTTTCCAAATGTCTAAATATATTGTACCACTACAACCAAAATGAAAAACCAAAAAACCCCCAAAATGAAACTCCAAGAAAAATAACGAGATAAAGAAAATTTATATTTTTTTATTTAATTTATTTAATGTTGGGTGGTATCAATTTCTATGTTTAACGATGCTAGAGCAAATAAATTTGGAAGATACTTAGAGCAAAAGTCAAAAGTTTTTAACATCATAACGGAGGGAAGAAGAAAAAAGGAAAGAAAAAGAAAAGTCTAATGAAACAAATACATATGATAAATGCTGGATGTTTGAGCCAGGAGAAGAAAAAATTCTTTTACCTCTTCCCATTTCCAAACTCCCTTCCTTCTTTCCTTTTCCTTCTTCTGACTTCTATTGTTATAATAAATTAAAGAACAACCGACCAAGATAGTAACGATCCGCGTCTTAATCTATGGTTCACTTTATCATGGAGAATATTATTTAAATTTTTTTGGGGGTGGAAGGGATGAGGAGCGAAACCCCCATGCTTTACGGTGTTTAATTTTTTTTTCCCTAACTGGTAAATAATATAAATTTTTGTGTGTCATTTTGTATTTCACAAACCATATCACGACCCATTTTTCCTTCTTTTTTTTCCTTGTTAGCTTTTATTATGATTTATCGTAATGTTAAACTTTATATTCCGTTTTTAATTTTTCTTTAAATTGCTACAGAAAACTAGGAGAGTCAAAGATCTACCCCGGAAAATCGGGGACTTGTGTGTATAAAACCGTTTTCCCTGAGATAGTGATGACAACTGTTCCTTTGGTATCTTAAATATGACATTAGCACCTTGACGGTCGCACTGCAAAATAGTGTTTTACCTGCAAAACCTGTTTTTGTGTGGTCTTCTTTTGTGCGATTTTATGCGGTACCCATTCAAAAAAACTTTTAATTGTGTGTCCGAAAACTATATTTTATAGCTGTTTGTGAAGTTTTGTGCAATTTTTTATGCGTTTTCTTTTATGCGGTTCCTATTTATCGCACAAAAACATGTTTGAGTGTAGTATAGCAAAAATTTTTTATTATTGCGAATATAAGTAATTCTACACCAAACTAAGTCAGCTATATACAGTATCGTTCTGAGGACCGGGATATTGATTACCACACGTAAATTCTATTTAAAACATGTCTGTCGGTGTGAAAACGGCCCCGTGATATTGTAGTGGTGTGACTCATACGACCATCAACGTGTTAAATCCTTGGTACTCAAACTGCGGCCCACCAAACTCTACTAAATGGCCCAGTGGAAACCGATTCAGTGAAAATTTGTCAAAGTCGATTGCTCACTGTTAAGTCTGAAATCTGGAACATAAAACCTGACCAGTACGAAAATGCTCGGGCCTGTGCTCAGGAACTGCTAACATAGTTTGCCTCAACATATCTTTATGAGGCAACATACAGAAAATACATACAGAAACAGACTGACAGATGTACCTACAGATGATGCCCTGAGGATGGACTGTATACGTCGAAAGCCGGACTTGTAAAAGCTTCTTTTACGTAAGTCGTGTGGCCCAGTCGCAATGGTCACGATGAAAATTTGGCCCGGGAAGGAAAAGCTTGAGTACCAAGGTGTTAAACGAATTAGTCAAAGAGTAGTTTAAAAACAGATATATTATATAAAGCTACGTATAATAATATATCCTATACAAGTTAGGTGTCGACCATATTTTATGATGTTAGGCAAAAATTGTTATGCACACTTTTCATGTACAGGTCAATCCTAAAAATAATTTTTATCGAGAATATTGTTACAAAACCATTCTAAACCCCCAATTATAAAAGTATAAAATTGCAGACCTTGAAATTATAAAAGTAAACAGACACAACTTATTTATATTAAAACTCTTCAATTTTATTGGTATTTACGAGATGACACATTCTTGAAGGTGATTAGTATTTATGAAAGAACTCAAAGTCTGCTCGAGTTCACGTTGTTAAATATCGATCAAACGAATTCTGTACGACAGTATGCAAAATTTATGCAAGAAGTAGGAGTTTGTGTTCTGTATCCCTCAAGTCAACTTACTCAAGTTTCAAGGGTTAATCATTTATGGTTATCAACTAGAGACGAATCCTATTATCTATTATTTATTTATCTATACTCAAAGACTCCGCTTCAATTTTGTGTTTAAAAACTAAAATGGATCACAACTGTTCTGAAATAAGTAACAGAAATACAGATCCGAATCCGGAAAACGAAAGGTTCCTTCCACTCTCTTCAATTTTTAAAACCTCGCAACTTTATAAATATACTTTTATACTTTAAAAGGAAATTATTTACATCACCTCAACACCCGCCTTATAAAAATTGGAATTTTTCTCATAACCTGGATCACAGCCAAAAAATCAGAGCTGCGTGAAAGGTATATCACTCCTTCAAACGTATGTCTGGAAAGTTTAGCTAAAGTACATAACTTAATAGTGAGAAAATTTTGGGAACTTAAAAAGTTTCTTAAAAAAAGTTCCCCGAGCTCAACTTTCGTGAACTGACAGCTCTATAAGAAAATTCATTGCCTGCCTTACTTCCCAGTGACTGGATTTTGTTTTGAAAAAAGGGAAGAAATTAGTCAAAGTGGAGAGAGTAACTCGCGATAAAAGAACTCCAAACCCTTAAACTCTTCTCAAGAGTTAAAAAAAAAAATTCCAGAACCGCAGCAACCGAGTTTAAGACTGGAGAAATTCTTTCTCCAAAATGTTTTTTAACTTTCATCCAAGATTTAAATACGGATTTTGTTTTTCAAAAATCCAACCACTACTTCTTAACAACCTTTTTTTCTTCTAGAGACCACCATGTTTTCACTCCTGTTTGTTGGGAATATGTTTGATTATGAGTCAGCTACCTTTCGTTGAAGGCTTACTCGCTGACTGAACATTAGTACCAAGGTTGTGAGCCTTGGAGGGAATTTTGGAGTTAAAGGATAGTGGATAAATTGAAGGAAAATATTTTTAGGTAGGAAGAGTGGGAGATAAACAGGCACTCAGGTGGGATTTGAACCACGGCCCTTGGCGAGTGCCCTAACCCAGGGATGGCGAACCTTTTTTGATGTCCGTGCCACAAAGTCATAAAAATTCTTTTTAAATAGGTGACGTGCCACAATAAAATTTAATTCGAAATGTTAGCGTGGTGAAGACTATACGTAAGTATAAATAAATAAACAGATAAAAGCATTTCTTCTTTAAACAATTTTATCTAGTACGCATTTTTATATATTTCGAGAGAATTCATGCGATATTTTAATAATATTATAAAATGTATAATTTGACGGTTCCAGTTAACATACTAAGATAGGTATTCAATTCTAAAGTTTATATTGTAAATTAAGTATAAATTAATAAGTTTTAATCAATTTATTTTTAAAAAAGGTCATGATGTGAAAGAAGATATGCAGAAGAACAGCAGCTTTCAGACATGGAGAGAATACACACCTCCACGCATTGTCCTTTGTACAGATACTTCGACTGGGAGAACCAGCCGCAATATCTTAAGCACAACTTCAGAATTGGCCACCTTAGGACATTCAGTCAGCTGAGAGTCAGTGGAGCGGAAAGGGTAAACTCACGGCAAACCACTGCCTATACTAATGGGACACCACAAAATCTGCGAAGTGTGTAATATCCAAGTGCAAGAAACTGCAGCAAACTTCCTCTTCCAGTGCCCCGCTTACGTCCCCTTGCCAGCATCACACCTCCAAGCATACATGAAGGAACCCGCTGCACAATTTTTTCTCGCTTCTCAGAGGAAATGCTGACCCAGAGAAAATCAAAAAAGTCCATTTATTTGTGGCGCAAGCACTCAAACTTAGGAACTTTATGTTGGACAAGTGATCTTCCAATCTCTTCAGTTTTTACCCTTGCATATTATTTATCTCTTCAAAAAGTTTTTGTATACTATTTATTTAATTCTTATACTATTATGTTTTGTATTTTATGTATCGCTCCCCCTAATACCCTACGGGTAAGATAGGGGTAAACTTTATTAAACTATTTTTTAAAAAAAGACAGCTTTCTAAAAAAATAATTTTGTTTTTGTGCGTACCATCAAAATTTTCAAACGTGTCACTGTCGCCATCCCTGCCCTAACCTCTCGTCTAACAACCTTTCTTTATTTTAACTTAAACCCCAAAGACTTGCTGGTTAACAAAACCTTTTTGAATTCCTCCAGCTGAAAATATGTTGAATTAGCCACCAACACCCTGACCCTCGTGGGGTCACTTCTCATCCGTAATTCGCGACAATCTCAAAATTTGACTTGTTTTAGATAATTAAAAATTTTTGGGGGATAGGGGGCAACAGAAGAGAAAACTTCTTTAAATTAAATAAAAAATATTTTTTTTGAGTTTGCTTTCTTTTGTTGTTAATTATTTCTCAAATTTGAAATTGAATTATTATAGTTAACATAATTAGAGCAAAAAACAAGAGAAAAGTCTAATCACGACTTTTTCTTTCTTGAGATTAAGAGGTAATTGAGCGGAAAGGAAAACTCTCAAGAGAATAAAAATCATAAAGAAAAATAAATTAAAAACCACTGGCTAAAAATTTAATGGCGGAGGGTAACTTTATTCCACATATTAGCCAAGAAAGAGAAGGGAAAAAAAAACGAAATTTTGTTTTAGCTTTTTCTTGGCAAGTTTCCTGCCGATCGCAACCGAACACGTGGATGAATAATCCAATAATTTATGCACAGAAACCCGAGGCATTAACTCATTAAACCCCCCCCAAAAAAATTCCAATTTCCTCATTTATAAAAAGAGTTCACTTTGACTTGGGTCCAATGGGTCACACATCTTGGCGTGACATGTCACCAAAATTTTGTTTATGTAACCGAATATAAATTAGACATGAGTTTGTTTGTTTTAGAAAGTATACTTAGATCTCGTTTTAGAGTTTTTAATCCCGTTTTCCACTTCCGGATTTAACAGGGTATGGAAGAGTATTGAGGGAGCTTTTACTTAGCTGGTTAGGTGCTTTGATCATTCAGTCACAACCCTTTTTACGCGTATTTAAAGTTATGAAATTTTGGATTTTTGATGTTTTTGGGTGAAATCTAAAAAGACAGATCCTTTCATTGCGCTTTTTTTAGAATGAATCTTCATCCTAAATTTGTCTCCCTTCGTGATTGTAAGAAGACATGGCATTTCCTCGAGGTGTTATTGGGTGTTCTTATCTTCCCGTTTATTTTTGGAAACTTTTTAATACAATTTTACGCCAATTTTGTCCCTTTATCTTCAAACCTGGGCGTCAATTTTACTGAAATTTTAGAACAATGTCCCATTTTTTAAAAAATTTGAGTAGCATTTTCCTAACAAAATCTGTTATTCCAAGAAGGCCTGTTGGGTGGGTGGCCAGATTAATTGATAATAGTGTTTCAACTTTCCCTGTCGTTTTACATAATTTATATACACATATAACATTTTTGGGTTTAACACAAACCGCGTCACTGTCCCAGTAAAAACCCACAGCACTCAAAACACTAAAAAACGTGCAGAGCACTACCCGTCTCGACCGAGAAACAGAAGAATGTCCGACACTTCGCTAACTTTAAGCTGTTAACATCATCAGGGTTTCAGTATGACAGATTGAAGACAGACTGCGCGTTTTTGCTGGGACAGTGACCCTGTCTCTGATAAACCCAATTTTATATGTGTATAAATTAGGCCAGATTAATTGACTACCGAAGTAATAGCTAGCAGTTCGAACCCTCTGCTTGCACTCTGCCATACCCTTGGAAGGAAAACAGTGTTAAAACTCAAATTTCTATAACCCCACTAATAATTCAAACCCAATCAGACTGTATAATCTTCTAGTTTCATTTCTTGCTTTTTTTAGAAATACAGTAACCCATAAATATAAAAGAAAACTCGGTTATCATCTAACGCTTAATTGTGCGACTAAATAAATCAAAGAACAAACAAAAAAATGGTTTTATGAAATGTAAAAAGACATTCATTCCAATAACATTAAAAATACAAGAGGGAACTTGTTTATGAAGCTCGTATACGTCCAAGTATTGAAAAATTGTGATAAAGAATTCAAAACTCTTTAATGTTATGTGTTAGTTTTGTTACTTTTCAAATAATAAAATATATCTACTTGGAATTCGAGTTGGCGTTAAGCTTCTATATTAATACAAATTTATAGAAACTTTTTAATGCTTTATTATGAACACTCGGATCATTTCGAAGTTGCACGGTTTTTAATAAAATCATAACGAACTCAACCAACAACAATGTTTTTGTCCTCAACAACCACATATGTGTTTGTCTAGGGCCTTGGTACCCTAGCTTTTTCCTCCCCGGGCCAAATTTCTATTGTGACGAATACGACTGAGCCACACGACTTATTTACAGGTCCGGCTTTCGACGCGTACAATCCACCCTCAGGGGTACATCATCTGTATGTACATCTCTCAGTCTGTTTCTGTATGCATTTTCTGTATATATTCACCGCACAAAGATAAGTTGAGGCAGACAATGTTAACAGTTCCTGAGCACAGGACCGAGCATTTTCGTACTGGTCAGGTTTTATGTTCCAGAATTCAGGCTTAACAGTGAGCAATCGACCTTTCACAAATTTTCACTGAATCGGTTTCCACTGGGCTACTCAATACAGTTTGGTGGGCGACAAGGGTATAGGTTGTCCCCAAACTAACGAAGGATTTGAATTTACTGGAAACTTTCATTAGAAAATTTTTACACAACCCTGAAGAATGAACAGTTTGACAGCCGAGAGTTTAGGGTTAGTAAAAATGGATGCAAAGTATGAATTAGGCCGAAAACAAAGTTTTTAGTCTTTGGATTAGGTTACTTTTTCAGTGAATCACAAATATATACTGTATATTAGAATTGCATAAGCACTGTATAAATTTGCCGCCAACAAATTTTCATTGTTGTTGAAATAGTGTTCGATAGTGAAAATATGTATAACACTCCATTTTTACTAACCCAGCTGTCAGACTGTTCTTTTTCAGGGTTGCCAACAACACACCGCAGAAATACGGTCAAATTCAAATCTTGCGTTACTTTACGGACGCCGTACATATTCTTTCAAAATTTTTTTGATTGACTGACAATTTTAGATGAGAAAGCAGCCGAAAATTTTCTAAAATTACACGATAGTAAAGAGCAACGGTTAACTAGAAAACCGGTTCCAACTCTGAAATGAATTGCCGGAGATCATAATTCCTCTGAAGGATTATATTGATACAAATTGAATCCAAGTGATTTGTGGCCGCTCTGATAGAACAAGTATATTTTTCAGGATTTTCCGACAGGGAGAGAGTAAAAAGAAAGAAAATCAATTTAAAACCCGAGTGAAATATTACACCCAAAAAAATGGTGAAATTTTCGGTAAAAATTAAAAAGAATTTCGGAAACCACCCTCGGCTACGGTAATGGCGTTTATGAACAACCACCTCCCGGGCGATGAGCTCGTTACTTTTATTTTTTGTATTATAAAGGCATCGCACAGGGTGTTCCATAAATTTAAACGAACGATGTGATGTACGTGATGATGATGACGACGACGGCAATGACGAGGAGGAGGACGTTCAATTAAAAGCCTCCACTGCGAATGAAGTACATCACAAAATGACTAGACCTTGTTAAGATTTGACAGATAGAAAGACAGACGCAGAAATTGGACAGAAAGGAAAATGGAAATTTCTTTTTTATTACGATCCTCATAAAGTTAATCCTAACTTTCATTCTCCTTTCCCCGATTTCTATTTAAATTTGATTTCCAGTATTAAGGTGGAAGGTTTAACTTCTGGAATTGTCTTCGATATCAAGAAGACTTTTTTCTTGGAATTTCCGTTCTGCTCAACTCCACTAAAATTAAATATTTATACACTGCGGAAAGAAATCCAGTGACGTGAAGGCCTTGAAAGTTACAGAACCGCTACTTTCCTTATATTATTTAAAAATATATGTAATAAATATACACCCCGCAATTAATATAGTTAGTTTTGCGAATATGATAGCAAATAGTTCGTTTTAAGCTATAAAACTAAAGAAATATACAGAAAAGGGTGTTTTTTATATATAATATGAAAAGTTGTTACAGCGAGAAAAGCTCTCCACTCTTTCTTTATATAAATATACAATTCAAACGGATAGATTATTATATTTAGAGGAAACATGTAAACACAAGTGGTTTTGAGTAACAACCTCTCAGAGGAATCCCACACATCAAAATAATATATATATATACTATAAAAATTTATAAATATACTTCCAAAATATGGTGGTGGTGGTTTTAATCCCGTTTTTCACCTTTTTGGGTGGTATAACAAGATGCGGGAGGAGGATTCGACCCCACAATCATTGCGTCCAAGTTAGGAACTTAACCACTACACTACTCCTCCCACTATACTTCCAAAATATTATATAACCCTTATATTAAAACTTTCTTTTTGTTTTGTCCGAGCTATAATTTTACAGCTTTTTATAATTTAAATGAAAACACTGTTTCTGTATCAGGAAATGTCAGCACACGCCTCAGGGAATCACCGGATTTTCGAAGAGCACAAACCCAGTGAACCCGAGGACATTAAAAGATACGGAAACAAAGGTAAAACACCGGGAAACAGTCTCGAGACCCGCTTAATAAAAACCGATGATCTTTATTGACAAAATTTCTTTTTATTTTCGCCTAAAAACGGGGAAGGAAATTGAAAAAAAGTGACCGGGGAATATGTGGTACAACAGAAAGATTGTGCGGTTGGCCTAAATGATCAGTGTGCAATATACGATCTCTCAAATGAAATGGTTGCGGAGGAGGAGGAGGAGGAAAGGGAGGCGAAGAGGACGAGCCGGAGAAGGGAAATAAAACCAATCTCCGGACGTATTTACACAAAGGTTTGGTTTTTGTTTTGGAAAAAGCTGTCACAGCCATTATTCTTTATTAAAAACCTTTCCTTTTTAGTTCCATTGATTAATCCAAAGCTATTTCATCCCATTTGTTCCGCATTCTCTAATTTATTATCCTTCAATGAAGTGGCCTCGATGATTGTCATAAATACACCAGAATCTGTTCGGAATTTCAAATTTACAAAATAGTTGAACAAAAAAAAAGTTCGCAAAACCGGTCATTCACAGAGTAATTATACTATAGCCACGAGGCATTCAATAGCGTAATGGTCAACAGCAGACGACATGTACAATAGATTACGATTATAATGAGAGTCACAGTGAGAATACGCGTGACCAAGTCAGAAGTAATACAGTCACAAGTACAAAGTTGCCCAAACTATGAATAACTGCGTATGCTTGGTAGTCATGACAGTCAAGAACGAACATGTTTTGTATATATATAAAGCCTATATCAATATAAGTCAATTTATACATATAGAACAGAATTGGATTATTAAGAACTAATCACGACCAAAGACGTCTCAAAAGACATAAACCACTTGACTCCCTAACACGCTTTTCTTAGTAACATCTCCTTATTCCTCTCCTGCTTTCCTTTTCTTCATTCTACCTCTTCTCACGTAACTCCAGCCTTCCTTTGGCTTCTTCCAAACCACTTCTGGGATAAGACGCTGGTCTGCTCCCCAGACATAACCCCTCAAATCTAGTCCGAACAACTACATAGTGTCTCATGCTTGGAGACAGGTGATAGTTAGCGATGAGTGGATGAGAATGCTCTGGCAGATAGACAATATTCTATTGCAAGAAATTATTTCTTAACAATTAGATAGAAAGCAAGACAGATCTCAGGTCAGATCTTCTAATAAAACTACAAAACTGGTATTTTGCTGACGCTCCTGCGATATTTTTTGGGATTCTTTCAAAAGTCGGTCATCAAAGTTTATAAATTCTAACGATTTTCAGTTGGGTCAATAATTCAACGTTCTCCCTCGAGACTCTGAATGTTACATCCTTCCGGAACAAAAAAAAAAGAAGCGGATAGGAATCAGAGAAAAAGAGAAAAATGAGAAGAAGACGGAGAGGGAGGTGATGGAAAATGCACATGATAAGAAAGTTAAAGTGAGCGCGAGAAAGAAAAAGAAATTTAAAAAAACTCTAATATATATATCGATCAGTATCAAAACCACCACCATCATCATTACAACTGTGTCTTCTGTTTGGTAATACTAACTTGATAACACACCAGCATTCATAAGTTATATACAAAAGTAAAATGAATAATGAAGCAGGATTTGGAAAAGGTTTTCATACAAAAAAAAAATGATATAAATTTATGAGAGACGGTTTCACCTAAAATTCCTCACTTGAGTCTTCCGGATACGTTTTAAATTGGTTCCTTACTCGTAATTTAATTGTCTACAAAGGCTTGATTTTATTTATTTAAATTATCCATTCTTTTGGAGAATAAACAACAAGAAAAGGGACACTTGAATTTCAATTCGAGAGGAAAGACTTTTTACTCCTCCCGTATCAATTTATATCTTAAGGACATCAAAATATGGCGAAACGCTTTCGTTATTCTACCTACAACACGTTTGTAGTTCGTCCGAGTGAATGGCCTGTTTCAGTAATTCATAAACAAGCATAATTTTTCGTTAAACTTTTTACAAATTTATTAATATATATTAATTTCCGAACAAAATTATACTTTTAATACTTTATTCAGGTAATACAGAGGTTCCCAAACTTTTTTGTGTCGTACACCCGTTGCCATGTTTTTCGGTTTTGGGTAGACCCCCTATTCACCTGATTTTTGTAAATTTCTCACTGTAGTGAAGTAAATTTTTATTTCATAGGTACTTCTATAAATAATTTATATGTGTTTATATTATAAGATAGTATAATGTAAGTAAATAAGTATTATTAGTGTATGTTGAGATCTACTATCGTGGACCCCTAAATTTTTTTCGCTGACCACTTTCGATATAGACCACTTTGGGAATCACTGAGCTAATATAACTTTGATGATCAAGGCAACACGCTCAGACTTGTAGCAAACAAGTCATCAACACAAGCAGATGGATGAAAACTTGCAAGAAAGTCTACACAAAGTATATAAATAAAACACGCTACCAACTGGCGGTGAGTCAGTCCAGTACAACGGCTTGGCGAGGTAACTCGAACGGCCGCTCTATTTTTCTATATAGTCTTGTAGATACCTATTGTTCAGATCTGCGGCCACAAAATGTAAATGTTATTTAATTCAGTGTAAAGTGATTCATTCGGCTCAAGGCCAAGAGGCTCTAAAAGAAAAGGACACAAAAGGCAGCCCGAATGAATCACTTCTTATACCTGTAAATATTCATAAATTGTAAAATGACCCATCCGGACAAAGGCTCAGGTATGCTAAGGAAGTGTTTCATTGTTTTAATGGGCCGCCCGGATGGGTCAATCAATGAATAACGGTTTTGTCAACCCTTTTTGGGGTATAAATACTGCCAGGATGTGTATAAAAATATTCCAAATTCAGGAATCAGTGGTTTATTAACCTTAACCCCACCTCATCACCACAGGGGTGATACTAAGGCATGAGAGTAATTCTCCATTGACAACCTTCCTCATTCATCATCAGCGACCGCCACAGGAAGAATCAACCCTGAATCGTCAGGGTTTTCTTCGTTCGAATGTTCGAACACCTATAAATTTATTTTTGTTCTGGATTCATGTGCTTTGTCTCATTCCGACATTAACTTTCGTAAAAACTTGTACTTCTCGTTTTAATACAAACCGAAACTGACTATTAAATGAATATCAACCCCTCAAACAAAAACTCCAACCACCGTTAATAACTCCAGTTAGATTGCCATTGTCGACCAATTTCAAAGGACAGGAAGAAAATTTATTTAAAGAAAAAAACTGAGATGATTCTATAGAAGAGAAAAGAAGAAAGAAAGCATTGACTTCTTGGTATTTCTCAAAAGAGGAGACAAAGAATTTCAAATTAAAAATCATTCCTTGAACGCTAACGTTTTTTTGTCATCTTTCAGTTCTAATATTTTTTAATCCCTCTCTCACACTCTCTCTCGCTCTTCTCTTTTTAATTTTAAAACAGCTTTACTGTACAAGAAAAATGTTCAAAATCAAAAATCCGAATTTTTAAACAGCCATCGATTTTGACTGAATGATATTTGAAATAGTGTTACACCTCAGTTGACACACTCTTTCAAATTTCGGATAAACCATTCAAAATGAAAAATTCTAACTTCTTCCTTCGTTATAATTTGTTAAATATTAATTAGTTATTAAAGTTTTCAAAATTTGTTGCTGTTGTTTCAAAAACTATTCTTCGTTTATATAGATTTAGTGTTCCATATTGGTGCCGCTGTTGCTTAGTTTTAGGAATCAATTTCGTTACTGCTTGCTAGCCATTAATTAGGCTTCATTGTTTGATTTGACCTTTACTCATTTGACGTGTCGTTGGACTTATCAGATCCTCCTCTTTCTCTTTCCTTTTCAACTACCTCCTGACTCATTTTTCAAACAAAAATGATGAAAGTTTATTGGTTTCGTCTGGTCGCATTGGTGGTCGTCTATATTTTGAAATTGCATTGTTAGATCAACTTCTTGGTGTACAGCTTCTTTTTCTTAATTCTACCTTATTTCAAGTTTTTAGTTTCATTCTAAATCCCTCCTTTTTCTGCTTCTGCTCTACAGTTTATATCAGTCATTCCCAAAGTGGTCTATATCGACTCCCAGGTGTCTACGTCAGCCTAAAACAAGTTTAGGAGTCCATGAAATGAAAATAGGGGTTCACGACAGTGGATAGTACCTATTTACTTACATTATACTATCTTACAATATAAAGACATATACAATATTTATAGAAGTACCTATGAAATAAAAATCTTCACTTCACTACAGGGAGAAATTTACAAAAATCAGGTAAGTAGGGGTCCACCCAAAACCGAAGGAGTCTAGGACACAAAAAGGTTTGGGAACCTCTCCTTTATATCAAACCTTTGCGATTTACCAATAAACAAATAAATGTTACCCTTGTTTCACTTTTATTTTTTGAAATTAGTATGAATGCATAGATTTCAGAGTTGGGGAACTGAGGTAGCTTGATACACATAATAGCCAACAGGGAACGTGTTTGTGATTATAGCCAGAGATAAGACATGTGCCGTGTGACGGGTATTGTAATTAAACGAATGAATATTGAGAGAGAATTAGAAGCGTTTTAGCTGAAAAACGTTGGGAGTATAATTAATAAATAAATAGTTTTAAAAAAAGAGAGGTCAACAACCTTTGGGATATTAAAAACTGTTTGATTCGCAAACTGGCTGGCTTAACTAACAAGATTATGAAACAAGCGAATTAAAATAATTTGTTAATTTATAATTCATGAACAGTCAGGACTTTTTTTCATTTCAAAAATTGTAGCTGTTGTCCGAGTTTTTCTTAAAATATCGCTGATTTAGTTTTACTGATTATTCCTTTTTTGTTTTGTCTGATTAAGTTAAATTAATGTTTGTCCCGGTTTTTCATGAAGTACCAAAGAGCTAAAGGAGGAAGGTTATACTGTATTTTAGCTTTTCGAAATCTTATTAGTTTTACATAATTTCGAGGTTGGAGTTAATTAGTTTTAGCTCTACGGTGGCTTTCTGCAAAACCTTGACACACAAATTCAAACACAAGTTGCAGCAGGTTCATCGCAAACGGTCCTGAAGCTGCGGAGCCTTTGAGCTTATGGGAGGAGAGGAGAGTTGTAGAGGTTTCCGGAAACTTCGAGATGATTCTTTCGGTGGATCCTATAAAACCTAGAATCCTGAACCTCAGAGGAGTTCAGTGACATTTTTATGAGGGAAACGCTGACGTTTTTGTTAAAATGGTATTGTGTTTGGGTGTTATGTTAATGTAAAATAAATTCTGATTCAAAAATATAACTTGGCACGAGTTTATGCTTGTGGATGAATTTCCTTCTTTTTGGGTAATTTCGAACAATGGTCATCCTTTTTTGGGTATAACAGGATACGGGAGGAGGATTTGAACTAACGACTATAACTTCTTATTCTGGCACTTAAACCACTACACCACAGACCTATTGCAATTTAAAAAATTAACAAAATATTCCAACAAAGTTCAATTTACTGAAGTTAGGCTTCCGCGGCAGTCAAACTTGAACCTGAAAACGTTGAGAACTGGGTTTCTACACCGCGTCATATTAGGATTGAAAACCAACGTTTCATCCACTTCGATAGCTGTGGACATCCTGGAAGTTTCCATCATCAGTGAAACATTCTTTCTCCTTTGTTTTCATCTTTCCTTCCATACCTGTCCTGTCTCCACTCAACCGTTGACCCCATCCTTTTCCTACCTACTCCCAAGTAGTCGTTTCCTCTCTCTTCTTCTCTTTTCAGTGTTTACCCTAACGATGTCCACAGCTGTCGAAGAGGACGAAACGTTGATTATCAATTCTAATATCACGCGGTGTAAAAATCCACTGCTCAATGTTTTCAGTTTAAAGTTCAATTTACTACATAAATTATGTCTAATATGTGTGAAAGTGTTCCAAAGCCTTCACTGTCTGTATGGTCAAAAAAACTTATAAAATAAATACCTGAATACGGAAGTGAAATTTTTCCGAGGTCTCACACACTAAATCCCATTTCCAGCAGAATCGGGAAAATCCCTTTTCCGGTAAATCACTACAAACAAAGAAAACAAAACTATATTAATAATAAATTTTGTTTTATAGGATTCAATAAAAACTTATCAAAAAGTCAAAAAGAAATGGCGGATAGCCTTCCGCTTTAACCCGTAACATATTGGTAAGTTTATAGCGTCGAAATTTTATTGAACCTCCTTTCGACGTGATTATGAAACAGTGTCAAAGTCCTTAAGTTACTTTTCCAAAAATTTAGCGAAACACCTTGTTTTTGGTGAGAATTTAAAGCCCGCTCTAACGGATCCATAATGAAAGCGAAATCGTTTCCACAAACAATTGACTAAGGTTGTAACGTAAAAGCTAAACTTTAGACCGTTTTAATGTCCCTGGACATAATTCGAAACGGAGTTTCTCAAAACTTTTTCCTCACTTATCTCTATTTCTTCTTCAGAAAACTCTTTTTTCCTCCTCCAACCCCCTTTCTCTCCTCAAAAACTCGTATCAAAGATAAGAAACTTTTGTTTTCAACACAACTGGTTTTGAATGTTTATTGGACCTCTGGTCGGAAATAAATGTTTCTTTGGAATAGGTATCGGTGAGGGAAAAATTTAAAAGGTAAAGTCAATGTTTCTCGACGAGGATTTAAGAATTTATAAGCGAAAAGAAAAAAAAAATTACGTGTTTGAGGATGGGAGAGAAGAAGTAAGGAAGGAAGGAAGGAATCTGGAAAATGGTTTCGCTTAAACTCGTGCGTTTTTCATGCTTACCAGACAGGTATGCTCGTTTGAAAAAGGAAATGAGAGGAAAGGCCTAATCTGCTAATTACTGACTAACACCCTTAGGATTAATTAGACGTGCACGAAAATTTTACAATCTTTAATGAGACTTTTTTTGGTTTTTGTTTTAATTCGATTTCTATAGTCGGAACGAAGTTATAAGGATGAAAAAGAAAACTTTTTTCGCTTTCCCCCCAAAATTTCAGATGTAAAACAAGGTTGCATGAAAATAAAAAACAATAGAAACCAGAACTTTTCTATACAAGTTTCCTTGGTTTTAATGCTAATGGGAGAAGCGCGAAATTAATTATGTAAATGACAGCCGGGGGAAGAACCCTCAAATTTCGTGGCGGAATGCCGCACCTTTTCATAAAAACCGCAAAATTCTCTCCAGTTCTCCTATCAAGATGAGACTAATAAATTCATTATGTGGTTTAATTGAACGTATCTTGGTTTTCCTTCAACTTTTTTCCTCTCTCTCTCTCTCTCTTTTTATTTTATTTTGTGCCGCGTAAATTCAATCTTCTGTGCAACCAAAAAAATTGTCACTGTTTATTTTTTTCATTTCGTTCATAACAAGCTAAAGTAATTACCGGCCGAACTGCCCCACTCGTTTTATTTTATTTACGTAGGTTTTTCACAGGATGTTTCGGGATTAAAAGGAAAAATTTCCGGAAAATTTTATTATTAGTACATAAGAAGGGCATAGTTAAACTGTTAGCAGTCTACAAAACCCCTTTGAAACAAGTCAAAGCTCGTTTTGCGCAAAAGATTAGGATTAAGAGAAATGACATGCAAAATAAGAATCGCTTTATAAAAAGCTTAATTCTATTTACCATGGAAAATGTTGGAATGGAGTCTAATTTTCCTCAACTTCACAAAAGAAAGGTTTGACTTATTTAAATAAATATGAAAGCGACGTAATGAAACCTTCCGTTAAAAATAAACTCATTCAGACTATCTGATCATCTCGATCTTTCTGCTGACTCTCTCCTCAACGGACTACACGACCGAAAAGAGAGTAAACAATACAAACCACTCGACTCCTCAACACGCTTCTCCTAATCATATCTAACTCTTCTACTCCTAAACTCTTTCCTATCTCCATCTTTTCCTCCCTTCCACTCTCTCCAGTTTCTTATTTTCGATCTTCTTCGATGGTGTGTACTCCAGATTTTCTGATTACTTTCAGATAAGATGTTCTCATCAAAGTGTGCATCACTTATGAAATGACGTGAACAATGGTTGTTAAATTTTAATTTTATTTATTTATTTGCACATATACATCTTTATATATTTATTTACTTTTACTTCTCACTAACTTGTTTATATTATATTTACATTAGTGCTATTTGAGGTAATCGTTATTTATATACATTTTTCGTTTTTATTTTATTTATATTTTCGTTATTTGTTTGTTTTCTGAGGTAATCGTGATTTATATATTTGTTATTATTTATTAAGTCGTTACTTATAAATATTTATATACTATATATCCATTCGTCAGAAAATTAAGACTGTTTAGCAGTTGCAGAGTACTGTAGAACTTTATCATTTTAACGTCGGTGTGTTGTATTGTACTGTAATTTTGTTGCGATAGTGTTTTATCGATCTAATATATAATATATATATATATTTTTGTCGTTTTCGGCCACTTCCTCCCAGTGTTTTTAGCGTTCTCTTTCCACCTCCTCCAATACTCTTTCATCAACCTGCTGTGTTGTTTATTTCTCTCCTCTGACCCGCTCTCCCAGTCTTCAATTTGGTTCTAGGGCGGAACCTCTGAGCCTCCAGCTGTCTACGCATCGTGTCCTGCCGCTCGAAGTCTTGGCTCACGATCCCCAGTTCTTCGAGATCTTTCTCGGTTTCCAGGAACCACGTCGGTCTCGTCTTTTTCTTCAGGAAGTACTAGTTAGTCTTCCTGGATCCATTCTGCTCAGATGTTCGTAGAAGGTTAATCTTCTCTTTCTCATGACATCTGAGATCCTGGGAGGTATGTGTATAACTCATCGTTATGTCTTCTCCTGTACTCCCCGTTTTACTTGACTGAATTTTCCGAAGTATTTTTCTTTCCTTGGTTTCTAGTACTTCTAGCAGTCCTCTTCGTTTCAATGGCAGGCATTCGGATGCGTAGAGGGCTTGAGGGCGGATCACGGCGCAATAGTGCCTCAGTTTGGCTCTTGTTGATAGGGCTCTTTGTTGTAAATAGTATATTATTATTTTAATATTTTTATCTCCTAGTTAACTGTCAACTGTCTACAAGTACGAGACAATAATTGCGTTATATCTAAGCAACAGACCAGCTGTCTTAACCTCAGAAATAGGATTAAGAATATATATCAGGCCATAAAACTGTAAAATGTGATGCAAAATACTAAGAGAAGAGTGGGAGGAGTAATGTAGTGGTTAAAGTTGACTTAGACGCAATGATCTTGAGTTCGAATCCTCCTCTCGCATCCGGTTATACACAAAAAGGTTGAAAAATGGGATTAAAACCACCACCATTTACCAAAAGAAGATTAAAAGAAAAAAGGTTGAGAAGACAATAAAAATAATAATAATAAGTTAAGAACAAGAAGTGAGATCACAACATCTATAACAAATTCTTCGTTACACCGCCAACAAAATAACGAACTGCTCTTTGGAAGACATCTTAATGCTCAATTTAAGAAAAAAACGAGCAAAAACGAAATGTGATTACCTTCGCGTTTGTGAATTCCAAATTGAACGAAAACTAGCATTAATATGAAAGAAGAAGAGGAGAAAAACGGAAATCAAGTCAAAGGAGAAGTAAACGTTTGAGCTTTGAATGAAAGTTTTATTTGAAATCATCTGGCACAGTTGAAAATTTAAATATTTTCACTGTAACAATGAACTCCCGTAAATATTTCTACGTAGGCGAACAACATATCGACAGGAAAATAGAAGGAGAGAGAATGCGAGCCTAACCTCATTCCCACCCCCAACAGACAACCCTTCATTCGGAAATTCCTGAAGGCGGTGAGAAATTTTTATGAGAAAATATGGAGGTAATGGCGGTTGGTTCTCTTCACGTATTCGGTTATAAATTTTTCTCTCCTTTCGAAGTCAGACATTTACAAGAACAAAAATAACACACGGAAAACGTATAAAATAAATAACAGTATAAAACGATGTTATATTATTAACATACAATGCCTTTTTTATGCTTCTCATGGTTGATTTGTGTATTGCGGTTTGTTCACCAAACAAAACCAGAAAAAACATCCAAACTCTCTCTTCTCCCATATTCTCACACATACGCACGCACACACACTGTGAATAAATAAGTCACTGAATTATTTAAATGTTTGTAAAATTGTTTACACAAGGCCCATGTTTTATGACAATATTTCATTGCAATAAAACAACCAAAAAAAATTTATATTTTTAAATATCTTCTGAGAGAAAACACATCGCTGACGATTTTTTTTGTTCGCTCGTTGAACCTGAATGCAATTTTTGTTCTTTAACTTTTCCAAAAGCAGCTGTTGACACTTTTATTCTCTCGTCTTTCTTCGAGTTCTTGATTTTCTATTTCACGCTTTGTTTACAAATTTTTCACAAAAAACAAAAACTGTAGCTTTACCTTGTGACGTTTTACAAAAGTTTAAAATTACACTATTTTTATCTCAGTGATTTTTATCGAGAACTACGACCATCAACAACGAAGTTACGTCAGGATTTCACGATCTAAAGCATAGGAACTAGCTTGAAGCTCCAATTACTGCGGTATGTTTGCTGTAGAGAACTTATAGGTAAAGTTAAGTATATATATTGGTTATATAAGATACTCAAAGTTTTTTTATATAAAATGATTGTGAATATTTGTTGTAAATATGTACAGTGGTACCTTGAGATACGAATTTATATTCGTTCTGTGATCATCGTCGTATGTCAAATTAATCGTATCTCAAATCGGCGGGAGGAAAGCTGAGCGAACGTTTTGCCATTTAGAGATCACCTATGCAATTATCGCACATCTCAAATTTACTCACTGTACAATTAAATGCTGACTGAAAATTTTTCAAAATAAGCATCAATGTATATTTATTTATATATATTTGTGTCAACGTGATATCTAATAAATAAAACTAGACGACAACGAATTGTATTGTTTGAATTTAAGAAGACATGACGTTTCATTATATCAATAAATATGGGGTGCCAAATTTTGTAGACAAATATCTGTTTTGCTACCAGGTGGTAGGCAACGGTGAGTTGTGCCCAAACAAAATAATATGTCTGATGGACTTTCTGCTGGAATGATAAACAAATCCCCAAACAGGAGAAAGAAAATAAAGAAAAGAGGATTTGTGTACACGTGGTACGACTTGACCACTTGAGGTTAACCAATACCACAAATTTCGGTCGGTATTATTAATCTACTTCGTCTACACAAAACGCTATACAAGAAAAGTCTAGTTTATATGATACAAAGTAATACAGTACTTAATATAACTAAGAAAGTGATCTTCGTTCACCAGAGCCGTGACAAAAGACAGAAAACAGAAAATTCAAAACAAAACGTTGCGGAAATTTTCTCAACTTTCTGAATAACTTTTATGTTAGTGTCGCTATTATGTATAAATTATTAGAATGATAAGAGAATTTTCTCTCACCTCGTCCAGACGTTTGAATGCCATTTTAAAAGTTAAGAACATCTTCTGTTTGGTTTCACTTATCACCAGCTATCGATAGTAGGTGAAAAGTTTGGCTCGGTAATCATTTATAACAGTGGTGCGCAAACTTTTTCCGACTGCGACCCCTTCAGTAGAGAGAAAAATTTTGGCGACCCCTTGAGGTAGATGTTCACAAATACAATGTATAGATCCCGCATTTCTTTTATACAACATTTTACGTATTCATTTTATACAATATAAAAATCAGTAGAATTATCCTTTAATGAGATGTATGAGGCTGCAAGTTTCTACTTATCTTGTGGCGTTCGCCACATTCCTAATTCCGGAATGGGTACAGTGAAATGAAGCAGCCGACAACCGAAGCTAAATTCATTCAGTCCCGGAGCTCCGCACTGTCAGGATCCTTGCATTTTCCATTTTGATTATAAATTTTAGTTATAATAATATTTTATATATCAATATATATATACGTTCGGAATTAGTGTTGTCCATAATTCGTTCATCTACAACGACACAACCTGGTTCCGACAATCTCATCCATGTTCGGCGATTACTTCGAAATTTAGAAAAAATTGGCGACGGCTAGTTTACTCACCCCTGATTTATAGAAAAAATTCCGAGTTGAAATAGCCACCAAACTAAAAACACTAACTTTAGGGGCGATCGCCTGGAAAATTCCAAATCTCACTCCAGAATAAAATTTATTCACAAAATTTATGTATATCTAAGACAAGGTCAACGGTCACTTCATTCATTTCAATGCCACCATATTAACCAATTCCATCATTTTCTCTAGGAAGATTTGATTTAGAATAATCTAGCAGACGGTACAGTTCATTTTTAAAACAATAAAAGAACTGAAACTAATTAAAATTTAAGTTGGAACACAAAATTTCTGAAAACTTCACAATATGACAATATATCATCTCAAAAAAGATTTACGATTGTTTCTGAACCATAAAAAGGCACGTCACTTTATTTTCAAACATTCAAAAAGCCAGAATAAAGCTCGTCTATAAGAGATCGCGTATCTCTAAGTCTTCACTTGAATTGTTTCTTTAACATCAAACATCGGCATAAACCAACCATAAATTTAACATGTGATCCGGAACTAATATGGAAACGGCGAAACCGACTCTGAGCAGTAACCATTATTAATAAGTGCATAGCTACTACACTGTGTTAATTATCAATAAATAAAATGAAATAAATTTTAAGAGAAAGTTAATTTTAAAGTTTTTTAGCGTGAATCGTTCGACTTATGCGCAATTAGTTTTTAATTTCCCTTAAAAATTTCTTTTCGTTTATACAGTCTCGAATGTCTTCGCTGGAATTTGGGGCAGAGAATTTCTCGACGGTGACATCCGACTCCGAACGAATTTGAACTGTTCGGATGTATTTTAGATTCTCCGAGATCTTGAGTATCGATTCGTTCTGAGAACAAGTTTGACATTCCTTACAGTGAGTATGTATGATATTCAATCTCGAATAGATTTCACCTTTGCCGAAAACAAAGGGATTTATTTTTAGAAAATTGGAAAGATATAAAATTTCTCAGGGATACAACACAAATTGATGAGAAAATACCGTGACCAATTTAACCAATGAAATAATACATACAATGCGTGAGAGAAATAAATAAAAAAAATATATATCGATATATATTGGGAAAACTTATTGATGGAAAATGACAAAACGTCATCTGAAAAGTTCATAGCCCTCGGATAAATCTCTGCCTCACATTTTTACTCTTTCCTTTCCCTTTCAACCTCACACACAATCCTTTTTTCTTTTAATCAAAGACTAAGATCAAACTTTAGTTTTGCAAAGCTAACCCAATGACAGCTAACCTTCGGGCATCCATTTATACTTCTAACATAATGTGCGTCAGTGAGTTACTATAGACCAGGGGTCGGCAACGTTGGCTGTGGGTCAATATCAACCAAAATGCGAGAATTAAAGAGACGTGATATAACAGCGATTGGACAATGTCGCTACATTCCGCATACTATCGGTCGATTCCATATCCAGTCAGGCGGATATCAATGGCTGATGTTGAATTTGTGACGTCAGTTTAGTCAAGTCTGGTTTATAGTTAGTCGTTTTAAGTCGAACACATGGATTTGAATAGTTAACCTGCTCTGTTTTTGCTTAAAATAAATTTCATTTGTGGAAAACTATCGGCCGATTCCATATCCATTCAGGCGTGGTGGGGCTTTAACTGATATTTTATAGGTTATACTGTATTCAAATTTGATACACTCATAACTTTGCGACAGCAATTTCTTGGGAAAAAGAAAAAAATGTTTGTATACCTTATACTTTATTTTCGGAACTAAAGTGGGTCACTTGAAATTACCAAATAGGTCACTCGGTGACCCACAGGTTATAGGTTGATCACTGCTATAGTCGCAGCAGAGATATGATATAATATCATATCAATAATTTTGAAACAAAGAAAATTTTTTATATCAAAAACCCCGATATGCAGTTGAGTTTAAAATGTTCAAAATTCCCCAAGACAGGTAGTCTGCTTTCTATCTTAAAACTTTTTTCAAGAGAAGCTCATTTAATAAGCAACGGATGACTTTGTAAAAGTTACACGTAGGTCATTTAGAAAACTTTCGTGGGTCAGTGTTTGACCCAAGGGTTTCGCATCAGTGTCCTAATCGAAAGCACTTGTAGCGCGTAGGTCGATTGAGTGTGTCAAGTAGTAAATCCTTGGAAAGTTCTGGATACACTTTATTTAAACACATCCTTTCAATATATTTAATGCAGAAAAAGGATATACTATAGTCATTTGCCTAACAACGACGCCACCGTTACACTTACAAGGTTTTAAATTTAAGCACAGGCGTGAGAGCTTTTAAACAAAATTCAAGAACATTCAGAAGATTTGTTGAGACAATTCTCGCAGTTTGCTGAAGTGTCCAGTGAATGAACACGTGGGGAATGACGTTTCCATTACGATCAAATTGGGACAAAAGGTCTGTTTAAAAGTCTAATCAAATTAAGCCTGACCGCGATACACTCGATCAATAGAACCAAGCCATGGAGTGAAACAAGCTCAAATCATTCTTCTCAAGGCATACAAATATTCTACAACCCTGAATCCATTTGAAGTGATAGATGGTTCCAACTCGTATTGTAGGTCAAATTCCTATACATCAACCCAAGTTTTATACATCAACTGATTTGGGAGCAAACTCGTTCGACTGTACAAAGAAATTTAATCTTCCAGTATCAAGAAGGTATCAAGGTTTAAATGCAACTAGAATCCGTATCCCCGCATTTCATTCTCTCAACCATTTGATGTTGATTAAAAAAAAGAGAGAGAAGAAAGAAATTGAACCTAATAAAAAAAGAAAGAAAGAAGAAAATCCGTGTGTTTTGACGGAATTAACCAGCGAATGAAGGGAACGGAAATTTCCCTCCTTTCTGTCGGCCAACTAACACCAACAAAAGGAACAAAAATAAAAAAGGAAAAGAAGAGGAATAAAAGTTTATACGTCTTGGATTAATGGTTTAAGGATTTTCAAGTCCAAAAGAGAAAGATCGAAAGCGTCAGTAGTACCCGCTTTGGCAGCCCCCAAGAAATTAATTAATTTGTTCTCCTCCTTTTTCTTATTCCTTTTACTAACAAGGTTCATAATTGAAAAGCTAAAGTGAATCCCACCGAAAGGGAAAATAAAATAATTCAAATATACCACGGTTTCAAAAGCTCACCAATTTCGAAAATCTGCACCCCACCCACCCCCACGCCCCCTGTGGAGATATCTTGTATTTTGTTAATTTCAATAAATCAATATCGAGAGGAACATGTTCAGCATCTTTTTAGATTTTCCTCATTCAATGTCAAACAACTTTCCCAATCTTGAGAAAATTTATTTGAAAAGTTCTGGATTTCAAACTTCAACCAGGCACCTCCTCACTCAAAAAAGGGGAAAAAAAAGTTTGAACCTGGCATCTGTTGAAAACTCATAATTATGACCAAAGAAATAAAAATCGAAAGGATTCGGATTTCTGGAAGGGCAAAAGGCGGAAAGCGAATTCAAAAATAAGGCAAGATAAGGGGGGAAAAAGATCCAATTTAAAAAGTTTTGGGATTTCCAAAGTTTTCTTTCTCAGTAAAAACCAAATTCAGATCTTCAGCAACTTTTAATTTCTTTTACATTTTTTCCATTTTTTTGCATTATTATAATTTTTAAGAAGGGAAATTTTTAGTAGGAAAAGTTTCTTTTTTTGCCATTGACAGATTCCCAATTAAAGTCAGAGTCAAGAGAAACTCAATTTTTCCTTTTCTTTCCCTTTTGTGATATAACAGAGAGTTAAGAACCAAAAGTGTCTCAACCGTTCAAGCTTTGTAATCTGTCTTTTCAGATTTATAATAAGAATCGTCTTTACTAATCGAAGTTTCTTGCTCCAGAATTCTACCCCAGGATACCTTCAATTATAGTTCCTTTTATGTATACAACTACCTCCAGCATTTACCTGTAGATAATCACCTCCATAATTATTAAATAATTTATACAATCAAACACATGATATCGAGGAAATAAATTTACTCTACACGAGTATACGACTGACCAATTTATACTAACTCATGCAGAATGTTTAGAATTTTAATTTTGTAAATTTAATATTATTAGTAGCTGTTATTATATGGTTGTTACATATTATTAGCGTTATTATTGTGATTGCTACCCTCTTTAACACGAATATGTTGGGTTATCTGTTTGTTTTTTATTTATTATTATTGTTTTTGTGTTTATTATATATAATTAAATTTAATTGTTGAGTTTTAACCTCGTTTTTCACTCTTGGGTGTGACAGGGCATGAATAGGAATCTCAACCGTTGGCTTAATGGTCTGATATGTCGTTATTCTTTTGTTAACCAAAAAAAAATTTTTCTATGAAATATTAATATTAGCTCGTTAATCAAGTGGTGTTCTTTAAGAAATTATCTGTGGTAGCCAAGACAACAGGCGCAGACATGGTTAGACTTTCAACAAACATGTCCTACAGAAACTTGCAGGAGAGTGGTAGAAATAGAGCAGAGGTTCCTAAAGTTTTTTCTGTCGTAGAGCCCTTTCCCTGTTTTTCGGGTTTGGGTAGACCCCCTACGTACCTGATATTGATTTTTGTAAATTTCTCACTGTAGTCAAGTAAATTTTTCACCTCATAGGTACTTTTATAATAATATATGTGTCTTTATATTATAAGATAGTATAATGTAAGTAAATAGTACTATCAGTGTGCTGTTGAGATCCACTATCATGAACCCCCATTTTCATTTTATGGATCCCTAAACTTTTTTCTGGCTGACGTAGACCCTTGCTAGTTGTCATGGACCCCTGGGAGTCGATATAGACCACTTTGGGATTCATTGAAATAGAGTCTGCACGAAGCGTATAAGTAGGACGCGGGTCCAGCGTCAGTCCCTGCGGTACAATGGCTCGGCGAAGTAACTCGAACGGCTATCGGCGTTAATATTATATTTTTTTAAATTCTTATATTATTATATATATTTATTTCAATATATTTTATTTCCGCTTGTTATTGCTTCGTCTCATCAATCCACCTAGTTCCGGCATTATTTCAACAGATTTTCATTACCGTCCCCAAGATGTTTGTTGCAATACCATCAAACTATAACTGAACTACCAGAACTCGATTTTGAAATGTTGGTTTTAATCCCGTTCTTCACCTTTTTGGGTATAACAGGATGCGGAGGAGGATTCGAACTCATAACCATTGTCCCAAGTCAGGAACTTAACCACTACACTACTCCTCCCAATCCGGAACTTGATTTTAAGTTTCCGGAAGTACAAGTTTGTATCATTTAGTATCCACCATCACGTTTAAAAATGACTTGATGGAACACCAGAAAAATTAAAAAATTATTGATTCCAACTCCTCATTCTGTGCAGACTTTATTTAAAAATTTAATAATGAGTCCAAAAATAAATAGTCATTATCCAAAACGTACAAAATTTAGGAATTCAGGAAAAAAAAATCACGAGCTCAAGTTGGCCCACCTTAAATAATCAAAGCAGACAAAGGGAAATCATTGAGGGCAAAAGAAAAAGGTTTTTAATCGCCATTATTTTAGTTCGTTTCAGTTGGAATGTTTATTTTGATAACTGCTTCCATTACCTTAACAATTAATTCCAGTTACTGGAACTTTTAGAAGGAACCGCCGAGAATTAATTACCTCGGAATGGACTGTTTAATTTCACTCCTTTTCTACTTTTTGCCACGGGTCCACAGTCTTGAATTTAATTATTAAGGTTTTCGTCATTTTCAAATAAATCTTGCGCCCTCACCCGAAGATTTCATCCTCGGGAAAAGAAGCCATTTCGTCCCAACCCAAGCCGACCAAGAGACTTCGTCTATTTCCCTTTTGTTTACCTATTTTTGCACTCGGCTTGTTTTTAATGAGTTTTTAAAAGTTTCTTCAACGCTCCATTGACTCGAAACCGATTTCAGTTTTCTGTCACCGAACACAACCGTCTTCTCAGGTCAATCACGAAAACGGAAACATCAAAGAATCAAACAAGGCAAACTTTCTTTGAGTTCTTCTCACAATTTTGAAAACTTTTAAACCAACTAAGTCTCCTTTTATATTGGAATTTCTTTTAAATCGATCAAATTTCGAAAATCAGACGCCACTTTGCTCTAACAAGGACTACAACCTTGTTGAAATTTGAGTTGATTACGGCCTAGTGAATGCATTATATTTAGCATATGTAGCATCGTTCTTAAGGACAGTAATTAAAAATATTTCTGTGACGTTTGAAAGATTTTTGATGTGACAGACGGTCGCGTTGCTGATTCTCAATGACTGTGAAGCTTAAAAAAAATTTAAATTTTCAAATTTAAAGAAATTTAATTAACCCGAACAGAAATAAATTTGTCTCGTAAAATTGCGTTTTTTGAAGAACCTCTCTCCCGGGTTACCTATAATTATTCATATTATTATCTTTTAATAACAAAAAACTATAATTATAATATAAATATAAACATAAATAAATTCTGTTCTATGTAATATTCTTTTAATATGGTATCTAATCACAATGCCAAATGTCTGGAAATGAATTGGGTTAGTCTAACCTAACCGGAAAGTTTAGTCCGTCTTTACAATAATATAAAAATACAAATTTATAATACCTTAAATAATATAACTGACATCATTATTTATAACTTATATCAACAATGTTGATATAAAAAAAGGATTGCACTGTAGAATGTTACACTGTAGGATTGCATCAAGAATGTTGATATGCCAAAAAAGGATTTTGCACTAACATGATCTTGATAGCATAATCGTTGACTAAAGACGGTCGCCCAGAGCGAGGCTTATCGGAAAGGTCCCAACCACTAATTTCTCGAATTATCTACAAGTTTTATGAGAAACCTTCATCCAATACCTTGTACAAATCATTCACTCCTTCTTCCTCGTTGGAATTGGTGCAAAATACAGTGGCTTAAGTGAAATTCAAATCTGCCAATCAGCCGACATGTTCTCAGCTAATACTAATGGAAACCGTATCCGTTTCAGCTCATTTTCTAGGTCAGTATATATACATTCAGTGACAAAACAGAGAACAGCGTCAAGTAAATATACACAAACATGTGCTAACCTGATGTAACATTATCGGACAGAACTCTCCCGTAGAACTCATACACCAAGAAATTTTCTCAACCATATACCTGACTCCAGTTACCTTCCACCTGGAGGATGGTATAAAACCGACTTTACTGGATTAGAATTAAAAATTAAAGAAGAATCGAAATGAAAAATAAATTTTACGATTAAAAAAGATTTTAATTCCGCCATTTTCTTTTTAATAAATTTATCTCATTGTTTTTTGCTAATTCAAAAGAAACAGAAACAGAAACCCCGCAATTTACGAAATAATAATTAGACCATCAAAGTTTATCCAATTACAATTTACTGTAGCTTCATCCAACACCTTGGACGAATCATTCACTCCTTCCTTCCTTGGAATTTGTACAAATTACAGTGCCTTCAATACACTTGAAATCTGTCGATCAGTGAATCTTTTCTCAGAACCGTTTCAGTTCATTTGCTAGGTCATTATGTATACAGTCAGTCATAAAAAGAGAATCAAACTGCGTCAAATGAATATACGCAAATATGTTCGAACTGGATGTAACATTATCGAACAGAACTCTCCTGTAGGCGTAATATTAATATTGATACATTTACATTTAAAGTGTTTTAATTTGTAATTAAAATTCCGAACTTTCTTGCCATTCGTGGACTCAAACATTTAACTAATCAATACGAGTAAGCAGTGAAATTAGGAGAGAAAGAGAGTGAGAGAGAGGACGAGGAAAGTCTTTTTACAAAATTTTTAACCCTGATGGTCAGGTATGGAACCTCCCTAATTAATATTCATGCAAAAGCGAGAGAAATGCGAACCTCTTTCGCCTCCTTGGAAAATTGCCCTCGGGCCAGGTGTTTTTATTCAATTGGTCCAAGTGGTCAGAGCACGAAACTTTAAATTCTACAGATTTTCAAGGGATTAAATGTTCAAAATTTTGAATAGCCTATCTCTTGGCTAACCTTATTTATATTTACAACGCCGATGAAACTCAAAACTCATCAACAGATATAACAAAAAGAAACCAACGACTTTCTTCTTCTTTTCTTTAAATTTATTCAAAGTTTCACGATCTATCTTAGTGCCCTCCTCTCTCCGTTCTTCTTCCTCCAATGTTTCCACCCAAACAAAATCTCCGCTGTGGGTCACAAGACTTTTATCTCTCACAGCAGATTCTCTCGAGTTTAATCTTAGGTTTTACGGTTTCCACTTTCCTTTCGATGTTTTTTTTTTTTTTTACCTTATCTGACTTTTATCTTTTTCTTATTCTCATAGAAACCATAATTGCGTTCCGTCTTTAATAGTATGCTCTTTTCATTCCTCCTTTTTTTGTTCTCATAATTCAATCCCTTTGACCTACAGCTGAGTATATTTAAATTGGAGCTTTCGTTAACTTAAAAGACAGACGTTTAAAAATTATTAAAACAGGTGTTGGTAACATAAGTAACATAACCTCTCTCATGATTACCAAATGACAAATTTACCAATTTGAAGTAAGCCACAGCAACAGCATACTTTGTACATGTAGCTAACATTTGAGTTTGATGTCACAATGAGTAAAAGTATGAAACAAACTGTCGGAACCAGGTCGAATGGTTTATGACGTATGAATGATTGACAACACTAATTCCGAATATATATATATGGATATAAAATATTAGTATAACTAGAATTTAGAATATAAGTGAAAATATAAAGATGTGCACGATGCGGAGCCTCGAGACTGAATCATTTATTTGGCTGCTTGTTCTACTGCACACATTCCCGAATTTGGCGAACGCCACACAAACTAAACATTTAGTTTTTAATTTTTTACTATCAAAAATCCACAAAATCTGTTAGAAAGTGTCTGAGAGAACAAATATACTAGCCGAGAAACTATTTTACGGGTTGAGAAACGTTTGGAAAATTTCTAAAAAGTTTCTTGTCAGCTGCGGCAATAATTTCCCGTTTTTTTCGTTCTGGGATTTTATAAACAACCTTCAGTACCACATTTACAGTCGTAAACTACTATACTGACGTGAATGTCTAAAAAATAAATAAAAAATAGAAAGAAAACTCATTAATTTAACTCCGCGGTTTCAGAAAATGGCGAAAGGTTTTCATTTCAGTTTTCTAACGACATCAAAGAACATTGTTTAAGATATAGAAAAGAAATTTTTTTTCCCTCCCGCTTTTCCCAGCCTAATCTCGATTGGCCAAGGTTCAAAAAAATTTTTCAATGTAATAATACAAAAAAGAAACCTTCGAAACATTGTCCCGATAAATTTATTTGAAATTTCCCTAATTCTGTTTTTTTGTGTGTGGTATCAATTTTTTTGTCGACCGCGACCAAATCTCAAACCAAATATTTAAACCGATAAATTTGAGATATTTGACAATTTTCAAATATGAAAAAGTGGGAGGTCTTCGTGTTTTCTAAAGTTTCACACAACACGGATGATTATTTCGCCCGTGAGCGAGATTACTTTTCGTTCTAGGTGTGGGAGCAATACGTGGATTATTTAAAATGATGGAGTGATTCGCACGTCGGCTTTTGCCCTATTTTAACCGAATTAAGCTCCTATTCTCAAAATACGCCTTTCCGTGGAAACCGTTTCCACGCCAAAGTGTTACTCCCATTCAAAAGACAATGAATATTTAAGTTTTTCCTTTTTGTTTATTTCCTAAGAGCTCCCGTTGCCAACTTTTTGGATAATTTTTAAGACTGTGAGAGTGTACGCATACTCACTATGACTAATCTATACAATGAGGTTGTGCGTTTTGCTTCCTCGCCTTCAGAAATTTGGAAGCGAATTCATTTCATAACTAAAACACTATCTACTTTTAGCTGGAGGCTTGGTGTGGTGATTAAAGTGCCCGACTATAGGAGTTATGGTCGTGAGTTCAAATCCTCCTACCGTATCCTGTTATACCCAAGGGTGAAAAACGGCATTAAAACCAAACTAAACTACCAACTTTTAAACTTTTTCTCCTGGTTAACATCTACCTGTCTACGAATAAGAGATAAATAGTTTTAGAATCTGGTGATTTTATAACTCGCTCATTTCACAAATTGTTCAGACTTGGGACCATGTCGGTGGAATATCATTATTTCGTTATTAGGTGATTTATCCAGTTCAAGGCCAAGAGGTGTTTAAGAAAAGCTAAAATAACAGAATAGGCCGCCTGGATGAATCCTTAATGAACGCTATTCCTGTACCTGAAAGTATTATGTTGATAGTAAAGTGATCCATCTGGATAAAGGCTCAGGAATTATAAGGAAAATGTTTCATTAATACAATAGGCCGCCAGGATGGGTCATTCAAAAGATGACTGTTGTCCCTTTTGGGGATATAAATACAGGCAGGAATGAATCAATAAACATTCAAAATCAGGAATCAGTTGGTTTGTTTCTAACAACCTTCGTCACCACTAAGGGTGATTCTAGTGCATCAGAGGAGTTGTTCATTAACAACCTATCCTCAAACACCTCACCGTCCACCACAGGTGATTTCAAGGAGAATCAATCCTGAAGCAGGACTGTTCTCTCCGTTCGGAAGTCCGAACACAAATACACTCATACCTCGCTATACGGCCGCTCTTTATACGGCATTTCGCTATAACGGCCTTCTTCAATTATGGCACGTTTTTGATATACGGCCTAAAATGTTTCGATATAACGGCCAAAATGTACTACAGGTTAGGCAATCCCGAAATTAGGCAAAAAATTTTGGATCCAGAACATAATCTCGGCTTTGAAGGTTTATCATTAAACATCCTCCTTGAAGCCGATCCTGATGTCGAACGTAGCTATGACCAACAATGTTGGACAATTTTTTAAAGCCAGAGCCACCTTTGCCAGCGAAAAATGATTACGACAGTGATCTGCAGGTTTTTATTTCTTCATCGTCTCTGATCAAAGCCATTTTTTAAAATTATGTATGTATACATAGTTTTTCACATGAAGTTGTTTCATTTTTGTTTGTGGATTATTATTGGTTTTTGTAGTCTGTTATTATTTTACGTACAAATCTATGTACTTGTTATGTATGTATTTCTGATTTAAACGAGATAAAATGCATTTTGAATGACGAGCCATGTTAGATTTTTAACAAATTTGGAACCAATCTCACTGAATTTGGATGAATTTGTAAGAATACTTGATTCGTTATATCTTTTACGGCCAAGTTTCGTGGAACGTATCTAGGCCGTAAAGCGAGGTATGGGTGTATACTATACTCTTGTCAGAATTTATCCTATAAATAACTACTTGAAAGAATTTTCCTAAAAACAGACTAATTTCCCAACAAACAAGACACTTTCTCTCATTTTCTTTAGTCAGACCACGACTAATTTGCCTTTTTTACGATTCTTGTCTTTTAATGTACATAAAAATCTTTTTTTACCCGACAAGTTTATTACCTTGGCTTATATTTTGCTTAATGAGACGATATATCTATTTACAAATCGTTAATTAAAAAAAAAGTTCAGCGAAATTTCTTTACAAACAATTCAAATGAGGTCAATAAAAAGCCCCCAAGAGACATGCCGATCATTTTCTGTAAATGTCAGATATTATAATATTCTCGACAGAGCCACAAGTATAAGTTAGACAAATCAAGAAGACAAAATCCTATTTTGTTTATTGTTATTATTATTTCTTATATAAAAAAAATTTCTTCTTGTTTATTTACTTGTATCGGTTTGAATTGTTAATTTTATTTAATTTTACAAGTTCTCTTGTTTATTTTAAATGTTTATCCAAAGCTGAGTAAATTTCCATTTTTTATTACAAATTTAAACAAACACGATTAAGAACTCGGAGGGAAAAATTTTTGTCACGTTCTCAAAACTCCACCTTTTGCAGTCTCACATCTTTTTTCTTTACAAACAATATACAAAAGAGATCGATCGGTTGTAAATCGCAAGACGTCATTCAAATATTCTGAAACTCAGAATAGTATAAGAACGATACAAAAAAAAATTTAGAGAAGGCAGTTACTGTAGTTTAAAAATCAGGGTAAAGAAAATTTCTTTTAAAATTCAACTTCATTTTCCGGTTTTTCGAGTTTTTGCTTTCATGTCTACCCATTTGATATTATTACCCTTTTGAAAAGGCTCACGATTACGGTGCTCGCATCACTAATTATCCTCTACCGTCAAGCCTTCGTCAATTTGTTATCTTTTGTTTAGAAGCGGTTAACGGGGTTTTAAACGGAAGGAAGGAAAGAGGGAAATAGAAACAATAATCAAACAGTGATCCAAAAATTAATCAATTTCAGGGAGTTATTTATCTCTAGTAACTGTTTCTTTGTTATTTAAACTGGGTCATACTACTACTACTACCACCACCACCATCACTGCCAAGCGTAATGACGGAGATAAGTTTTCAGACCAAAGCTTCTTTATAAAAGTCCTCCTTTCTTTCTCTCTCTCTCGCGCTGTCTTTTCAAAAAACCGGGAAAAATCGTTTTAGAACTTTTTATTCCTCTTCTTTCTCTTTTTTTTAAAGAGAATTGAAAAGTGTCTTTACCCTCAGCGTATATTTCAATGAAACTTGAGAATCCTTATCTTCACAAAATTGAAGCTTATTGATACGCATTTGTATGGGTTTATTGATGGCGTACGTTTGCGTTTCGACGAATCAAGTCACTTGGCTGTGTCGGTAAACAGAGCGTTATTGGTTTAGAGAGCGCTGAGAAAATTTAAATTTTTAAATAAAAGAGCATTATTAATGTATCTGAATAATTTGTTGTTATTAATTACTTGTGTTTTAATCTCTAGAGCCTTGGTACTCAAGCTTTTTCCTTCCCGGGCTAAATTTCCAACTTTGGTTGTTGTGACTGGACCACACGACATATCAAATAGTCCGGCTTTCGACGTTTATAGTCCTCCTTCATAGTATCTGTATGTGCATGTCAGTCTGTTTCTGTTGTGCCTTATAAAAATATGCTGAGACAAGCAATATTAGCAGTTTCTGAGCACAAGCCCCCAACATTTTCTTACTGGTCTGGTACTATGTTCTAGAATTCAGACTGAACAATGAGCAATCGACCTTTCACAAATTTTCACTCAATCGGTTTCCATTGGGCCACTCAAAAGAGCTTGATGGGCTGCAGTTTGAGTACCAAGGCTCTAGAGTACAACAGTATACTAAGAGAAGGCTCAAACTCTCAATCACGGATTTGGTAGTTTCTCTTGCCGGCTACTCAACCAACAAACCTCTTCGTAGCCTAATATCACAATTATTTTAATTAATAAAAATAATAGTCTAATTAATTAAAGTAGCCTCCTATAATATATTATATTAGTCCTGGAAAATTCGTTTTTAGTATTCTGTTAATCGTTGTAAAGTTCAAACCCAAACGGTTTCGTAATCTACAATTTTTCATAACTTTAATGCAACTCCAAACCAAACCCAATCGAGCAACAATAAAATGGAAAGTAGTTGTTCTATTATATTCTAAAAATATTTAAAATTTCTAAGTTTTAGATATTAGTTGATAGGACGTAGACTGTATATTGTACCCAAGTGCGTGATGTTGCGTTGTATCTGTTTCTTCTGGAGTTTAGGATTTTTTTTCTTATTTCAGCAAAATGGCCTAACGTGTTTTCGTAAAGTTACTAGTACCCAAAAATAAATAAAAAGTTCAAAGCAAATTTATCATAATTCATTTTTACAACCATTAAAGCTCAACCCGGAAAAGTTACTCACCCAAAAAGAAAATTTCCCTCGAAAATCACAAGCCACGTTTGAAATCATACGGCTGAAAAACAAGAGAGAAACTACCCAACAAACAGTTCACTGTCGTTCTAGAAAATTTGAAAACAAAATCTAATGATAATGAAGGATAATATGTGTCGACCTCTTGATTTATACGCATTTTCGGGGGTGGGGGAAGCGGGTTAACGTTTTCGGAAAAGTCAGAGACCACGTTCCACATGAATAAGAGTTCCGACTGCGGGTAAAACTCACGTAAACCTATAATTACAGGCACAATCGTAATGGACGCTTGAAACGCTTTATAATTGCATTTCCTCAGATTTTCTTCAGCCTCCGGATTATTCATAATATTTATACGTGCGAAATCTAAATGCCTCGTTTCCGTTTATCACAATTCCATCGCCATCAGTGTTGTTCTTTTACGTAAAAAATTCCAAAAAGATGACAAAAATACTTTTTATGACTGCGATAAATCACATTTTAAAATTGCTCAATTTAAATGGATATTTCAAAAGTAAGGCCTTTCTCGTAAATAAAATTAAAAAAAAGGAAAATAGTTTCTTCTAATAATGCGTTCCGTCTGCGAGGATTTTCATTTTTATATTATCCACCCAATTCTGAGAAGAGAACGGGGGCAAAAAAACGAAGCAAGAAACGGTAGCCCCGCAGCGAAATATAACTTAAATAAAAGAGGAATTAGAAAATTATTCAAAACTCTTTGATTTACTTCATATTTATTTATTTAAATTAAATGGTCTTAAAAGTGGTGAAAAATAAGCGGCGAATTCAAAATTAAGAGAACGGTAAGCAGACTAGTCAAAGAAAAATGGTTAATTAACTCGAATTGATTTATGTTGGGGTTTCGTGTACCTTCGGTTCCTGATATTTTCTAATCCGTTTCCGTGACAAGGGCCATGTTCTAGAAGTTAGAAAAAGGGGAAACGTGTCTGTTAACCTATTTCAAACCCAATTTGAACACCAAAATAAGGCGGGCAACCCGCGTCGGGTATTATTATTACGGTTTCCTTCTCACTTTGTTTCATCCGTCCGCCATTATTCCAGCTCCCTTTTTTTGTTTCCTGGAACTTTTCCCAGATGAACAACAATTCGATCTTCTTATTACAACACCAATTACATTGGACTCTAAGGAATAATAAAACATTTCGGTCGGTGTAATTTAATACATATATGTACTACTAAGAAGGCAAAAAAATAAGGGATTCCCAAGACGAAAAGAGAAAATTTAATTTTTGAGAATTAAAAGTTTTTAACAAATTTGAATGACCCACTTAGGGGAGTTGAGTGGTTTCCTAAAATTCCTTTTGAATTTCCAATCTCTCTCTCTCTCTCTCTCTCCTCTTTTCCCTTTAAGATATAAATTTCTGACAAAAGCCAAAGTAAAATGGAACAAATCGTTATTATTTACAGACGACAATTTTTTATTTTTATCTCCCAGTTAACTGCCACCTGCCTCTAATATGGGACGGTAAATAGTTTGTATGACTTTAAGAAAGGCTTTTATCTGAATAACAGACCAACAGCTAAGCTTCCAGAAGTTGTCAAAAGGAAGTAAACAAATAGTTTTATGTAGGTATTGTTGTCAAATCCATATTTTAAGAAAAAAATTCATTTCATAAATTTTAATGTCATGTCATTATTAATATAGATAATAAGAAGACATGTCATTTCATAGAAATTATCTGAAATTAATCTATCTATAGAAAATTCAATTAATTAATTAATTGCCTAAATTATATGGAAACAGAATTTGATGGTGGTCACCTTCTTAAGTATAACTGATACTAATTAATGTTAAAACGAACTATAGATAAAATAGCGCGAGGAGGTGAGTGTGTTTAAAAATACAACTACCGCTAGGTTCGTGTGTTGTCGTATGTTGTCTTAGGTTATTCGTGAAACATGTCACATAGTGCGTATTAATTAATTAGTGGGTTATAAAAGTATATGTGGTAGTGATTTCAACGAAATTCCAGAAGAGTTAATGAATTTAGGAAACATTGGTTTGGTAAGGAAACAAATATGTGTTTAGCTACTTCAAAGACAATCGTACTTATAAAAATCTGTGTGAGTTAGTGTTGTCGTTTATACTAGGTGTAGAAATCAATTTTATTAAATAGAAATTAGCGTAAATATATACATAAATTGATATTGGTCTCTATGTAGTTCTGTAGACATGCCTTTAGAATTATCTAGATCAGACGTTCCCAAACTTTTTGTGTCGTAGACTCCTTTCCATGTTTTTCGGTTTTGGGTAGACCCCCTATACCTGATATTGATTTTTGTAAATTTCTGACTGTAGTGAAGTGAATTTTTTACTTCATAGGTACTTTTATAAACAATATATATGTCTTTGTATTATAAAATAGTATTATGTAAGTAAATAGGTACCATCAGTGTATGTTGTGACCCACTATCATGGACCCCCATTTTCATTTCATGGGCCCCTACATTTTTTTTGGATGACGTAGACCACTTGCAGGTTGTCATAGGCCCCTGGGGGTCTGCAATACCATATTGGGAATCACTGATCTAGATCTATAAATATTAATCGAAATCAAATATTAAAAAATTACATTTCTTGGGAATATGCCATAGGTGGGGAACCTGCAGCCTCCGCGAGGTTCTTGTGCGGCCCTTTGCTACCTAGTACAAAATGGTAGAGTTCGTTTCAAACAACTGTACATCAACGCCATGACAGTTGCGCGAAAAATCCCGCCAAAGACAGTCATATTGTAGTTTTATATTTTATTTTTTCTATATAATGCAATAAATTGTTAAATCTATAGGAAAACTAAAATAATTTCACAAAAGTTACTTTCTTAGGTCAATCAGCTTATGCGGCCTCTCTTATTGCTGCCTAATTTAAATTTGGCCTCTAATGGTAAAAAGGTTCCCCAACTCTTGAATATGCATTAATAATATAGGTTATATTGTAAAACATAAATATACCTGTTTTAAATGATATCAGCAATTTATAAGAAAAGCAAAAAGACAAAACTATTAAAAAAAAATTTAAACAGCTTAATTTTTCAGGTCAATAAAAATGCTCCACTGTTACCATGTTTAAAAATTTAATTGAAGAGAAAATTGTAGTGTAATTATGACGTCACGCTGATGAATGTGCTTGCGTTTTTTCTCTCCAATTTTCGAAGCGTGCTAATCTCCATTTCCAGCCACACATATTTTCTAACAAGACTTACAGCCTCAAACTCCAAACTTATTGTCCTTTGACGAGATCGTCAGGAAACCTCCCCGCTTGTAACGAAAAAGCTAAATCGCGTAAGCTTCTCATCTTTCTCAACCGGTGATAAAACGTGCAAAATTAAATTACCCCACCCTTATGATGCGTTTTATTTCATTGTGGCTCTGCTAATTACACAATAACACCTACATAAGGGAAGATTGAGAAAGCGTTTGAGTGGAGTCAAAAGCTGTCGCTTAATTATTTAAATATTGATACTGACGCAAAATATAGTAATCAAGTGACTGGCGAGAGTTGAGAGATTTTTTAATTGATAAACACCAGTTAAAGAAAAAGTAGAAATGGATACGTTATATAGATAATATAATAATATAGTTATAGTTGGGTTTTGATCCCGTTTATTTGGGTATAACAGGACACGGGAGGAGGATTTGAACCCGCGACTACAATTTCTTAGTCTAGCACTTTAACCACTACACCACAGACCTCCCGCTATAATATAATAATATGACGAACGATCAGGAATAAATCAGCTCTTGTAGTGTGTTGTTACGTTTATATTTTCATTTTGACTGTGGCTGATTGTAATTTTAATTGACGTCCGATTCTCTTTTAGGATCCCACTTAGCTACTTGCCTGCTCGTTAAATTACGCCAGTGCTGACCATACACACTTGGGTCAACAGATTCATGTAGGTTACGCATCTGTTCGGTCTGTACCACTACAGAATAAAGTGAGTAGTTTTTGGAAATGAGATATATTGAGAAAATATATATAATCAGTATAAATACATTTGTTTAGACAGGATATTATTAAAGTAATGCTCCTATAAATTATGACTAATGAATCTTTTGTTTTATTTATCTTTATACCAACCTTAACTCTTTAATTTTTAGAAGATATAGTGTCAAAGGAATTTTATCTAGGCTTGGGCTTGTTTCCCACAATTTTTAAAACAAAAGTTTGAAAAGTTTATTAAACTACTGACATCATTTGCTGTAGTGTTTACAAAGAACCTATCGATTCGGTGGTGATTTTTCAAATCACTCCAAGCGTCACACTCGGAAAGTAGTTACAATCATGTTGTTTCAATTTAAGCCTAAACGAAAGCAAGGAAATAGTGTTTTGATTACGTTTACTCGAGTTTTTTCATACAGACGAAGTAAGCAACATAAATATTTACATTCATAAAGTTCTCAACACTTCAGCATACATTATCACAACTTAAGTTTTTAAATTCGACCGCCTGTCATGTACTTGTAATTATTATGATTACTTCCTTGTCGAAAGCTAAGCTTCCTTCGGTTATGAAACAAAGTGAAAAATGTAGGTCAGATGACAGAATTCTGTTTAGCTGAAGAATGGACGCTGCGCTACAATTTTTCTTTTTCTTAAACTTCAATTTAGCTACGGCGTCTGAGATAGACGCCCGGTGTATTCTCTAGACAAAACTCCGATTTCCTAGCCCAGCTAACTACTTTCTGTCCTTTATTTTGAAGGCAGGTGGCGGTTCGCTGGGGAATAAATAAATAAAAAGTCCGGACGTCGACTAAGATCAGAACGTACATAGATTTATTCAGTGAAAACAGGATTTTGCTGTGGAAAGCTTTAAAAGAGAGATACTAGGTAAGTTACAAATTTAGCCAAATTGTTTGCAAATATAATCACTAAAGTCTACCCCACACTACTCCGAGGGCCATGAGAACAATAACTGCTTAAGATTCGAAGAACTGTTTCATTAATTTGAACATTTGATTTATACAATTATTGATACATAATTTATAATAAGACGGATAATACCGATGATAGAGTCGTTCGATAGATGCATTCATACCAAAAACCGAATCGAAGCTAAATACCACCCTGTACGAAATATAAGTTTCTTCAGGATTTTACTCCAACAGCTGTTTGGCTGACGCGAGAAACGACCAAACCTTCCTCATCATTCTTGAACATTCCCTGACCCTTGGTGGGCACAATTATTTTATTGTACACAAAGAAAATTTTGAATAATATTTGTACAGTTTGTTGTTAAAGTTTTAATATACAGTTGAACTAAACATCTGGAGGCTGAACCAGGGGTCGGCAAACTCGTATTCGAAAAGAGCCATTTGCCTTTTCTAAATACTGGATGTCTTGACTTAGTCTTTATGAAATGAATTCTGTACTAAAATGTATATTGTTTTTTAAAACGAATTATACATGAAAGTGTGCATTACTTTTGAAATGAATTACTCACTGACTTTGCGCATTCATTTTGAAATGAATACACATCACAGTAAGCGTCGCACACACATTTCTGTGACAAATAAATTTTCATAAACAATATACATTTTTAGTTTTTATATTAAGTATAAGACCTTAAAGTCGAAATAATTCCATAAATAATGCACACTACCCCGGAGAATTAAATCTCATAAACGTTACTAGCCGCTACAGGTTAAATGACTATTTCAATTTCCAAAAATACGTCAAATAAAGAATGGGATCATACTTATATAAAGATAATATTAATATTTAGTTAATAAACAATCGTCAGGGCTTGAACTTGACATAATACGAAAGAGCCACAGTCAAAAAGTAAAACCGCCACACTTTGCCGGACTCTGGGCTAAGCCATTAGAATAATCTGAGACATCAGACCAACGCCATAACACACTTCTTAAGCATGAATTGAGTCCATTACAGAAGTCTTGCAGATCGAGATTTGAAACACAAGCGAACTTTCGCCAAAGTTTGAGAATAAATTCAGACCTTTTTTTTTAATGGTTTTATATTATAAAAATCTTTAAAAATCCAATAAACAATATAACAAAGTTTAACTTTATTTTAAATTAAATTAATCAATCTTAGAAGTTGGATGGCATTATTAAACAGGCTAAGAAAGGAGAAAAGTCTAAAGTTAACAATTAATTTAAATATAAAAACTTCCTATTGTATATCAAAAGAAAATTTAAATTTAAAAATCAAAATTTATTCAAACTCGGAAGAAAAATTCAAGATGGCTATCTGAAAATTTTTTTTATTCCCTCTCTCGCGAGTTTTTGTATTTTTATTTTCTTATACAGTGAAACTCCTAACGAGTTTAATTCCTTTCGGAGTTTTACTCGTTATGCGAAACAATTTTTTCAATAGAATACTGCGTTCCAGGCCGAAAAAGGAGTAGCTAAGAAGGTTGAGAATGTAAATGAAAAGAATTTTGGGTGGTAGTGAAGAAAATAAGACAGATACAGAAAGATTTAACTTTGAATCTGCTGTACTGATCAAACAGGCTCGCGTAGCCTATGAATGTGCTGACCCAGCCGTGCATGGTCAGCACAGACCTAATAAACGGACAATGGGTAGGCAAATGGCTGATGGCCCAAAAGGCCATCGAGGAGTTTGTCTCAAGCTCTTGTAGAGACATGTACGACAATCAATAAATATACGACATAAAGAATATTCAGTCAGCATTCAATCATTTCAACAGCCCATCGCCTTTTTCCTTACACTGCCCCGATTATGACTTCGGAGTTTTTCTCCAGCTTTTGGGGGATTCCCATAAATGTCAAAATTGCTCGTTATGCGAATTTCTCGCTATAAGAGGGACTCGTTTTGAGAGGTTCCACTGTATTTAGGTGAGAAAACGGAAAAATGGATGCAAATAGTTTCGCTTGTTTTCCTCTTAATGAAAAATATGTCTGTCGTAAAAGATTTTCCGAGAAAATAAATCCATTTTGAAAATATAAAAGCTTTTTCAAAACTAGTTTCCTCTAGAAAATCTAACTTTGTTTACATTGTATTTAAAACTAATTTATTTTTGGAAAAGCAGAGAAGAAGTACACCAGATTTTGACTAAAAAGAACTTTTAATTCACTCACACTCTCTCTCTCTCTCTCTCTCTCTCTCTCTCCTCCGAGCTTTCTCCTTCCCTTAATACACTCAGAGAAAACAAATTTTTGAGACTAAAACATTGCCAACACAGCAGAAAGGTAAATAAAATGCTCGAAGCCAGTTTAAAAATTGTAAATAAAGTAACCGAGCGAATACTAAGTAATTTTTTATGAATATAATTTTTTATTTATTTATTAATGAATGAAAATTTATCCTGCTTCGTGGGTTAAGAACTACGCTTAATCCAGGATCCGAATTGAAAAATATATTTGCATTCATTAATTAAGTTTTTGTTTTTGTTTAAAGTTTCTTGTCTTAGTTAGTCTTTGAAAATTTTGCATTAAAATGTTTTAGTTACTCGGTGAATATTTTGCGTGCCGGAAAATGAGTGACACAGAGCGAACTGACTCTGAGAAAACGTTGTGTTATGTGACGTTGTGTTGAACAGATAGAATTTCGTTTCGGCCAACTAGAGACTACGATGTTCTTAACTCATTTTCACTCCTATTTGTTGGAGTAAGTTGAAAATATGTTTGATTATGAGTCAGCTACCTTTCGTTGAGAGCTTTCTCCCTGACTGAACAATACTACAAAGGCTAATGAAAGCCTTGGAGGGAATTTCGGGTGAAAGGATAGTGGAGAATTGAAGGAAAACATTTAAGTAGGTCAGAGCAGGAGAAAATCAGGCACCCGGGTGGGATTTGAACCCTTGGAGTGATAGCCGAGTGCTCCAACCTCTCGCCTATCAGGCCTCCTTACCCAGAATAATATAATATAAATATAACATTATTTCACATCAAACTGATCATTCCACAGACGTTTGAAATGGAATAAAGGCTTGTGACCAGTCTACGATTGAACATAGATACTTATACAGTGTAAGAGTTAAGATAGTAGGATTTAGAAATCTTTAGAGACTTATAATCGATCTAGGTCAGGTGAATGAAAGTTCTAAAAAAGGTTATCATATAGATTGAAAGTCAAATGGGGTTAGAGCATAGACAGTTAAAAAGTGTACAGACAGAACAAATACTAACAAAGAAATTTAAATGAAACATTTACTAATACTGGTAATATTGTAATAAATCTGAGAGAACTTATGGGTCCTACTTAAGAAAATAACGAATATTGAAGACCTCACAATCACGAACTATAGGTCACTATCACCTACGAAAATATTCCAGAGATAACTGATGTTACGGATTGCCGTAGATTAACACCGCCAAATGAAGGATGCATTCCAGTTCAATTAATTAGGAGTCACTCAATAACCTTAACATACTTATATTTTTCTCACTAATTATTTACAAAATTGGTCATTAACCCCTTATATAAACGAGCACCTTGGAAAAAACTATGAACATGTGTTCTGGTAACTAGGATTTTTCTACAATGCCATTTAAAAACCGTGTGGACAGGACGAAAGACTAACCGGAAACCTAAGATTGACCCATACAACAGGGAAGTATGGGTGCAACAACTCTGCTCATTTTCATTATTTCGGTCACTCTTTCGCCCTGTTGGATCCTGTCCGTGACCGTGGTCAGGATCGCAACCTCAGGCGCGATTGCACCTGATAACTATACATTTTTCCCCTTTCAATTCGTAACAACTGACGTGACCTGAAAGAGAAGCATCGAACACGTCCTCAACAGTAAAACAAAGTCGGCGTGGTTTGTGGGAACTGGCAAAAACCTGAGAGAAGTCACAACAAAGAGAGACACCTTGAAGAAAAGTAGAAAACATGAGTTTTTAGGTCAAACTAAAGCTGAAAACAGGAACGAAGCAAACGGAAGAGAGAAAAGCGGAACATAGTCAGAAAATGAGATAGACGAAGAGAAAAAACACCAAATGACAGACAAACTGTTGAAACTGGCTTGAAGATGGCCTGATTGATAAAAAGTAATAAATATCTCTGAAGTAAAAGAACATAGCCGTCTATTAGAAACAAGATAATTTACTAATATTATAAATATTTAAAATAAGACGATATAATATAATAATAATTAAATTCCCTTTTTAAAGAACTGCACGTTCTGTTGGTGAAAATTTTGAAAATACAGACCAAACCCATAATCTACAAATAAAATTTTGTAGGACGCAAATGAATGCCAAACCTAACGCTATTCGAACCCTTACATCTCAAATTTTGTCTAAACGTATAAAAATTTATGGCATAAAAGAATGTTTTTGACAAAATTATGATTCGACAAATAAGCTCTTGAGTATGAAAAATAATATGAAGTCGATAGAGGAAGCATGAAGGACTCAAGAGGCTGTAGTTACGTTTGATCACATAATACTTCAAAGAAGAGGAAGTTATAAACCCTCGCTAATATTCCTTTGTGAAACAGCGTGCGACTACAAGTCAAAGACAACTCTTCGAATTTATTGAAATATACGCTTTGAAACCTTAGCACTAAAAACACACCCGGTAATAAAAATTCCTTTTTAAATCCTTAGAAATAAGCTTCCACTCGGAATGGACTTGATTAATGCTAACGCGATAATATTAGGCCTTTTCCAAAATCGAATTAATGTTTCCTTTGATACTCTCCAGCTCTTTTGGCTCCAAGTCTTGTTTTGTCTCTACAATATTAAAATTAGTTAGTTACGTCACAATTCACATGAGATCGATCATCAACGCTATTATGTATACGTTAGATAAGTTTATAGAAGACAAAATCTGCTGACCAAAACCAAAAACCTATCACGTCACAATCATAACTCCTCTTCACCAACTTTTTTCATTTTCATAAATATTTTATGAACCAAAATCAATATTATTCATAAATAAGTCTATAATTAATTCAATAAAAAAGTTTTCGACAATAAATATTACATATTAAAATGCTAAAACTCATAAATTTATTTATTTTGTCTTCTATTTCGCTTCTCGCCATTGTTTATGTATTTAAATAACCTCGTTTTACACTGTTTTCTTTAGTGCTACAATTTACTCCGCATTGAGTTAAAGTTAAGCTGAAAGAAGCTAGACTAGTAAACTAGATTTATATATAACTTGTAATATCTAAGTAACTTTGTAACTAACCTGGTGGAAACCTCCGTTGGACTTAGTCACCGTGACTATTAACCGTGGAGGACTAGAATGCAGTGTTATGTTATAACTTGTAGTAGATATGCCATTATAAAATTGATATACTGTATGCGGTTACATTGGAATGAGTTGAGACGAGGTGTGATTGAGTCATTCTGGTCAGAGCTATAGGCTATTGTTGAAGGTCAGAGTGTGAGTTGATGTTTGTCGAGTGAAATCGTTGAAGTTAGTCTCTAGATCAGGGGTGAGCAATCTTTATTCAACGGCCAATTTAAATTTTAAAATTTTTTGGCGGGCCGCATAAAATAGGAACTAAAATAGGAGGGCGCCACAAATTTGCAACACGAACTACGTGGCTAGTTTAGCTTCTTCTGTAGACTATGCATCTATTATTCTACTAAGCAAAATCCACTTTAAACCTTTCGACCGTCAAAACTAATTGTAGCGGGCCATGTATTAACACTATCCATGTCGATAAACCCTCGGCGGGTCGGATTAAATACTTTCCTGGGCCGGAGTTGGTCCGCAAGCCGTACTTTGCCCATTACTGCTCTAGATAATAAAAATTAAATTTTGTGGTCATCAATTTACTATAAACTATATGTAAGCAACATATACATATTTATAACTAAACAAGAGTTGACGGAGTTTAGCGGATCTTAAAATAAAAATTTTAAACTCACTGCAAAAGTTACTGCTGAAGGCACAAGAGATATAGAAAACGATACTGATTCATTAAGAGGACGTACTAAATTGCTGAATACACGTTTATATCAAGTTTTGTTTAAAATACTCAGCAATAACCAGAAATTGAGAAGAAGGCACAGAGTGTATGTGATGGAAACCACAAAAGAATAGGTTTCCCACAGCCAATTTGAATGAACCGGGAAGAACTTCCTAAACAGAGAAACTAGTTCACGTAGGTCGAAAAAGTTTAGAATCACACGCCAAAGTCTAAAAAACCGTAACCCAAAATAAATGAATAAAAAAAAAAAGGAAACCCAACCCAACACAAAAAAGAGTAAAGTTGGACGAAAAAAAAAGAAGAAGAGTGAACGAATGGAGAGAAAATGCAACAAAAAAGACAGAGAGAAGGAATAAATTCAAAGCAACGAAAAAGCGGTTCAAACAGCGTGATCCTTAGACGGCCGACAGGAAGGCAAAAAAAAAGCCTTAAACTCAATTAAGTTATCCAGATTAAAAATTTCATTTCTAGACTTGACAAAACGAGGTAAACCCTTCTCAGAAAGAGAAGAAAGCATGGAAAACTAAATAATTTGGTCCTCAATCAAAGCGGCGGAGGAATACGAATTCAAAACTACGTTTTTCCGTGTTGGGAATGTCAAATATGTCAGGCAGAAAAAAAAAACTTTCTCAAGAGTTTCTCCTGTAAATAAGCGAACTTGTAAAATGATTCGGGGAAAACCTTAAGACAGAATTTTCAGAACAGCATCAACCTAACTAAGGAAAGAGGAAAAAGTTGGAGAGAATAATAAATGTTGTTTATCACTGGTTTATTTACCTTTTAGAAAATCAGATATCACTTCAAACATGTATAAATAATCTTGAAGGAAATGGCGGGGGGGCAAAAGAGAAGAATTAAAAAGAAAATTTATGATTCCTTTGTCCTACGTTATTTATTCTCACACGTTTTAATAAATAAAATAACGACAGCATTTTCCACGGACCAACACAAACACCGATTTTTTATTATAATAAATATTCAACAGAATTTTGGGAGGAAAGAAAAAAATCTTTTCATACAATTTACTTCGACCTTTCTTTGGCAAATAAATATTCAAAAGGATCCTCATCGGATGATTTTCGTCTTTCCGACGTAAAATTTTCACTCCGTCAGGACCGAAGGAAAAACTTTCCTTGTTTTTATTTTTCTTTCGTAAATACAAAAAGATTTTGCGTCAGCTTTTGAAATCTTTTCATAATCTACTTTATGCCAATGCTTGGAAAAATAAATTATGCGACAGGAAGAAAAGGTCTTAGAATTTTGTCAAGGCCCTTCTAAAAATATTTGTCTTTGTAATTATGTTTATTTTTGTTATATGAAATTTTCCCACAGTCTTTGCTTCTCCTCAATCTCAATCAATAAATACATGTTTGGTTTCCACCTCCCAAAAATTCCATCCGCATCCCTTATATTAATATATTATATATACACATAATCACCTGAGAACCTTAAAAACCTCGTTAAAAATTTATGTATATTTAAAAATGAAAATCTAAAAATCTGTGAATATTTAATAGTTTTAATAAAAGGCCGGAAATGGAGAGAAGAAACTCACTTGTAGGTTAGTAACTTTGTTCCCTGGGAATTTTCTTTCCTCTTTTGGAATTTTAGTTAGAAACCTCTTTTCGAAAATGAAAAATATATTCATTATGTGAGCGGTGGCCTCATTTTTACCGGACCACACAGTTCGCGGTTTTAGATTTCCTGGACCACTAACAAGATCTTTAAAGATAACGAGCATTGACTACGGTATACATTAGGTCGGGGTTTTTGTCTATAAAAAAAAACTATAAACGTGTTCGGAGCGACCTCTTATAAGTAACGCATACTTTTATAGAGGATTTATTTATACTGATATATTAACAGTTAAATTTAATAAGTTTCTCGATTGTAGGCTAGATAAGAGATGGGATAGTTCTAGTTGTAGATTTGAATGTCGTGTATAAAAAAAGGTTAGATCAAATAAAGGAAAATTAAATTCAGTGGAACATAGCGAGCAACAGCAATTAATAACTGTGAGATGAGATGATTAAAAACTCTATCTTCACTAGAAATACGTTTATTGATAAATACTGATCGTTTACATAAAAGCATTTCACTCCGACACTGAATAACTGCCAACCGAATAACTGCAAAACTCAAACTCAAACTGAATACCCGGCGATGAGTGACCTGTTTCAATACATTCACCTAAGCTAATAATAGTCTGGAAGTTATCAGAAACCCGTACTCGAACTCTCTCGAATTTTACAGAAGCTTGTCTTCCCATAAGCTTAATATGGGAAAGAGTTCTCGGTGATTCGAGGCCATTCTAAGCTTTTCCTTTTGTCCTGTCGCTGACTGCGCCGCATTTTGTTTTCGTTAGCGGCTTAGGTCGGGACACTTTTTTTTTGGTCGCCACAACCAACAGCAATTATAACCAGCAATTTTTGGCATAATGGGGAATCCTCCAACAGTTTTTGTTCGGCCTGGAATGCATTATCCTATTTTAAGTTAATTTATATGGAAAAATTTGTTTCGCATAACGAGTAAAACTCCGGAATGAATTAAACTCGTTGTGAGAGGTTCCACTGTAATATAATAACAATAATAAATTTGAATACACTTCTGTTGGAGTCATTTTCAAACAAAACCTTAAACCGCTCGCCCAATTGAACCTACGTTTCGAGATGGCCGTGGGTTTAGATTAAAACCTAAGAACTTTTCACGTGTCCTAGTTTTGTGAGAGCTTTCGTACAGATTCGAAGTGCGCGTTTTTACCGTTATTTAGTTAAGATTAGAAAATTGCGTTTTAACGTCGGTCGTGTTAGCAGTAAAAATGATGAGTATTGTGGGTATCCTGTCAATTTTTCCTGAAAACTCTTCTTCATCTCACTCTTAGTGAACAACAACTCGATGTCCCGTGGTTTCTTCATTTTTGTTTCCCGCACCATGATCTACCTAAGAGGAACCACCTCGTTAGTTCTAGACGCCATAACATACTCCGAACTTTGAACATAGTTGTCTTGTTCATATACTACCTTTCAGTATATTTCCTTATAGCGAGGACCAGAGTCCTCCAATCCTTTGCACACTGTTATGCGATAGCTACGTCTCTATTGACACGTAACCAAATGAACACGACTATTTGTTGCTTATAAGTTTTCCAATAAAAGAACTTCTGTAGTAACAGTCTAAACCCACTTGGTCGATTCCTACTCCACCAAATTCTAGTTCATTCAACAAGGTAAACGTCGTCCTCATGAAATATGTAAAACAGGACAATTGGAATTAGCCAAAAGTTGACAAAAAAAAATATTGACTCAAATAATAGATTCGATTGCACGAGAATACTTGATGTTTGGAAAAGCGGAAAATCTTTTTAGGGAAATAAGGGAAAGTCACATTGAAATTTGAATAAACCCACTTAACATATTTCCATAAGGTATTGTTAAAATATCGAATGCGTCTGTATATGTGAAATTTTACAGAGGAAAAAATCTTATGTAAATCAAAAGTATATTTATTTATTTTTTTAAAAAATGGCCTATACATTGTAACTCTCGAAATCCTTGTATAAAAAAAAATAAGATAAATAGAAAAATAAATGCAAAACGTTTTATATGAACCAATAAAAAAGAAATATGTACGTTTATTTTCGAATCTCGAAAATTTTCTCTAAATAAATAATAAATTTTATTTTTTCTTCTGCTTCCTTTTTTCTCCCTGGCAGATCGAACCTACGAGACGATTTTTGGGGAGTCATCAAGCAATCGTTCACTTTTAACTCGCGTGTCGGGATTTTTGGCGCCGATTTCATTCACCTCATGTTTAATTTTGTTAAATATTAATTTATGTTTTTTGTCCAACGACTCGGTTATTTTTAAACTCCTGCTTTTTTGGGAGGTTCCTCTTTGTTCTCGACCAGCTACGTGTGAATCTATTGTACATCTTTCTCATAACTTCTGCCCATCATTTAGTCGTCTATATATGAACAGCAATTAAATTATCTTCGTGATGTTTTTGTTTATACTAAACTGTCTTGGGGATTAGATAAAATTATTAAATAATGGATGCATCTGCTTTCCAAATGTAACTGTTTTTGTTTAGTCAGTGATAATCAGATGTTGGGATGAAACAGTTTGAATCCAGAGTATAAAAGGATTTGGGACCAAAAATATCTGGTCCACGTGTTAAAATTCCGCAAGTTGAGATCCGTTCTTCGTTTTGTTTGCTTCTACACCCATACCTTGCTTTACGGCCTAGATACGTTCCACGAAACTTGGCCGTAAATCGAAAAGCCGTATAACGAATCAAGTACTGTAATACAAATTCATACAAATTCAGTGAGATTGGTTCCAAATTTGTTAAAAATGTAACATGGTCTCTCATTCAAAATGCATTTTACCTCGTTTAAATCAGAAATACATACATAACAAGTACATAGATTTGTACATAAAGTAATAACAGATCCCAAAAACCAATAATAATCCACAAACAAAAATGAAACAACTTCATGTTACATAAAATATATGTATCTATACATATATAATTTTTAAAAATGGCTTTGTTCAGAAGACGATGAAGAAATAAAAACTTGCAGATCACTGTCCTCGTTATTTTTTAATGCTAAGGATGGGCCTGGCTTTAAAAAATTGTCCAACATTGTTGGTCTTAGCTACGTTCGACGTCAGGATCGGTTTCAAGGAGATGTTTAATGATAAACCTTCACAGCCGAGATGATGTTCTGGATCCAAAATTTTTTGCCTAATTTCGGGAAGGGAATTAACTTCTGTACCAGTACTTTGACACATTTTGGCCGTTATATCGAAAACGACCCATAATTGAAAAAGGCCGTTATAGCGAAATGCCGTATAAAGAGCGGCCGTATACCGAGGTATGAATGTATTTTTATTGTAGAAGTTGGTTGATTACGTTATTCGTCAGAGTACTCAACGAACTTGTCGAAGTTTTGATGATTACTGATACGAGTACTCACTGTCTCTGAGCACCCGCAATACTCTTGATTCACAACACGTGAACTTAACGTTATTGAAAATTGTCCAGAAGTTATTAAACACGTTGATTGATCTTACTGAATAGTTTTTGGAAGAATAATGGTGCGTGTGATATTACAATCGGTCTTCTGTAAATCTGTTCTGGTTTACCAAAACCACACCTTAGAGTCCATTTAACTTCAAGAAAAAAAAAATTTGTGAGATGCTTAAACCCTTTTTTAGCAAATTGGTATTCTGACTGCATAACAACCAACAGCTAAGAACGTTGTAGTGAATATTGCAAGTCAGAGTTATAATTAGAAAACGTCGCTTATTTCTGAACTAAATTAACTACAATTAGACGTGGGTAGTTTATCTGGTGAGAAAAAAGCGGAAGGTGAACAAGACATTAACTATCCAAACCAGATGAATTGAAATGAAGATGACACTGTTGATAAGGGGTAACGGTACATACAAGGTGGTTCACCGAATGTTTAAACAAATGCCCTGTTTTAGACACTACTGCGTTTCTAGCTTTTAAACTACCAACTCTAAAAATGAGACCAGATTACTTACTGAAGAACTCTTTAATTTACATAAACGCAGATATAAAAATATTGAACTAATAAAAAAGATTCTCTTATTAAATATTTTATCTTTTTTTAACGTCACACACACATGCACGCAATCACAATCGACATAATCGTCCAAATCATTCCATTTCAGCTCAACGAGCTCAAAAAAATATTCAGAGCAAGCAAATAGTCGAGGCAACAAAAGTGCGAAGATACGGCTCTGAACATTTCACTTCCGTTTTTTTCAATTTAAATCCTGAAACGAAAAACCTTTTGGAAAGATAAACACATTCGGAGAAAAGAATTTCAAATCAAATTTGGTCCGTTTTGCGGGTAATTCCTTTTACGATGAAAGGGTACACAAATAGTATTTAAGGCTGAAATGGCTCAAGGATTTCGTCTCGTCAAGGGGATAAGAATTCCTCAAAACGTGTCTCCATAAGCAAAAACCAACAACTCTCACTACTTTCTTTTTCACTTTCGTCCTACTCGAAAAATCAGTTCGAGATTTTTTAACCTAAATAATTCAAAGAGTGGCTTGGACTGACTGTGAGTGTATAATGGATGGAACCAGTGGAAGCTTTTTGCGATATTCAGGTTTGCAAGCATTAAGGATATTATTGTGTTAAACGCATATAAACTAACTACAGTACATCATAATTAATGTAACGACACAGAGCTTTCATTCAGAATATGTGTTAATGAATCAGCTGCGATGAGTTTTTCCCGTCGCGACAGTCAGTCTCACTTTATCACAAGGTGAACATCATTCAAACACTCTTAGTGTCGTATATATTGTATATATCTAATTTTTCATTTGCTTAGCATTTTAAATAAACCAATTTTAATATAAATACACTCATACCTCGCTGTACGGCCGCTTTTACACGGCATTTCGCTATAATGGCCTTCTTCAATTATGGCACGTTTTCGATTTACGGCCTAAAATGTTTCGATATAACGGCCAAAATGTGTCAACAGTACTGGTACAGAAGTTAATTTCCTTCCTGAAATTAGGCAAAAACCTCTTTCGTATGAGGAACTCATTCAGGTGTAAGTGGAACTGGCTTTTGATTAAGAGACAGAGCCTCATGCTTACAAACAGCTAACACCAAAAATTTGTCGGAAGCTTTTTCCCATTTCGAACAAGGAATAAACATCCTCTTTGAAGACGATCCTTATGTTGAACGTAGCGCTAAAGTTTCTGGAGGAAGTAACTCAGCCACTAGCTGTTAGAAACCACTGAAGAACGAAATAGACAAGAAGACAAGACAAACAACGTTGGTCAATTTTTAAAGCCAGAGCCATCCTTACCAGCGAAAAATGATGACGACAGTGATCTGCAAGTCACCATTTCTTCATTGTCTTCTGATCAAAGCCATTTTCAAAAATTATTTATGTATACATACACATATTTTATGTCACATGAAGTTGTTTCACTTTTGTTTGTAGATTATTGGGGGTTTTTGGAGTCTGTTATTATTTTATGTACAAATCTATGTACTTGTTATGTATGTATTTCTAATTTAAACGAGATAAAATGCATTTTGAATGAGAGACTCTGTTACATTTTTAACAAATTTGGAACCGATCCCATTGAATATGGATGAATTTGTAATAGAATAACTGATTCCTTATACAGCTTTTCGATTTACGGTCAAGTTTCGTGGAAGGTATCTAGGCCGTAAAGCGAGGTATGGATGTATTTTGAAAAATAATCCCAGATCAATTATTATATAAAAAATTATCAGAAAAATGGCGGCGGACTGTTCAAATGCTAACAAACTCAACCAGAAACAGACTCAAAAATCCGTAGTCGCAACAACGATTTGTATCCAGTCACTCATCACAAGCTCTGATGTTGTCATTCCCCCAACGCCTGTCTCTCCTGCGTTTCCTTACAAAGCACACTATAATATATTACACAAAACAATGACACCTATTAATTTTACTTACAAAATTTTCCGCCCTTTTAAAAATGAAATTTTCTCTTTCGATAATTGTTCATCACAGCAACTAAATCACGGGATTGTTTTGTTAAACAAAACGTTAACAAAAAAAATTTAATTGCGCTTCCAGTTATTTGCACGTTTCGGTGAACACACTCATTCGAGTTAACAATGAGGGAAGAAAGGTTTTTCAAAACTCCGATTTTGATCTCTTTAAAAGTTTAGCTCTGTGTGAAGCTGTTTTTGTAGTCATCGTGCCTCGCTATTCTCCCATTTTCACCCCGTATTTTGAACTTCCATAAACCAAATTACATTTTGTTAAGATAAATTTTTTTGTCCGACTATTCAGACGGCCGTCTTTTATTTACTTATTTTCGCAGTAGATGAGTCTCAAAATTTAAAGCTAAAACCCCCAAATGTTTTTGACAGATTCCTTGTTCAAAAATCTCTAATAATGTCTTTAACTTATTGAACTGAGGTCAAGATTGAATTAATTTTTAATAAAGTTTTATGTTTCATCAAAAAAATTCTGTCACGAGCTCAAAAACAAATGCGTGGCCATTTTTTATTTGAAAAAGGTGTTTGTATAAAATTTTGTTAAAATCAATTAACCCAGCGGTTGGGAAATTTTTTTAATCATTACCCCAAAATATTTTTGTGTAAGTTGATATTACCCCATGGCGAAATTTAAACATCATTTACTCAGTTTATCAATGTAATACCTAATAATATATAACTGTAATAATAGTAATATAAGTATTTATATATAACAAATTGAAACCATTGGGGTACAATTGAGGGTTGACAATTTGGGGTACTGTAACATATAACTGCAAATATAAAAAGGAGTTGACGAAAGTGTCGCTAACCATTTGACAGTTTTTCTTTTTATTTGATCCTATTCCCTATTAGCTAAACATCTGCGGCCAGAGAGCTTTTTAATAGAAACTCTGTGTTTGGCCCGTGGCCACCCATCTGGTGGCAGTACCAAAGCAAGGAGCTTCGATTCTTGTGAGCGGAGCTAACAGGGAGTGAGATGTATATGTCGCTAAATTGTTTAAGTTGAAAAAATACTAACAGGTTTATAAAATAGCAAATTAAAAATATATACTTTTTACCCCCGAAAATTTCATTTTTACCCCATTCGGGGTAATTTACCCCGGTTCCCCGACCGCTGAATTAACCCATTAACGCCCAGGTTTAGAAATCGTGGAAATTTTTGAAATCCTTTTCAAGTCTGGCGTTAAAAAATCAAAAATGACATTTCTGTAAATTTTTTTTTTCCAAAATTTTTGCAGAGTTTTCCGGGAAATTGCTGTCCTCGTTTTAGAACACCAAGACCTAATGACACCAAAATTTGACTGTGGCTCATTTTGTTTTGGTTGAAATTTCAATGATAAGTGTTTTATGGCTTTGTTCTACAACATCTCGAGTGTCTGCTAATTTTTTTCCGCAGCGATACCTCCAACAGGATGTGAGAAAAATAATTTTTAAGGACCGATGCATTTTAGTGAAAATCATTCTGCTCTATCAAGAACTATTCTACAACTCCTGATTATGAAAAGAGTGAAAAAATTGTAAAGAAAAGATGTCTGTTGGTGTTTAAAAAAATCCCTCCAAAAAAAACCTGAAAAGCTTTAAAAATCCTCAAGTTAGTGTCCTCATTTGAGGACGCAGGGCGTTAATGGGTTAAGGAGAGAAAAAAAATTCCGGTACTTACATCAAATCTAACACCCAGCCAAAAAAATTTCCCAATATCTCGTTTAGACGATCTAATAACATTTACCTGGAAAGAAACAAGAATATACAGTATATACAATAACTGATGTAACAAACGACAAGTTAGAAGTTGTTTCGCTAAAAGAGCCACCACCCTCACAAAATTCTATAAATAAAAACCGATACAACTATTTATGATTCACTTCCGTCGGCTTATAATGATTAAGATGCGTTGCAAAGAAACGGCCGCCTGTCTTTGAAATCCGGCCCAAACTAAGAGAGTCGATGTAATCTCTCCCGAAATAAATTTCCTATTTTATGGTCGTTGGTTAAAACAGAAAGGTTGTAGGTCCAAGGCGAGTTTCATTTAAAAATCGCCGCTTAACAAATTTACACTGTTTCTCGGAATCATTTAAGCACTTTGAAAATTTCTCAGAATTTGATTTGAGCCCGAAAAACCTTCAACCTCTCTACCTCATTAAGATCAAAATTTCGTTAATTTTGTTTATAAATAACTTCTAAATTTCATGCGATTTTTAAAAGTGTTATTTGGATTTATCGGAATTCAAATTTTTTAAAAGACCAGATTTACCTGTCCAGTAAATGGGGTAGTTAGTCAGTTGTAATTAGAAAATGAACAGATGGTAGTGATGAATACACTGAACAGTTGTTTGAGGTCAATACTTACATAGAATCAGAGTCTGTGTCAAGAGTGGTCGGTATTAGTAGCCAGTCAGTCTGAATCAAGAGTAGTATATAGTAATGATTGAAGGGAAATAATATAGCAGGGACACAGAGGATTTACGATATATAGTAATCCGAACTATAAAAAAGATAAATTCAAATAATAATAATAATACAGAGGTTTATTTTAGACCAAAAAGAGGTATTATATTTAGGAAATTAGTTCGGGCCAGGGCTATCCAACTGGCGGACCGCCAAATTACTTTTACGGCCCGTGAGTACATTTTACTATAAATTTGATATATTAAAACTTTATATCGCCCAGTGGGCATTAAAGTATAGAAAAATACATCAAAAAAAAGTAGAAACAATTAAACATAAACATAACGAAAAAAAATTAAATGTTTTTTTTCTTTCTTTCTTTTTCTCACAACACCTCACTCATCCAACAAGAAGCTTCTCAGTTTGAGGGCTTCCTTAACAAAAATATGAACTTTTCTGCATTTCTCCGCGTTTCCTAGGCTCCGCAGAAGGGCTCCAAGTTTGTCTTCTGCTTGCTCCTCATACTCGAGGAATTTCGCCCGAAACGCCTCGTAGTGTGGCCACTGGAATAGGAAGTGTTGAAGTGTCTCTGGGACCCTGAGGTTGCACACTTCACAAACCTGATTTGGGTTCCAAGAGTACACACATTTTACTATAAATAAATTTATGTAACCAAATTATTAAAATTATTTTACTAAGTGAAAATTTAAATTTAATTTAGGTATATTTAGTTTGCTTAACTTCACTCAACCTGACTGAATACAGCAGCAATCGGTTTAACATCTGATGATGGTTGGCCAACCTTCTTGGGCCTCGAAATGTTTGGTGAACAAAATATGGCGTGCGGGCTATGATAAGTTGGACAGCTGGTTAGGCTAAGAATTAATTTAAGTTAGTATAGTGTGTAAAAGTGAAATAAGTTGTAGTAGTTATAGTTGTAAGTCATTTTCTACTTAAAATAGTTGTAATTGTAAGTGAATTTAAATGGTAAAGCAAATTTGTATAATTATAGTGGAGGTGTTAATCACGTTTTTCACCTTTTTCTGGCTGTAACAGGATGCGGGAGAAGGATTCGCACTCACGACCATAAGGTCCACGTCAGGGACTTTAACCACTACCCAGACCAAAAAAAAGAGCCAACGGCACGTGGTGTTCCCAAGCGGTCACCCATCCAAGTACTGACCACGCCCGATGCTGCTTAACTTCGGTGATCGGACGAGAACCGGTGTTTTCAGCATGGTATGGCTGTTGGCGCTAATTTAAACAATAAGCATTAACCTTAAATGATAAAAATGCTGAGAAGTTGGCAGCATTGTCAACATTCAATATTGTTACTGAATTGAGATAAGCTACTTCTTGTGTGACTATTTGTGTTTAATTAAATTTAATTTAGAATTAAGTAATGTATAATTCACTAATTAGTGTAGTTAGTACAGAATAGTATCAAGACTGATGTTGAGAGTGTAAATGTACAGACTCTAAGTTTGTGAGTATGATTTGGCTTTAGGAACGAACTTTAGAAAAGCCAGTCAACAGTCATACTTATTTCGTCAGAATTGAAGTAGACTACTGCGATTCTTTCTTGGTATTAGATTTGTCCTTGGTCTCATCCAAGTATAGTTCATTACACTTTACTTACAACTAATGAATTTAAACATTTAAGAAAAAATTAAAAAATAAACAACAACAACAACAGAATAGTTGTAGAAGAGACTTCTACGTCTCTTGGGCTTGGCGTAGAGCGCCCACGTACGGCCCGGCGTTAAAATGTCAAATATTTCTAATAACAACAATGACTCGGTTCGATGAAATTTGGGTCGAGCCATGGGGGAAAATATTTTGACACATGCTGATAAAAAATCCTTCTTCAGGGAACCGTAAGAACACAAGATGCAGGACTATGTGCGGTTAAACCGCACGCACGATTTACGGAGTGGAGGTTTCCGGAGGAAACTTCAGAAATTTACAGGACGAGGGAGCAGCACTTTAAAAAGAAATATTTTCTAAAACTGGGAGTTTCTCCCTCGACATCCTTCCGGACGCAGTCAAGAAACCAAAAACTAGTTTTCATACAGCTTTCAATTTTTTATTTATTATTTTATGTTTTGGAAACCCCGTTAAAAATTTAATACCTTTTAATTGGTGCTCAGGCGGTTTTCTCTTCTCTTCCTCTTTCTACGTTAAAAATGATGTATATGGGTTTAGCTGGTAGAATGTGTTTGCTAGTATACCTCCAAAATCCCTGAATCAATTTACATGTAATTCTCATAGAGAACGAATACTGTTTAAGTTATGTTTATTAGTTTTTGTATAAATCAACATGAAACGATTGTACTGGGCCACACGACTTACCAAAAAATTTCACGAGTCCGACTTTGATGCATACAGTCCACCTTCAGGGCATCATCTGTATGTACATCTGTCAGTCTGTTTCTGTGAGCATTTTCTGTATATTGCCTCATTAAGATATGTTGAGGCAAACAATGTTAGCAGTTCCTGAGCACAGGCCAGAACATTTTCGTACTGGTTTCAGACTTAACAATGAGCAATCGACCTTTCACAAATTTCCACTGGGCTACTCAGTAGAGCTTGATGGGCTGCAGTTTGAGTACCAAGATCATAGACCACAGAATGTATGAATTATAAATGGAACGAAAAACCTTGAAGACATTAATGTGAAAAGATTAGCAGAAGACAGGAATGATGTAGTAAATCTGGTAGCTGAAAGGGGAAGACAAGTTCAAAGACAGATACAGTATAATAGAATAATGGAGTCCAGGTACAATCCTGAGTATAAAAATAGGATGGAATTAGGAATCCCTGTCTATTTGAAAGACCCAACACCGGAAAAAGTGTAAAAAGGGAAGCTCAGAGAAGGTGCAATGAGGTGAGATTCTAGCAGAAGAAGCCATGGTCTCATACAGAGGTTATGATTTGTATTAATAATTAATGTTGTGATTTTTTGTAAGCCAAAAGGCGATTAGTTTGTTCATTATATTAATTTATATATATATATTAATGAAAACAATCCAGTTCAGGTTCAGGCAGACAGACTAATATACAAAATTTTAGCTTAACTGGTATAAAAAGTATTATAAAAATAGATTCTTTGATTTTACAGTTACATACACACAAATAAATTTCATTTGTTTTTTATATAAATCATTGTACAATAATATAAATAAATAGGACGGTTCCCAAATATTTTTTCTTTCTTTTGTTGAATTACAGGAAATACTAATCCGCCTTTTCGTATAAACAACAAAAACCAAAAACTATGGAGTCTATCTTACATTATCACACAAAAAATAAGTTCGAATTGGATTTTATTATGATCATATTATTGACTTAAAGTATAAGGAAAAAATGATAATAATAATCGTCAAAAGCAACGGAAACAAGAAATCAGTGTTTAAAAAGAAAAGAAAACGGTTTCTAAGTAAAGAAAGTGGAAAGCATTAGACCGAACACATTCTCGTTCAAAATATGAGAAGATCGTGTGGCTTAGAGAAGCTGAAGTTTGTAAGGAGCGAACGCTACCATTCCGTCCACGTTATTGATTTGTTATACAAAGACTGAACAATAAACCAAGATTGAATAAGCCATGATAGATTGTAGTTTTGGTTCAAGTGGTGGGCGGTTTCTGTTTCAGCAGTCATGTGATGCTTTTTAAAATAAAGGCATTAACCAAATATTTGTTTTCGGAACAAGGTTTTAAACAAAAAAACTTTCATATTTAAGTGAAATTAAATTTACGAAATTTTTTATATTAATATAATACATCCAAACTTCGAGAATATGTCTCTAATACAAGTTGTGTGAGCACAACATTTGTTGTCTCCGATTCCAGTTAAATAAATAGGAGAGTCACAACGACAAACCACTTGGTAGAAATAATGAAAATTGCGTTACGTTTGAATTAAGATCTTTATAGTGCTGTGCAGGACTTATGAAATGAAATTTTGACTTAGGTGGACCGGAAAGTAATATTGTATATTGTACGGTAAAAGTGATGAATGGGGTGAATGTATGTAATTTTTGGCGATTATGAATAATCACCATTAAGCTTGGTAAATGTATCAGATTATTCAGTATTTATCACATTTACCGGTAAGTTTATAAAATATTCGATTCGAAGACTTTTATTGTATTCCCCGTGAAGAATTGAATATTTTATAAACTACTCCGTAAATGTGATTAATATTTAAACATCTGCCGTTTATATACAAACTTAAATGTCAACCCGAAAAAACTACTCGCGTAAAAAAAGTCTCTGATTCCAGTTAAATAAATTGGAGAATCACAAACTAGTAAAAATAATGGAAAAGTAGTTGTTACGTTTGAATTTTGATCTTCATGCTGCTGTGCAGGACTTATGAAATGAACTATTGATTTAGTGGATCGGAAAGTAAACTTGTAAACGTCACGGTAAAAGTGATGAATGTATGCGATGTAATGTAATGAATGGGGTGAGTGTATGGAATTTTCGGTGATTAAAAATCATCAAGTAAGCTTGGTACATGTGACGAATTATTTGGTTTTTGTCTTTTATCACATTTACCGGTTAGTTTACAAAATGTCCGATTCGTAATCTGAAGAGTTTTATTACACTTCCCACGAAATGTTACTCCTACCTAAATGTTTACAGTATCCATTTAATTTTTTAGTTTAGTGATATCTAAAACCAAAAATTTGTTTATTATCTAAAATTAATAATAGAAATATTGGTTAGAAATTTTACATCATTAGTTTTTTATATTTTATATAATAATATGTTTTTATAACATTTATTAACAATTAAGTACAACTGTCACTTAAGGATTGTTGAGAATATCGAGCGCGCTGGCATCATAGTAGGCGTTTGAGTGACTAAAACTCATTTCTTCAGGTGAAAACCAAAATTACATTCTTACCAACCCATTATACTGTATATTTTATATAATAATAAGTGTTTGTTAACACGTAAGTACAACTGTCACTTGAGAATTGTAAAAAAAAAGAACGCTTCACGATTTTGCGTATCACCAGAGCTAATCTTCTCTGTATCATTCCAATTTTAGTATATATACCGCCGAAGCGAGTATTATATTTTTGTATAATAATTATAATAAGTTATATCCACCAGGTTCAACTTGAGCAAAGGCTTCTCTCGGTTTTTCCAAAGTCTTTTGTTTTCCTGTACCTTTGAGGGCCAGTAAACGACGAGGTAGTCGTCTTCCCACCTCTTCCTTTGCTTGTTTCTATGTCCATTTTCTGTAATCATTATCAACTAATTATAGTTTCACTGTATGCATTTAATTGTAATGTGGCGACCAAATAAAAAGTGTCGCGACCTAAGCCGCTAAACGAAAACATTTCGAATAAAAATAAAAACAAAATGCTGTGCAGGTTGCGACAGGACAAAAGGAAAAGCTTAGAATGGTCTCGAATCACCGAGAACTCCTTCCCATATTAAGCTTATAGGAAGAGAAACTTCTATAAAGTTCGAGAGAGTTCGAGTACGGGTTTCTGATAACTCCGAGACTATTCTTAGCTTAGGTGAAGGTATATAAACAGGTCACTCGTCGCCGGGTATTCAGTTTGAGTTTGAGTATTGAATTGGCGCAGTTATTCAGTGTCGGAGTGAAATGCTTTTATGTAAACAATCAGTGTTTATCAATAAACGTATTTCTAGTGTAGATAGAGTTTTTAATCACCTCACAGTACTCATGACTTAGTATTAATGCTTTTTATAATGAAATCTTTCCAACCTATACACTTCTCTATAAATTGAAGGAATTAGAAACTGTTAGCACACCAAAATCTTTATTCGACTGGTGCTTTTGTACTGAATTTTGAATTGTTCATCATATTCGCACACCAAGTCAAAATTAATTTTAAAAAATTTGAAACATTTACAAAACACAAATAGCCAGGAGAGTTCTTTAAAGACGACAAATTTATTGACCATCTCTCCAGTAACGGCAGAAAACGAGTCTGTCAACCGTTCACAATTCTCACTTCGCTTCCTCTTAATTCCATCAAAGGTTTAAAAGAACTAAATTGTAGTATAGCCTGATTCGTTTTTAAAATGCTTAATTCCTCTTTATAAATCAATCCCGTGGAAAAAGAGCCCGTTTCCTTCTTTTAAATTAAATACACTTTCCGATTATACAGTTTTAAGTATAAATTAAATTATTGTTTGTAGATTCTCCAGGAATATAGGTGAAATGTAATTTTTGCCAAAAAACACGATTTTCATTCGTACAATTAAATAAATGAAAACGAATTTTCTCCCTTTCTTCCCTTCCCTCAGAGAATTCTTTCATTTCTTTATTTCAGCGATGCCAAGAATTTTATGAAGAGACAGTTTACACGTTTATCTCACTTCTTGTGACACGTCTAAGGGTGAATTTTTTAATTTTACAGTTTGATAAGATGATTTCTTTTTGGAACGACTTTCTACCTAACATTACTTTCTCCTTTTCCTCCTGTTTTATCTGCATCGCTTGCTCCTTTACTCATTTTCCCATTTCAATTCCTGCCTTTCACTTTTTAATTTCTGTTTTTAACTAACCGACAACCTTCAATTTTTTTTTAGTGTCGTGAACAATTTGACTGTTTCTATCTGCAGTATTTGACGTTATTAAAATCGATGTCCATGAAAAATCGTCATCTTTTGTTCGTAGCAGTCTTTCTTCATTTTTATCACTTCGGTTTTGTTTTTGAGACGTTCCTTTTCATTCCAAAAAGTCTTCTCTTTTTACAAGCCTGAGTTCATCATTGGATGATAATCGAATTTTCCTCTGGCTTTCAAGAACCTTTTTGAAAACTTTGTTCTTTACTGACTCCCTTTTAATTTTTAGAGAAAGTTATTTTTTAGACCCTGGCTAGTTGGCTACTCAAAAAACCTATAGATACTTGGTACTCAAACTGCGGCCCACAAGCTCTATTAAGTGGCCCAGTAGAAACCGATTGAGTGAAAATTTGAAAGGTCGATTGCTCATTGTTAAGCCTGAATTCTGGAACATAGTGCCTGACCAGTACGAAAATATTCGGGCCTGTGCTCAGAAACTGCTAACATTGTTTGCCTCAACCCATATTTATGGGGCAATATACAGAAAATACATACAGAAACAGACTGACAGATGTACATGCAGATGATACCCTGAGGGTGGACTGTACCCGTCGAAAGCCGTGTGGTCCAGTCGTAATGGTGACAATGGAATTTGGCCCGGGAAGTAAAAAGCTTGAGTAACGAGGCTATAGATTATATGATATATTTATCAAACCAACGCTTATACTTTAAAAAATTAAGTGTGACACGAGTCGCCCACGTGTCATGTGTGTCACACATATTACCGGTCTCACCGTCTGTCAACCAAATATGACACACATATCACATATGTCGACCAAATATCTTATATGTGCAAGACGTAGTCACATATAAGTGACACATGGTGACAAGTGCAAGAGAAACAAGTGACACACATACTAGCTTACACGCAAGACACGTGTCGGTAATACACGCGTCACCTTGGTTGACACATATCACAATTTTTACCTAAGTTTGACACCTGTTATGGACGTACCCACGTGTATTCATGTCTCATATGTCTAGAACTCTTCACTGACGTGTTTGTACGTTTAACATATTACAATTTGTCATACACGTGTACCTCCCATGTCAAGACGTGTTGCACACAGTGTGTCAACAATTGCACGGGTCAGATCATGCATTGTTTACCTGCAACAACTTAATATGACCTGTTCCCAATAACATTTGGGTCATTAGAGGGAAAATTTTTCAAAATAAGGGTACTACGCTCTTTGAGAGAAATTCTCAAACCTGTAATTCAGGGTCATATTATATATTAATGTATACAAAAATTATTATTATTATAAGTCTCGTAAAATTAAATTAAAGAGAATCGATATAAATCGAATTGTTTTCTTCCATATTTATCTTCATAATAAAACGGCCTCGCATGTCAGTTTCTCTCTTTGACTTTCATAATTTTATATTTTTCATCTAACAATTTCAATTTTTTTGCTTCGGCAAAACATATCATTTATTTCTGAAATGCAAAACTCATTACTTTGGAAAAAATATCATTTTTATTTTTATTTAAACGCAAAGCTCTGTAATAAAACTTGAATTTAAAATAAAAATAAAATTTTGAGAGAGTGCTTACTTTTCCCTGAAACTTTATACCTACTAAAAGAGCTTTAAGTTTTCATATTTAATTACAATGGCAGCGCAAAACCTCAAAACTGCGGCGCCATTCTCAAGAATCATACGACTTGTTGAAACATTTTTTAACGGTCAATAAAAATAATATTAGATCCTTTTCTTCTATATTCAAAATTTTCTATATAAACTTTCTTTCAATAAAATGGATTGTCAAAAGTGCTTCACGATAGTTTATTGGGAGCTTCTGTAGGAAAACTGTGAAAATTTTGGTTTTACTATGTGGAAATATTCAATGAATATCAAACTGAATAAAATTTATATTAAAATATATTAATTGCAGTCATCAGATTAGATGTTCAGATTCGCGATCAGGTCGGTAGAATATCATTATTTCATTGAAAGGTGAAGGGGTTGGCAACCTATGAGCCGTGGGTCACTGAGTGACTCATTTGGTAATTTCAAGTGACCCACTTTAGTTCCGAAAATAAAGTATAAGATATACAAACATTTTTCTTTTTCCCAAAAAATTTTTGTCGCAAAGTTATGAACGTACCAAATTTGAATTCAGTATAACATATAAAAATATCAGTTAAAGCTCCACCCCGCCTGACTGGATATGGAATCGGCCGATAGTATGCGGAATGCAGCGAAATTGTCCTGTCGATGTTATATTTCTGACCTAAACGTCTCTTTAATACTCGCATTTTGGTTGATTTTGACCAAAAAGGCTGCCGATCCCTGATCTAGCTCAAGGACAAGAGGTTTTTAAGAAAAGGTAAAATAGTACAAAAGGCCGTCCAATGAATCATTAAAAGAATGCCGTACCCGTGCCTGAAAGTATTATGTTGATCCATCTATAGAAGGGCTTAGGAATTTAGAGGAAAATGTTTAATTGACACAATAGACAGCCCGGATGGGTCACTCAAAAAGATAACGGTTGTCGGTACCCCTTTTGGGATACAAATATTCTCACGAATGAACAGTAAAACATCCGGAAACCAGGAATCAAAGGTGTTATGAGTATTTAGATTTTCGCGGCAATTATTAAGATTTTTTATAAATAATTTTTGGCTTTTAAGCCGCACATTTTAGAAAAGGTAGAGAATTTACCCTTAGAAGAACTTTATTGTCAATCATCATTGGTCTTCTTAACCTCTTTTTTTTCCCGCTTTCCACCCAACCTTCTTGTTGGTAAATTTCCAAATTTTCCTTACACCTGATAAACCTTACTCCGTAACCCCTTTCATTCAATCATTTCATCCGATTCACTGTACCTTTTCATTCTAACTTAAATTTCTTTCAAATACGAGGTTTCAGTCGAAACCAACCATCGAGCCACTGAGGATACCTTTAGCTTCTAGAACAAAATCAGTGGTGTTGTTCATTTGCAACCTAGCCTTCACCGACCGCCTCAGAAGAATCAATCCTTAAGCTAGAGGGCTTTCTCCATTCGGAAGTCCGTAAACCCGAAGCTCTATATATAGAAGTATTTAAAAGCCTTGCGAAAAGATTAGAACTGAGGGAAGATGTGAGAGAAATCAACGAACACAAAACAAAATCAAAAACTATGTACTCACAACAACAGAAGAATTGTTTTATACGAACATCAACTTCGAATAAACCCAGTACGGCTGTCTAACCCAATATTCTAAACCAGAAAAGGGTTTGAAAGAATAGAAGTCATACACGAAGACGTAGAAAAGCACATGAATCAAGGAAAATCAATGGGAAAGCCATACTGAAAACAGATATAAAATATATTGAAATGGATGGAATAAATGTAGCAAGAGAAGGGAAACTGAAACAAAAAGAAAGAGAAACGAATGAAAACGCAAAAGGGCCAAAGGGTATTTAAATAAAAACTTGGTTCTTTGAGAGCCAGAATGAATTTTTGAAAAATTATTTCTCAACAAGTCTTTTCATTTTAAATAATCAAAATTGTGTCGTCTGCTTTTGACTGTTGTACAGTTAGTGTCGGATCTTTCACCAAGGTCCGTGAGGCGATACTTGAGATGGGTACGAAGAGAAATAATAAATATACTTAAAATAATTTATTCATAATATTTGCTGGTTTATATCACGAGATATACTACAGTATATTATTCTTTCAGATACAATATATTGTTTGAGTATGAAAACACCTCTCAATTCTACCATAAACATATTTCCAAAGCTCCGAATCTTGTTATATCAAAAAATTGAATGACACAACAAATGCCTAATAAAATTCTTAATACGGTTCTGATTAAACGGTGGTTAGTAAAATTAACTTTTTTTTTATAGTTTTCCAGTGCTGGGAGTAAAGATAAACACACGAACCATAAAAAAACGTTTAAAAGGAAGCATTTAAACTTTAAAAATAATTGATGGCTTTAACGATGTGATGTACAATAGTTTAGTCGTGCAACGTTGATTAAACAAAATGCAACAGAACCACCAAAAGCAAACAGTTCCCGGGAAGGAAACAATTCTCACGAGTTCCTGTCGTATTATTTATTTAATATTTAAACGAAGCTACCGCCCAAATTCGATTCCCAAAAGGCTTTTTTGATTCTGATCAGACAACCTAACCAGGAATCAAACTTCCTTATCAGAGTGTATCGCGTGTTTTGCGGCATTGCGTTCCAGATATATTTATTTAAAAACAGGAGCTTTATCGGGAACCCGTAAGTCTTAGTGGTCTCGTGCAAACTCCTTATCTATCACGGCCGCAGCACTGAAATTTTAAATCGACTCCAGAAATGCTGCTGCCAACAGATTAAGATAAAAATTTTAATTCCATTCGAATACTTCTCACAACTAACTTATTAATACTTTTAGCCTTTTTCTTTAGTTTCGTGATACATTATTATTTATAGTCTTATTGAACTGACTGGTCATGAAATTGTGGGATTTTTGTTATGAACATGTTTTAAAAAGCTTCACTGTTGCGGCAGAACGCAACTTGTGGGTGCTGGTTTTCGATCCCAGCAGCGAGAGTAATGAGATGACCGAGAATAATGAAAAAGTACGCTTACCTGGGTTCGTCCCTTATATCTTCTTGGCAGCCGAAAGGAGGAAAGGATGGATAGAGAAAGGATCCCCTGAACTGCTTATCCTTATCAGGACTAGGAGATGACCGCTATGATGAAGCGATCGCGTGCTAATTCGCGTAACTCGACAGGTATGAATTTCTGTGGGAAAAGTCGACCACCTGCTATCTTTGAGTTTTTTACGTTAAACAACTTCGAGAACGACGAGAGACAGTGAAGAACTACTAGAAATCGCGAAAGACGGCGAGAGACTATCAATAACTGAGAGAGACTATGAATGACTGCTGGACAGCAGCGAACCTGCAAGCACACAGCTCGCACGGCGAACGTTTTACCGTATTTTCTCGACTCCGACAGCAAAATAGTCAAGAGCAGTCGACAGAACGTGAAGTATTATGAGATGAATATTGAGTAGAATAAGAGATTTATACTAAACAGTACCATCAGTTAATAAATACTATTTTAATACTATAGAAGTATGTTATTGTAATTGTTTGTAGACACTAAGTCTACCAAAAAGTAGGCTCTGCAAATTAATTGAGACGAACACGATTCGATATTATATATTGTGAGATACTATTATAATAGGCAAGATGGCTAAGATAGAATAAAGATAAAACTAACCAAAAAGAAATAAAATCCACACGAACAAAACACGTGGATTCAAGGAAACGCATAAATCACTATAACCGGACCAACGGACAAACGAACACCAACTACAATCTTTCAATTGATCACTTCTCTACAGTTGCCAACCTAAATCTGCGTGTACCATTGCCGTTTGCCAACTTAAACTCCTACGCGCACAAATGTAAACTAACTTTTTTCCAACAGATACCAAATCTATAATATTATATATTATTTAATTAGAAAAGCGGTCTCAACTTCCCGACAGACCGCAATAGTCAAAAGCTATATACTACCATTAACAACATGAGTTCATTAGAATATATGGGTCAAAATATTTACTGTGTATGCTTTTTAAAATATCCACACTCCACGTTCCAATTCAAGAATGAAAAGCTCAAAGACCTTCTGAAAGATCTTTGGCAATTAGCCAGCATTAGAGATTTTGCCTCAGACAGTCAATAAAATTATATTTTCGTTTCTTCGAACAACACTGAAAACGAGGAAGAGAAATAAGAGTGTTTGATTACTTTTTTTTTGTTTGTATCATATTATGAGCGTGAAGAGGACCGTTTCACCTTATTTATGAATCTTTAAGGTGTTTTTTTATTTTACAGTCAGCCGGGTAAATTTAACTAAAAGAGAAATTATTTTCTTAGAGATTAATTATTTTTTAAGCTCGACGGGTGAGGGTACAATTTCGTTCCGTTTTATTTTTCTTTTATTCTTTCTCTAAGCCTCAATTTTGACGTCAGGTCCAACAAAAAAGGGAGGAAAAAGAAAGGCGGAGGAGTGGTGTAGGAAGAGAAAAAAAGCTCGGAAATTTTTTGGTTTTTTTGTTAAAAAATATATAGCTGTTTAATTCAAATTAGGTCGTATTTCATTTTTAAAAGGCATTCTCGCCTTTGGGAACTTTTGTGTCGTCTGCAATTCACGGGTCTTGTAAATGTACACTAATTTTTTTTTTGTCTTGAGAGAATTACTGTAGCTCTCTCCTCGGAGACGGTTTATAGCCATCAGGAAAAATCTTGAGGTTTAGTTGTAATTGATAATAATGGCGTGTAATTATTTTTGATATGTTGTAAAATATATGAGGCACGAACTTTCTGGAAACATTCGAAGGATTATAAAGTTATATAACTATGGTGATAGTTGTTTACTCACACACACAAACCCGGATCATTTGCAAAAAATATTTTCTACGCTTCACGAAGGCTGTTTCGGTTCATGACCACGGACGGAACGGAGCGCTTACTGCTGAAATGACTGACTGTTACATTTATTTTGGTTCCTGTATTGTTTTCATGCACTACAGTCTTATCCTCTCCTCCAAACTCAATTCCCAGTTATATCCATTATACTGTTTTTGGGTTAAGACACTGGTCTGTTCCAGATCAACTACTTAATGTCTTATACTTGGAGACAGATGTTGGTTAAATATGAGGAATAGAAATTTCCACTTATAACATGTTTTTAAAAATTTTCTAAGACAAAAATTATTGTCATTCGAATTTCTTTTACCCATTCTAACCGACTAAGGACCACGCTGTTCCAACTACAACGGCTTCTTCGTCGCCGCTTTTCTTTTCGCCCAATTCTCCTAAAATCGTGTGGCCTGTTTGGCTGCAGTTTTCCTGTCTTTCGTATCAGTTAGCGTTGAAGGTTCCAAAAAAATTGCAACTGGTGGGGGTTGGGGTTATTTTTCTACGAATATTTCTGCTGTGACAAACCGAAGCTTCCGTTTATGTAGTACACTGTCTACAGTTTTATCGCATAATCCGGAAGACGGGAACATCAACCAGTAGATTAAATCAGAAAGTCAAGAGTCGAGTTAAGATCAGAGTGTACTTGTGACGAAGTGTTTCATAAAATAATTCAGGGCTACACTCCAAGATAATAGTTTGTTACTCACGTTCCACATTTGCTCTTAACAGATACTAACTAGACTAATCATATAACTAACATTTTTTAATTAACTGGGAAATTTAGCGAAAGAGGCATAATTTCTCTTCATTTTTCTGCTGGAAAGGAAAGAACAAAATCATTGAAACCAATAATCAATACCTTTTGAACACTCTTTACAAAGTTATTCCCTCGTTACTATCTTAAAAACGTTGAGAGAACTTTTTAACAAAAATTTTTATTTAAAGCCTTCATCCTGTCAAAGTAATAATTTTATATAATCAATAAAAAGACTTAAAGTTTAGTGATGTTAATTTGATTAAATTTATTATTGCCGCGGTGTAAATTCAAAGTATAAAACAAGTTGAATTCTAAACTTTAAAATGATTGACTCATTTAGAAAGAAGCTTTAAAAGTTTTGAAAAGAATTCTTACGCAATCAGAGAGGGTACTAAGAATGAGTAAACGTTTTTCTTCAGAACCTGCGAAGGTTTCAAGCCTTCCACGAAAATCTTATCAAAATGATTTGTTCAGCTGGAAAGACCTTTGGTATACCTAACAAATTAACTGTTATTATTTCCAGGAAAGAATTATTGTTACATTTCGTGAAATAAGAGAGCAATTAAATAAAAATAAAATGTCTTAACTGTTATTGTTACTAATCTCGCAATGTATGAAATGTTTATTTTGAAAGTGGCACAAGTTGTTGGGTTTTTCATTTTTAAATGAAACTCAATTTAATTCCTGATTGATTTGGTGCGAATTTCCGTTTGCACCCTAAAAGTAAATTGTCGTGCACATATAGAGCATGAAAATTTAGAAAGTCTACATGCAACGCGTTAATCTTTTCTCAACGACACATAAATCATGGAGATAATCTCTCTCGATTTGACTTTTGTTTAAGAATTTCTCAATGAATTAAAAACTCCAGTTCGAATTAGAAATGCTGCGTTGTTAAGGACTCTGTTGACGCACGAATGACTTTTAGAAAAAGGAAATTTTTTTTGATGATTAAAAAGTGAAAGAAACTAGAATTTATGACTAAGTTTTCTTCAAGAAGGAAAGCCCTTAAAAAATTTTTTTAAGTTGCTTTTAAAATGGCTGTACATAACTCATCAACCGAATGATTTGAATGAGAGTAAGTGTTAGGGATTCTAATGTTACATTCAAAATCCTGTGAAAGGAATTGAATGTATGAACAAATCGTACTAGATTTGGTTGATGTTCGAATAAAATTGGCAGCGAATACTGTACGTTGGCTTGTTCGATAGTTGGCATTTAGTTGCGATGTAATACATCCATACCTCGCTTTACGGCCTAGATACGGTCCACGAAACTTGGCCGTAAAGCGAAAAGCCGTATAACGAATCAAGTATTCTAATGCAAATTCATACAAATTCGAAGGGATTAGTTCCAAATTTGTTTAAAATGTAACAGGGTCTCTCATTCAAAATGCATTTTATCTTGTTTAAATCAAAAATACATACATAACAAGTATATAGATTTATACATAAAATAATAACAGACTACAAAAACCCATAATAATCCACAAACAAAATTGGAACAACTTCATGAGACATAAAATATGTGTATGTGTACATACATAATTTTTAAAAATGGCTTTGATCAGAAGGCAATGAAGAAATGGTGACCTACAGATCACTGTCCTCATCATTTTTCCCTGGCAAAGATGGCTCTGGTTTAAAAAAACTTTTCCAGCGTTGTTGGTCTTGCCTTCTTGTCTATTTCATTCTTCAGTTGTTTCTAACAGCTAATGGCTGAGTTACTTTCTCGAGAAACTTTAGCGCTACGTTCGTCATCAGGATCGGTTTCAAGGAGGATGTTTATTCCTTGTTCGAAACAGCGAAAACCTTTCGACAAATTTTTTGATGTGAGCTGTTAGGATACAACAGGCTCTGTCTATTCATCAAATCCCAGTTCTGCTTGCAACTGAATGAGTTCCTCATATGAAAGAGGTTTCCTATCAGCTTTAAGTAGATGAAACACATGACGTTCGTTTAAACCTTCAAATGTTTTGGATCCAAAATTTTTTGCCTAATTTCGGAAAGGAAACTAACTTCTGTACCAGTACTTTGACACATTTTGGCCGTTATATCGAAACATTTTAGGCCGTATATCGAAAACGTACCACAATTGAAGAAGGCCGTTATAGCGAAATGCCGTATAGAGAGGTATGAGTGTATAAGTTTTTGTTTTAAGTAAATTTTTCATTTAATTCAAAATTTCAAAAATTTCAAATTTCAAAATTTCAAAATTCATCGTCCAGCCATCTTTTTAACAGATGGTCTCTACTTCCAAAATCATATTCTAGTTCGACTTTAGAAAAAAAAAAATCAGATACAACCGCTCTTCTCAACTTACTTTTCTATTAACTTTTGAACCAAAGCAAACTACATTATTTCCTGCTTCACTACAACCTTAAAAAGAAATCCCCTCTGTTACTAGACTTTAATTAATCAATTTTAATTAACTAAAGATCTAGCTTTTAACAATCATAATTAAGAAGATTCGATAGACTAACCTCCCAATGGAACTCCCCATTTTCTAATTATACGACGTTCGCTAATCAGCTTATTTGCCCCTGACTAAAACAATATCAAGTCATTGTCCGGACTCAACTCCACTAACTTTTTCAAACATGGTTGGAAAAAAGAACGAATTTCACTCAACAAGATGTCTCAAAAATTAATTTTGAATAATGAAAAAGTTTCAAAGAGGAATAAAGAAAGTGTCAGCAAAAGTTTCTGCTCCAAATCAGGCCACTGATTTCTTTTCTTTTTCCTTTTCAAAAAAATTTAATCCTTTATACTTTTTAATTTGCACTTTTTTCACCACAAAACTTTTTAAAAGAGAATTCTTAGCGGACAGTTATTATAAAACCATTCTTTCTACAACACTCGTTACTATAATGCTTTTGGAGAGAGAAACCATAATGAAACGGAAGATCAAATCCCAACAAAAATACTGTGTTATAAATGTCAAAAGTTATTATAGACGAAAAAGATTATTTGGCTTCGGTCGTAAAGCAAGTTTTTGGTTGTGACAAAGTTGTGGAAAAGGAAAGAAAAGAAATATATGCTTACCTTAGCAATCATTTCTTGCTTTGACATTTTCGCTGAAATGACTTGATAAATATCAAAGGAATCAAATTCGACTTCTATTATAAGTTTTCATTGTAAATTTTTTTTTTCTCTTCAAATTGTGCCCTTTATGCCCCCTGCGGCCTTTGTGAATATGACAAAACACGACACTCAAAACTCTGTACGTTTGTAAAGACTCTTAGTTAAAGACGATTTTAATATTTTATGATAAATTTTCCCTTTGTAACAAAACGGGAATAAGTGACTACAACAAAGTAGGGAATAGCTGTTTGATGGCCCAATTATAGTAAGATTAAGGTCCCCTTTTGTAAAACGCATGGAACAAAATTTAACGTTTTCTGAGAACACGCATTCAAATGTAATAATATAATATATTATACCATTACTCCCAAATTGGAATGTTTTTTTCGATTTCTACCAAATAATGTCTCACAAAATTTTTTTTCGCCATTTTATTATCGTATACACCGACTAGCGTTCGCCAAAACTTTTTGTATTGTATATTTATTCCTTTTTACTAATATTTAGTAACTAGTAGTAGAGAGTGGACGTTCAAATAAACTATAACGAATTACTCAGACACAACACAATGTACCCTTCCAAATTTATGCAAACGACTACCTGCTATCATCAACACAACCACTCTTTTATACCCTGTGAGTCATCCCTTGACGTCACCACGCTCACCAAATTTTGATGCCCGCCGACTGACACCAATTCGGGTCTCTTAGTCCTAAGAGTTTAGTCCATCTTGTTATTGTTATCTTTAGTTTTTCTTTTTTCATTTGGCGACTTTTTTTTCCTTCGACGATTCTCAAATTGCAGTGATGTCTTGCAAGATTATTAACCCCAGAGATTCAAGGTGGAGTACAACAAACAACAGAATAACAGTTGATCTATAGTTTATCCGAAAACCAGACTCGCATGAGCTTCAGAATTTTTATATCCCACCAATTCGTAAAATATTTGATACAACTGTAAGAAAGTGATAGGTACGGTGTTATACTTTTATACTCGAATCAAACAGAAACAAGTAAAACAATTAAACATGGCAGTATGGAGTAGACGTGTGTTCAGACTTGCCACCATGAAATTGCTTAATTCAGTTCATTGTAAAGTGATTCTTCGGCTCAAGGCCAAGAGGCTCAAAAGAAAAGGACACAAAAGGCAGCCCGAATGAATCACTTCAGATACCTGTAAATAGTTGCAAATTGTAAAATGACCCATCCGGACAAAGGCTCAGGTATGCTAAGGAAATGTTTCATTGTTTTAATGGCCGCTCGGATGGGTCATTCAATGAATAACGGTTTTGTCAACCCTTTTTGGGGTATAAATACTGCCAGGATGTGTTTAAAAATATTCCAAATTCAGGAATCAGTGGTTTTGTTTATTAACCTTACCACACTTCATCACCACAGGGGTGATTCTAAGGCATGAGAGGAATTGTCCATTGACAAGCTTCCTCATTCATCATCAGCAACCGCCACAGGAAGAATCAACTCTGAATCGTCAGGGTTTTCTTCGTTCGAAAGTTCGAACAACGTGTATGTAGTAAACGTTTCTTCATTTTAAACTCCTATCTTCAAACATTCTAAACGTCCATCGCAGCAGTTAAGTTTACTACAAGGGTCTTTACTTAGAGAACAGACCAATCTATCAGTCCGAGAGTTGCAACTTCTCGGAATCGGTAGCTGAAACCTTCAACCACACACAACAGCAAGAGGAAAGAAAGTAAGATTTGCTAGGTAGTTGGACAATAAAAGCTTTGTCAAAAAAATAGACAAGTCCTCAGCAAATAAAGATAGAATTGCCAGTAACTAGAAATAGAATCACGGGAAAAAAAGAACCAAAAACAAGTTCTTCCTTCGTAAATAAATGTAAAAAGAATTTAGTGAAGATTTCAGTGACATTTCGACAATCGTGACACAAAACAAAAGAAAACCAAATGTGAAATAAATGGAGGCTAAGAATTTTTTCTCTAAATCTCTAATCAAACTGCCAAAATCTTTGTTCCGTTCAAACCTCAAATTCCAGTCGGCGAATTTAAGGGAAGGAAAAAAAGTATTAAAATCCGCTGTTATTCATTCACTAAACAATCCCATTGTTTTCCTTTTCGAGAGGAAAAATCTCTTGCACAAGACTTTCCGTATAAACCAGGGTAATCTGCCACTGACAACTTTCTATTCTACACAACATTTTCTCTTATAAATGCCGGGCGGAAAAAACTCTCCAAGAAATTTTCAATAAACAAGGTTTTCTTAAATCAAAAGAGCTCGAATATAAACTTCTGTGGGAAAAAATAAGGGAAAACAAACTTTTCCCTTCTAGCCTGGTCTGGGATAATTCGTTTTCACTTTCTAATGGAGCAACTCACAAAGAAAAACTCAAATGTGTCGAAAACACGTCGGTTTAGTAATAGAGAGGATAGAAGAGCCCTTGGAAAATAAGTTGAGCTGGGAATTTTTTTTCTCTCCTCTTTCAAAATGGATGTACCAAAGCACTTTGAAAAATGTTGGCGGTGCTTTTTCAAACTTTAATACAACGGAAGAAGAAAAATTTTTCTTTCTTCTCCTAGTCCATTGTTTATTTTATATCCCAACGAAACGCGATTTCCAAGGTGGCTTTAAAGAATGATTTTGTTAAAATCAAAACACCACATTTTTCTGAAGGAATTCAAGGTCTAATAAAAGCCCACAGTCTGGAATCGTTTTGTTTACCCTCCACAATCTTCTATCGTTTCTTTTATTTATTTATTTTTTCATTAAACGTCTCTAACGTTTACACAAGACAAAAAGAAAAAAATGACAAAAAGGTTTTCTTTTTCCCTTTTGCTGGCTGAAAATCTTGTGAAGTTCATGAGAGCAGGCAAAAAACATTTTCTTAAGAGGAAGTCTTACAAATTGGATCTTTTTCCCCTGTTTGTGGATAGATCGATTTATAAAAAAAAACGCGGTGTTATGAGAAATCGCATTATATAGGGTGTTCCAAAATTAAGATTTGAATTTGCCGTCTTTTTTGTAGTAAAATTGTTGTAAACCCTGACATCTGAGAGTTTAAGGTAGGTGAAAATGGACGCAAGGTATGGTTTAAGTAGGAAACAAAGTTTTTAGTCTTTGGATTAGGTGATTTTCTCAGTGAATCACAAAGTATATACAGTAATTGAAATTGTATAAGCACTCTTCTGTAAAAATTTGCCGCCGCCAAATTTCTAATAAATAAAAAGAAACGATAGAAGATTGTGGAGGGTAAACAAAACGTTTCCAGACTGTGGCCTAAATTTGCCGCCGCCAAATTTCTACAGAAGTTGTCAAAATTGTATAACGCTCTATTTTTACTACCATAGATCCTCAGCTAGAACAACCAAGTTCGAATTTTTAGAACAAACGCTAAGTCTGTCCTCTCGATGGATGCGAGACATCAGAAAAGTCCCCCAGACATCACGATAAGCCTACAGACTTCTTAAATCGGTGCCTTAGACGAATAATGAAAATATTTTGACCAAAATAATATCCTACGAAGACCTTTGAAAGACAACAGAAAGAACAGATATTCACATCCGGAAGCGAAAGTAGATCGGTCACACGCTGAGGGAGGAACAAACGGCGTTAGAAAAACAAGCGCTTACATGAAACCCCCAAGGAAAAAGGAAGAAAGGTAGACTTAAGGCATCGTGGAGAAGGTCTGTGGAACAGGAAGTCGTGGGGAAAGCTGAAAGCTCTCGTTCAAAATAGGATACGCTGGCGAAGCTTCGTAGAGGCTCTGGCAGAACAAAGTAAAAGTAGCTGTCAAATTGTTCTTTTTGTCAGGGTTGCCAACAATTTACTGCAAAATGGCGCCAAGTTCAAATCTTGTGTTAATTTGGAACACCCCATATAAGACTCAGATAAGTAGGTTGGATTCTAAAACTCACATCAATAATAAGGAGAACCTGCAGTTAATTGCAGAAATTTTAGAAGTTGAGGAGCAGCCGAAACGCGAGCTTAAATGTTTTCATATTCAAGCAAAAAATTTTCTCTCACCAAATTTTCTTTTTTTTTGTATTTCGCAAAATTAATTTTCTAATAAAAACAACTGCTAATGAACCCAACCCTTAATACATTCGTATCACAACAGCTCAAAAAAGCTGTTTACCCCCCACTCCACCCCCAGAACATTACACTTTGATTATCCAAAAGAACGAAACACTCAAATCAGAAAACTTGTAATTTAACACTGATGACTTGTGGCTAATGAGCGCACAATTTAAACATAGCCACACTGCCTGAACTAAAACTGTATAGCATCTCAATATTTGTTAGGACTCATTCAAATTTTGGAAAAGAGCGTCACCCAGATTCATTGTCTTAATACATCATGTTACGTAAGTTATAAAAGAAGATACCTAAATAAATGTATATTTCACTTTATAAGTTAAATTAAAATAAAAGTCAATTTTTTTAAGGTTCCTTTTCAGTCTCAAAGTTTTAATCAAAACTTTTTCTTTTCACTTGCATCTCACAGACGCGTAAAATAAAACTGAGAGAAGAAAAAAATATTAAACAAAAAAGAAACCAAATTTATTTTTAGATGACGCGAAGTAGAGGATGAGTTTAAAACGAAATTAGATGAAAACGACTAACTTTTAGTTGTAAAAGAGTTAGAGAAAAATTTATTTTTATTTTTTCTCACTCTAAATATTTACATTTCATTTTGAAAGAAGGTTCAATAAGTTGAAAATACCGCTTAAAAGTTACGTCAACTTTTTTTTACATACAGAAAAAAATAAGAGCCCCTTACACCTGTATTTAAATAAAAATTTTTACTGAAGGGGCTAACTACTGTGCACTACGCTACTGTTAAACTCAGTAAACTCAATTGAACAGTGATCGATTCTTCAAATTCAATACGATATATTCTTACAAACTCATGCCAATCACTACCCTATATCATTAACCTAATAACTCTGTCGTGGTCTGTGGGTCATGGATACTCACCACAGCTCGGTATACCGTCTTACACCCATTTGCGTCCCTTTGTCGCTAACACTACTAGGTAATCGGGTAATAGAGAGAGTAAAGGATTACTGGGCACTATTAGAGTGGATATAGAAGGAGAAGAGCCTGAATAAGATGCAAGTCTGGCAACACTAACATGAATCATATTAATTTTAGGCTTAGGGTTTGTGGCAGGGAAAGAAAAGCCTAAAAGAGGAGAAATTATGCCCGATATCCTTGAAGGTGGACGGAGTACAGCACATAGTCCACTCTGGGAGTGAGAGGGACTCTCTGGGGTTAGGTGGGATTAAGCATGGCGTTTGAATGGGGTGACATACGCCTTCTGGAAAAACTAATCAGGGTGGTGAATGAAAAAAAGATGAAAATGACACAAGCCATGGTTCTAAATGATCAAATGGCATTTGTATAGTGGAAAATTTTCTTAAACTATAAAAGGGTATATACAATACAATATAATATTTGTTTTAGTTCTAGGTAGTATTTATAGAGTCAATGATAAAAGGAAAGACCCAAATAAGCGTCAAGCAAACGTGTTCAAACTTGTTGTAACATTATCGGACAGTACATTCCGGTAGACCTAACATAAATATAAATAAACAGAACTGAGACGTCGCTAACTCATTAGAGCTTTTACTTAGTAAAGGTGTCATTTAATGTTAAGGTACCATCAGATCTTAAAAAGACCAATCTGACCAAACACCAACAACTCCATTCTTGAAAGCATGAGCCTTATGACTGGTCATAGAAAAACAAATTAAGAGAGGTGCGATATGAATAAGTTATTCAAAAATTATAGTATAGCCTTTTTATATTAAAAACTAAAAATGGCATTTCCCCCAAGTTCAAAAGTATAACAAGAGAGGGAAATCATTATAAAAAATAGAAACAATGAATCTCTAAGATTTAAAAGAGCCCTAAGAGATAATACAGTGAACATTTGGAAGAGAATATAGACAAAAGAGTGAAGAAGAAAGAACAGGGAGAAATATGCCATTTACTTACAAGAGATAATGTCACCACATAGAACGAGTACGATTTGCCGCATTATAAGGCTTTAGAATGAGATTTCCATTTAATTAACGGACGAAATATTACATGGCGTGATAGCGACACTTCGGCAGTATCTCACAATAAAAAGCTCTACTTTTTGAAATTATTTTACTCAAAATGAAAGAAAAAAAAATGAAATCAAAGCCAAATGCCTTTTGACAAGTTTTCATTAAGTTGAAACAGATTATATGACAACTGAATTATAGTTTTTCTTGACATTTCCTTGACATTCCCGTTGGCATCGAGAAAGTATAATCATAACTTTTACAATGGTTTGGGGAAACTTTTCGAATACTTCGAATACTTTACTTAGGTTTGAACAAAACGGCTTCTTTGGGTCGAGTCACACCCAAGTATATGTTTATAACGCTTTGAGGGCTTTTCAAGTGCGACCCAGTTGTTTCATAAAAAATGCACACTTAAAAGCTAAAAATTTTCTTTAATAAGTACTCGTATCTATGTCTAAGGTGTTCTGAACATTGACTGAGAAAATTTTATTTCTTTCAAGACACAGTACGTGTTTAAGACTTAATTTCTTACAAGCCTACACTAGTTAACTGTATAACATAACACTGACGAGTTTATTCCTTTGACACTTACAAATAATTTGTACAAATCATATAAAGCTTTCTGGTACAGAAACTCAACCGATATTAATTAAAGTTTCAGTTAAGAGAAGTAAACATCAACGTTTATTACCAAAAAAATGACGAACTGTACTGTATGAATTAAACACAAAAAACACCCCCGTCGCTTTTGTTTCAAACGTAATTTGGTACACGTGGTTGTCGTATTTAAACATTTATCACGTAAAAAATAATTGACGCAAGTAAACTCATGCATGAACAGCACATGGTCAGCAAAAGATTCCTCGAGGGGATTCATTTGAGGAACATTCAAACTCTTTTATGTGGTTTCTCTTAGAGTGTTCAACATCCGTTGATTCCTGCTTAAAGCTCTATATACATAGACTTCTAAAAGATTATTCTTTGCTGTATAGAGCTTTAAACGACTATTCAGTCAAACCAGTGATTTCCAAAGTGGTCTATATCGACCCACAGAGGTGTATGACAACCTGCAAGGGGTCTATGTCAGCGAAAAAACATTTGGGGTTCGTGAAATGAAAATGGGAGTCCACGATAGTGGATCTCAACATACACTGACAGTACCTATTTACTCACATTATACTGTCTTATAATATAAAGACATATACATTATTTATAGAAGCTAAAAATTTACTTTACTACAGCGAGAAATTTATAAAAATCAATATCAGGTATGAAGGGGGTCTACCCAAAACCAAAAAACATGGCGAGGGGTCTACGACACAAAAAACTTTGGGAACCTCTGACTTAAACCATTTAACGCAACTATTCAGATTCATGAGTACCACACCAAATTTGATTTAGAGTGAAGAGTCAGGAATTTATTAGAACGTCATGGGTATATAATCATAGAACCAAACTTGGTTCAATGGCCATATCGATTCACAAGAACGTTTTCTGCTCAACACAACAACTCTATTAGTGCTCAAAAATTAATATTTCAAATTAATTAGCTTTCGAAACCTCGTAGTTTGACAAAAACCTCAACATCAAAATTTGAGCGTAAAATCGAAGAAATTTCCCCATAAATTCGATTAAAGTCTAAAAATTCACGGGGGGGAAATGTGCGTCGTACACAAAAGAATGCTGGAAATCAAATTTCCCGTCTTTTATTTTACCCGAGTTAATTAAACATAATTCGAAACCGAACGAAATTCGATAAAATCAAATAGAATTACCTGTAACAGGAAAATGAAATTGAAATGTCTAAGAATATTAGAAAGAAATGCACATTCACGGGACAACCCAGGTGAAAATAAACATGTGGAAACAAGTAAATTAAATTATTTATTTCCGGAGAAATTTTATTATTTCTCAACTAGCAGTATTTCCTCTAGGCTTTTACTTAAATGGAAAATCCTGAAACTTTATTTTTCATTTTATATTGCCGTCTCGAGAACAGCCTAGCCTAAGGCTTCTCTGTTTTCTTAAAAAGATTTTATAAATTAAAGTAAATTGTAATTGGATAAACTTTGATGGACTAATTATTATTTCGTAAATTGCGGGGTTTCTGTTTCTGTTTCTTTTGAATTAGCAAAAAACAATGAGATAAATTTATTAAAAAGAAAATGGCGGAATTAAAATCTTTTTTAATCGTAAAATTTATTTTTCATTTCGATTCTTCTTCAATTTTTAATTCTAATCCAGTAAAGTCGGTTTTATACTATCCTCCAGATGGAAGGTAACTGGAGTCAGGTATATGGTTGAGAAAAATTTCTCTGTGTATGAGGTCTACCGAAAAGTTCTGTCCGATAATGTTATATCAAGTTTGAACGTGTTTGTGTATATTTACTTGTATTAGATCAGGCAGGATGTAGAAATTAAAGACGGATAATAAATTAATAGAAAAACAATAACTATATTAACGAGCAAGACCACGTGTACACAGAACGACAACGCATAAATTTTGAACTACAGGCATGAAGCTACTGACCTAATTTCGATTGGTCATTCGCTTAGGTCAGTTCTCCTGTACCAACCTAATTTTAATAGCGGACCATTGGCGATTGTCAACTTATTTCTTATTCAACAGTTCCTTATTCATTTTAACAACTTGACGCTTTTCTCGTTTTATCACTGAATGTATATATACTGACCTAGAAAATGAGCTGAAACGGATACGGTTCCCATTAGTATTAGCTGAGCTGATTAGTATGTCGGCTGATTGACCTATTTGAAGTTCACTTAAGCCACTGTATTTTGCACCAGTTCCAATGAGTAAGAAGGAGTGAATAATTTGTACAAGGTGTTGGATGAAGGTACAGTTTCTTATAAACTTGTAGATGATTCTAGAAATTGGTGGTTTGGACCTTTTGATGAGCCTGCTCTGGGCGACCATCTTTAGTCAACGATTATGCTATCAAGATCATGTTAGTGCAAAATCCTTTTTTGGTTGCATTAAGTCATAAATAATGATATCAATTATATTATTCAATAAAGATGATTTAAGGTATATTACATTTATACTTTTGTACTATAAAACAACGACAGAACTTTCTTCTATTTTCCTGCTTCTCTGCCTTCCTTCTGTTTGTCAATTTCAATGAACCTTCAAACCCATCGCAAATGCCCAGGGTAACCCATAATCACCCAGACTACACCCAACATGGTTCAATATACAATTTTGAATAGATTAAATTTATAGACGCTCATTTTGATTCTTCCAAGTTTAAATCAAACCTCCAGAGAGGCACTAAATCTATGAGTTATTGTCTTTTGTTTGAATGTTAAAATAATTTTCAATTAAAACTCAATCACTGATATGAATATAGATAATTTTTATATTAAAAGAAGAACCCAACATCTGATTTAATTTAATCACGAACCATCATCATTAATCCAATGGCATAGCCTTCAAATTCAAGACCGTTAAACGAAAACATTTTATTTAGTATTAATCATGTGTGAGAAGCTCTCCTGTCAAAATATATTTAAACACAGCCGAATAAAAAGTCTCTCTTCCAAAATTCCTTTATTAAAAGGATCCACTCGGGGGGTTCTTCATTACACCAACACCCTTTTCTTCTTATAATTTTCTATTAATATTAAGTTTTTCCAACAGAGAACACTGAATTCATTTAGAATATAAAAAACGTCCTTTATATCTACCACCTGTCAAATCTATCCGAAAAAAAGGAAAAGTTCTCAGTAAATATCATAAGGGAAATGACGTCAATAATATTTACTGAATAAGAGATGAACTCATTTCTTATTCACTGTTACTTCTTTTTCATATCGTCTTGTACTGCATCCATCACTGTTCTGACGATGTTTGAAGCGAGCAACGTCTCAAAAAAGGAGGAGAAAAAAAAAGGAAAGAGAAAAAGAGAGCAGAAGGTAGAGCGAAGTGGAAATCTCCGCTAAACGAAAAGTTTTTTTTTTGTTGTTTATCCGGTCGACGTTAGTGCTGTTGTTGGTGTTGCTGTTGATATATAAAAACTTCCCCATTAATTTTCTCCACAACATATGCCACACTTAACGACTGCAATCTAAAGATGACTGGCCGGCAGTTTACATTTTTTAAATTAAAATGCATGGATAGTGTGTGTGTCTGAGTTATTCTCTTTTTAACGTTTTAGACCGGCGTTACGTTTGGGGAATTCAGAAACTCTCCGAGTTTTTAACTAAGTTAGAACAAAAAATGAAAACGTCATTACAAAATGAATTATAAAAGTATGAAATTTGAAACTTCTTCCATTTCCGTAACTTTTTTTTAACCATGTTTCTAACAAATTAAGAGAATTTTTCATGAACATATGGAAGGAACATAACTCCAATTTTTAATATGGTGCCTGATAATTGACAGTATTGCACTACCGACTCAAAAATCTGACACCCAAATGGAGGAATTCATTCTACATACCCACCCGCTAACTCCTGAAACCAGAATGTTTAAGGAAATCTGTTCGTCTGGTTTGTAGATATTTTTTTTTCCCTATGGAGCCTATTTCGAGTCTCTGGAAGACCTGCCTGTTACAGCATAACTTTCCAGATTCTCGGCTGTGTTAGTTTTTTAGCAGTGTTAATGTGTTAATTTATTCTACAGATGAAATGGTTAGTCTTTGTTAATTAATTATTTCTTTTCCTGAACTGGCCTTGTCTGGCCTTTCATCGTCTTCTTTTATGGTTAGGACTTCCCGACAGAAGTTAGCGAAGACTTGCCACTTCTCCGGGGAGTCTAAAATGTTAGTTATGATATTTGTTAAATTGAGGTCGGAAATATGAGATGTTAATATGCTTCTTTGGTTATCCCACTTGGGGCATGCTGTTAGTGTATGATCCGAAGAGTCACTGTCGGTACTGCAATAATCACAGGCCGGAGTGTCCCTTCTTCTGATTTTGAAAAGGAAGGCATTAAAGCAGCCATGGCCCGTGAGCATCTGAGTCATGTGGAAGGTTTGTAGATATTAGGTTAACCGGAAAGTAATGTCGGTTCTGTGCGTTACACCTAACCTACGGGTTTGGAATCGTGGCAATTGAGACAGCATCGAAGGGTTCCTGAACTGCTAAAGTTAAACCACGTGACTACACCTTAACTAAGCAGATCTGCCTGAATTGGGTGTGCCCTGAATGTTTAGTAGTGCCATCACTAAGACACGCACACTTCCTAACCTATGGGTTACGGTTAAAGTGATAAATCAGACGAATATATATATATAGTCCGGCGATTATCCACAATCATCAAGGTTGGTAAATGTGAAAAATTACTTAGTACCACTGGGTTGTTTATGAAATCTTCAACTAGTAATGAAGACTTTTATCAAAGCTTGCTTAAGTGCTTGACTTCTGTCACTTTTTCTCAAACATTCTTCTTATTGGAGGTTCGTTCACGATTATCAGCGACCACAGTTGCTCGTATTGCTTGCCTTTTGTTAGAAAACTGATAGGAACCATAAACCTCATTACGAGTTGGAGATTTTATGAACTAAACGGTAAATGTGATAAATAAATACTCACAAATTTACCGGTGATTTTAAATAATCGCCGGGGATTTCAATTTATCACTTTCACCAAGACATATATATGATGTTACACTTTCCGGTTCACATAATCATTGATTCAAAATCTATTGTGGTTATCTGAGAGATTAGAAAAAGGACTATCACTCAATACAAACTCATTTTATAAAACCGGCTATACTACAAAAATATACAAACACGGATTTTAACTCAAGATGACTGTTAAAGTCGATATTAGCCTTAACCTTAGTTTGTTACAAAACTGTTTAATAAAAATTTCTGCTTCGATTATCATAATATGACAGCTTACAAAAAGGAAATTAAAAGACATTATCTCTTTGGAGTTTAAGCTTTTCGGATTTCCTTCTTTCTGACCCTTTTGATGCTAACTGTTCGTGATGCAAATCGGCCAAAAATTCCGTCCGGCAATACGTATGCAGAATACACGGGACGTGAAATGTCCCAAGTGATTCATTCCGGTTTTAATGAAAATATCACAAAACGAAAAAGTGTTTTGCATTTTTAAAAAACATTTTTCCTGGGAAGTATTTAAAATTGAAAGCCGTTTTTTGAATTTCGATGGCTTTACTTTAATGATGTCTGTTTAGATTTCTATATAGGGTGGGTCAACGTAAACTAATGAACTTACTTAGGTTACCTCTTTAATTTGTACTTTTGTAGGACTGTAATATTCATTATTATTATTAGTCGACAATTTAATTAAGTTTTATGATGATTATGTGCCCCCTAGTGAGAGAACAGGTTTATATTATTATATTTCGTAACTCGTTATTATTATTGAACCTTAAATTTAAGTCAAAAATTTATTGAATGCCACCGTAACACAAACAGAAAATTTTTAAAACAACTTCACATGAGAATCAAGAGCCTTTTCAGTAACCTTTAGTGGCGGAACTATTTTTAAACCCAATAAACACTCACGGAACACTTACTGTTATAAGGAGTATACATTTACGCAGCCGTCTTCATTTCGGTATTATAAAGGTGGCTTTGAGTAAGATTCCAAAAGAAATCGATTCCGATTTTTACTGGAGAACAACCAAAAATATTTTAGTCTCGAAAGTGGAGAGTGGCTCTAACACATGGTTTCAGAGGGACAGAATCACAGCACACACCTTGGGGACGGAAATAAAGATTCTTTTAGGCCTTTCCCACCACCGATAAGCTTAATTTAAATTTAGCATTTTTGTTAACCTGCTGAAAGAAAAAAGTTATAAGAGGAAACTATATACAGTTTAAAAGCTGACTAGAATTTTAAAAAGAAATTACGAACTTGAATCCAAAAAATTTGGCCCAGTCATGAGCATGTTTTGCTTTAATTGAGGCTTTTCAGACGATGAAGTCATTAAGCGACGTTCTTTTGATACACCTTAAAATATTTGACATAATAATGGAATTTGGTCTATCATGTCTATAGTCGGTCTCGCTGAGCCCATCGAAAATGACCTACCGCCTTTGTGATAACCCCAGCGGTCATTCCAGGAGGAGAAAGTAGAGGACACTTTTACCTTCAGGCTCAGACGACGAACCAACCGAAGGTAATATGCAGACGATGAACAAGACAGTGCTCCTTAGTGTATTATATGTTTATTTGTAGTAATGTAGTTGACAAAGCTGTATTGTAATTAGTGCAAATATTATACTGTGTTTGGTGGGAGGAGTAGTGTGGAAGTTCTTAAGTTGGACACAAATGGTCGTGAGTTCGAATCCTCCTCCCGCATCCTGTTATACCCAAAGGGTGAAAAACGGGATTAAAACCACCACCAAATTTTACTGTGTGTGTAGCATGTAGTGTATATGGCTGTAATATTAGTAGTATTGCGGGAGGAGTAGTGTAGTGGCTAAAGGTCTTGACTTGGATGTTATAGTCGTAAGTTCGAATCCTCCTCCCGCATCCTGTTATACCCAAAAATGGGTGGCCACTATATTAGTCGTAATAGTATTGTAATTCGTACTTATGCCTAAAGGAAAAAGAATAAATAAATATATGTGTATGTATGTATATAGTGACTGCATTATATTAAACAAAAACTTTCAACGATAACATTAAGAGAGTTAACAACCAGATTTTAGTTATCAGTTAAAATTTAACAAGAAAAACCTCTCAAACAAAAAAATCAGTTCTTTTTATAAACATCACAGAAAACTGAGGCTTAAAATTTAAATTAAGCAATTAATAAGGATTATTCTGATAAATTAGACCGTTAATGCTTCATTAAATAGCTGCTGGCTGGACTCAAGATCCAGTGAAACGACCATTCGATGGGAATCAAACCCACTTTTTGTCAATCCGTTCAATTTCAGGGAAAACTAACCAAAATAAATCTCCAACCTCTCTTCTTCTAACCTTTAATAAATATGCAATTTTCTTTTAACATTTTCCTCCTTTTCGGCCCTAAATTTTTTAACAATTTGTGTTTCTGAAGGGAAAAAAATTTGGAGGCCGAGATTTTTGGGACAGGCAAAGCCTATTAATTGAGCATATAATTCACTAGATTATCAGATAAAGTAATGGCTTGGTAAACGTGCATGACCCCGGAAGTGGTTAAACAAAAATGGCGAATTTTTAAAGATTTATTAAGAAGTGTAGCCGGAAGATAGGAAACAAAAGAAGGAACGCCGATTCCCCAAAGGAAGATATATTTAGAAAGGTGAGAATTTATTACTTCTTGAAAACATATATTTGTTTAACAGTACACCAAAAATGGTCGAGAGAATTAAAAATTAAAAAATCTTCCAGGTCTTAACTTGTTTACTGTTGTATACAGCCTTGGCTAATAAAAATTTGAACTGTACCTTTGACTTCTTTCGTGATAGAAATTGGTGGTGGTTTTAATCCCGGTTTTCACCCTTTTTTGGGGGTACAACAGGATGCGGGAGGAGGATTCCAACTCACTACCACAACGTCCAAATCAGGAACTTTAACCACTAGGCCTCCCGCTGAAGAAAGAGAAATTGAAGAAAAAAAATGAATTAAAGATCTACTTTATGTACTTCTGTACCAGAAATTTGCACCTGACAACTACTCTTTCCATTGTTAAGATCTTTTAGCGTTAACGCCTTTTTATTGCATTTTCACGGCTTTTCTTTAAAGAAAAACAATAAACGTGAACAAAAAAGAAGTGACATTAAACTAAATGTTCTTACTTTCTGACAAAAATAAAATTTTTATCTTCAAAATTGTTTGCTTCTCGAGAAACAGATCAACAATTTTTTTATCTTAAAGTGGTTGCTACTGGCACAATAGTCTCTTCATGACATCCATACCGTAAAAATTTGTGTCTCCGCAATAAAAAACGACTACCCGTCCCCGAGGAAGGGACTATAAGTTGTTAGTATGGGTTTGTCTGGGGAACGAAAAAATTTCCAAGCCCCGGAGCTGTCTGAGAAAACCGTAAAAAAGGTGAATCATATAGAGTCATGAATTAGTTAATGTTATTAAATAATTAATTAATTAATTTTTAAATTAGGGATTAATTTATAAAAATGAAACCAACAGCCACTGTTTCGGAGAACCTATATCCTACAAACACGAGGTTAAATGACTGCAATGCAGTTTCATATATATGTCAGTATACTTAATGTGTGCACTCACAACCTATCAGTTTACACAAAAATGATCAGAAATTTTAGAACTGAGAGCTTTAGACTGTTTTTGGAAACAAGGAAAATTACTTTTAAACCTTAAACCACGTTTTGAATGTATCAGTACAAAATTCTAGACTGAGTTCAGTTACCGTTTTTCCCTCCAAAAATTTTTACAATAGTGTTTTTAAGTGTGCATTATTTATAAAATGATTTATACTAATAACTGTAGAAAACTTTGAAGGGAAAGACGTTTCTGTACAACAGAATCAGAATTTCATCTCATACACACATAAACAACACTAAACACCAACAATATGAAGTACAGTACTCTTAAATGAAGTCAGGAAATTGAGATCCTCTAAGCTCCTTAGTCTAATTATTTATATGCTGTTTAGATGTAGATATAGTTTGTTAGCCTAGGACAGAGGTTCCCAAACTTTTTGTGCTGTAGACCCTATGCCATGTTTTTCGGTTTTGAATAGACCCCTACTCACCTGATTTTTGTCAATTTCTCACTGTAGTGAAGTCAATTTTTTGCTTCGTAGGTACTTTTATAAATAATATATGTCTTTAGCTTATAAGATAGTATAATGTAAGTAAATAGATACTATGCTGTTGAGATTCACTATTGTGGAGCCCTATTTTTACTTCATGGACGCCTAAATTTTATTTCGCTGACGTAGAAACTTTGCAGGTTGTCATAGACCCCTGAGGTCGATATAGACCACTTTGGGAATGACTGACCGAGGTTGTTTGTTAGTATAAGTCTTTTGATTACCCTGCAAGACACTCATTATTACAATTAATAGGCCAATTAAAAAAAAAATAATATGAAGTATTTATTAAAATAAGATGAAAGTATAAAAAAAAATTCTTCAAAAATTAATGCCCCAACCTATAATAATCCTTCATCTTTTATAATATACTATCAGAAAACAATATTCTATGAACCAAACTACTACTACCTAAAAGGAAAATCAATATATTTAAACAAAAGTTTTCAAATTTTCGGGAAAGCAAAAAAAAACGTTAGGAAACATTGTAACTTTTGATTTTTCCAACGGTTCCATTTTTTGAAAAGCAATCCCTTGTCATTACCTCGAAAAGCTAAATAATAATTTAAGACAGTGCTAAGAATCCACTCAGAGCACTTTCACTCCCCTTTCCTTGAGGAAAGAAAAAGCAAAAATTTTTTCCCCGACGTAATGAATTTATATACCAGATAGTAAATTTCTCCAGTGCTGAGGTAAATTACCAGTCGTCATAAAAATAAAAACAAAAAGAAGAAATAAAAAAATCAAAAGAGCTAAATAAGCGAAAAATTGAGTCTATCGAAACAGGTAATTTTATTTTCTAAAAATGTTGCGAATTTAAAAAAATAACTTTATAAGGGAAAAAGAAAGATTCTGGCTAAACAAGAATCCGAATTCGACAGGAAAAGAAGAAAAAAAAAGAACACTCGATTTTTTCTTTGCGTTTCCTTTTTCTATTTTCTATGTTATTAACCAACCCTTATCTCTTCATTGAGTTTCAAAGCAATTTGAAAAGTAAACTTTTCTATTTACATAAAAATACTTGTTGGAAAAAAGCAAGGCACTAAAGGAAAAAAAAAGTGTTATAAAAGGAAAAAGAAAGACTTGCTTACAGCAGGGAAAAAATATTTTTTAAGATGAGGTAAAGAGAAAAGAAGTGACATTCATGTTTTCCTCCCCAAAAATCTGAAGAGGAATAATGCAAATGTCATCAATCTTCTTTGGGATTCCATGATGTAAAGCACTCTACCGTATATTAATTTCTGAGAACTCTTTGGAACCGGAAAGGTAATGACCTCCTTCCATTTTTATATTTTATTTAGATTAATCCAGATATTTAAACAAAAATGAAGGAACTGTGTTTCTCTCTCTCTCTACTTCGTTGAAGGAAGATTATGTTCTTTATGTTTATTTCCTTGAATACAGAAACAGAAATCAGATCGATAAGAATAAATCATTCACAAGATATACATTAAAGAAGGAAAGACACGAGGAGGATTTATTCAAGGGAACTGGAAATTCTGCGGTCAGATTTTTATTTTCTCAACAAAAAAATAGTGAAGGGAATAAATAAGGCAGTCAAGTACAGGATGTACGCAAAAAATGGTGTGAAATCCTAAGACAATTTAGAATTTTTCGACCAAAATTTTGGTAATTTTAGGAGAGACTCAAGAAATAATTTTTCTCCTCTAGTTAACTGTCACTTGTCTCAAAACGAGACACTAGTAGTTGGTATAGCTTTAAAGGGGCTTTATATTAAGAGCCTTAGCGACAAGGTATGAATAACAGACAATAATAAGCGGTACTTCTAGCTACAACCGAAACTGTCAGAAAATTTATAGGACACACATCCTTGTCAAGAGCCCGATAACCTAGGAAGAGCTTCAACAGAGCCTAATCTCTTTGATACTTATTGCGAGGTTGACAACCATAGGCAGTGTAGTAGTGTAATTAGTGTTAAGGGAAATAAGTTGTGGTAACATTCGAATACAGATTTTACCCCCCACGAACCTAAGTGTTGACCTGTACCAGTGTAAACCTCTCCTAGACTACCTCCTAGACTCGTAGTCTCCTAGACTACGAGCAAGTAGGGTACCATACTTAGTGTCTGGGATAGGTGTATTCCCCTCTAGGAGAGAGCTCGAAGCCGTTAGGCTGATTTCTATAATAATAAATAAAATAGAAGAAGGCCTAAAAATGTTGAAATCAGTACAAATGAAAGGGGCAAATGTAGAATCTAAATTGTGAACGCTAAATTTGCAGCAAAAGAACGGAGAAAATGAAAGAAATATGGACTAAGCAGGAACACAGTAAAAGAACCAATAGATCTCGGGAAGAGAGAAGTAAGACAAAAAGTGTTAATCAACGGACATTCAAAGCAAACACTGTTCTAATGGCAAAAATGTGTAATAATAAATGAAATGAAACAAAGACGAGACACCCTGAAGAAGAAAGTAGAAAACATGAGTTTCCAAGACAATCTCAAACTGAAAACAGGGACGAATGGACGGAATACAGGAAAACATAGCAAGAAATGATAGAGTATAAACATAGATATAGATAGAGAGAAAAATGAGAGAGTATTGGCAGAAGAGGAGGAAAAAGAGAAAATAGAGAAAAGAACCAAAGAGATAAGTAAAAATGACAAACGTGTAGAATACAGTAGAGGAATCAAGGTTATAAATAAAAGCAAAATATCAATATAAGAAATAGTATAAAGCAAAATACGGAATGAAGATGAGCAAAGAAAGGTTAAAATGGAAGAAGGAAAAATTTTTTTAACGAACATCTAAGCATTGAAATAAACTGAAATACCAATGTTGAAGTTCTCCCAAAACAATAAAATTAGAAAAGGCAATTTCACATAAATCGAAGGTCCAAAAGAATTGAAAATCATCAAAAACTAAAGAAACGTGGTGTTCTAAGAAAGAAAACTACTTTCCAAGAAAAACAAAGCTGAAAAAATGTTTTTTAAAAAAATGAACCGAAAAGAGAAAGAAAGAAAACAGTGAAAAAATGAAGAGATATTGGATCACAAAGAAAGAGGAAAGAATCAAGGCAAAAGGGTGGTTGATATAGTGCGGCCATCATATGACCGTAACATTTCTGTTTAACGCATCCAAACAAAGACAACCACTTCTACACAAAACCTGTCTCGCTGGTGTCCACCCTCCGCGACATCTCTACCCACCTCATCGCCTTTTTTCCATCAATTTGATTGCTTACACCATCAACAACGGCACCTGTCCAAATTTCAAATGTGCACTAATAATCAAAACAGATGGTATCGACAGTTTGTGAATGCTGGATAAAAACAAAAGTTTCGGTCGAGCTCTTGTGCCGGTACAAGTGGAAAGAGAGAACTTGTAGGTGATTACATCTCGCTGTCGAAACAGCATTTCTACTGCGATTTCTTTGATATTGTTCTATTTTTAAGACCTAAATCAAACCTGTTGCAAATAGTCCAACTGATTACTTTTGTTCCTTGTCTTTCAAAATGTAACATTTACACACCACACCCACCTAAATCCAATCACACAACTTTGAAAATCCCACAATTCTCCACCAAAATGTACTTCACTCAGAATTGAATTGTATAAATGAGACCACTGTACTTAAAACCACGACCTGTTTTAAAGATGTGCGAAATTCATCAACGATATAACCTTTTGAACTAATTGTATTTAAATTCTCCGGAAATAAATGAATATGAAGTGTTGATTAGAGATGAGATCTCATATTATTATACAGAGGGAAACAAAAGGCAGAAACTGAGCTCTTGCTGAGAAAAGGGGCTTTAACTTTTATGTTCCTTTTTTTGAATAGTTTGTGTACGCTCTCCTTTTAGATTAGATTTATTAGTTGAGATAACCCTCAAACATTTTGGTTAATTTGACTTTTTAAATAAAAAACCTAAATGCTGCCTTTTTTTAATCTTCTAATTAAAGCTCAAAGTAATTCAGACGGTATATCGTATCTTGTAAAAACAGTTTCCGCAACAATATACTGCTTAGTATAGTAAAAATGACTCGGAATCGTCAAATAAACAGTCTTAACGCAACTAAACAATATAGATTATGAAATAAATACACTGGAACCTCTCATAACGGTTTAATTCGTTCCGGAGTTTTACTCGTTATGCGAAACTATTTTTCATATAAATAAATTATAAAATAGGATAATGCGTTCCGAACAAAAGCTGTCGGGGGATTCCCCACGCACGTATCGCTCATTATGCCAAAAACTGCTCGTTGTGTGAGACATTTTTTTTGCAATTCATATTGCTCGTTATGAGAGGTTCCACTGTAATTTAAAAAATTGAAATCAGTCACGATTTTAGTGTTATGAGCAGGAAGAATGGAGTCTAATAATTAACACGGCTGTCATTTTGCAAAAAAGCTTTGCTTACTGAACTTAATGGATTGTCTGTCTCGTTTCGTGTTCTTCATTAGAAATGAATTAAACGATATGATTGCTTGGCATGTGCTCGAAAACTTTCTAATTTGCTTTGAATTTTCTCTCAGAGTTTACGTCTAAACCAATAGTGTCAAATCGATGGGTTGTGACCCGCATGTCTCTTCCACCCCAGCCCATCTACACTCCCTTCGCTCTAATGTTGTTTAGACTACACTCTGTTAGAAAATGAAAACGAGCGAGCTAAATATTACGCAGAATTTAATAGCGATAATATACATAATGACCCTAAATTCGGTTAATTACCTAATGTATTTTAATTATCCGTTCCATTATTACCGAATCCGGTCTTCGAAATGCAGTTTTAAGAAAATCTGTGAACGTGATGTGGCCCGCGTGAACGTTACCAGTTGTAAATTGCCGCAGCGTTTTAATTGAGCTTGACACGCCTGATTTTTTAAACATATACTGTGTACTGTACTATCAAAATTATTGTCATGTAAATAGCTCTAAATGCTTAATAAGTAGCCTTTGAAAGGTCTGACACTTTACTAGTTTTAAAATTTTTTCAAACCTCTCGTTTCACTACTTCGAAAATGAAAAACTAAGCTCACGCTAACCAGATGTTTTCCAATTTCCTACCTCAAAAACTGAATACAGACCCCACTCAAACTCAAATCCTGAAAGTAGGTACAAACTAAAAATTTTAAACAAAAAAGAAATGAGCGCTATATCCATAGATGAAGGTGATGCTGAGCGGAAAAATTGGTGGAACATCTGCTAAAACTAGGAATAAGTGTCTCGCTCTTCTCGCGCTTTTAGCTCCCAGCTAAAACAAGCCGGGAAATTAAAACTATTAACGAAAGTAAGCATTACACAAATATGATTTCTTTCTTGGAAACCGTAAGTCTGGAGGCTATAAATATACAGCTTTAAGAGTTCCACTGTTCAAAAGAACAAATATTCAATGGCTTTCGGACGATTAAACAAAAATTATTCCAAAAGCCCACTTTAAAGGGTTTTTAAATATAAAAACGCAGGAAGTTTAAGTGTTCTTCTGGTGGAAAAGGATCCCTTTATATGAAAATGGACTGTATGGTCCTTAAATTTCAAAACAACTAGTTTCTCTAACAATTCTACATGATCCCTATTTTTACAACAAAACTATGAACACCAATTCGTTTGTGATTATACAAGATTAAACGTATTATAATATAAATTTATGAGTATGTAACAGGTAGAGACAAATAAATAAAATAAATTTTGGACAAAGCTTTTTACTAAAATATAGAACTTCAAAATTATTGTCTGCTACATCTTCAACTATAATTTTTTAAATTTAGGCCTAATAATATTGCTGGGAGGCTGTTTGGATTTTTTATTATTTTTGTTATAAAACTTTGAGAAAAGTTTGTAATCGTCGGGGTTTCGCATGAAGCACCGAAGGGCAAAGGGAAAGAAATTTGATTTGAGTATTTAAATTCTATTTGACTAAAATAATTTGGAGATAAGTGGTTTTAGCCCTTAGGTGCTTCCTGCAGAGCCTGTTACAGACACACAATTGCGTGCACTGCTTTCAGCAGGTCCATTGCAAGTGATTCCAGGTATGAGGAGAGCCTTCTCCCATGCTGAACTAATGAAGATTAATGTTCTAGAAGGCTCTCGAAGTTTCTGGAAGATTCTAGATTATTCTTAGCCTGCGATGGATGGTAGAAAACCCAGATTTCGTGCATACAGGAGTTGTGAAAATTTTTGAGGTGATTGACTTATGTTGAAGTTGATGTTGATTCGTCAAGTGCGGATTCAACGTACTGTTTTTGATGTTGTTCGTATTGTATAAATATACGGTTTAACGTATAGATAAATTATGTGTTGTAAGTTTTGTTCAAAGCAATTTTTTTATTATTAGGCACAAGTTAATTCCTGTGGATAGACTTCCGTCCTTTTTGGTACAAGCTCAAACATAGAAAATAGTTTTTTAAGGGTTAACACTCAAATATATACTATAATATAAATTGTTTTGTCGCCCCAAGGCACAAACATACAAACAAAAGTGAATAAATCCGATTTTTAGATGTTTCGTTGCATTTTGTTAGATGTTCTGTGAGCGTTAAGGTTCTAAGTTTCCATGTCTGTGACGACCGAGCAAATATGTCATACTTTGTTCTCTCTGATGCGTTTTAAGATGATTTTCGTGGCTGTTATTATTAATTTTAGTGTCGTATAACTTTTGGCTATCACGCCACGTTAAGTTTTTGAAAACATGAGACAATTTTATCTCACCTTCTGCAGCCGTTTTACTTCTTTATCACCTAAAGGCATCTTCAGTGTTTGAATGATTGGTGTCGACTTTAGAAGGCAAAACGTGATAGCCAAAAGTTAAACATTAACATAAGGAATCTAACCAGAACTGATTTAGACGTTTTGTTTTTCCGAGTGGCTGAAATGCTCCTGAGTTTAGACATAAAAAACACTCCAACAGAGAATATCAAAAAAGTATGAAACATACAACAAAAATGGAACCCCCACCCCCAAAAAAATATGAAGTAAAAATTAAACGCTTTTAGATTGTGTAATGGAGACGGGCTTTATTTCAACGAAGGTTTTAAACGAGGAAAATCGGGTCAGCTGCTTCGTCCGAAACGAAAGCCTTCCTCAAATTTCGCTGAAAGATATTAAAAGGGTAAAAAAAAAATTGCCTTCTGGCTAATGATTTCCACACAGTCTGAGGGGTGAGGAAATTATGAACTGGATGTCAAAGAGAACTCGAAAAATAATAAAAATAAATAAGCCACGCAAAGCTGTCTGAACATATTGCGGCTCCACGTAAATTCATAAAAAGCACAACCAAAGGAAATCACGAAAGTTAAAATCAAAAAGGAACTAAAAAAATATTCTTGAGAGGGAAAAAAGGGAAGAAAAGAATATACGTTGTACAATCCACACATTTACTTCAAAGTTCTCATTCACTGACATGGTCAACAGTTGAAGTCTACATATTGCACTGGATAATAAAATCGGAGTGAGATTCACGCGGCTTAAATTTTGACAGTCGAATTAAAAGCATTTAGACAAAAAAATTATCAAACAGTTATAATATTCGCTCCAGTTAATAATTTTTAAATCGATTTTTGACTCCAGTATTACAGTAAGCCCATCAAACTTCTCGAAATTAAAATTAAATCATTTCAAAAACAACTTTTTTAAAATTAAAAAATTTATAAAATTGTAAGGCTGTAGCTAAAAGGATTCGGTAGTTTAAAACGGACACAATGATTATCACCTTTCTCGTGCCTTCTCCCTCGGACATTCATAATTGTCAGCTTTGATGCTGTCCTCTTAACACGATCTTCCTCATTCTCTTCCATCCTCCGCTTTCTCATCATCACAGAGCAAAATGTCTTAAATCAATTTAATCTTGTCACTTGACCCGCCCATCGCAGTCTTCTACATTTCACGAAAGCTATTTAGTTCAAAGTTAGACATGAACAAGAGAACTGTGAACTACCGAACTATATCTACTACTTGTTCTACATTTTAATGTCAACACTGTAAAATCTATTAAAGGCACAAACCAAATAGAGTAGTAAATATGGTAGCTAGCGATTGTAGTAAATTCGAATGAAAAGCGTTTCAACTAACTTTAATTAGAGCTTTGGTACTCAAGCTCTTCCTTCCGGGCCAAATTTTCATTGTGACCATTGCGACTGGGCCACAGACTTACCAAAAAATATATTTTACAAGTCCGGCTTTCGACGCATACAGTCCAGCCTCAGGGCATTATTTGAATGTACATCTGTCAATCTGTTTCTGTATGTATTTTCTGTATATTGTCTCATAAATATGGGTTGAGGCAAACAATTTTAGCAGTTTTTGAGCACAGACCCGTCAAACACTATAGTTCAGACTTAACAATGAGCAATCGACCTTTCACAAATTCTCCCTCAATCAGTTTCCACTGGACCAATGGGCCATTTAGTAAAGCTTGGTGGGTCACTTATGGCCCGCGAGCGCAGTTTGAGTACCAAGAAAGATTATAGAAACCCATAAACAAAATAATCACGTTTATGAAGATACGCGAATTTTACAAAATAGATTTTAAATTAAAAAAAAAGAGAAAGGAAAAAAAATGTCACGTTGAAAATTTAAAAGAAATTTTTCTTTTTTTGGGGGGGAGAAATGTAAAATTCAGCAGAGAGTGATTTTTTCCCGGGTTCGATCTAAAACAGCTCAACGTCGCTTCTTTAATGAAGTAAAAAGGTTTCCGAAGTAATAAAAAGTGACAAGAAATGACGCTGCGGAGAGAACAGATTTTTTCTTTCTTCTTCCTTCTCTGATCAAAAAATGATACTCTTTCTGTATCATAAAACTGTATAAAAATATTAAACCTCTACAACCGAATCCAATTTTTTTTTTATATATATGTCTCGAGAAATCTTTTCGTTTGTGAGTGAAATTTTAAAAACCATATTTCATGTTGCTGACATCACCTTAGAAATTTTTTTTTTCCTATAAAATGGCTGGTGCAACTAGAGTGTGTTATGCCAAAATCCATTTTCCTGTACCACGAGATTTTTTTTATGTCTATTTAAATTTAAAATTTTTTTCTCCTTTTCTCAAAGTCAAAATTGAATTTTCAAAAATGACAAACAGAGAGTACGCCTCATGACCTCAGTTCGCAAATTTGATTTCAATTTCTCCCATCGCAATTAATCAAAATTTAAATTTTAAAAAACTAGATTCTAAGGAGGAAGATACTAAGAAGGATCCTGGGTCTGATAAGAGAACACTACAGAGCAAGACACAAAAAACTATACGAACATTGACCCAAATTAGCTGACGAAATGCAGAAACTGCTGCCAAATCGAACGTTCAACTATTTTACTATCTAAACAAGGAAACTAGCCGAGTTTATTTACGGAAACTGAAAAAGACGAAGCAAAATGAAAATAATTCATCAAAACTCACAGAAGCATGATATTCTAAGAAAGAAAACATAAAATGCTGACCTTTCGAAGAAAAAATAACAAAACCGAGTGGAAGTTGATCGGGAAAGACAAACGAAGAGAAGGAGAGTTTAAGCGATATTGTGCCAAAGACAAAGTGAAAGAATAAATCCAAAAGGGAGGTTGAACCACCAAATTCGTTGGCGAAAGGAAAGAATAAAATTTTTGTAAGCAGTTTAATTACCAAAATGGAACATATTCAGCAGAAGATATGATTTTATGCGTGTTCATAAAGCAAAATTCGTTTACAAACGAAGTTCATACGTCAACCAACACGTTCGGCATCGAAACATCACTGAAATTGGCAACAGTTAAAAGAAATATCTCGAAGGCCACTAAGCATATTTCTGTCGAATTCATTTCCAGACATCGGATTAGTCTAACGAGCTTTCAACTGAGATGACCAATTAAATTAATGTCAAACTAAAGTCGTTCCGGTCAAAACGCCAACTGAATACGTCTTTGAACAACAATAATTAAAAAATTAAAAATTTAAGACCCCAATTTGTGGATTAAACTTATTTTGCTGAATTATCTTACCATTTAACCCAATTTGGGTGAAAAAACCTTTCACATCAAAACAAAAAAAAAGTTGAAATCGATTTTTCCTTTTTTTATTGTATGAGACAGAAAGAGAAAGATAGAGACACTTTGACTTGAATTTGGAATTCTTCCAGTTTAAGAAGTTGGGAACGAAAGCATAAAATATACATGCTGACAACATTTTCTCTTTCCCTCAACAAAATAAGAGCATTATCGAAACACGGCCGAAAAAATATTCTGGTCTGTTTTGCTTCATTTTAACTCTGAAGGAAATTTCACTGTTTGGTTATTGAATTTTCCCGGATTTGCATCTTCAAACAAGTTTATAGGTTTTTCATTGGTAATTGTCAATGTTTCACCAAATTTCTGTCCTCCATCTTTTTGGAAATTACGTTTCATTTTCATCCCACGACAAAACGACAGGTTTACTGCTTTACTTGTTGTTACCTATCTTTACATATACGACTTCATCCTCAAGTTTGTCAATTAATTAACTTTTAAAGGATAAAAAATAAAGTTTTGTCTAATTTTAGTCTACATCTCTTCGGGTAGTAGTAACCTAACCACTAACTTGGTAACTTAATCAAAACGTCTTAGGAATATCCCACAACCAAAAACTTGACCATCCTCGCTCTGAGGCAAGTGGTCGGCAAACTCATCATCCAAAAGAGCCAAATATCAATCATACAAAATTGAAATTTATTCAAAGAGCCGTTGTTTGTGTGTTTGCTGTGTAGACAAGCTTTGCTGAGACATTTTTACTAAATAATTAAGGTTCAGCAAAAGCCTAACCAAACCAAAAAGGGTTAAAAGACAGATTCTAACTTGTCTTTGCTGAATACTGTGCGTCTTTGCTTAACTAACAATACATAAAATAAAGTTTTGTATTACATTTATATAAAAGTAATATTTAGTTACAATATATGTGGCGTTCGTCATATTCCTAATTCCGGAATGGGTACAGTGAAATGAAGCAGCCGAAAACCGAAGCCAAATTCATTCAGTCCCGGAGCTCCGCACCATCAGGATCCTTGCATTTTTCATTTTGATTCTAAATTATAGTTATAATAACATTTTATATATCAATATACATATACGTTTAGAATTAGTGTTGTCCATCATTCGTTCATCTACAAAGACACAACCTGGTTCCGACAATATAAATAATACTCGAGCTTCCACTAAACATTTCACGGAAGAGCCACAGCCAAAGAGTCGCACTTTGTGGACCTCCGCCCCATACCAACACCTCACTTCAATCATCAGCATTTGTTAACTGAATGAATTGTGTTTAAAAATTAATTTGTAATGCTTCCATAATTTTTTATATAAAAAGAACTTTATAATTCGGTCCGCCAAAGGAAAAAGAAAAAAAGGTTTTTGCAGTTTCTTTTAGAAGTGCATCGACTGGTTCATTTTGAACTGAATCTAAATTGAAGCAGTTAATGGATGTTCGAAAATGAAAATCATAAGATGAATCGGTCATAGACTCACTGCCAAAACCAGTAGGCTATCTATGAAATATGAATCTGGCAAGTATTACGTTGTCAAGAAAAACTATCCATCAAAACCAGTTGAAGTGAACACAAAAGAGCTGTTGGCCAGGGCACCGGCATTCATAAAGTGCTATTCCGTGCACCACTTCGATTTTTCCTTTCATTTCTTGTCCAAAGTTTTCCTTCCTAAATATAGTTTTTCCTAATTACGATTCCCAAAATCAAAAATTATTTTACCAAATAACTCTCGGAGTGAAGTTTGGTTTCGTTTTGTCAAAACTTTCTTCTGAATTTTTACAATAAAACTTAAGACTTCACTAGAAAAGGTGCTGTTTGAATCGTCCCATTATTCTTTCACCATTTCTATCAGTTTCCTGAGCCAAGTTGAAAATTTTAATTTAAGTTTGTAAAATCTCATGTGTATGCACCCCGATAAGGGGTCTATTGTTCTGCTTAAGCATGAAACAAAGGCTCATCTGTAACTGAGGTAAAAAACTTCCCTGAAAAGATTTCGAAGAGCCTCCATTTAAGTCTGTTCTTCCTGTCGACGTGAAAATTTCTGGCCCTAATTCCCCCTCTGTTGAGTCAACCGCGAATTAAAATCGGGTGGAACTAATAAATCTCATGTGCATCAACCGTTACGTTTACTTTTAAAATTGCAATCAAAATTAAAAGTGCGACCTGTAAATCAGTTTTAAAGTGGTTAACTTAAACCACAATTAACTTTAAAACACCAGCTTTGGTGCGAAAGAGAGGAAAAAATGTTACCAACTTAAACAATAATGCTTTCCCAAAGACGAATACGGAGTAAAGACGGGTCGATCGAATGACAAATGAAGAGTTCCCGAGAGAATCACTCTAAAGAAGCTTAATGAAAATTGTAAAGAAAGAAAAACTTTTTTGGGGCCACAGAGCGATAGTCCTTGCTAAGAGGAAAAAGTGCAAAAGGAAAGAAACTTGACGTTTTCCTGAAACGGACTTTAACTTTTTATATTTGTAAAAACCTTTGTTGATAGCAAAAAGTAAAACAAAACCGTAGGTAGGTGTCTTCAAAATATTTACAAGTTGTTTTCACTTTTATGAGATCATCGTCAACAATACAGACCATAATTTTTACCATTCAAAAACCTCGTTTTGCTTCCTTACTTTCCTCTTTTATTATTATAATATTAAATTTTTTATTCTCTTTTTATATATTAAGTTTTTTATTTTTATTTTTTAAGCGGAGCTTGAGCTGGGGGTAAAATGTATTGGCCGACTCACGCATAATGTCTGCAGAGTAAATATCAACGTAGTCATTCTGCGAAGACCAGTGTTCGTTCACAGAGTATTACGGGTATTACGACGATAGCTGCTCTTTGGAGACAGAGTTCACCTCTCACAAGAACAATTTTCCTTTAACGTATGTAAGAATTTTTTTATATTATTGTAATATGAAGTTCAAAATACCGAGAGAAAGAGCTATAAATTCAAACAATGTATGTTCCAATATATATTTTTTACATCTTCCTCTCCTCTCCTCTATTCTTAGCTTATATTATTAGTGAATTACTATTACTGTTGTTATTATCACCATCGTTATTATTACTATCCTCTTCTCCTCTCCTCCTCATCTTCCTCATCCTTAACTACATCCTATCTTTTCCGTTGGGTTTAGACATTTATCTGTTTCCCAGACAAGCCCATAACTCCTTGGTACTCAAGCTTTTTCCTTCCCGGGACAAATTTCCATTGTGACTGGGCCAAACGACTTACCAAAAAGATTTTACAAGTCGGCTATACAGTCGAGTACACAGTCCACCCTCAGGACATCATCTGTATGTACATCTGTCAGTCTATTTCTGTAGGTATTTTCTGTATATTGCATGTGTTAAGTTTTGAGCACAGGCCCGAACATTTTCGTACTGGTCAGGCACTATAGTTCAGACTTAACAATGAGCAATCGACCTTTCACAAATTCTCCCTCAATCGGTTTCCACTGGACCAGTGGGCACTCAGTAAAGCTTGGTGACCATGTGGCCCGCGAGCCGCAGTTTGAGTACCAAGGCTCTAACTATTACATTCTACCAACAAGTTAAAGTCTCTCCCTCGGGACAGGTAGTCGTTTATACTATAAAATAATATTGTTGAAAAGATACAACCACTATACTTCCTCTAGCCATTTCTGAGGCGAATACTAGTTTATTCCACAGGTACTACCCTAAAATTTAGAAGCTACTCCCGTATTTCCCCAAGTATTTTAAACTATATCAAACCATTTGCCAGATGACTGGGGCTTAGTAATAAAAAAAAAACTCTGACAATAAAAATCCCAATTTTTCCTCAGCGCTATCATATCCCATAGCAAAGATTTCCCTTTCGTATATAACTTATACTTTTAAAAAACTGTATTAAAAATTCGAAGCCCATAATTCGTTCCAGTTTGCCTTTTCATTTATTTATACAGAACATATTTAATCCTCTTATCGTTATGCCAAGAGAAAAAAAGTCGAAACGCCGGGACTTTGATTAAGACGGCGTTTCTTTTTTTTTATACCGAGCTAAAATTAAAAATACATGTTTACCAGCGTTCATGTCTTTTTGAGCCTTTAAAAACCGTATATTCGAATATCTCAACGGAAATCCCTTTTAAATTCCATCGCTTCCCATTTTTAGCCGTGGGTAATGAAATTATTTAATCTTATAAGGAAGAGTGTAAAGCTGATTACATATCAGGAGCCCTAAAAGCGACGAATCAAAAATTAAATTCAGAAACTTATATTAATATAAGGTTTATTCGTTGCAAACAAGCTCGTTGTAGCAGACAATATTTTTTTATAATATATCCCTTCAGATTTAACTATTTCATATTTCTCTTAATATAATTTATTTCAGAGCTAAACTTAATTTTAAACCCCGCATTTTTTTTTGATGGGCAATTTTATAATAGCGATGAAGGTACAGCCTTTTTTCATTAAACCGGAAATGGTGATTACAGTGTTGTGATTTTTTAAAAATTTGTTGGAGCAGTCAGATCTGGTTTTGTGCGAAACTTAGAAATCACTCGTTGCAGTATAATAAACAATGAATCGCGTTAAAAGACACAAAATATTAATTTATACTGAAAATGTCTCTAGTTCTCTAATGAGACCAAATTTAAAAATGGCGATGGGGACCAACACCAAGAAATCTATTAGTATTTGTAAATAAGTTAGAGTGCACCCCTTTTGAAACAAATTTCTTATACGAGTGCACATTATTTGTGTGTTGACTGAAAGTCTTTTTTTCTATACTTTAACCCATACTAACTGGCACCTATATGTAAGCGAGACATTAAGTAGTTGGTCTGGGACTTTATATCTAGGGAACTAGGCCAGTGTCTTAGACCCGCTTTGACCACTCAACCACAAACCTTAATCCATCACCAACGATTTTTTGGTTTTCCCTTCCAAATTATTTTACTACAGTCAAGTTTCGTTATCAGCAAATTGTTTTACAAATTAAAGTTGGAACAGAATTTGAACAAACATTCATTCAGTTCGTAAGTAATGCACAATCCTACGAGGAACTGTAAAATGTTGACGTCAGATCATTGTAGAATACTTTATTGGGAGTAAAATAAGAAACCATAACAAGGGTCTATAAGACAGTCATCGAGCCTATACTTATCTACGGCAGCGAGAGTTGGACAGGAATAGAAGTGATGTCAGCAGGGTTAATGCAGCCCAAATAAAATGTCTCCGGCGGATAGCAGGAAAAACACGGCGAGACAGGGTACGGAACACTCGCATCCGAGAAGAGCTTGAGGTGCAACCAGTGGAGAGGACAATGGAGGACCGCCAGCTGTCCTGGTTCGGCCACATTATGAGAATGGGACTGGAGAGGAAACCACGGCTGTACATGAAGGCAGGGCAGGAGACCCACTGGACGACCGAGGATATCCTGGTAAGAGAGGATGATGCAGGTTGCGGCGAGCAGAGGGAAGACCTTACAGCAGCTCCGCGGCCTCACCAGAAACAGGGAGGTGTACAGAAGATGGATCCGAGGTTATCCCACCATAGTGGCACATTGGGAAGAAGAAGAACAAAAGGAGACAAACTAAAGCCTAATAAAAACGAAATAACAAAAAAAGTTTGGGTTATTAGTTAATAGTTAATAAGTTTTATCTTCAATTATTCATTCCCCCATTTCAAACAAATCATAATCCGATGGCGCGTAGTTCAATCTGTTAAAAACAGTCAATTACGACGAAGGCCGTCTAACAATGCTGCAACATAATGAAAACAACTAAAATCACTCGGGGCCAAAAGAAAAAGTAACAAAAACATTGAAATGAGTTTTTCAATAAAATTTCGGTTTCCATTTTGGCGAAATCCCTTCATCCCTTACAGAAAAAATACCCCAACCACCAACTCGTCACCTCCTTTCTCCGAATTCCGATTCTAAAGCAATAAATGTCTTTCCCAAATCCCTCAAGTCCCGCAGCAATATTATTATTAATCTAACAAAAGAAAAATAGCCGATGGCGCCAAACCAAACTGGTTCATGCCACATATAAAAGTGTTTTGAAATTTCAATTTTCTCTTTCCCATCGCTCTTTGTTTTCAAGGGGCTGAACAAAAAAAGTTACAAAACAAGAGTTTACGAATCAAATAACTTGAAGTTTTTATTCGCTTTCAGAAGTACAGTTTATTCAGCACATCAGGCTTTCTAAAACGTTCATAACGTCGCCTCGAATTCACTAAAGCAAAATAAACAAGAAAATTCTTGCAAGTCAAATTTCAGTTAAAAAAAAAAGAGTAAAAGTTTTATTTCCACTTTTATATTTCTTTCATACATCCCAACTTGATCCACTTTGAATTTCAAAAATGTTTGGCCCAGTTATTCACGAAATATAAATAAAAAAAAAGGTTTGAAAGGTTGCGAAGTAGAATAGACAATCGCGTTTTATCTCATCGTATCCACCTTCCAAAAATTATATTTCTCTAATTATAATAAAACATGTTTATACCCGAAAGAGAACCGGCAAACAATTTCAATGTCTCATCTATTTCGAAAAGCTGCTTCGGTTTGGAAATCAAGAGGTCAACCCTATTTTGCGCAAGTCCTATTCCGACTTCAGGTAGAACACAGTACAAGAAATCCAAAATCGTGGTGTGAAATAAAAATGAACGAAATTGACTTTTCAAAAAAATCACATTATCATTTTCCAAAAATAACACTTTCTTCTCCTTTCCCTGTAGAAAAAAAAATTTTTTTCTCTTCCGTCGTTATGAAAAAAAAAGTTACAATACAGCAAAAAAATTCAAAGTATAAATGAAAAACCTGTATAATAGAATGCGACTTTATTGCGATTCGCCACCTCATTTGAAGAATCCCTTTTCAACGAAAAAAAGGATTACGGGACTGTGGATTCGAATTTTAAGTAATTCTAACAGAATTACGCGTTCAATATTTCGCATGGAATGAAGTCAAGCTCTAAATCCTTTTGAGAATATGATTACGAAATCAGGTTTGAATGCTTTGCTTAAATTTTTTTTCCCTTCTCGCTCATTTAGTTCTTCGATTACAACTCGAAACCATTCGACAAATTTAATTTTAAACATTCTTTATTATTTCAAGAAAAAGTTTTCTTAACCCAGAACCTTGTTGAATTATTTTGCATAAACCAAATATGTCGAACTGAATTAGAGGAAGTCATTTCAATGAGCCGTCGGATGTCATTTCAAATTTACCGATTTTATTATAATTACAATATAAAATTAGAACTGAAGGTATGGATAAGATAATTATAGCATATTATAGGTCAGCAAAGTGCGACTTTTTGCTTCCTGGTTATATCTCTTCCATAGAATGTTTAGTGCAAGCCCGGAATATTATTTATTAATCATAAACAACATATATATATTATCTAGCTATTATACGTAACATATTATTTATATATTGAGGCCAGGGGTGGTAGGCGAGAGGTTAGAGCACTCGCCTATCACTCCAAGGGCCGTGGTTCAAATCCCACCTGGGTGCCTGTTTTTCTCCCGTTCTTCCTTACCTAAAAATGTTTTCCTCCAACTATCCACTATCCTTTCCTCCTAAAGTTCCCTTTAAGGCTCACAAACTTGGTTGTAATGTTCAGTCAGCGAGGAAGCCTTCAACGAAAGATAGCTGACCCATAATCAAGCATATTTTCGACTTACTCCAACAAATAGGAGTGAAAATGAGTTGAAAGCATCGTGGTCTCTAGTTGGTCGAAATGAAAAAAAAATTATTTATAGGCTATATTAATATATATAATCAGTGAGTTCTTTGAGTTTCAATCTCGTTTTTCACTCTAGAGAGAGGATCCGAACTCACAACCCAACAACTAGGTGTTTTCCCCATTACACTACAGATCTCCCATATATAAATATATAATATATAACTTAAATATTATGGCTGTATAAGTGTGACAGCAAACTTTACTTGGTGTATTGTTAGTTAAACTAAGATATGTGGTATTTAGCAAAGGCAAGCTCGAAAGTGTCCTTTTCACCCTAGCTTGCTAAAAATGTCTCAGCAAAACTTGTCTCAATCGCTAAACTTTAAAAATGGCTCTTTTAATACATTTAAATTTTGTGTGGTTTATATTCGGCTTTTTGGGATGACAAGTTTACCGACCACTGTTTTTGGATCATAGTCACAATAAAAAACAAACGCAAGAGCCTCCAGTCCCAGGAATTTATAAAAAACAGCTTACCACTCAAATGTGCAATAATATCGACATGATTCCGTGCATTATTTATAAAATTAGGTTTTAAGGAACGAGTATTAGCTCCCCGGATTATCTTTTCATTTTATTTAACATCAATGCACAAAGTTTGTCGTCTTCTAGCCGACATTTTAACCTCTTCAAATTAAGATCCCAATATTCTGCACTAACAAGCTTTCCTCTAACTATAACACTAATAAAACGAGAGATCAAATATGTCAACAAGACCATGAAAAGATCTCTCAATTCCTACTTGTAATAGGTTCAACTCGTCCGCAGATTTTATGCTCCAGGCTAATGAAAATTAGGTTCCCAGATGTTCTTTACATCACCTCCGCAATTAAAAGTTCCAACATACTAGAACACAAAATCTGGGTCGTTAATATGGATGGCTATTAATATCAATTAATAACAAGTAAAAAGCTCGAGATAGACCACGAGTGTGTTTCACATTCAAATGCCTGATTTCGACTTTTTTTAAAAAAAAGAGGAAAAAACGGTTTTCATGTAAATTTCAAACTCAAATATTTGATAAATAAAATGTAATATAAAAATGGAGGGCTTCCATAGGTTCTGACATTTTTCAAAGTCACACTGCATCCATGTACGCATAACTCAAAAAAAAAAATTTATTTCCAGTGAATGGTTTCCAGTAAGCTTTACATCAATATTCAAACAACTATTGAAATTTAAATAATTTAATAAAAAGGAAAAAAGTCAAGAAAACGGAATTCCAGTGCAAACAAATAATTCAAAAATTTAGAGCCACTTTTTTTTATGTTTTATTGTTTTCTCTCTGTCTCGTCTTAAAAAACATTTTTAACCTTCAATATCTATCTGCATTTTGCAAAAAAAAAAATTTTCGATTTTCCTTTAAAGGAGTCATAAATTTCATTATCATACAACTTTAAGGGCATAAAAGAGGGTACGATTACTTCAGATTTTTACATTTTTATGTAAACACGTCAAAATCCTTCCAGCATCCGCTGAAGCAATTCATCAAACATTCAGCAATTCATTTCCATATTCAAAGTTAATAATAAATCATCCCACTGTTTCCAGAATCGGATTTATGATTTGTCTCGTGGAAGAGTTAGTTAGTTAGCATTTTCAACCTAAAAGACTTAATTCTCTCTCTCGCTATTTTTAACGGTTAACACCAATTAGAACATGTTTTGTGAATTTTTTTATAAAATTTTTATATTTTTGATAGTTTATGGGTACCATCAGGAAAATGGTGGATGTAGGAAGACTAAAATTGAGATTGTCTTGTAGGCTATAAATTTGTGGGTAATATTTAATTCATTTTCAACTGAACAAAAAGTTTCCTTTTTTATAAAAGAAACTAGTTCCTTAGAGGAGCTTTCAAATAAAATAACTCACCAGGAAAAGGTTGTATAAATTTCCAAAGAGTCTTATCGTTAATACTCTTAAGAGGAAGAAAGCTCATCTTGTCATTTATTTCCAAACATCTTTTATAGCAGTGATAGTTTTAGTTGAAGTGACTATGGTCAAGGTGTAAGGGATTATAGTTAATCAAATAGGGGTGTCGAATTTGTGCTCGATCAGGTGATTTTTGGGTTTTTGAGAAAAGTCGTGCAGAGCTCAATATGCCCAAAAATTCACCCGATGGAGCATCAGCTCGACATACTATACTCTACTGTTATGTGGCGGCGGTTTTAATCCCGTTTTTCCTCTTTTTTGGGTATAACAGGATGCGGGAGGAGGATTCCAACTCACGACCATAAACGTCAGGAACTATAACCACTACACTACGCCTCCCGCTTACACTCTACTATTATAAACTATATATATGTTGTTTATATAACTATATTTATAGTAAGGCATGAATCACAACACTAAATATTTCCAGTATTACTGGAATGTAAATCCTAATCCGGTAGTATACAGGGCGTACTAATATACAGGAAAGATAATTTGCTATACTGCTATACTTTGTAACTAGTAGAATCTTATTATGTAACCGATTCAATGATATTTTAAATGCTTATTGACATTTAAGCAAAATAAGCATTTCAACATGTGTTAAATCAACCTGGTACAGACTTTTTTGTATCAATATAACACTTTTAAAAATTGCTGTTCGTCATACTTTACTATAAGTACAGTTCTACAAAATGTCTCTTATACAAACAAATGTATATTGTTTATTCATTAAATGGATATTGCTTACAATCATCTTTTATTCCGTCAATCCCATAATGATTTTAATTAATCCATCTACTTTCTTGAAACCACTTGAAATTATAATTTTATAAATGTGATGATAGCCCGATTTGATCTCACCAGTTGCATTTAATGGCTCGTGTTTTAATTGATTTTGACACCTCTCATATAATGAATGGATTTGTATAAACCGGTATCAGAACAAAGATTAAGAATTAGACGCATTCAATCACACCATATTCTATTTACAAAAAATTCTCTCAGATTTCCCAACCAAAGAAGCTAACAATTTCGGCATTATATAGTTATACTGACATATGTGATGGTGAGGTATAAAAGATATGTAACAATCTACGTTCAAACAAGCTACATATTAGAGTCGGCATTTGTTTCATCGTTTTTTATGGATGACCACCACCGTCAGCATGAAATTCGTGGAATGCGGATCGTCTAAAATTTAGGAAGGTTTATCATAATTAACATTTTTAACGGTCAGAGTAAAAAGGTTTGGATAAAAACATTTTAAAAAAAGAGAGAACTCGAATAAATTTTTTTAAAGCTAGATTATATAGTCTTACCTTTAATGAGAAGCTATACACGCGACTGGGCTTTAGTCAACCAAAAACTCGTTAATATTTTGCATAAGCACTACACAATTAAATTATATTATAACCGCACTAAACGTAAAAATTAAATACTTAAATCGAAGACATTTAAATAATTTAGCGAGGTGTTTGTTCTAAAACTACCGATTTTACCGATACACTTGATTTTTGGGCAAAAACTAAGGAAATCGACAGAACGCGGCGAACGTTAAACCGCAGAAACGTGAACGAATGAACCTCTCCGTGTTGGGCAATCCGTTTAACTGAAACTCTAATCGACTTTATTCCTCTCTACGCTCTTTCGGGCTAACTGCTGCAGCTGCCGACAGAGTTCTCCAAGCCCTTCGGAGTCAAACTTTTTTTTTTCTTTCTTCATTTTTTTGTGTCTTATAAGACATCACCTTCTAGTCAAAATTTTGAACGAACTCAAAGGGAATTATTGAAATAGAATTCTGTCAGACTTCTGCTTACGGGCCAAGAATTTTCTCTCTCATCTTAACTCTAAAATTCGGTCAAAATATTCAGCATTTTATGTTTTGATTATTTAAATTCCAAATAAAACAAAATTTAAATTTTAAAAAATCTCAACAAATTCATTTTACTGTTTTTTGTAACCTTTAGAGCCCAGAAGGGTTTACCACTCCGACATTATATACTGAAACTGAAAGCCCCAGAAACAAGATAATAGACATACACGACTTACGACAAAAAGATATAACAAATGGATAAATATATATAAAAATTAGTATATAATTATTGTATTATGGTAAAAATTTAACAAATGAATAAATAATTCCTTCTTGGAAATTTGAAAAGAAAATTTAATATGAAAGATCAAATTAAAAAAATTATTTATTCAAAACTTTGGTTTCTTTTTACTGTATATATTATTATATTACTTTTCATTCATCTTTTATATTATATTTGTATTAGTTCTTTTTGCAGTAACTAGTATATTTCCTTTACTTTGCTAAGATTCTGGTCTGTTTTTCAATTATACCATGTAAATTCTATGTTGTCTTTGTTTTTTTTCGTCTGTTTGGCTGTTTGAAGAGCTCAGTTTGTTTCTCCCGAACTGTTCTTTGTCAGTTGTTTGTTATTACCGTTATTATTGTTATCGTTACTACCTTTTTTTGGTATTGGTTTGCTTTTAGGTCCCCAAGTGGTGTGCTCGCTTATGTGTCTATTTATTTATGTGTCTACTTGTTCTGCCTAATTGTTTTTGTTCTTACTATAGATAATGTTTCATTCCTTTGTTAGTATTAGCTTTTGTTATTTATTATTTTTTCGTTCTTAGATGTGTCATTTAGTTTTAGGATGATCAAGTTTTAAATTATAAGAATATAGATTTATTTATTTATTTTTATAAACCCGTCGCTTTTATGGACAATAAATTTTATAGCTCCTTCACATCATCCAATTTCATTAGAAATTCCTAACTCATAATGTATATAAAAATAAAATATTAAAGTTAAAAATTAAAGGTTTTAAAGTTTTAAAACGCCGTTCCCCGAGTTCCAATAGAAAATCTAAAATTCTGTTATGGGTTTAGAGATATGAGATCTCTCACCTTTGTCCGAGAAGGAAAAATGAGAATCGAGCAACGATACGAGAGGCGGAAAATATGCTGTCAACATCAAAAACGTGACTCAACTAAAAAATTTTCGGTTTTCACATACGCGTAAATAAATTGCTGATCTTAAAATTTTGACAAAAACTGAGAAATATAGGGAATAATAATATACTGACAAATAAAAACGAAATGGAGACAAATATTTTTATTTCACTGATTCACATCACGCATTTCGAAGGAAAATAATGAAAAGTTTTAAAAAGTGGACGCAACAAAAACGAGTATTTTTCTTTTTGGTTTTTAGTTTTAAGCTTTTCCTCCACGATACGATCTACGTGTTTTTATTTCAGTCAATATCTGAATTCAGTTCTAACTAGGTTGTTTAAGGTATGAACCTAGCTGGTTTCTAGAATTATTTATTTTATTATTTCTGTTGTAACTTCTCATTTTATTTACAACCTCATTAACTCTATAGAAAATGGTGCGCATCAGTAGGAATGGAGAATCCTCAAGATGAACTCAACACCAGCCTTGTCATTTAATTAATGTTTCATGAGAAAGTCACCCTATAGCCAACTCATTTTACCAGCTGTTACCATCAGATCCACAAGACTAAAATAGAAGAATTAAAAGCTACCCAAAACAAATCAAGGAACTAGACCTGCCAGTTGCAAAACCAACCTCTCAGCAATCCCCTCCTCTCTTGAATCTGATTTTTAATTCCTTGTCACTCATTGTTCTTGCAAATGACAACTTCCCTTCATTAACAAAGATGAAATACATTTCAAAATAAGTTAAAAGGATCCTTAAGATGAAGAAAACACCAAAACCATTATTTCCAATCAGGTTACTTCAAAATTCTTTATATTACAAACATTAACACTCAAGTATAAAAAGTTAATAAACTAAAATTAAACTATATTGATTTCAAGAAGTTGATTCTTGATTAGGTGGTGACTCATGAGATTCTGTGGGAGAATCTGAAGTTGATGATGAGGGGTCTGATGATTTGGATTCTTCAATTTTACTGAAACTAGCAACCTGAGTCCTTAAATCTTCGAGCCTTGCCCTTATCTTCTTCCTATTATTCCATGCATCTTCCAATGATTCGGGATGAAGTGGAAAATAACCTGAGAGTCCTGTATTAACACAAATTTAAAAAAACTGTATAATAAACAAAATTTTGATATTTTTATAATTAAATTTAAACAGCAACAATGTAATGTAATGATGTTGAACTATTGACAAGATGTTTCATTCTTATTTCTGTTAACTGACAAAGTATAATTTAGACATCTCAATGATAAAAAAAGTTGTTTCCAACTGTCCAGTTTGGGCACAATTTTTACTAAATGACACAAACAATATATTAGAACCATATTGTTGGACAAAAATTGTTGAAGTACTAAATTTCTATCTCAGTGAAGAAAAATAAAAGAATATTTAACCTTACCTAAGAGTTTACGAACTGGTATAGTTAGAGTTACCTTCCCTAATCCAGTGTTCTATTCTTTTATAATTGATAGCTACCAATTTTTCATTGAATTTATTTACCATAGGATCATAAACGCCCACCTGCTCAATTACTGGTTCATGTGTCATAGTTTTTTTCTGAAATTCATTCATTTAATACTTAAATAAAAAGAAAAAAGGATGGGTCTGAGAAAAAAAAATTCTTAACCTCAAAAACGAGTGAAAGCAATCAAACCAAATATAAACTTACCTCCATCACAGCAATGTGGAAAAAAGGCCTGCTGACACATCCTTTCATAATTAATCGAATTACTTTCTGAGTTGTTGGTGAATAGGGTGCTCCGCCAGCAGAGGGAATGGGAAACATTGTGAGACTAATAACTTGCTCCTATATTGAATATTCTCAAGTTATCATAGATTAAACAGTGAAGTCTATGGGTTTAAAATAAGGGTAAGGCCACTGAAATGCCTTATCGGCTGCTCACAACTATTGTTTGAGAAAAAAAGTCAAATTCTTTCAAAAATTATTATTTATTTGGATAGAAACAGCACCCAAACTAAAAAAGTAAATGTTCGTGGAAGAAGACAAGAAAGCAGCAGACAACTTTTGAAATATATCAGTTAGGATGAGTTAGTTCTGTTACTATTGTTTCGGCTGTCGTGTTGACGAATTTTCAAATTATCGTCGTGTACATGTTTAACAACTGCACTTTGGGAATTTTCGTCAGAAGAAATCCTGGGAATTTGGTTGTGAAAGATTTATGTGTTTTAAATTTAAAAATCACAAAAAAAGTGAAAAATGCCTGCCGTGCAATTAAATGACGATGCAAATGTTGCCGACTCACCCTCCAGTCCCAGCAGCCCGATTTCAAGTCCCAACATTCCTAATCCGACAGCAGTTGAAGAATCTCAATCAGAAAGTAAAACTGAAACAATACAAGATGAAAGTAAGGAAGAAAAAGAAAAGGACGAGTGGGTAGACATTTTAGGAAGTGGTCAACTAAAAATGAAAACTACCAAAAAAGGGGAACCAGATACACGACCACAACCACCAGAAGTGTGTGAGATAAAACTAAAGGGTGTTTTAGAGGATGGAACAGTTGTTGAAGAATATGACTCGCTTAAAATTCAACTCGGATGCCACGAAGTTATTCAAGGGATAGAATTAGCAGTACCTTTAATGGATGTTGGAGAAGAAGCGACTGTTGTGGTAGGACCACGTTTTGGTTATGGGGTCGTTGGTAATCCTCCCAGTATACCTCCAGATGCAACAATCACTTATACCATAACTCTATTACATTGTGAACCAGAACCAGACATAGAAAGAATACCATTTAATGAGAGAAAAACATTGGCAAACACTAAAAGGGAAAGAGGGAACTGGTGGTACTCTCGTCAAGATTCCACAAAAGCAATACAGTGTTATAGAAAGGCGTTAGATTTATTAGATGAAACTATACCATTTTCGGATGATGAAGGAGTTGGAGTTGAGTACTCTGATGAGGAGATGAGAGAAGTTATCGAGCAGAAATTAACAATATATAATAATTTAGCAGCAGCTCAGTTGATGATTGAAGCTTATGAATCTGCCTTGATGTCAGTGAATAAAGTTATACAGTGTGATCCTAAAAATGTAAAAGCCTTATTTAGGAAAGGCAAAATTTTAACAGCAAAAGGTAATGTTAATGAAGCAGTTGAAGTGCTTAGGCAGGCATTTTTGTTACAACCAGAAAACAGTGCTATTAAAATGGAGTTAAGTCGATGTGTTAAATTGCAACAGACAGAAAAACGGCATGAGAAAAATTTGTATAAGAAAATGTTGGGCCAAGATAAAAAGGATGAAAAAGCCAATGAAGTGTCAAAGGTAACATTAATTTAATTTTTTTCTTGAAATATAGATTTTATATTATCACATAAAATATTATAGATTTTTGTTGATTTCCTTTCATGAGTCTCACACAAATAACCTTCAAATCAAAATTCTGCAACTGAGTTGCATGAAGTCACAATTAAAAAGTAAAATTTCCATTCCCAGTAAGATTAGTCTTTAATAGTGGCTCAAAACATGCTTCATGTGTTTTTAGTTTGACAATTTAAAAATTTTGCTTAACTTTCACTTAGATTCTTATGATTTATATAAGTAATTGTAACCTTCGACATAGGTTCTTTACTGAAATCAAAACCTCGCTTTTCAATATGATTTAGGGTAGGGTATATAATTTAAATGTCCTCGATAGATTGTAAACTGAGTTTCATAGACAAGTGTAAAATAAAAATTATTAAATTTTTCTTTCTAGAGGAAGACTAGTTGTTGGACCAAAATACTAGGCACTGCTGCTACTGCAACTGTTATGGCTGCCATTGCTTTTGCTGTTGGCTACAGATTCAAAAATTATTCTTTTCTCTAGTTTTATGTTTACCTCAATTTTTTTAAACAAAGACATCGCATTTTTGTCTACAACATGTCATATTTAAAAAAGAAATGGGCGAAATTTATATAAATTAATAGTATAAGTTATTGTTAAATTTTTACCCTTTTTTTTCAATGATTTCTTTAGCCTTACTCCTACACCAATTAGTTATAATTAATATGAATGGAGATATAAAAAATAAGTTTGGCCTTTTTTAGTTTACTTTCTAGGGTCTGTGTCAATTTTGGGAGTTATTGATTTTGATGGGTTGATGATGTGCCATTATGAATAAGTACAGTTATTTATGCTAGAGTCTAAGAAAGATTTTTTTTATTAAAGGAATTAAGTTGGGTTTATGTTATTTTATTAAAATAAATAGTGAGTAATGAAATAAGTAGATTGTAGTTATTTAATACAAAAAATTCTTATTTAAAAAAAATAATAAGAGCAATGCGATTTTAAGGGCAAACAAAGACCGTCACTTCCTTTTCCCACTATAAAAAAATTCTAGCCAAGTAAGTGTGTAATAGGTATTAGCCGTAAAGAACAACTCTTCCTCCGTTTTACTAACTGTACACCTAATCTCGTGCCTGAAACGTGTTTTCAAGTTTTACGAACCGCAAGCATGATTTTTAACCGGTTACCTAGCAACCAAAGGTACAATTCTTGGGTCGATACACTAGACTGAACAAAACTTCCTTTACACATGTTTTGTTAGTTTTAAAATGACTAGGTCTTCTATTGTGTCAATGGATTGGCAAAGCACGGCCGAAGGAGAAACTATTTTGCAATATTTCTATAATCCACAAACGTCTGGACGAAAGTTCTTTGGTAAGCTTGACAAGATTAGTTAAAATAAAATTCCTACGTGGGAAGACACTTATAATTTTTTTTGATTCGAAAGGTTTACTTGAGAGACCTGCAGTTCCTCCTAACGTAGAAGAAGTGTCCTACAAGTTATTCGTGACGGGTAATGCTGGAGTAGGGAAATCGGCGACAGTCGCACGTTTATCGGGTACAAAATGTTCGAGTACTTATTACGAGACTCCAGGTATCCAAAAGACGAACATATACTGGCCTGTGAAAATATGGGATAAAATTATTATGTTCAAGTTGCAGTTTTGGGATTCGGGAGAAAATAGTACGAAGAAGTATGGACACATAAATTCGGCTTGTCAGTCAAAGGCTGATGGAATAGTTTTTGTATTTTCTTTTAGTGATAAATCTAGCTTCAATGAACTGCCAAATACCCTAACAGCATTGATGAAAGTAGGTGAAGATCCAGCGGCTATAGTCATCGGGACAAGGTTATTTATGTTTTTGTTTTTTAACGAATAAATACCGACATTAACTTTTTATTAACCGCAGTACAAACACAAATTTTCACCTTGGAATGTACAATTGAAATAACTTCAAGGAAATGACTTTTGGTTTAGGCCTGTAGCTAAGCTTGTAGTTGTCAAATAAAAATATTTAAATGTTCCACCAAATCCATTGGAAAAGCTTTTGCTTCTAAATCTCGCTTTAATTTCTTCAACTCCAGAAGTATAACACTTAAAAGTTTCAAGGTGAAGAAGTAGTTCCAAAATTGATTGTCATAAAAATTAAAAAATAAATTTTGTTTTCAAGGTACAAATCAAATGCTCAGTTGGAAGTGACGATGTCTGACATAAAAGAATTCGAAACGAAATATCAAGTGCCTGTTTTAAAAATAGAAAATAAATGGTCTTCGGGAAGGAGTGAAGTGCACGAAGTAGCTCCTCTATTGAACGTCATTTGTGAAAGACTCTGGGTCAGAGATCAAGATTATTTGTATAAACAGGGTATGGTACGTGAACCTTTGCATTACAACACAAAGAAAGAAATTACGAAATCTAGAACTGTGTTGTGATTTGTTTGCCTTTTGAAAATGTTAAAACTCTTGGGAAGAGCTAGAAAGTCGGTCGACGTTTTTCTTTCCTTTTATTTAATCCGTAAAAAGAATTTGAATTCATTTTTTGGGACCTCTCAGCCAAATATGTAGTCAGTTATAAGGGTGGTACGGTTAGACCACAGTCAAAATCAGAAAATCTGAACGAGGTAGCTGAGTATGGGTAAGAGTTTGTGAACAAAGTTTACTAAAAAATATTTATTATTATAATCGAATCAAAATTGAAGAACCTGTCATTTACGTTTGATATACCTCTAAACCCTTGGTACTCAAGCTTTTTCCTTCCCGGGTCAAATTTCTATTGGGACCATTGAGACTGGACCTTATCAAGAGAAAAAAAACTTTTACAAGTCGGGCTATCGACGCGTGCAGTCTACCCGCAGGGCATCATATATTAAGTACATCTGTCAGTACATTTTTGTTTGTATTTTCTGTATATTGCCTCGTAAAGATATGTTGAAGCAAACAATGTTAGGAGTTTATGACCACTTTTGTACTGCTCAGGCACTATAGTTCAGACTTAACAGTGAGCAATCGACCTTCCACAAATTTTCACTCAACCGGTTTCCACTGAACTATACTGTAGAGCTTGGTGGGCCGCAGTTTGAGTACCAAGGCTCTAAACCTATCATTTGTGAAGTACAGTTACAGCCGCAATCTTCCTATTCCTTCAAAATACTTAATTTTTAGAATGAAATTATAACAAAATTTAAATCAAGAGTAATAAAAAAGGTTAATCATCATTAACAGTAGAGATATTTAAATAAAGCTTTGTTGATAAAATATTTTTAAAAAATTTATTTAAAATAGATTTTAAAAAAAATTGCTTGAGCAAAATACAGTACAAAATAAAAATTAATTAAAAGTTCCGCGACAGTGTGTTCTCTAGTCGTTTGAAAAATAAAGTTGAATTTAAATAATATCTTTTATAAATTTAGGTGAATCAATATATAAAATAGGGTTTTAACAAATAATAGGTCAACTCAAATATTTTTTTGTTTTGGTTTTAGTTAAACCAAATAAATAAAAACAAATTTCGCACTTTGATAAAACTTTTTGGCGCATTAATACTGTTTAGATACTACTTAATTAAAATGGAATGAAACAAATACTAAACACATTCAGAAAGGAGTGAATGTGTTCAATGACATGGAATTTCTCTTAAAATCACTCATTCAAACTAACTTTAAAGACTTTTGGATCTATTTCCTAATAAATTTTCAAACCTGAACATTCATATGATGACAATATTTAAACACATTAAAGTGACCGTGAGCTTCTTGAGTTCACCTTTTACAACTTTTTAACCCCTTATTAAATACATAATTGAGCTTAAAATACACTAAAATCTTTAGAGTAGGGACAGAAAGTGCTATCATTTACTCATTTAAAGATTTCGTATAAAAGTTTTCAGTTCTATATATAATATTTATACTTTTTCCATAAAATTTGTTTTAAAATCGGCTCAAAATCTATTGTAACATAATTTTTGTCATGAAAAACGTTATTCTGCCAATCCCTTAATACATTTAATAACAAATAAAGTAAAACTAAAGGTACCAATATCACAAAAAGTAGTAAAGATTAACACACAGTTTATATAAGTTTTGTCTAGTTTTCAAGACGATGACCACCCTCACTTTTACATTGGTAATATAAAACTGGGTTTTAATTTGACATGTGTTAATTTCAAACTAACAATACTAAAGATAAAAAATTTGGCTTTATTTGCTTTTTATTAAAAATAAAATAATTAAACTTAACGAAGAAAAAAGATTATAACGTACAAACATATTTGGAAATTTATAACCCAATGGAAATTGAAAATGTATAATAATATACAAATACTTTAAAACTACAAAAAATGTTTTTATAAATCTGTTGATATAAAGTATGCTGATATTTCCATGTTTTTTTGGCCCCTGTGCTAACTATTTCTCTCGAAGTGAGACAAAAAGTAGTTGGTCTGACTAAAAGGGGGCCTTTTATCTAGGGAACAGACCAGTGCCTTAACCTCAGGAGTTGGTTAAGGGATATTTCCATTAAAATTATAATTTTTGTGCTTGCACAAACATCACAACCTTTTTTGACAATTTTGAAAGAATAGTTTTTATTAATAAAAAAATCACTGCTGTATTCCTTTTTACTACAGTTATAAAATAAATGTTTAAGACATCCCTTCACTGAAATAACATTTGATTATTTAAGATGGAACAAGTTTGGCATTGGGATTAATCAAACTAATCAAACCAGCTATGGATGATATAGTACCCAAAAATCCAATTGTTCCAGGTTTCATTGCAGTATATCCCAAAGCTGTCAATGGAATCCAAACATCACATCCATTTTTAACAAAATCCCAAAACACATCTTTGTGATCATTAATAAAAATTGTAGCCAACAATAAAAATTGTTTTGACAAATCATACCGAAAACTTTTGGCATTTATTCTTATCCTAATATTTTCTTCATCGATTATTCTCAGTATCTCATATATATCCCTTAATAAATTCATAAGTATTGAGTACAGCCAATATTTATTAGAAATTTCTGCCCATTTACTTGTGTTAACAGTTGCTAAGCCTGACCTACCAATCCAGAGCATATGATCAGTAAGTAAAAATAAAGCACTTGACAATTTGGAGAGTGTACATGTAACCTTAATCATTAAGTTTTCGTAATGAATAGTTTTGAAAGCTGCATAAAACACCTCCAAACTTTTTCCCAACCTCAGCACTGTAACAAAGTAAGAGAAATGTAATATCAATAAAAATTTTAAAGGTTTCAAAAATTTCTCTTTTATTAGAGATATTTCTGTAAGAAGTAGTGCATGAGATGGCTCTACATACATTTCCGAAATGTACTTAAAGTATATTCCAAAGATTTCAACTTGTCCACAGTGTAAGGATTGAACTGTCGTTTTTTGAAAGTAATGCCACAAAGCTCGACTGAAATACTGAGCCAGCCTGAAAAATAATTTTTATTCTTAAAACAAAACATATTACACAACTCAGAAAAAAATAAAAAAGTTACTTGAATGAATTACTTCAAAACGAAAATAAATGAGTTTGAACTTCGTACACAGCAATGCTAATGACAACGTTAAAATGAACTCGAACACAAATTTTCTTACCTCGCTAATTTATCTTTGCCGGCAGTTTGCGAATTTAATTTAATTAAAATGTCCATTGCGGAATGCATGAAAATGAATTTAAATATTTTGTTTATCGGCTGATAATAATTTTTAAAAATTACGGTATAAAACTTTCCATTCAAATACTGCTAAGTTTGTACCAAGTACAAGTTACGGAAAGCCAACATAAAAAAAATTGTACGTTTAAGACAGCCAACCTAACACAAAAAACTTTTGAATTTTCTATTTTATCAGATTTTAAAAGTTGTTGATAGTCTTAGACTTATAGAAAAACAAATTGTTCGGTTGCATCACAATTTTATTCACCTAAACCTTTAGATGAATTGAAATATTATGGTTTTACTACTAAATTAACTTTTTCATTGGTGTTTTCATAAATAAAACTTACAAATTTCGGCAGCTTCTTTACAACTGACAAAGTGACTAAACTCTCAGTAAAATTGGGATTATGAATCTTTTAACGGTTGAGGTAAGCTTTTGCTAATAATAAATAGGTGATTGCTTAAAAAAGATATATATTGTAAATCGAGATACAAATTTAGACTTAGTCATCCAGTGCACAAAGAAGAGCAACACCTCTATTAATCCAGTGTTTCTCAGGCTTATCACTGTTCAATTCCATATACATTACAAAATTAGTTGAATGGCCTGTAGTTGAGAGTACACCTCTTCTTGCACTCGTTTTGTATATTGGACATCTATAACTAGGTGATGGAATGAATTTTGCCTGCAAACAAATAGATTATAGTTATATTCATGCTGATAATTATTTTAATGCTTCATTACAATTAATATGTGTTCATATTATATACCTTTACTCCAGGTTTAAACCAAATTATAGGAATAGTATCGAATAAAATTTTGGGGAGGGATTCAGCAATAACTTTGGTAGGTCGATCCCATCGTGCACCTTCCATAAATAAACCCTGAAGAAAATAATTTTAAACCAAGATTAATAAAAATTATTATTATTAAAAATGTTTGCTTGTGGGAGTTTTATATTATAGTTTTATTGTGTTATTTTAAAACAACCAATTAGAGTTTTGAAGGTTGTAAATTTAATTTTACTTTGTTTTAGTTAACTCACATGTACAAAAACTCCATTTTTTTCCTCCTTCTTCTTTTGCTGCATTTATTAAAAGTTTTAACATTATTACTACTGTTATATAAATATATTATTATTTAAAAAATTTTTGTTGTGAAAGTGATCATTAATGCTAAATTGCAGAAAATATTTTGTTTAATTAGTATAAAACCTAATTTTTTAAGTGAATTGATCTTTGAACAAATATTCTTACCTCATAAAATGTCCTCAAATCCTCTGGAGAATGAGTTGGCTTAACATACTTAAAAAATATATATATTTATATTTTAAAGGTACCGAATAACTCAAACTCACTCTTTTGATTAAATATTGTTTTATAGATATTGATAATAATGTTCAATAATTATAAAACCCGAAGCTGAGTCATGACAACTTACTTTTGTGTAAACACCGTAAGGTGGTTCCGTGTTAACTGGAGCATCTGGCTCAAATTCAGTAACTTCAAACTCGAAACCGACTTTATCAATGGGAACTTTGTTAGACCGAGAATAATTCTGTAGAACACCCGTTAAAAATGACTGAGTGAAATAAAATCCTGATAGCCAGAACACAATAGGAGCTCCCTCGTCTATCCAATCTTGCAGAAATTTCAACCTGGAAATTTTTTTTAGTTTTGTTATCAATCTGTTTCTAAATAGATGACAAATAAGTTATAATTTTTATCTATTACATACCTTAGTAGTAGATCATTAACATAACCTCCTAAAGGCTTTAAGGAGGGGTATGACTTGGACGCCCACATACCGGGAACTCGACCAACAACCAAACTTTTGTTAACTTCTTCCAACGCAGGTGTCATTACCACTTCACCGGCTATCGCTCGCCTTACATTTACCAGACTAGACTTTACGACTTCTATCAGTCGATTAAATCTTATCAATTCCTGAAGTAGAATGAAAAAGTCTTTAAAAGTTCAAAAATTAACGATGAAGAAGAGGTAACGAAAGAAATAATTGGACAGTCTCTCACCTGCTTCAAAACAGTGTTCATCGAGTTCGTGTACATAATTGGATATTTTTTTCCCACGGTTTCGACATCGAATTTTCCAGGCACTTTGTTTAGTATGTCTGAAGCCAATTCGGTGACCATATCACTTTTTTCGCCTCCGCCTGCATCAGAGCCGATTTGCGGTTGGGTTAACAAAACTCCTCGCAAAAGCTACAAAGATGCATTAAGTTAGTGGAAATTATTAAAATGTACCCAGATTTATGTAAGGCAAATATATATTTAAAGCTTTATAAGATGCTGGACTATAAATAGTTCAAAAATATATTAATTAAGTTTTATTTATTGTAAATTCACCATCAGCGTTTCGTTATTGTCCTTCGTAATATCTGCATTTTCATGAAGTCCAAAAACTTCCGGCTTAGGATTCAATGGCAAAGATTTTATGTATTCAACTGTTGAGGCATAATCGGAGACACTGGGCACATGATATATTCTACTAGGAGAAAATGCGTGACTGAAACAACAGAAATTTTTCGTCAATTTTTTTGTTATAAATGTTGTGCTCTAAAATGGAGTCCCCTTATGACTCTGTCAATAAATCGTGAAGGATTGTATAATTAAATATTATACAGAAAAAATTTACTCTTTTTCCTTAACAATTTCAACACAGTAAAAAGTTGACAGTAATGAGTTCAAAAGCCTTCGATCTTTATCATCAGTCACCCTTCCTCCGTAATTGCATTCGCCTGTTAAGTAGGTTAGAGCCTGGAACGGAATATCCTTATACTCGTTCAAGAACATCTAGAATAAAATGTATAATTATTAATTAGCGTTAGATCTTAATAAATTTATCTCAATCACAGGTTCTTGTATCTAATTCGACCACATGGAGGACTTCCATTAGTCCGGCTTTTGTATTTATTTCTGTTCTCTGACCTGCAGCTGCATCACACTGATTCGCAAGTCAGATTCGTTAAATTCGTAAGGGATGTTCCATCCTAAAGGTCCAAACTTCCTTCTTTCTTGAACTAGGGCGTGAAAGAAGACTAGTCCAAACAATAATTTTCTCCAATTTTCTTTTTGTTTACACCCGTCAAAAAAAGACGGATTGGATATTGGATCTGTCGTGTAAGATTTAAGAAGATTTAGTTTCAAACCTTTCGGAGCTTCGTTGGTCATCTTCACGCCTAAAATTTAAATTTTAATCAATTTACATTCCGTGAATTTTTGAAACCAAAATTTAAAAACAAGCCCTCTTACCGTTTTGTAAAATCGACACGGGGAATGCATTCGAAGGATAACTTGTCAACCACAACCTGAATTCCTTGTGAGTATTATCGGGAACTATGACTTCCTGTGTTATTCGATCAAGTTCTCTCATCCAGGATTCTGCCAGGTGACAATTTTGAAGAACGACCCAAGTTCCTGCTTTAATTGCTCCGTAAATCATTGCTGCAGCTATCGGACCCTAAAAATTTTTATGTTGATGTTACGAACATTAAATATTTGTTTTTGTGTATGCATAAATCACAAACTTACTTGACCCTGGCCCAAAGAAATTGCTTGTATCGTTTTCTTCTTGTTTTTTGTTTCAGCAAATTTTAGAAGTGCCATCATTGGATCGGAACCAGCCGACAAGATGAATACCAGAGGAGTAGCACAACTAGAATCTGCATATATTTCGGATAAATTGAACACCGGTGGCTCAACGTAGCTTTGACTCATGTTCTGAACAATGTAATTCTGCACAGCAGGAACCACTTTGTCTGGTCGAATACACCTCAAAACAACCAGTTTTTGTAATCCTTGTAAATCTTGAAATGGCGATGGAAACGATTCATCCTGTGGCGTCGAAGAATCGTAAAAATGTTTCCATTCAGCTGTGTTGGTTTCAACTGATTTTTGGAACTGACCCAGACTGTTGATTATAATTTTTAATTGTGATTTCTAAATTAACATTTTCACTTAATTTGTTTTGTTTTTAGTTACGTACCCCGTTAATTGCGTCGCTCGTGTCACTTCTGACCAGGATTTTTCAGATAACCAAGATGGAGCTGGGTTTGGGTAAGGGTTGCTTAGAGCTACCCCTCCAGTCAAAAAGAAAGTGAATAAATCTTCGTTGATTTCGTTCTATAGGATCAATTAAAATAAGGTAAGACATCATTAAATATATTATTCATCTAAAATATAAATATTATTAAACCTACCTAGATCTCTGAATTCCAATCGTCAGTGCAAAAGAGAATATCAGCTTGTCTTTTTCAAAAAGTGAACGACAGACATTTTTATAAATGGAGTATGTGAAATAATTGTTCAGGTTTGACATTCTCACCGCCAGGTCAGAAGATGATTCGCTATTTTCAATGGCCTGGAAGTAGAAAATGAGTTGAGACACTACAACGAAGAGTAGGAATTCGTCGTCGTATGGTATATAAATTATTCTTATACCAAGTTGTAGAGATTTATGAACCACGGAAGGGAATACTGATACATCGGATCAATAGGAGCGAGATCTGATATGCAAAAGAATAGGACAGAACTATGCTCCGACACCGGTTTGTATGAATTTCTAGCTTGATCGATTTCGGCTTCGGTCACGGCAGCTACCTCTTGTTTAGCTTGAATTTCTTCAGAAAGCACCTGAAATTGAGTTTTTAATTAAATTACTTCTACTCAAAGAGGAATTAAAAATCTAAGTGTAAAACCAAAGTGGTACCTTTGAAGATGATAAAATTTGATTTGCAGTTTCGTCTTCTAAGATATTCCCTTCGGAAGATGATAAAACTTCTAGAATCTTATCTTCTATTTCTTCCAGCATTTTTTATTGTTTGCGCTTTCGACGATTAAAATATTTTTCTTTTCTTCTAGATCAGGCCTCTCTTTCGCCACAACGGTGCCCAAAAGTTGGTCCTGCAGCCCCTGTCTGGTTATCATGAAGTTGAGTAATGTTACCTGAAATCCGAAAACAGATATTGAAGTAGAAGTGTTCAACAAAATCATATCGCGGTTTTGACACGTTTCATCTCACCTTAACTGCTATTTCAGGTAGGTAATGAGGATTTCGAAGTCTAGTTGTTATATAGAACCTGAAGTTGTGATTGTAAGGAATAGGATTTTCTCCTATATTTAGATACTCGATGCCACCTTGCTTAAAGATATTTTTCTGAAGAACTGGGTCTGTAAAAATTTTTAAAAATTAATTAAACACAAGGTTAACGAAAAGGTTGAGGAAAGAGCATAGGTCAAAGGTTACCAAGAGCTGGATCGATGTCTTCAAGAATGTTTTCCAAAATTACTGGTGTCCCATTTTGAATTGCAAGCTCTACCACTCTTCCGTAATTACTGTCCGTCAGTTTTATAACAGCATACTTGTTTTCCTTTTCTAGGTTCTTAATCCATTTGTTTGCCTGACCTTAAAGCAAACCTTATATTAGCTTTAGGTTACCGTTTAGATTACAAGAAGTAGACTGAATCAATACCTTGTGGGTCTATCATCAGGGGCCATCTTTTCGCATTTTTCACAATAATCCCATTCTCTACTGAAAAATTATCTACAGGCAATCCACATATATTCCACTGTCTTATTAAAACTGGTTCACCCAGTGTTGTAATTAAAGAAAAGTTTGTCGAACAAGGCACGCCTAAACTGAGGCATATTTCGTTCCATTTTTTAATTACTTCCTGAAAAATTTGAATATTTGAGATGGGTTTCGTGATTATATTTACTGTACTTAAAACGAAATGAATCGTACCTGTCGATAAAATACTGTAAATGCACCCAAATAGGCGACAACTCCCGCGGATAGTAAAACATCTCCAACAACATTGTTCAAAGTTTCCTGCAAAGCTTTGGCCGTTTGACTCCACCTCAGCTTCTCACCCCCAAGTCCACCGATCAGTTTTTCGGCTCTGTCCAATTTCTGGGAGCAAAGTTCGATGTTGTCTTCTAATTCTTTTTTCTGTTTTGTCATCGCCGCAAACTCGTCGTTGAGAGCTTGCAACTTGTCTGTTACCTGATGATTAGTTATTGGTTATCACCAAATCAAAATTAATTTTCGTCTTTTTAATTATAGTGTTAGTTACAAGTAATAAATTACTTCTTGCAGTTGAGCTCGTTTGGCGTTTAGGGTTTCCATCTGAACAGCTAATTCTGATTCTGCCTCTTCTAATTTGGCTTTCTTCGGAGCCACGATTTTGATGACACGATCATAGACCTCCATTGCTCTCACCCATTTGCATAAACCTTCGCAAGCTGCTGATACTTGTTTGATGTTGTTTGGATCGAAATCGCGATCAGGAATAAACCTTTTGAGAACACGGTAATCTAGTTATGTCTAGTTCATAGATATTTTGAAAGACTGATATTTAAAATATTTCTGTTGTACCGGGTAAAACCCTACCTCTCTCGAATCCTTTTAATTACTGCTGGAGGAATATTATCTTTATCATAAGTCTTGAGACTGTCTAGGAATTTCAAGTCTCCCAGCAGCTTTTGAGACGGTCCCCAGTAATCTTCAATCATTTTTCCACTGCCTGCTGGATCTGGTTTCCTCTCTGGTTTAATTTGTTTCATTATGCAGATAGATTCCATCACCTAAATTTTGTTTAAAGAAGTTTTTAATTTTTGGTGGTCGTAAATGAATGAATTGTTAAGCTAAGTCAAGGTTTTGGTTGATTAGAGAATACAACTAGCATGCCTATTCATTGAGAAGCCCTTTCAATTTACCAATTTCACGCCGTAAGGAGGATTTTTCATGGACTTTACAACGGTGATGTCGGATGGTTTTAAAGTGTTCAAAGCGTTTATGGCAGCCTCTAATGCAGGTATAGCTTCCGACAAATCACTTTCGCAGTCGTCTTTTATGGCTTGAGCGGCAGCTGCTGCTTCATTGGCCAATGCTTCGTCTGCTCCTACTATTTCTTTTTTCGCCTCCACAACGACAGTGTCTTGTTCGATTTTTATCATGAGTTTTTCTGTTTTCTCTGATGTTACAATCAGTTGTGGTTGCAAAGCGTGGAGTTCGTCTTGCATAACAGAAACCTTTAAAAAATTTATTTACAAACCAAATTTAAATTTTATGATAGCCTCGCTTCGAAAATATTGTTTAAAATTTTTGAGTTACCTGTGATGCCGCGAAATCTAACTTATCCAAACCGGTTTCGTATCTGTTTCTTTGCATGGTTATCTGCTCTACCTTTTTTCCATACAAATTTTGAAAAGTTTTTATCAGTTCCAAGTATGAAGTGGGAGTGACGTAATTTCTTCTTTTTAGGGCTTTATAAAATCTAAAATCAAATTTTGAGTTAAGATGGTATGAGATGTTGGGTTATATTCAGGTTATGATTGAACTTCTCAAATACTTACGCGTCGGATGTGCTCTCAACTGTCGTATGAAAATATTTGCACATAGTGACACAGTTTTCCGTGAGCTCGTCGTCGAATCCCATAGGTGTTAAAAAGGTTTTAGCCACGCGTTCTAATGCATCTTCGGGCCATGCCAAAAACCAGTCGATCGTGCAGCAGTTTACCAAAGACGGAAACATTCGCAATCGAACGCGAAAAGCATCACCAATTGGAGACATGGCCAGAGATATGTGTAGATTTTGTCGAACTCTTTCGTTGAAGAAATTGTATAAAGCCAGAGGTGTCATTTCCATTTTCTTACCCTGAAATAAATTATTTATTGATTAAGGTTATTGAACTCAAAATAAGTGATTAGCATTTCTAAATGTATTTACTAGTGCTTGCAGGGCTGCTGTCATTTTTTCTAAAATTTCAGCTTTCTCTTCTCCCGTGAACAAATTTGGAACATCCTGTGTTTAACAGCATATTAATATCTTCTACAAATCCTTCGTCTTTTATTTGCGAGTCACAAAACAAGAACACGCTAGGCTTGTTTTCGTTGCCACATTTCTTCAGCAAAGTCTTCAGATCTTCCCTCCACTCTGTCATCGAATACTGTCGAGCTATTTCTATCTATAATCAAAATTTTCATCATCAGAACATAAATATTTATAGATTATTAACAATTTAGAGAATCAAAATTTCACCTGAAAGAGGTAATATTCAGCCATAGCAGCAGCCATTTTCGTGCAACTTTGTCTACCGGAACCTCCAATGCCAACCAGCAAACAATGACCTGCATCTTGTAAAAGAACCCTCGACACTCTTGATATATGTTCCATTGCAAATTTAAACATAACTAGAGACATTGGTGTTCGAGAAATGAGATTGTATTCGTTTAAGTAATAAGTCATTTTTTCGGCTAGTTCATCCAAATCAGCAATCTGGAAAGGGAGTAACAGGTGTGCGAGAAAAGAAAGGAAAGCAAAAATTTGATTTTTTCTTAAAGATTTTTTACCTCGTTGTAAATTTTTGGATCAGCATCGGGTTCTATGTAATTCCCAAAAAATAGGTTTCTAATGTGAGAGTCTTTTAACTCCTTCTCTCCTTCTGGGATTAAATTGGCACACACTTTTTCAATTGGAATTCGAAAGTTCTGGTAGGTAGCTGCGTGGATGATTTCAAACAGTGTGATTCTAAAAGCGGAATAGTGTTCGTCAATTTGTATGTTATACATAAAAAACGTTCCATCAGTATTACCAGTATCTTACTTGTCTTCGTTATCAATCAGTCGATCTTGAAACACCCTATAACATTCGTGAATCCATAATCGTACAAATTTTTCAGCCTCATTCATGTGGGTACTAGGACATAGGAGAACTCCTCTAATCACTCTGGAGAAATCTCTTAAATTGAATAGATAATGAGATTTGGCTGGGGTTGGCAAAAACTTGGCGATCGCATTTTGATAAACTTCCAGTGTGGCACTAACCAAAGCCTGAAATTGAGAAACCATGTTAATCGCCTCTCGAAGAGGAGAGAAATGAGGAACTCAAGACGTGATACTTGCCTTTCCTAATCTTTTTACGGTGTCGTCAAAATTTTTATTCAGATGCCACTCCATTATGGATCCAAAAATTTTGGTTAAAGTACTTTCTTCAAACGATTCAATGCCGACCAGGTATTGATGTCTGATAAACCGCGAAGTGACTTCATTTGATCCTCCTCCTGCTGGGAGCATTCCACCAACAAATAGCTGTGTTAAAGAAGTTTTGAATTTTAGTCCGAAAAGAAAAAATTAATTTCGAGGTCCAAATTTTATTTTCAACCTCAAACTTACAATATCTACAAGTTCCAACTTAGAGGTGTCCTTGGGATCGTACCAGTGGGAATGATCAAGCCACTGTCGAAGAAGTTCTATCGGGGGTTGGGCGCCATAAATCTCTTTCTGTGGCATAGACAAATCGTCTACAAAGAGAACACACTGCTTTCCCATAGCAGGTCCAAAAACTCCTTTTCTTCGCCTAGAAAATTAAATTTTGATTTTAGTTTGTTTACCATTTTCCTCGAAGAGCACACCACCCGTAAAATATATTATCCATCACCTGTCTAATTTTGACATGATTATCTCTTGTGTTTGGTTAGCCGAAGTTCTTGCAGAAAAATTGATTACGTTTGGCAAATATTTATCCCTCGGAAGAGACATCAAATGTGACAAAACAATGGCTGATTTTCCAGTGCCAGTGGGGCCCACAAAAAGCAGAGGCATTTTCTTCTGAATAAAATTTTCCAAAAAAAATTTCTGACAACATGTTTCGTTTGTGGGTATAATTAATTCGCTAACCTGATTAATTAAAGAACAATTAGTGAAATTCATCAATTTGGGATTAATGAGTTGTTATCAAATTAGATTATTTGGGTTTTGATGGTAACCTTTGCAGTGGGCGGATAGACTCCAGCTCCTTTGTCTAATGTATCTATCCATTGAATCCAAGTCCCATTATTTCTCTTATCGTATATAAAATCGAATACCGTTCCTTTATCTGGGAATAACTGAGTTTTTGTCAATTTAAACATTTTCGGCCTTGGATTGTCTTCATCTTGATCTAGTAACAATTTCCTAAACCAAACATCAAATTTTTTCCGGCTTTCTCCATTCATTGTTCCTCCCAAACCCCAAACCAAACAGAAAAGAAAAGTGCATTGCAGCCAAACTGTTGCGAACTGTGATTCTCCCTCCAGCATACAAGTAAGCAACTTTGTGTACATCTGTAAACAGGTTGTCTGTATATTGGTGAAGAGAAAAATTATTTTTGGAAAGAGGAAGTGGCAGAAATTACCATAAACATATGCAACTCCGAGGATTTGACAAATCTCTTGGCGTAATGGTCTATGAAGTAAAGAGTAGGTTCGACCAGCCACTCAATCAGCTCGTCCAAAATTTCCACTTGTTCTGGAATTAGCTTTTCTCTTAGATTGTTGTTGTAGGATTGATGAATTGCTTTCCAACCTAGCTGATGTGGTTCTAAGTATATCATCCCACACCTAGATACCGTGGCTGGAGATGCTTGTTCCAAATCCGCCGGTTCGAATATGAGATTCATTTTGTTTGACATCTATGAGGAGGGCGAAGATTAAAGATATCAAGATCTGTGATAACCAGTATACATATACTGCTTATTCAGTATTTATACCTGTATAATTTCTCCAGACATTAAACACAATTTTTTATTGTCATCCAAAACCGTGTTCATATTTTCGATCCAAACTGCATCTATTGGACCGTCAAACATTATCCATTTTCTGTCTGTTGTCAGGGACGAAGCATATTCTCTAAAAGTTGTAGCCAATACACCGTCATACCATTCGTGGGACACGGCATCGAAACATCCGTAAAGTTGTCCCATAGTGATTGCTTTCGGATTGATGATCCTGTATTGAACTTTAAACTCTTTCATTGTTGCCTTTCTATCTTGACTCAGTTCACCCAGGGCTTCCGCTAAACTCTACAAAAGTCTTTATGAGGTTATGTGACTCTCTTACTGCAACATTTTCACTAGTTCTTGAGAATTTCCTTACCTGGTAGCCCATAGTTTTTCCACCGAGTGGCTCTCCTACTATCATGAGTCCATGCCTGACTAAAATCATTTCGTAAACTTGAATTATTTTTTCTAAATACCATGGCGTCGCTTGAAGGTTTCTCTTTTTGCAGGCTATTTTTAGTTGCTCGACTAATTCGTCTCTGTCTGGTTTTGGCAAAACTACACCAGGGAACAAGTCAGAAATTATACCTTCAAATAACGGGACGTCCTAGAAACAATGAAAGCAATTCAGCCCCAATGATTTTTTCATGTCGTGAAAAGCAAGCTAGCACCCCATTGAGAGAGAGAACTTCTTCCACTTCATTCCACCTACTTCAGCCAAAAATTTGGGAAGATTCACGTCCACAATCGCTCTTAAAATTAATGTGGCTTCTACTTGAGTTGGGTATTTAAGTTTCAAATTTCCGGCTGCCGTCAAAACAGTCTTAACTGCTCTCATTCCGTAATCATAGTGATGTTGACTCGATAACTGTTCAGAACAGAGCTTATAGGTGTCTACTATTTTCTCTGCTAAATTCCTAGCAGCATCAAATCCCATGGAATAGAGAGATATCTCTCCAATGAGGGCATAGTCTGGTACCATCATTGCCACCGTTCGGAATAAGACTTTTAGATTGTCTGGTAACTCTTGACGACCGGCATACCTATGATTATAATGAATATTTTCAAACTAATTGCAACACTTTTAAGTAATATATTCCTTAATGAAGTCACCGATATTGAACCTACCCCGGATTCATGGTTATTATTATATTGCAGTTGGGATTCAACGACAGCTCTGTTCCCTCAAACATGAATCTCTCTAGTTTTTGCTGAATGGCTAGCTGAATTGTCTGTATCTGTTGAGCAATTACTGATAACACCTCTAATTCAATTCTGTTGAATTCGTCAAAGCAGGCCCATGCTCCGGACTGAGCTAAGCCTTTAAAGAATTTACCCATGGCCTTGTAGTCCAGGCCGTCGGAACAGTTAAATACCACGCATTGTTTGGCCAAAGCCTTCGCCAAATCTTTAGATGTTTCTGTCTTGCCCGTACCGGCTGGTCCTTCGGGAGCACCTCCCAAATTGAGCTTCAAAGCTCCCATAAGTGTTCTAAAATTTAATTAGATTTTTAATATAAGTTAATTTCAGTATATTGTTTTGGAAGCAAAAATATATGGAATTGATTTGTATAACCTGTAACAACGATCGGTGAGCGGAGTGATAACCAATCGACTCGTGTTCCCTAGATACTCAAACCCATAGTTGACATCTGTTGTAATCATAGACACAATTACCGTTGATTCTCTCCAGTGGTATCTCAGCTGACTTATCCAGTTGAAGTCTGTGACTTGGCTGACTTTTAATTTTCCTAATTCTCTTACCACGTCTCTTGCTGAAATTAAAAATATCCGTGGCTTAGATGCTCTCGTGTATTGTTTTTCATAGTTCAATCATATGCAGCATTTTATTGTCTATTCTGAAGTCACACAAGTCAGAAAGTGGGCTATGAACTACTAATTATAATAGCTATAGGTAACATGTTCAAATTTACGCGTTCTGTAGTTGCCATTCCATGCACTCAAGCACACAAACATAAATTCTCCAACTTACCATGGACATCTATGACTATAAGAGCACAAATCGTGATTCGAGCGCCACTTTTCAAAGGACTTCTAACGAGTTGAATAAGTTTTTCTATCTGCTTGTTACTCTTTTCCAAATAAGTCTAAACAAAAAATAAATTTTATTTTAGTAAAACTTTCTTAAATTAATTTTATCGGACACTTCATAAGCAATTAAAATCACTAACGTCCAAAGTTTTCATTTCTATAGCTTCGGAAACTTCCGCTGTCCAGTGAATAGAGCTGCCACATATAACCACTTGCCCTGGCCATGCCAAGACCCATTCTTCTCTTTGACTGTTCACATAAGCTGAAACAGCCTCAATGCAAATTTCTCGGACTGACTGAATCATTAAACTTTCCACTTGCGACAGCCATTTTTCCACCATTCCCTGTGAATTAGTTTCTCATAATTAATGCTTGCCCAACTCGCCTGGGTCAGAAAAACATTTTGAGATGATTAACCTTTGCTTCGGCTGGAACTATCTTTCCACTTAAAGGCACAATTTCGTTTTCAGCTGAAACCATCGCAGTTATTTCCTCATCGGATGTGAATTCTAATTTCGAAATTCCTTCGAAGCATTTTTTCAAATGAGGTTGAACTCTTTGAGGATCCTTCGTCTCCGACAAAATCTCAAGTAATTCGTCGTTAGACAAAAAGAAAAACCTGAAATCGAGTTTTAACTAGCGAGTGGTTATAGTAAAAGATAATTTGGGAAATTCCTTCGAACAGAGGTTTTCCTAACCTTGGGAAAAACAATCTTTTCTTCTCGAGGTAATCATTAAGACCTTTCTGAATTTCTTCCAATAGCGCGTTGCATTCTCGAAGGTTTTTAAGCATGTTCAGTTGTCCTGTTGCTATCAACACGTGAGTATCAGCCAAAGTAGATTTCATTAAGTTTTTCCATGTCTTGTCCACTTTCTTAAATTTCCTTGCTTCTTCCGGCATCTGTCGCATTATATCCTCTGAACTGAATATTGGTTCCAAGTACATCCAGGTAGATTGACACTAACAATAATAAATAAATTTTTACGTATTTCTTTACGATTTTCTAACACAAACTAAAAGTTTCTTATCGGGAAATTACCAGCAGCCATGCGTCCAGAATGTCCTGCATCGAGATCAACTTTTCCTCCCAAGCTTGCATATCGGCCTCAAAGGGTTTCACATAAGGCGATCCTCTCATCGTTTGAGCCTTGAGGATGTGGTCGTCTAACATGACTTGAATGTCGTCGACAGATGATAAAATATGAACGCCCGTTTCTCTGTCAACGTAATAATTTCATAAAGTATTTGAAAGTAATTTGAATAAATTGTATTTTCAAATCGTAGGTAAGTCGTAGGTGGTACCTGTACGGAGTCAAAACGAAGAGAACATCGTCCCATTCCATTTTCATTTTTTCTAAGGCTCTTTCCAGAGCATATTCTTTAGTTGCTGCCACGCTTATTTCTTCCAATTTGCTCACGTGTTTGATCATTCCAATTTCTATCATGTCGTGAAGTGAAGCATCGTCCGGATGTTCGATTTCGATTCCGAGTAAAGAGCTCATCTAAATATTTTTAAAATTAATTTTTGTTAAAATAATTCATTGTATCCTTCTTTCGAACGGGATATCTAGGTAGTCCATGAACAAGAAAGTTCTAGGGGACTTGGTTTGATAAAGCTACCTGATTCCAGTGTCTCTCTTGAAGACCAGGGTTACATATCGTTTGTAGGACCGGAACGTATTGCCTGAATTTTTCAACTTTAGCCCGGACCATTTCAGCAACTCTCTTTGAGCCTGGAACGTCGTGGAAGGTTTTGGCTAATTTATACAATAGCCTCCAAACACTTTCAACTTCTTCTTTTATCTCGTCCGCGTCCAATCCCTTGAAAGGACCTAAAATTTTGTGAAGGGTTTAACTCTTAGTTTTAACTATAATGATTTCAATATATAATTTGTACTGATCTTATTATAATTATTTTGTGTTTACCATAATACCATTTATCGTTGTTAAGGTGCCACTCATAAACGGTACGCCATAATTGTTCGTAAGGTTCTACAGCTAAAAGCATGTGACCTAGACTCAAGAAAGGTGTTATCTCCCACTCCAAGAGCTGCTCTTCTTCATTTATACTCTTGAAACCAAAATCACATATTTTTATTACCAATAGTAATTCAAAGCTCTGGTAAATAGAAGTCCTTAAATTCCGTTTTAACTCACTTCTGCTTCCTTTTTATCTTCCTTTAGTTTTGTAACAAGACTGTTGACTGAATCTACAGCTTCTGACATCTCTTCCATTGTCAAAATTGGGGGATCTTTCTTTCTAAAAGATTCTAAAATTTTCTGATGATTGACTAGTGTCTCGTCGAACTCGATTCTTCGCGCTCTCAGTGTATTCTCCACTGCATCTCGTCTGTGGCTTAACCGCTGTGTCGCTAACTCTAAAACCGCTTCCATGTCCTTAGGCCACAGAAACACCCTCGAATTGAGTTGAATATCCTCGACTGAAGAAAGTAATTAGGTGTTAAATTTTTTTAGATGAAAAATGTCTAATTTCTTACTTCACGTGTAGTGCTTACTGGGTAAAATGGCGTGATTCATAAGAAACAAGACGTATTGAGCCGTGAGCTGAATTTTAGTTTTTAGTTGGAACATAGTTGAATCTCTACTTTCGAGTAAGTAATTTGTCAGTTCAACAAGCTCTGCTGTCGTCTCGGGGAGTTCGCTTGCTCTGAATGACATCTGGTCGAATACGTTGCAGATTCTAAATGGATGTGTAGGTAAATTAATTTGCTGGGAAATTCGAAGATCTTTTGAAGGCTAATCAACTTAGATTTCATTGCTTACGCTCTGTTGTGGGTTCTATTCTCCAGAACAAAATACTCAACTATAAAACTTCTTAAATTGTCCACCATTCGGTAAAGTTGGTTGTTTATTTCCGTACAATCCAAACAGATGAAATTTAGTGGAATCATTTTCCGCAGAAAAGAAATCTCATCGCAAATGCTTTGATACTGTTCGATTTTAAGGTTAAACTCCTAGGAAAAAGTTATTATCGTAAAGAAAAATTTCTTAATAAATAAATTCTAAGGAAGACTATTTATATTGTCAACGATAGTTTCGGTAACTTATCCGCAAAATATTTTATTAGTAAATAAAAACAATTTTGGATTATCCTTCTTCTTTTGATCCTATACAGAAAAATTTAGTATAAATCCTGCTAATTCTAAAACAAGAGACCGGGGTGTGGTAACCTTTTACTCCACGAATGGGAGGAGAGCCAATCATACCTTGAGACTAGGAAACATTTCTTGGTCAAAAAAAGCTAAAAGACTCTTTCTAGCTTCTCCTGAAAGTATGTAGTTGTATACTTCGAAATTCTTGCAATAAATTTCCGGGCCTTGTGTGTTCGTATCGTAAGCTTTAAGTGCTTCGTCGATTATTGTTCTCACTTGCTGTTCTTGTTGCGTTATTGTCATTAATTTGTAATTTTCCATTCCTTCAAAAACAAATGGGAAAAATAATTTAAATAACATTACACTTCCTTAACTTTTGCACAAATACAAATTTCTAAATGTTTCGAAATTTGAAAATCACCTTCAAACAAAACCGCCTCCACTCTCGGAACGTTAAAATTAACATGGATAATTTTAATAAAACAGTTTTCAAGTAAATCCCTGAGCTGACTTAATGAAGGTTCTAAATAAATATCAGTCGTGCCCTCTTGGTTCTTCACTTGAACTATCAATAGCGATAAATTTATAAATTTGAAATCTTGGTAAGGTTCCTCGTAGAAATTTCCCTCCTGAAAAATTTATACATTTAAGTATTTGACACTGATTTGAGACGTAACAGAGAACCAGGGTGTGATTGTGTGTGTTACCTTATACTTCAATATAATATCCCGGAAATGCATCAATGACTTTATAATAAGTGATCTCATCTGTTTTGACATAAGGGCTGCGACGCTATTAAAGAAGTTTTCAACCCCTCGGAAAGAATCCTCTGATTTTTGAGGGACCAGATGACTCCAGCAATCTTTCATTTCCTTTATGACATCAGCGCACGCCGGTACCCATTCTTTAACCAATATTTCAGATGCTGCAGAACATAGTTCATCCATTCTGCTTTCAAATTCTTCCGGTTTGAGAGGTATAAATCCTTCGGTTAGTTTTTCACTTTGTACAATAATTAAATTATCGAATCTGAAAGCCGGAAACAAAATTTGGAAATTTAAATCTAAATAATTTTTGAGGTTTTAAATCCTTGGTACTCAAGCTTTTTCCTTCCGGGCCAGATTTTCATTGTGACCATTGCGACTGGGCCACACGACTTGCAAAAATAAGCAGCTTTTACAATTTTGGCTTTCGACGCATACAGTCCACCCTCAGGGCATGATCTGTATGTACATCTGTAAGCCTGTTTTTATACGTATTTTCTGTATATTGCTATGTGTTGAGGCAAACAATGTTAGCAGTTTCTGAGCACAGGCCCGAACATTTTCCTACTGGTCAGGTATTATGTTCCAGAATTCAGACTTAACAATGAGCAACCAACCTTTCTCAAATTTTCACTCGGTTTCCACTGGGTCACTCAGTAGAACTTGGTGGGCCGCAGTTTGAGTACCAAGGTTTTAAATTGAAGAGGCTAAATTATCTTACCTTTCCGTCCAAAGATTTTTTAACTTTATAAATACTGGGTTACCGATGTGTAAATTCCTATCAAGAGCTTGGTACGATACGACTTTGGTGCAATGCCAAGGTACCGGAGATCTGATCATAATTGTAGGGTACTTTATCGGATAGGTTTGAATGTCTAATCTTTTCTGTTCTGACGGGTCTAAGAGAATATATTCTAAAATGGCTTGTTTTAAACTGTTCGAATAATCGTTAATAATTTCCTCTTCCACTCTTCGAATAACAATTTTATTTCTGAAATTTTTTTTTGTTATTTCAATATTAATAGAACTCGCTCAAATGATGGCTTTAGGTAAATTTTAGCAAGAGAAAATAAATAAATACCTACTCCATTTTCCCAAATATTTTTGCGGGATTTTCTTCTTGGCGTTGTTCAATGCAAATTTGGGAAAAGGTTCTATATAACGATCTTCTATTGCAATCGTTTTATAATAATGTATACGTATCAAGTCCTCTTCTCTGACATACTTTTTCTGTTCGTTTTCTACTATTTCTAGTAGAATTTTTCGTTGCGTGTCTGGATCGATTGGTTCACTGGCTTCTAATTTTTTCAAGTGCCTGATAAATAGAAACAAAGATGGAGATTTTCTACGAATACTTATAAATAAAACTTTTTAGTGTTTTGTATGATTACGTAACACTTTAATGCAGTGGTTTCCAGAATAGATTACGCAACCTATCAACCATGGGTCATCGAGTGACCCATTTGGTAATTCCAAGTGACCCAATTTAGTTACGAAAATTAAGTATAAGATATACAAACTTTTTCTTTTTCTCAAAAAATGTTTGTGGCAAAGTACCAAATTTGAATCCAGCCGATAATATGCGGAATGCAGCGACAGACCCAAATGTCCCTTTCGCATTTTCGATTGAATTTGACCTGTGACCAAAAAAAGGTTGCTGACCCCTGGATTACGGTTTCATTTTTGTAAATGGTGTCCCAGGAGTTAAATTTTGGAAAAGACCGTCCCATTTGCCACCTCCCCAGCTCCATTAGCCTTCTTTTTGCGCGTGGTATAAACTTATACACTTTTCTACCAAAAGATAATTACGGGGTATATAATATCGGTAGACATTTTAGAATCAACCTTTTTCGATCTTGCAGGTACCACGTTTGAGCTAGTTTCTATAGTCAGCTTTATAACAATTATTGATGTTTGTATTCAAAACAGGTTCGGAAAAGCCCGGAAATCACTGCTTCAAATAAATTTTATTAGAAAAGGGTTAGGTGAGAGCAAAATGTATAAACTGTAGTAACATATAAAATCATCGAAAATACAAATCCAATTCGATGGATGAGACAAATCGTTAAGTCGCAGTTAATTGGTTTCTTCAAAATTATCGCGAAAATCTTTTTAATTAATGAGGAAAAGGAAACATTTTATAAATCAGCAATGATTACACTCACCGACCCTTATACTCAATCTCTTGACTTATTTATACTAATTTAATACCTAAAAATACATCAAACCGTACATCCGTTCTTCTGTTATTGCAATTTCCACTTTAGCTAAATACTCGTTTAGAGTTTCTTTTGGTTTTTCTGTTTTTTGTTTCTTTAATGCCTTTTCACGTTTTCTTCTGTCATAATCACCACTGCAGAGATCCTGTGAAACGATGAAACGATTTTCTTTTAAGTCTTAGTTGGTTTCGATGTGTGCTTTCTGGGTCGCGTGAGTCAAAATCATTTTAGAATTGAAGTGATACCTTTAGAGACACGACAGAAGGTTCCTCTTCTTCGATCTTAATCTTCTTACGTTTTTCCTCGAAATAATCCAGCATTTGATACCACTCCTTCGTCGGATATCCCATCATGCCACTCGTCGGAACCGGACACGGAAATGGTTCTTTCTTTTGCGGCGGTAGCATGTGAATATTCATTCTAGCTGCCGCCGGACTGAAGCTGCATCCTATTGAATCTGAAGGTTTTACGTATTCGAAGCTTTCCTAAATTTCCCACATAAAAATTATACTTATAAAATTAATTATGACAAAGCTTCTGAGAATTATATCTAACTGAACATACTCTGTAGGGCACCGCTTTGGTCCACGATTTCTTCATCAAAATTAACGGATACGGAGTGTTCGCATAGGCGTTCCGAACATAAATTGAAGGCATCTCTGGTTCTTCTGTTACCACAGGAAGCCATGGCAAGGCAGGTAATTCTTTGCGCTTTTTAACATAAGTTCTTTTGCGTTTGCAGGCCATTGTTTTGAATTTCTTAAAACTTATTAAGCAGTACCACTTATGTATGAATGCTTATCCTTTAGATTAAATCACACCACGGTCACAGAATAAAATAAACATTGCGATTTATACTGAGTCATTATCAAGCGACTTAAAAAAACTTAAAATCATGAAACTAATAAATCGATGTTATTGTAAACAGCTTCCCTTATGGCTGACAAAACATTACGGTAACCCGTTACCAGGGGAATCAAAACAAACTTGATCCTTGCTTTGAGCCACGTTAAGTTTTTACCCAGAATCAAACTGGGTTTGAAACACACTGTTTGCCTCTTCTTTCTTGATTCTATTATTATTTTTACTCTAGTTCTATATTATTTATATTTTGAATCATTCAATGAAAGTTTTGGTTTTGGAAGGGAAAAAGGTTCGGATATATGAAAGGATTGATATCCCCTTTCAGGGGACTGAAAAATATAAAAAATTTTAAAAAAGTAACAAACTTATATTATATCGTATAATTACATAAAAACGCTGTACATTTCTTCTATGAGTGATGTCAACATCACGAATAAAGTAAAATTTTTGTCTAATAAATAAAATTCCTAACAAATAAACTAAAATTTTAGCTTCGAATAAATTTGGCACAAAATTTTAAATGAATTCGTCTTTGATTTATACTTTTATCTAAATATAGTATGTGGGGACTTAAACTGACGGATATGACAAGATTGTAAATTTTAAAAATTTATAGTACCAGGTTATCATTCCACAAATTGAGCTACCGGGGTATTTTTTTCGGTAGTTTGCTCCAATTTCGTGTGCTTTTATAGCTCAAAGATGTGTTGTGTGACCAGAGTTTACTAGTCTGGGATACTACCAACATTGTAAGCCACAACTGTTAGGCAGTATACAGTATTTGAAGAAATTAAAGGTGGGGAGCTGGATGAGGATGAGGATCAGAACTTTGTAAAACATACATCACCAGTGATTAGGAAATGTCAAGAACATCATCAAAACGATACTAGAACAGCTTATTGTATCATCAAAGAGAAATGATAAGCTACAAACATTGTACATCAGTCAGTTCAAGTTGGTCCACACTGAAACAAGATAATTTTTAAAACTTTAACTATGTCCTACAGTGCCCGTATTTTGCAGATATATAATCAGACATTTTCGTAATTAATGAAAATAAATTGAGACCCATTTTAACGCCTTATTCATAATAAAGATCATGTTATTAGACTAATTCTGAAGAAAAAAATTAGTTAAAACTTAGATTAAGAACTAATTGAAACAAAAATAGTTTTATTGTTACTTGGAAGAGAGTTAAAGTTAGTTTCTACATAATCAGTCAAAAAGGAAACGAAAAATAATTAAAAACCCCTAAAGATTATAAATAACTTAAATTATTAAATAATTTTTATTTCGTCTGGAAGATGACAGCAAAAATCGCTTGAAAATGCGGTTGAAAATGCCCTGACCTGTTCCAGAATTCAAAGTTTTGTGGATATAAATTTGTTGCAAGCCATCAGGACCGTTTTCCGTCAAAGACTATTTTCTAGTTCGTGGACTTGGTTGTGATACAATGATGCCTTCAATTTTGTCCAGGAACTGGGAAATAGTCTCTGAACTGTTTTTGGCTACGTCACGTTTACTATTAGTACAAACTAGTCATCAAAGTTTTAATGTGTAACGAGAGTAACGTGATTCGTATTTAGGTTCACGAACCACAACAGGTGGCTTGATCTTTGATTCTTTTTAAAACCACAACTAAATTAAAGAGGCGGGAAACCGGACACTTTTCCCCTGAAATTATTACTAATTTTCTAAAACTTGTGCTGTTTCATCTTCCTAAACGAATGGCATGTGCTATTAGTCAACATGCAAACTTTCAATCGCGTTTTTCAAAAAGTTGAATCGCGTCTTTTACCCAAATTAACCACCCAGAGGCTATCCGTTATCATTTGACATCTTTGTGTGTTAGAGTAAATAATAAAAAAAAGTTACAGAAAAAATCGAACAACCTTCTTAGGCGCGACAAACTTTGAAGAAAAATCAGATTTGGTTTGGCGGACCGAGATAAAAGGAAAGAAGAAAAACTGTTATGTTTTAATGAGCACGTCTGTGGCAGACTGACCAATTCAGCAACAAGTATTTGTCGGTCAAAATTTGCTACTTTGCCATTTACGTGTGATGACCCGAAATACTTTTAACTCAATTAATTACACAGCCCACCTGGGGTTGTTCTCCTTCTTTTTCAAAATTAATTTTTTTTTCTTTGAACACCTTCATCCTCGTTTCCTAAGTTAGCATTTAAAAAAATTTTTTTTATGTTTATGACAAAAAAATCGAGTGAGATTACCTTAATATGGTCAAAACCTAATAAAGCTTGCCATCATGGCTCCTAATTATTTGTTTAGAAGCCGTAACACTAAAAAAAAAGTTTTCTACGAGATCTTGACCCGTTTGAAAGTTGGCTGCTTAGAACAATAATATAAACAATTACAATAAAAGTTATGAGGAATTGCTATATTAGTTTTGTTTGTCTGGCATCAGTCGAAAGCAGCCAATTACTAACACACCTTTTTGGCCTGACCACAAATGAACGCCGCTAAACCTGTTCTTAAAAAAATAATTATTATTATAAAATTTTTTGTTTGCTTCACTTCCTAAATTTATTTGATAATTTAAAGCTCGGGCGAGTTGACTTTTCTTCGCATGTATCGCGAGAAATAATCAGGTTTCCAACACTTGCAACTGCCAGGCACTAGAAACCAGTCGTAGTAAAGGCGAACCTGAAATAATAATTAAAAATAACATTTTTAGTAATAGTATAGGTCAGCGAACTTAAGTTCATAACTATTGAGTACAAGTTTATGTGTTTTGATGCAGTTAGTTATGAAAGTTGACAGCCAGTTTGAAGTTGCACGGTACACCGATGAAGTGTCACATGAGTTTTGTCATTTCATTTACCTGAAAACATCCTATCTCATCGACGCCATCACAGTGGAGTGGTTTCTTAGACTCATTCGAACCAGAACTTTCAAATTTTTCACCGCCAACACTCAAACCCGCTCTCTTTTGAAGGTATTGCTGATAATTTTGAAAATCCTGAACGGGTGGTGGGTTTTCTGATGAAACGGGGTGACGGTGTGATTGTGATGGCCAAGATGAGCCCGGCGATTGTACTGTGGGTTTGGAGGGAACATATGTGTCTGGGTAGTATATCTCTGCTACGAGAATACTCGTCCATCTTGGGGAAGACATGCAACTTCCATCCATGTAATGGCATCTCGAGTTTCTGTTAAACAAAAATTATCATGTAAACAAAAATATATTTTTAGGCTACTATTTACAGATATAAAAAAGGAATTCACTTACAGACATCTTGTAACTTCGATGGTCTGTGTAAAGTAGCCTTCGTAAGGTATTTGAACGACGTATCTCCAAACCCCTTGGTAATTTCTTGCAAATACTGGGGTAGCATATTCAACTTTTGCAGGGCAGGGAGTCGGGGGTAGAGAATTTTCTCTGGAAACAGCCGGTAGAGTGGTTTCACCTCTTCTGTATTCAGGAATGTCATTGTTCACTTCATCCTTTCTATCGTGAAAACCTTGGGAAGTTAGCATTGAGTCTCCTTGAAATGCTTTGTATAACAAACACAAACTGAAATTTTAAAAACGGAAATGAAAGGGAGGATACCATACAGATATTAGTTACATTGACAGCAAGCAGGAAACTTACACTCCATCATTATTATCGCAAAATTTCCTTCCGACTCTTTTCGTCTCTCTGACCTGTGAGAATTCTCCAGCTGTCACATTGGACGTTGAAAGTTCTTCATTAGTCACACTACGTTTTATTCTCAAATTCTTTGAAATTCTAAAAAGAAATGAAAAGTTATTAGAAATTTTATTCACACTCACATTCTGTAAGTAATATTTCGACTTACTTGTTATCGTTGTCATCGATATACTGAAACTTAGCCACTTTCGGAAGTGTCTCATCGGCTTTTAATATAGGAAGAACTTTACTGAAGAACTGAAGCGTTTTGTTCTTGATTAACTCACTGAAATAATAGTCGATTAGAGTTGAGAAGAAGAGGTTTCAAGTATGAAAGGTAGTCAAGGTGGGTTAGTCAGCTTTTGCGACCACAAATACTTACAACGGATAGGCACTTCCTAAAACATTTTGCTTCATCGGATTTTTCGGTATATAACCTTTGTTAAGGTCTCCACATAAGCTCAGCGTTTTGTAAACATGAGGATTAATTTTCCCTTTATTTTTTTGTAAGCCTTAAAACAATCAAAACAAATTTTATTTTAAACAAAGCCCACCAAAACACAACCTTCCCCTTGTCTTAAGACTGATACTACTTAAAAGTCAGTGAACTTAAACCTCTAACCTTTATATCTGAATCGAATAGTTACTCAATAATTAATTAGTTTTAATTACCCGGGCATTCGACATCGGACTGTACGTAGGGCGGCCGTCGAACCTTAGGAGGTTCCGCACCCGGAGATTCGATGAAAGCATAATAACCTTCGGGAGGTTCTTCGATTAAATCTAAACTAATATCCGGTTGACGTGGTGAATTAATCACCGCTTTGCTGCTGTGTACCGTTAACAGTATACCCGCTAACATCTGAAAAGGAAAAATAAGTGATTCCAGCTAGTCGTTCGAGGCGATAATCAGAAAGAAAACGGTTATTATACCAAAATTGGCGATGAAATTATGTAAGATTCCGATTCGGAGGTACAGTATTTACTGCCGATCGACCCGCATTCCTAGGATTCATAAATGCACGCCCCAAGGATTAATTGTGGTTTCGTTAGCATTGTGATCGGGTAAAAATATATATATATACACGGTTGTAAACATTAATATATTTACTCAAACGAAGTTGTAACGGTATTAAAAGTGAGCGACCTTGAATCATCTGAAGAGGCTGCATATGTTAATTTATCACCCACACGGACGAGGTGAGGGTCATCAACACTAACAGGGCTAACTTTCGTTGTTCTACCCTTAAATCATTCTCGTAAGCCTCTAGCCTATTTATTTGAGCTTAATTATTGTTAATTATCATATTAATTGAATTAAACTTAATAAAAATCGCTAATTAGTCTGTGAATTTGCCATCATCACTTAAAAGGCAAAAAAATTTGTCTTTAGGATACATTAATAATTATAATGAAGACATTTTTAGAGAGGGATCAGAGATCAAAAGATTAATTACAGTATTACAATAATTTTTGGTTTAATGTTACGTTCAATAATAAACGTGGAGTCGGCGTTCAATCACATTGTTCGGTCATCAACACGTTGATGAATCGCTGAAAAAAAGACTCGGTGCCTAAAAAACGAAAGAGCCTGCTTAATGAATGAACAATATATCTCGCATTAGGTCACGACAATCATTAAAAGTCATATTAGTATATAAATGAAGTGGGTAAAGCCCAAATATTTTCCTTTTTGGTAGTGTAGTGGGTACCGGGTGTAGTTAAGGTTGTAAATAAAATTTTTGAAATGCTTCAAAGCGCGCGCAACCCAATGACCCGTTCGCGCTCTAACTTGTTAACAAAAGACATCGACTCATAGTTTTTATTGGGTGAAGGTGAGTTTTTTTTTGGTGCAATAAAAATTTTGTTTATCGTGATGCAATACTTCCGACTGCATTCTTGCTACCTGCCCTGTCACACTTTACAGCCGAGGAATGCCAAGGGAATGAAATTTTTTGGGTGGTTAATGTCATCAATTTCATTTACCCACATTCCTTTGTTTCGCCTGTAAGCCATTTTAGTAAATTCCTACTTAACCGCATTTGAGACCACCTCGTGATTCACTTGGTCATCGGTACTGTCTTCCGTTCTTGATTTTACCTTTTAGTTTAGCATCTTATACCTCCAAAAAAAAAAAAATTTTGTGAATACGAATTGACTTTCCTCACCCATCGCCAAAAAAAAAATTTTTTTTCTTTACTGAAGTAAATTTGATTAAGGCATCAAGACTAAGAGAGTTTTGAAGGTAGTCTGAAGGAGACTGGTTACTCACGTCAATGTTTTCCAGTTAGCAAAAATAGGCTCGCGTAAATATACTATTACGTTGGGCAAAACCGTTTTTTTTAAGCAGAAAGATTTGAATTAGGCAGGTGGCCAACATATAATGAGGCGACTATTAAACGGTTCCGTTAAAACTAATCAGTTTAAGCCGTTGGCCAGGTCACAAGGTACCCCAACCTTACAGGTTTTACTGTAGAATAGAATTAAGTGTTAAAAAAATTCTTTAATAAAAAGGTACGGATCGTTCCGTGAAAATTGCGGCCACATTGATAGGAAAAGAATTTGACCCGAGGTCAAATATTTCTAAATTTAGATCGGTTTTGAATAAAAATGATTTGGCTCATTTCGCTAAGAAAAACTTGACGAGTTTACACACCCTTGTCAGAAGAAGCCCATTGACCTGTTGAAATGAATTCTCACTTTTGTTTTTGACTTTCCAGCTTTGGATCTGTCGACGGATCCTGATCGTTTTATGTTCGTTTGGCGGTAGTCACTTGGTCATCTTGTTTAGTGTCACCTTATTCCTTTTTTGGTGTTATGCCGAGTCATAAATAAATTCTTATTGTAAAGAGCTCATTTCGTAAGTGATTCGCACCCACTAGCTTATAATATTTAATATGACATATATTTTGAGATTATGGCGATAAGCAGGCGACGCTTTTATGAATCATTTCGGCAAAATGAAAATTTACAATACTAATCAAATTAAATAAATAGGAAAGAGACGTCTGTCGATAAATACAAACAAGCGCGCATTACTTAAGTTGTTTATTTAAATGAGAAACAGTGTGCATTACTTATGAAATGAATTTCTCACTAACGCAAATTCCTTCATTATAATTTACGAAATTAATTTTACGTTTCGTTAACGTGAGCAAAATAAAAATCTAATTAAAAACCGGAAGTTATTTACAATTCGACCTAAACTTCCGTTTTTATGATTAAAAAAAAACTCAAATCACATCAAAAATCTGCCGTCGAATTTCGAATTCCGAAAATTAATGAATTCGTAGCGTTCTGATGGCGGAAAACATACGGAGGGCTCAAACCTTAGCCTCGGGTCACACAATACAACATCTCTTGCCTGGTATACCCAGGACAAGGTTTTATCAGTCCCGTTACATATAGCCAACCAAGAGTCATTCATACATACGACTTTCGAGTACTTTGTTAAATCAGTCAAAAGAATTTTTACGTTGTTGCTGTGAAAAGTTTGTCACTGGACCATTTTTTGTTGTTGTTGTTTGTTGATGCCCCACTTCAGAGAAGTTTAATGCACCTCACTCGCTCTTGATATAACGCTTCTCGCTCCATTTCTTCTCCAAGTTCTTCCCTCCGCCCCCACTAAAGACGGTAAAGAAAATGATGATGATAATAATAATAGGTTGCTATGTTTTTAATGAGCCCCCTTTTTATCAATTATTATTTGTATGGTCATTGAGTTGTTTAAAATTGATCGTTTTAATAATTAACCAGTTAAAACGATATTTTCATGGTCTAAATTGCACGGAATAAATTTTTTGCAAATCGCACGTTTTCTTTATGACTTAAATATGTGATCTCGATATTCCTCCCCCGAAGCGAATTTGAAGTTTTTTATAATTCAACCGTTAAAGAGCGAAAAACAAAGTTTAAATATCACGACACCCGACCGAATTCTTCTATTATCTGATCCTGGATCAACACACCAATCTCCTTCCTAGATAATAATCCTGTTAAGGCTAAAACCTGGAGACAGATTGTGACGGGATAATAGTAAAAAAGATTTAAGTCGATTTTGATTGAATACAGTGGTACCTTGAGGTCCTAACATAGAATTTTTGAGATACGACATGAAATATTCTAAAATTTATGCCTCGACGAAAAATTTGAGATACGAATTTGGGATTTGCGATAATTGCTTAGGTGATCCCTAAATGGCAAAACTTTCGCTCAGCTTTCTTCCCGACCCTTTGAGATACGATTAATTTGACATACGACGATGATCACAGAACAAATTAAATTTGTATCTCAAGGTACCACTATATACCAAATTTCTAAATCTAAAAAAAATTAAGGAGCTTTAGAATTTTTATTTCAAATCTTAAGGAGTCTTGTGGTGCAGTGTCTGATAGTATAAGTTCCACTCCTGAGTTCAAATTCTCATACCCTGTTTTACCCAAGGGTCAAAAATGGTATTAAAACCCAAATTTTAAATTTTATACTGATTCCAGATATTTCTATATACTCATCACAAGCACACCAGTCATAGAGATGCTGAAACTATTATAAGGAATGTCAATATGGTGCTATAAATAATGCGTGACAGACATTTGCGAACCTTTTTGCAACGCAGGTAATTTTTTTTTCTTCAAATTGTTACATTTCAAATTAAAATGAGTTCATATTCATTTCGCATTCGCTCATGTTTTGCCTATTTATGTAGGCAAACATTTCCATAACGGTACCTTTTGGGTTTGGTCGTTGTATCAATTCTTTTATTTGTCCAGTTCAGTTAACACGTTTTAGGAATTTTTTTCGGTCCAGTGATTATAGTTTTCTTATAATTAAAAGACTAGACACGAACCATTCTCGTTTTGATTTTTAATGAATTAAATTCCTATTTATATTGATTTGGAATAATTTTCTAAAAATACCTGATAACTGTTTTTCAGGTTATGAGTTACCCTCGTATGAGTTGAAACGACTTAACTATCTGGAATGAAGCCAAAAACAGATTCTGAACAGCCGGCTATAAAAATTATAGGAAATCTCAAATAGAGAAGTAGAAGAAGGGAGTTGAAGAATAATTAATAAGAAGGTAGGAGAAGGGACTTACTGTCAGTATCATGTAGTTATTGCGTTCACATCCTCTGTCTGTTTTATAAAATCAATTTGCTTTTGAAAGGCCTGTGATTTACTGATCAAAGCGCCTGAGAGTTCAAACCCCATCCTGCTAACCTCAGGATGGAAGACGGGATTATAACTCAACTAAAATTAATATTCTTGTAGACAATCATGGCTCATTGTTATGTAACATAATCAAATTAACATTTTCATCACATATAGGCCTGTATTAATGTATTACCGTTCAAATTCTGGGCTTAGACTTACGCTCGCGTTTATACTTGAACGTTCTTCTTCGACAATTAACTTCTTCCGTTACTCAGGGTTTGACAATTTTCTTTTATTTTTTAAAGTACAGTGGTACCTTGAGATACCAATTTAATTCGTTCTGTGATCATCGTCGTATGTCAAAGGAATCGTATCTCAAAGCGGCGGGAGGAAAGCTGAACGAAAGTTTTGCCATTTAGGGATCATCTAAGCAATTATCGCACATCCCAAATTCGTATCTCAAATTTTTCGTCGAGGTATAAATTTTATAATATTTCATGTCGTATCTCAAAAAATTTGTATGTTAGGACATTCGTATCTCAAGGTACCACTGTACTAACTCTAACTACAAAATGAACGTCTGTGTAGAGTCAGGTCTTGTTTTACGCGATTAGGTAACTGGGAAGGCGTTCGAACGAACTTCTATTTCACAGACAAAATTTTTCTTTTTCATAAACAACACAAGTTTGTTTCATAAATTTTGCACACCAACTTGGTGGATTCACTTTATAATTTATACAAATTTTTCGTAAGAGTCGATGCTAGTTTCTGGCCACCGCCAACAGATTTTTTATCAGATATTAAAGTCCTTCCTGAGCAAGAAAACCAGAAGGAAGTGGTACAGAAGAAGATAACAAAAAGCATTACGCACTTAGATATACAAAAGCGTGATAATCTCAGAAAGAAGACCGTGGAAGGTGGATGAGGGGAAGAAGTAAAAGCAAAGCAAAGGATTTATGAGAACGAGAATTTTATTTATCTATTTATTTGTTCCTTTGTTAACTACCACCTGGCCTCAAAGCTGAGGCAGTAAGTAGTTGGTTTACAACTGAAAAGTTAAATCTAGGAAGCAGACCAGAGGAGAGAATAAATTTTGAATTAGGTTGAAGTAGGTCTATAGTAAAATAGAACTGATAAGGAGAAAAAGGAAATTAGCGATTAAAAGAAGTATTCTGTCGGTGTAAAGTTGCGACAACAGCAATAGTCGAAGAAACAGGAAAATAATGAATCCAGTATATCATAAAGCGATTGAAACAACATCGTCTTTAGAGGAACGAAAGTAAACGAAACGATTATGATTACCAGTATCATGTTTATTTACTCGAAAATTAAATTCAGTCGTGAGGAATATGGGTCAGCATTTAAGACACTGTACTGTTGAGTTTCTTCTCCTATGACATTATTCCATAAATAATTTATGGCAATCTAATTTGCAAGAATTTTAGGTTTTAAGTTTAACTCTATAATAACTCGTTTATTATTACCGGTTTATTCTCTTACTACCGGTTATTATAACACCATCGGTTTGTGTCATTTAATCAGAGATTGTGATAGGTTGGAAGGTGGTTCCACGATTTCCGTTAAATAAATTGACGTTTAATTATTCACGGTTGACAAGCTATGATTCAGACGTTTCATACAAACAAAATATTTTTATTCTCCCCGTCCAACTGTATGTTACCTCAATTTGAATTAATAGTCAGAAACCTTTACGAATTTTTTCTTTGAAGACACACATGTAGAAGAATTTTGACTAAATACCAAACTATCATTTACATTATTTACTTAAATGACTCTCGAAGAATTTTCTTAGTCTTAATTTGAAGTGTAATCGAAAGGTTTTCGTTTTCAAAATCGAGTTTGTTGTCATGCTACTACCTACTGTACTCGCGTAGAACTGTTGTATGTGTTCATGTTAGTTTATAACATTTGGCTATTACGCCGCGTCATGTTTTTGAAAACATAAGAGAGCATCCTTTCACAGATTTCTTTAGCATCTAAACACATCTTCAGTGCCAAGTTATATTATTATCATAAGCTATATACTAATTCCTTTATTCCCATTTTTCAGCAATCAGGCCCAAGGGACTGGACGAAAGCCTCTCCCCCGCTTATCCAGTATTCTTTGTCCCTGCATTTTATCCAACAGCAGTAGCAATGAGGTCGTCTTCCTACCTCATTTTTTGCTTACTCTTGTTTTTAGTTCCCAGTTGGCGTTCACTTTGGTCTACCTTCTCTGTTGTGTTCTTATCAGGTGACTTGACATTTTCTTTTGAGTTGTTTCATAATTTGGACTTCATCTTTAGTCCCTATTTCTTCTGTAATGATTCTGCTATTAATTTTATTCAGCCTTTCACACTTCTTTCCATGCCAAAAGCTATATACTAACATAGTAGCCGCGAAAATGTTAACACGTCTGTTGTATATGTGATTCTTAGTTCCTATAACTTTCAGTTTATTGTTTTTTGTCTTTTAATTAATCAGTTCTTTTTAATAATAAATTGAGAACTTATTAATTAATTAATTACCTTAAGTTGATGCCATTCAAATTTTTTCTCTTTCTTCTTCACCTTCATTTTAATTCGCAAATTTGATTTCGAAGCTTTTCAGTATAAGTTTTGCTTTTGAATGAATTTTGTTTTAGGATGTTTTCTGATCATTTAAGCTGACACTGAATTTTTCATCTTCTCTGATGCCATCTATTCATGTTTACACTCTTACACGACGACTTTTATTGTGACTATACAACTGTGTTAAGTAGAAAACCTACGAGATGACTCATACCTCGCGTTCTAGGCCAGGGAGGCGAACCTTTTGATGCCCGTGCCACAGCGTCATAAAAAATCTGTGTTTGAATAGGTGACGTGCCATCAAAATTTTCAAAGGTGCCATTTGTGGCACGCGTGCCATAGGTTCGCCATGTCTGTTATAGGCAGGTAAACAACCTCCGAGTTACTTCGTAGTTACCTAGAGTTGGACGTTATCAAAAAAAAGTATCGCTTACTTTTATAAAGTTCTAATTTCACCAAAAATGTCTACTTTTAGTAGGATTTATTTCAAAAGTAATGCACACAATGGAGAGGAATTCATTTCTTAAATCACTTTTATTCGTTTCAATGGAGTCATTATCGAACTCTTGTTAGAAGTACTTTTCTTTTCTTTATAACCCAAAATTATTTAATTGAAATTTGATTTTACGATGAGGTCACAGTTCTAAGTGTTACAATTCTCACAAGACTCGAATGAATCAGTTTACACCCAATTAAATTTAGGTTTGAATTGACTTTTTTTTTGGAACTCGGATAATTTTTGGAAACGTAATTGTCAACATCTATTAAGTTCTAAGAGTTTCAGGATGATTCTCATAAAAAAAAAATTTTAACGATGTAGATTCAGTTGTTTAACAAATTAAATTTTTTTTTATTAAACTTTTTAAAAACGTTGTCCACTAAAAGTGACCCCAATCAATTGTGACCTGAATCCATATTTGATATCGCGGCTCCAACGGTTAATTAAGAGGAACCTATAATACGGTCCTAAAATTGATTCCCTCCCCTCCTCCTCGTTTCATTGATTTGGCTTGGAATCGATAAGCCAGTTTTCGGTTGACAAGTCCGCGTTGTCAATTATGGTCAACAGTTTGAACTAATTTTTATAGGAAAGAGGTGCAACCCTGAATTGATTATATACAGTTCTTAAATACAGTCAGGTCTCGTTTTGCACGTTTTCATTCTTGTACGTATTTGAAGTTGAGCGTTTTGTTATGTTAGGAATGTATTCAAATGAGTTACTATTTATAACTTAAGTTATACAAACTTTGTCTGGAATTAACCGGAGATGCTGATAGGCTTTCGTGTATTGCTCATCTTTCCAACAGATGACGTTAAGGTGTTTTTGTGCCTTATCAAAGATGCTAGTTTGGAAAATGAGTAACTCATCCTCTATCTTACTAGTGTGAACTAAATCTTCTTTGATAATAAATTTTTTATTCTGTTACTGTTATTAGTTTTTGTTCTGTCTATCTTTCGCGTAATTGAGCAACAGCTTTTACTGGGCTTTTATATATAACCACTCAAAACAGGATTTTGTCGAAAAATTCTTCTAAAATCAAATACAGTTAATGATTTAGAATTTGATGAAATCATAAATTATGAATGTTGAAAGTGTTTTAATAAGCCCAGTTGCTGACAGATTTGTTTCTTTAAGCTGTTATTTCAGGTTCAAATACCTAATTTAGAGGGGAGAGAAATTGTACTGTATAGTCAAAAATAAATTTAAAAAGCTTTTTTCCAAAATCTAGTCTAGGAGTAGTTTTTAAACTCTGGAATTTATTTATTTATCTATTTGAATTTTGATCCAGTCTTTCACCCTTGGGCATAACAGGATACAGGATAATAATTCAAACTCATAACCATATACTACCTCCATAGTCCATATAGTAGAACCATACCCTCTATAGTTGGGCGCTTTAACCACTACACCACAGTGGCAACTAATTAACAAAGCACGTTCATCAAAATTTTTGGGCCCAAATTAAGGGTCGGTTGAAGGATTTTGAAAACTCATTGAAACAAAATCACGATAAATCAAATACTTAATTATCTTACTTCTTAAATACTTGTTTCAATTGTAATGGAATACATTTCATAAGTAATGCACATTTATTTATATTTTCTAAACGAATTTAAACTTAACTCTCATATATCTCAAACCTATCCTTTAAATCCTTCAAGTCAGATTCAGGAAGGTTTTAAAAATTTAAAATATAAATATAAAGTCATATTGGTGATTGGTCATTTATAATTTACATACACGTGTTAATTAATTGTGCCTAAGTTGAAAATTATTTGACATAAAGTCTAAGAGAAGTGACAGAGGTATAAATCAAAAAACATTAAATTTAGTGAAATTTGATAAGTTTTTCATGTCATTTACAGTATACCATAAGAAATTTTGAATATTGTTAGATTCGTCACTGCCCTTGAATTCTACTGTATTCTTTTTAAAAAAATTTAAAAAGTAAGTAAATGCTTTACAAAGACTTACTGTATATCGTGTTTTCTTGATTAAAATTTGTCGTTTTACATTTTAAATTTATTTAGAAAAAAAACCAGAGTTCGATAAGCGGTTACTGGTATTTAGGTCAAACTCGATTTTAAGCTTCAAGGTTCACATAACTTCCCGGCAAAATATCGAAACCCTCAAAAAATAATGAAATAAAGCGAAGCAAAAGAATTTAAAAATTTACTTACGCATAAAAGACGGTATTCCATGATTAGAACAAAAATTTTTTAATAAATCAAACAAATAATAAATAAATAAGAAAAATAATATAAAACGGCAATGGTGAAGGTGAAATTGGTGTTCTGGTACCTCGCGATGTTACGGCGGTCAAGGTGAATGCCACACTGGAGAAGTAAACTCTTCTTATCCAAAACAGTTTCCTTCTCTTTCTTCCTTTCCTCATTCCACTCCTCTCTCCTTTTCTTCATTTCCTATGAAACTTTTCATTGTTTTTAACTTACTCACTACTCTGCTAAGTTTTTACTTTCGGAGCTAATGCCTACATGTAATCTTTTAAATCGGTGAGGTGTTACAAAAGGAAAATTTGCCAGGTTAATGTTAGTGTTGCAGTTATTTAAATGTTAATTCTGATATAACGTTTTTGTAGCAACGTAAACCATTTTTATTATTTTCACGAGTCATATATATTGTGTATTTTTAAAATATAGAATAAATTGTTTGAATTATATTAAATCTTTAGAGGGAGGCCTGTGGTGTAGTGGTTGGGATAGTATGGCTAATCATATGGTCGTGGGTTCGAATCCTCCCAGTATTCTGTTACACCCAAGTATGAAAATCAGGATTAAAACTCAAAAGTGTATTCAGATATTAAATCTACTAAAAATAATATATACCCATGACTTTAAAGAGTTTGCTTACTTTTTAGCAGTCAATTTGTATATACCAATAGCCACAACTATCGCTCAATGAATACGTAATTGATTAGAGACTGTACATTATAGTTCACTGTCGCTCGAGATTTTAACTATGATTCATTTCTCTTTCAAGATCTTGACTTTCAAAGAGTGAGCAAATTTTTTTTGGACATCTCTGTATATAGAAGTGATATCTTTAATTATAAAATAATGGAGTTCAGTATGGGTTTAACTTTCCTCAAAAAATGCAATTTCATGTAAAATTTTCGTATAATGATTACTAGTTCTTTAGAATCCTTTTTAGGCGCTCTTCCAGCTCTGTGTCTTTATGTAAGCTATCAAAACATGGAACATGTGTTATACCTTCTTGGTGGAGAGTTGGGTTACACCCAAAAGGTAGTTTAAAAGGGAAATAACACAAATTAACCCATTAACGCCCTGCGTCCTCAAATGAGGACACTAACTTTAGGTTCTTTTTCTGGAGGGATTTTTTTAAACATCAGCAGCCATCTTTTCTTTACAATTTTTTCACTTTTCTCATAATCAGGAGTTGTAGAATAGTTCTTGATAGAGCAGTATGATTTCCCTAAAATGCATCGGTCCATAAAAAATTATTTTTCTCACATCCTGTTGGAGGCATCGCTGCGGAAAAAAAATTAGCAGACACTCAAGATGTTGTAGAACAAACCCATAAAACTCTTATCATTGAAATTTCAATCAAAACAAAATGAGCACCAGTCAAACTTTGGTGTCATTAGATCCCGGTGTCCTCAAATGAAAACAGCAATTTCCCAGAAAACAGTGCAAAAATTTTGAAAAAAATTTACAGAACTGTCATTTTGATTTTTTTTACGCCAGACCTCAAAAGGATTTCAAAAAATTTCCACGGTTTCTATACCTGAGGGGTTAATGGGTTAACGAATATTTGAATTTTTGTGTTAAAAGCTTTTGGGAACATTGTTTCGGGGAAACGTCACTTGATTGGTCACTGATAAACATGCAGTAGGATCTAAAAAAAAATTCATGTTAACTAAACTCGACAATAAATTCGCTTAGCTGACCTTGAAACCTGTTCCGAAAGTAAGTCGCACAGGACGCGCTCTTCGAATCGCACGCGCTTCTTGATTGTCGATTATAGAATGCATGCCACGCCATCAGCTATTTGTCGTCTAAAATGACTCTATTGAAACGGTTCTAAGAGCTCCTTTTGTTGAAATATTTCCTATTCTGTCTTTTTCAAATCTTTTTTCATTCGAATGACATAGAATGCGCTCATTTTATGGGTGCCGTTTCGATTGTGTTTAAATCTTGTCATTGTCTTCTTCCGTAATGACCTCACTGTTATTTAAAAATATTCAAACGTAGTAAGTTAAAGAACGTAGCTCGCAATTTTTATGTTAATTACTAACCCAAACTAACTTTTTTTGCAAGACAAAATATTTGTCTCTTTGCTCTGCCTATATTATTGGAGATACAACTTGAGAATTAAAAAATATTTCTACCCTCTGAACAAACAAGAATCTGATTCATGAAAATGATCTAAAGAATTCAGAATAACACACCATGATCTACAGATTCATATAATCCAAAAAGGAGAATATAACACTGGAAACTAGTGGAAGATATTAGGCAGGAGAGAGGGAGGGACGTGAAGAGTTACACAGACAAGTAGTAACAGGAAAAAACAAAACCAGAAGAGAAATTAGACGCGTAGCCTTCTATGCCCATCTGAAGAGGCTGCACCCAGAGAGACTAACCAACCAGGTCTTCAAGTTCCTCAGTAAAAAGAGACAAAAGGGGATTGGTTCAAACAGGTGGAAAAAGACATCAGAGAAATAAACCTAACAGAAGAAGACTTCGAAAATAGGGAAGGGGTAAGGAAGAAGACGAGTAAACACGAATTCAAAGAACAAGAAAAACTAAAAACAGGAACAAAATGGACCACAGAGAGAAAAGAAAAACAGCAGAAAAATGAAGGAATATTGGGCAAAGAGGAAGGCAGAAGAGGCAAGAAAGCGGCTGTTGAAATAAACGTGGTCCTAGAAGGCCGAAACGGAAAAAAAAGAGAAATTAGGAATAAAATATATTTCTCAAAAATTTAGTCAGAAATTGCACTCAAAAACGATAGCTGACTAATTTCATTCGAATTTATGTTTTTGTGGTCCATCTTAAAAGATCAGAACCCAGAATTTTGGATGTGGTAGTCCGTTAATCAATACTCTCTTCTCATTGGTCAATTTTTTCATTTTCAAATTAGACGCCATTTCATTTAGTAACTTTTAACATTTTGTAGTTGGTACACATGTTTGAAAATATGTTTGTAAATAATACGACATTTTTTTAATCTGCAATTTGATTTTCGATACAGTTTATTAACAAATTTATAGTTTTCCTGGACGCTCTTTAGAATTTTTACGTTTTGTATCGATTGTTTCTTCTTGGCGTTTGAAATTCCGTACAGGAAGAAAGAGGAAAATGAGAGAAAAGACGAACTATTAACTGATTACATCACAACATATCGATCTGTTAATAAACAGCTCTTCATGAAACTTGAAACAAGGAAAATTGCTACAAAAATTGTTAGCAAGGCACCGGCGAATTTTTTAACTATGCCTGATTACAGTATTTGCCTCTGAATTATCTACAGATTTAATTTTTTGTCTAGCAACATCACGTTTCGTTAGTTTATTTAAGATTTTATATTAAGAAAGAAATAAAGGTATGTTTTTTAATTATGTTAATCATATTATGAAAACATGTGTTAAAGCCATAATGACTTTTAACAAGTTTTTCATTGTCAGATTTAAAGCACAAGGCTTATAAGGGCTAAATGTTTACAAGACCGGTATTGAAAACCATCAAGTTCAATAAAAATTTATGTTTCGATGTTCATTTTAGTGATTTGATAAAAAAATTTTGTTTTTCTTTTGCAGGTGGACAATTTTTTCAAATCAATTATTTAAAAATGCAGTGCATATTGATTTTTGATCAGTTAAATGACATTTTGTATAGCAAATGCAATAAGAAATTTTTAGAGCATTCATTCAAAGTTGCAAAAGCACAAGGTTTAGTTGCAGATTATGACTCGGATGGACCAGAACTTACGGAAGTTAGTTCAAATGTTGTCATTCAACTATTTTCTCCGATTATAACCTCCCAGAGGTTTATGACATGCCAGTTCAGCAATTCATACACATCTATACAATGTGATGGTGGTGTAAATTTAGTTTTTAATGAACATATGGGTTACTTGTTTGTTTACATCGGAGTCTACTCTGTGAATAAACTCAGCAAGTGTTTAGGAATTTGTATATCATTGGTTAAGCATTTATGTGGATGTAATGTACCAATACTCAAATATAATAAGCCAAAATCAAACTTGCTTTCAAATCTGATGGACACTTGGTTTCACCTTCAGGAAACAGATCAAGCAGTTGCAGTTGAAGCCATCGAACAACTTCTCGTTAATAGTGAATTAAGTGCAACTACATTAAAAGCTTTACAAGAAGCTGTCGATAAATTACAGCAACAAACAGAATTTTCTAAAATCCATGCTTTGGTCATGGTGAAGAATAAATTTGTTTCACTGTATTCTAGTCGTAACGCCCAAGATCTCATTCCTGCAGACCTAATGTTTTTAGGTTTCCTAGCTGAAGGCCTTTGTTCAAAAGAATTTTTAACTCAGAGGACAACCAAACAAGATAACACTGAATCTGAGCTTTCCTATTGTTTATTTAATTCAAATGTTGATTACCCTAATCATGGTGTGAGTTTGTCTTGTACAAAGCAGAATTACGAACAAGTAATTAATGGCATGCACAGTTATGTTGTTTTGCTCACTGGATATCATCCTTATGCTGTTCACATTGGACATTTATCTGAAAGTGTTTATCTTTTTCTTTTATTTGAATGTGGGAATGGTATGGTATCTCTTGGTTTAAATGATGCATTTTTATCATTTAATGCTCTCCAGAATATGCAGATGCAAAAAGATATTGAAGGGGTTAGGCAGGCGTTTGAGTTTTTAGAATCTGGAATGAGGAAAATTTTTGATGGTTTAAAAAAACTCAAAAACAGAGGAGTAGAAGTCTGTCAGAAGAACTTGCAGTCAAAGTGGGATTTCCTAAGGAAGAAATATGTGGAATTTATTAAAAATCCAGATTCCGAGTGCATTACTATAATAGAATCTAGCACATCTAGGTTCGTTGATTGCTTGAAACTTTTGTTAGAGGTGACTTGTTTAGATGAAACGGTTTTATTGGAATCCAAATCAGTTGTTGAAGCCACATATATCGGTGTTAGAAATCGATTGAAAGACTTCAGTGAATTTTTACAGGTTAAAGCTTTGAGAAATTTCACTCTTGGCTCAAGAGCTTCTTTGACAATAAACAAATACCTTGAAGAATTTCCTGGTTTAGTCCATTTTATTTATATCGATCGTCACCTTCATAGAATAACCGCCCCCAGTTTAGATTTCAGCTTTGAAGAGACGGCAGTTTTGACTAGAAAGCAACTATGGTCCATGATAGACTACTCAAGGTCTCACCTTCGTGAGGGTCGCCTTTCAATGATGTGGAAAGACACAACTTTCAATTACGCTTACTTTTTATGGTTCGAGAATACTTCTGGCTCTCCTTTAAACCCAAAATCTGTCCGACCACTGTATTAAAACATTTTCCACCACCTGGTATCATTGTTGAGGATTTTTACAGACGATTAGTCGAAGTGTGCTTTCCAAAAATGTCACCGAATAAAGTTCGGTGTTACGAATTGTTTTGCATTCATCTAGGACTAGCCACGTCTTCTTGCGTTTTAGAACATTCTCGCAGGTTAGCGGCAACTATCTGGGAAGTGACTGGCATTCCGAGTAATCCCGCTGATTTTCTCTAGGCTTCGAAACTCTGTTGAGCTGTGATGGGAGAAAGCCTGTAGGTTTTAGTAATTTGTCAAGTACAAAAACAATTAGCTTTTTTACCGCTTTTGATAAACGATTTATGGATTTGTAGGAAAGTGTAGTTCTGATTGAAATTCTAAATGTAATTGGCTTGAAATTAACTAAATGAATATTGTTTTACAATATTGGCATTGTACAAAATATTTTTTTCCTTTACATTATAATTTGTATAACGCTTTTGTGTTTTATAATTATTGTTATGATATTACATGCAATTATTTAATAATTATTAAAATAAAAACTTGCTGTTTTAGCAAATCAATACCGCCCTTTGTGGTTCATAATTTGATCCCCTCATGTTTTATAATTTTGAGGTCGTCATCCTTATATGTATGTTAGACTGTAAGTTAAGTTAGTAAGCCATAAGTAAAACTTCCGCTTTTTGTTATACTGTCAATGTCTTTGAGACAGTTAAATGAAACTCATTTCACAAATGACACATGTAAAAGGAAGGCAGTCGGGTAATATTAATTTCATAAATAATGCACACTCATTGTACGTATTTATTTACAGACGTCTGCCTTTCTAAAGTGAAATCTAAAAACACCAATGTAATTTGATTCTAATTATTTTAAAAAATATGTCATCTTATATTTTATATACTGATAAGTATGTTTATAATATGTGTATAATATATAATTTAGTTGGCATTTAAGAGTAAATAAGTGTGCATTATTTTTAAGAGTGCGTTTTATAGCTTAATTGAAAACTATGACTCGATTTAGTGATTTTAGTTTGCTGGATGACTCTCACACAACATGGAGGTGGTGGATGAGAAATCGTGTCCAGTTAGCCTCGACGTCCAGTGATCGAAAAAATAATAAAATGACCATTTCAATTTGGTTTTGAAATTAAATCTGTTATTTATTTATAAATCATTTTTAAAAATCTTTAATATAATATATAATTTTTTTTAAGGCGAAGATCACATAGGCGTAGTTAAAAAATAATTTATAGCAAATGTTTACGTAATTTATTCACATAATTGAAAAAAATTTGTTTTCTCTCTCACAATTTAAATTTTCCTCAATCAAAGCCGATAAACATTCAAATACTTAAAAATAGAAAACGATTTAAATTAGTAAAAAAAAGTTACAAGTAAATTAATATAAGAGAAATATCAGTACAAAAATATTAATTTTTGACATTGGCACTCACGCCTTCAATTACGAAACTGACAAATAGAAATACACAAAAACTTTCTAAAAACGTTTAGTACGTTGAAAATGAAAAACTTTTAAGTCCCAAAAAATGTCCGCAGAGTCAGTTTTCCTTTTTTTTTTGTTTTGTTTACGAGTCAGCTTAATTCGCGATGATTAAATAAAAATTTTTTAATTTATATTCGAAAAAAAAATTCTCTAAGACTATCAACATGCACAATATAATCTATCTTTACAAATATATTAGTTAAATTATTTGTAAAGCATGCAATAAATAGATAAAAATAGAATACAAACCTAACGGAACCTAAACCAAACAAATTTGAAATAATATCTTAAAATTATCATTATCAACAAGACTTATCATTCTTTCAGTTTTTTTTATAATCAGTCTTATTTTGGAAGATGAGATTGTTCATTTTTTATTAGTGTTCAGTCTTCGAGGTTGTCAGTCTTCCAATTTTTTTCTCACCCGTTGTCTTCATTGATCTGTTTTTGGCCAGCCATGAGATCTTTTCCTCTCTGCGCCTGGTGCTGCACTTATTAGTGGGGACTGTCTTTTTTTCAGTTCTGAAATTATCATCATACCGAGTTATATATTATGAGTTTTAACCTCTCTATAGAATATATGGGTTGTGTTTATACAGACCTGCGATGGCAAGCATCATTTTATGTCTTGCTCCATACGCTAAAACTCCGATTTCCTTCAGGTTAGCATCACTGAATGTTAAGAATGAAGACATGTCGATTTCCTGAGACTTGAAAAGCTCTGAAAGTAGAAAGCGGTGGAATGATTACTTACAATTTGATATGAAAATTTATTTCTTTCCAATTTGATCAAAATCTGTGATTTCATTTCGACAACATTTACAGAGAACAGAAGTCAGAGGTATTCGTCATAGTTGGGGATTTTGTAAATTGGTAGCAAAATTTCGGGTGGGTAGCAAGTCAAACCCATAAAAATATGAATAAAATAAATTACGTATATATTTTTCCAGTCCTAAGGAAGCTAACAGCGTTGGAAGATCCGTATCACAGTTCTGAATCCGTTTTAACATTCCACTGGGAACGTATTCGATGGCGTTGCTGTTACTCATAAAGGCATTGTTTTGATCTCTGTCGTTCAAATTGGAGAACGGTGACATTTCGGGTGAACTTTTCCATGGATCGGTGTCAAACAAGTCCTAAAATTATTAAATTTATTAAAATGAGATTATATACTAATTATAGATTCACGTGTGGGTGACTTGTTACTTACGTTATGCGTATTTAAAAACTCCTTTTGTTCACTGAATAAAGATGACGGACTTGTAAGACTAAAGCCATAGCCAGACCATGTAGAAGTTGGTACACGAACCTCATTGCTGTTGGGCAAATCTTGAAGTGCTTTCACAGCCAAAAATTTCTTCTGGTCGTAATCGATCGGAGTAAGATTTTGTTGAGGAGTCGAATCAAAACCCAAATTCCTTCGGTCGGACCAATCTGGAGAAACTTTCATCATGTTGCTTAAATCTGTAGGAGTAAAAGAAATTTTACAATATTGGTTCTGTGCTACCTTTTTACTTTATTCACAATCTTCATCAAATCATCTCACCTAACGACAGCTGATGATCAATTCCTTGCATGGTCGGAGATTGATTTCGGGGACTTGCGCCAGGTGTAGAGAGGGAACTGGCGTTGCTGCTGAAGGAGGACAAGGCAGACACTAGAAAAAGAAACGTTTCCATTTACTCCCTTATTTCGCCTTGTGATTTGGACAAAAATAACTTTCATTCAGTATAAATTGACTAACATCCATTAGTTTCAGAAATAGGCGAAGTGCTTATGTTACTGAACTGGTTGAACGACATCTGAGATCCATAACCGCTTGAATTGGCCGACATGTCTCGATTTGTTACCGTCGAAGTGGGTCGGGGTCGAGGCATCATCAAAGTCTGCTGCTGTTGCTGCGGCATCATCATTTGGCCCCAAACGATAGACATCAATCCGGGCGGTAACTGAGAACCCCAAAGTGGATTGTACATGGGAGGCACCAAAAGAGGCGAGTGTTCCTGAAGCGAAATCTGGGGAAAATTTGGGCCGCTATCAGGCGTCAGAATATTAGGTAAAGCCCTGGTTGAGTTAATATCGTTGATTTCTGTAAAAGAAAGAAACGAAAGTGAAATTGTTTACCCGACAGTATTCAACAGATACTAAAAATTTTCTTTATTATAATATGATGCTACCATTTCTGTCAAAAATTTTCGGCGGGTTCGGAATTTTATACGATTCTGGAATGCAAGCCTCGATTTTTTCTTCCAAATTAAGCAAGATACGCCTTGCTTCATAGATATTAGAAGTGTTTCTTTCGACTCCCTTTATGATAACAGAGAGGTTGTTTTGTTTAGGGCAATGACGAGTTGAAATAGAAACGTCCAGCGCTTCACTAATCTGATTGATTCTCTCTGAGTCGATCGCCATATTTTCCTCAGTCAAACTAAATGTCAAGTTAATTGGCAAGGAGCCCTGAAAGCAAGGAAAATGACAATAGACCCATGGCCAAATTGAATATCTCGTTCTGTGGAAGAATAAAAATTACCATTAGCTGCTGCCTCGCTAAATACACATTATTAATTTGTCCTGTAATTGTCACGTTACTCTTCTTCAGTACCGGTATGTTCGGATCTTGAGCATCGGGAAACATAATCTGCGTTTGCGTATTTTCCATGATTGCTTTTAGATACTGGCTTTGCGGTCCTAACACTATTGGATGATGGTGAGGGGAAATTTCCATTGTCATTTGGACTGGAACTTGACTCTGTAATTAAATAAATAATTGCTGAAACGGATAACAGACATGGTGGTATGTTTTGTTGTGTTGTGATACTTACAGCCACCTTTCCGCACATATGATTAATCAAAAGTAAAGTAGCCTGTTTTACTGATTCTACCTCCCACTCACAACCTTTAACTACAACCAGTGTAGCGTGAAGTCTGGAGCGGGTTCGGCAAGACACGTGAACATTATACTTTTCAGATATTTGCTGAATGTAAGGTGAACTCATGTCTGGAAACGTTTGAATTGAACCTAATACTGGAAGTTCGAAGCAAAATATTAAAGGCACGAGTTCCTGGAATCAAAATAAAAGAAAATATTACACAAAATGAAAAAAAAGGCTGTAGTCTGGGAAAAGAAGGTAGTAAATGGCTTCTAACTCACCCTCACGCGAGTTCTAGCTTTCTCAACACCTTCAATACAGCCCGTGATCGAAACCTGGTTGCTTTTGGTTTCTGTTCCGGATCTGTTACTGTCCGGAAAATGTATGTGACAACCAGTTTGCTTACGAACGTTGGTAATAGTTTGCCCGCCTTCACCTATGATATGTGAATGATGTGTGTAACTTACATTCAATTTCATAGTCACTTGTTTATTCTGAAACAACAGCCATAATGTATATATATATATATCACGTCAAATATGAGTGTAGATCAACAGGAAACTCAATACTCACTCGTATGCCTAAAGCTGAGAGAATATTATCTTTGGCTGTTTGAATATCATGCAAACTTCTACCAGCTACACGCACGTGGGGATCTGAATATCAAGAAAAAATCAGCATTTTAATTAAATTTACAAAATCAGCATATATACTACAGACAAAAAGTCAAAATCGTTTTTAGAACATCACAAACGTTTAAGGTTGAGAGAGGAGAAAAACGGTTTGAAAAGGAAAAATCAATGAAACTGAATTTGGAAAGCTCACCGCCCGTTTCTTCTGAAATCCACTTATACCAGTTCAGCAATTCTAAATCCTGTTTTTGCAATGGTAAAATTTCGTCACAGTTAAAAAATCTTTCACGTGCCTTCATTTCCTCAGAGGAAAATCACAAATTCCGAACGTCAGTAAAAAATAAAGAAAATTCGACCAGCTCAGTGTATGCGTCTGCTCGTCGCCCCCAAAGACCGTTACTAAAAATTTCACGTTTACAATTTTCAAATTTTCCTATTCCGGAGATTTGTCGTACTATAAGATGACATTAGGATTTATTGTAAATTCCATGCTTTCAAAATCAAAATAAAGTGAATGGTATGACTCCAGACTTTCCGGCGCCGCGAAAAGTGATTTTTTTTAAATTCCTCTCTTAGCTTTTCATCATCAACCGACTGCGTTCTAATTCATTTTTCTTCATTCTGCAGGTTTTTCCGATTCGTCAATCACTATGAATTTTCCAACGACAGCATTTTTACCTATTTCCAGGTTTTGTATTTAAGGATTATAATTGCACTCATTCAAGTAACTGTGAAATAGGGAAATAAACTCGGAAAAACACGATTTCAGGAAAACTACTGACTCACCAAGGTTTTGTCCAAGCCTACTAAATAATATTTTCAGGTATAATATAATATGAGGTTGAGGATAAACAGGAAACAGTGCCTCTCATTATACTGATTAAAAGAGGGAAAGGAGTTTGAATCAAAGCGATTATCCTTCTTCAAATTTCATGCCTCAACTCTACCCTGGCTTACCTTTTTTCGATTTGGCTCCAATTTTCAGTCTTGTTGGCCAAGCAATATGCGTGCCTGATCCTTCCATAATCTGAAACACACAATCACTGTTATCAAGCTTATGTTAAATTTGAATGAGATATGGTGGAAAATTATTATAATATAAATGAAAGCTACTCACTAAATCTTCCAGAACGTCCAACATTATTCAGCCTTACTTGTGGGCAGTCAAAATTTAATTTAACACACGGGATTACATTTCTTAATATGTTTATATACATTAATTAATGTATTTTTGAACAGAACGTCAGTCTCTGAGTAGATATTAATTCTAAAGACGAAATTGTCAGTGGTGTCAAATTTTAAAACTGGGTGAAAGAAATTAGGTCCAGGATATTTATGCTAATCACAAGCCCGCTGAGGCTAGCTAAGCTTCTCAGCTTCTTGAGTATGGTTCTATCTTGCCGATTTCAGCCAAACTTAACCCGCAATATATATTCATATATATAATAAGTAGATGTTTGACTCATAAGTAATAAGTTTAGTGCTCACTGCTCTGATGCTGTGAATTATTTAAAATATTCAGAGGACGGAGATTTATTAGTAAAATAGCAAATCTGAGAAGCCCAAATTAATTATATTTTATAGTAAATATAAAGTTTATACCTGAAGCTTCGAATGAGTTTGTAGTTTCTAATAATTAAGGTTTAGTGGTACGGATATTTAGAGAGACGAAAGAGTGTTTTCAAAGAACTTAAATGTAGATAATAGCTAGTAATTTCACACACAGTGATTTGAAATTTTGGTTTAGCACCCTTTTTTGGGTATAACTAGGAGGATTCAAACTCACGACCATAACAACCAAGTCAGAATTTTAATCACTATACTACATCTCCTGCACAGATGGTAATTTTTTGTAATTGAAATCCTCCCCAAAAATATAAATAAATAAAATATATGATTTTTGTAATTAAATTTATTTTTATCTTGACTCTAATAAGAATTAATTACAGACCGAAAACCACATTGATATCTACTGTAAACAAAGCGTTCGTAAACGGTTTTTGTGAACTTTGGATGATGACTATGTGGGTAGTCGATTTTTTCAAACCGAAATTCACTTGGAATCACAATTTCGGCTGTTTTCGATAATCAAAACGGATTATATCGCCGCTTATTTTTATAATAACTATAACATGACATTGTTTATGAATTATGGGGAAAATAGTCGAGAAATTTATTTCTTGCTGAAAATCCGAGTCGTAACTATTTCAGTAAAGTCGTTTAATCTCTTAAAGCCTTGGCTCTCAAACTGCGGCCCACGAAGCTCTACTGAGTGGCCCAGTGGAAACCGATTCAGTGAAAATTTGTGAAAGGTCGATGGCTCATTGTTAAGTTTGAACTATATTGCCTGACTAGTACGAAATTGTTCGGGTCTGGGCTCAGAAACTGCTAACATTGTTTGCCTCAACCCATATTTATGAGGCAATATACAGAAAATACATACAGAAACAGACTGACAGATGTACCTACAGATGATGGTCTGAGGGTGGACTGTATACGTCGAAAACCGGACTTGTAAATTCTTTTTTTTTGGTAAGTCGTGTGGCCCAGTCGCAATGGTCATAATGGAAATTTGGCCTGGGAAGGAAAAGCTTGAGTACCAAGGTCTTAAAGAATACATTCTGGTTTTGTCTTTTGCGTAAAATTAGGAGAGGAAGTGTCAAAAAATGTCATTTTACTAACAAGATCTTGGTTGACAATGAATGAATAAACGTATTTAAGAAAGCTTCAACATAAAACGCGTAAAACAAGACCTGATTATAATTAAATCAATTATAGGCCACTAGGTGTTAGTAATTACAAACAAATGAGCGCTTCTTACGAAATAATTTCTTCACTAAATTATGCATTACTTATAAAATGAGTTGAGGAAAGGGAATAGTTATGTTGAAAATTTTGAGAAAATAGTTATAAATGAAAATAATTAATATCCAATTCTATCACAGAGATTTCCTACATCGAATTTTGGAAATTTATAAAAGTTTTGGAGACAAGTATTTATAATTTTTAAAATGAATCTTACCTTTTGGAAAAAAGCTTGAGTCGCATCCAGAGAATCGTTATCACCTGTAACAATAAAAAAATAATTTTTTCAACCTTCACTGAAAAATAATCTTTGTCTTTTGATTTATATAAATTTCATTAATCCACTGGAGGTAGTCAAAGTGGCTACCATAGTTCTTAACTCAAGCCAAAAACTTTTAAGTTCTTAGATTTGCTACTTCCTAAATTCAGTAAAATTTAACGACGAAAAAGATATTATTAATAATTTTTATGTAATTTTAATTATTACGTCACATTTAATTCGCTCATAATATAATCCTTCTCGAAATGTTGATAAAATTATTCTTAAATTATTTTTAACAGTTTAATTCATTCACTGATTCGTTTTAAATTTTTCTCACAGAAATTTGAGTCATTTAGAAAATAATTCAATAAATTTTTTATTAAAGTAGCATATTATTTATTTAAATTATTATTTATATTATATTTATTAAGTATAGTTGAGAGGTGAATGAGAAAAGGGGACTGACTTGACACAAAACATTTCATTAATGAAATTCTTCAGTTCTTAAATTAAAAAAAAATTATTATTAAGAAAATTTATAATAATTAAATAGAAAATAATTATTATAAATAATTATATAAAGTATAATGTAAAGCTCGGATTTGAAATGATGATGATAGTGATAAAGGAATTTTTATTTTGATTTATTCGGTTCGGAAACGATGTATTTTAAAAATACTTTCTCTAAAAATTATTTCCGCAAGAGAGAAGAATGACAAATATTATTTGATTTATTTTATTTTTGTGTATTTTTGAAAAATCAGATGATCAACTTCGACATGTATTTGCATGAGTACAGCAAGCTGTATAAATGTACGGTCATGTGATGTATTATTAAAAACATCTGACGGTCAGTTAAAATTAATAATTTGACTTCAAATTAAAAGGAAAAAAGGAAATTCGCTCTTTCCAAGGTCTGGGAAGAATCACACAATAAATATATCGAAATACTTACTGAGTATCATGTCTTCCAACTTTTTTCTGTCTATCCGGAACCTGTCCGTGAAAATTTCGTCGTCCTCTGTAAGTCCTAAAATGGATAACAGTTCATCTCGATTTTCGCTGTAACCGCTTCTTCCAGATGTACTTCCAGTCCGTCCCGTTCCAGTTTCGGAGATTTCCGATAAGTTATCCGTACTTGCATATGTCGGTCTCATGATGTTGGTGTAATAGACGTCAGCTGACTGTGTAATGACCAAGCCTCAGTGTAAAGGCTTGTCGCATTTTTCTAGATCACCGTGCAGAAGTGAACTGATTTGAGCTTGATTTGTGTACCTCACGCGCCAACGTGCAGGTTGTAAAGCACACACAAAACCTTTTAAATCCATTTTCCTCCTTCAAAAGTTTCCTTGAAGGATATTACCGGCCTTAATAATAGTCACATATCATCTTTTGTTACTGAAATAATTATTAACCTGGGAAATGGTCGAAATTTCTTTGCAAGGCCCTATTCCATCGATTTTTTTGTCTTGTTTTTGATTACAAATGTAGTATTAGACAGTTCGTACGAATTTGTATCCATTTTTCAATTTTTAAGTCTTGTGGTTTATATAATTTTTGAATTTTGTTTCTTTTTAATAAGACGGTAGTTGTTGCGCATTAATTTTAAAATGTTCTATATATATAATATATATTGTAGCTCATGGGAAATTTTCTTCTAATTAATAATTCATTTAACAAATAATTGCAATTGAAGTAGTTTAAAATCACAGGTGCCAATTGATTTTTTTGTATCTAGAAAGTTGAACGACAATTTATACTCAAGTTTATCGGATTTTTATTGTAAAAAAATAGTAACAACTAACGGCTAAGGTATACATAATACTGTTTAATATATATTGAAATGAATTTCCTGATTGGGTAGCTAGGGTGAAAAACAAAGTTAATAAGAATCATTGAGAGGAATTCGGTTACTTTTAGTTCGCTCAAACTAAATTTTTTAGTTCCCTTTATAACAGATTTTACTAAAATTATGTATTCTGAAAGACAATTCAGTAGCATTGTTGAGATGATTGGAATATTTTATGCAATCATGTATGGAATTGCTTCGATCTCTTCTGTGCCATTTTCTTCTTGAAATGTTGTCCTTCATCAATTTATTTCAGAGCATTGAGAGACGGAAAAATTTCTTTGGGGGAGGGTGAAGGAGGCATCATTTTGACACAGGCTCTGAATTTTTATATAATTTTAAAATGATAGAACTGACACAGCCTTTTAACACCCCTTAAAAATGAAACTTGAAAGTTCACTCTTTTCATTTTCAGAACAAGAAGTACTAAATGATGAAGGAGGTGGTTAGCACCGGATCCCTGCTTTTTCGATAAGAATTTAAGTAAATTTTATTTAAATATATAAGAAAAGACAAGCTATGAATCAACATTGGCTCCTTTTTTATAGGTGTTTTAACCTGTCATTGATAAGAAAAATCGTCGTAAACCTATCAGGAGCTTGTAGTAACATGTTCACGTACTAGATCTAATTATATTTGGGCTTAGTAGTTTGCCTCAAAAGGGCATGTATATAACAAAATATTCACCAATAATACATTCCCTATATCATGCAATAGGAATAAAGGCCTGACTTTCTCAAAATTTCAATTTAATATGATTTATAGTCTTTTAGTTAATTTGAAATCCCTCCATTTTGGTTGTCTACCGTCACTCTTCCTCTTAACCTCTATGGTTTTAAAATGGCTGCCATGTTGAAAATAAACATTGCTCATTTAAAGTTTTGACATCATTTACGTATATTATTATTAGAAAAAAATAATTTATTTAGTGTTGGTCATACTGAGTTTTCGTTGGTTTGTATCATTAGCGCCTTTTCGAAGAAATTTCGAATCTTTATTTCTAAATCATCTAAATAGAGTGCTAAAAATGACACTTGTGTGGTAAAGTTATGGAAGACATAAAGTTGCTCGTCCAAGAGGAAGGGAGATCTGCGAGAAACCTGGTTGCCTTTAACGTACCTGTTATTGAAACGCAATGTGATTCAAGTAAGATCATTATTGTATTTTGTTTTAACACCTTTTTTGAATCTGAAAATTGACGTTTCTGATTTCTTTTAATTTTTTAAGAATTCCCAAACGACCTCAAGTTATGTAATTAAATTTTACCTCCACCCCAATTTCCATTTGAGATATAGATTTTATTTTCTCTAAAAGAAAGTTTAGTCTACTGTCTAACCTTTGTTTATTAATAACAAGGAAAACTCAAGAGGTTATTTAAATTTTTAGACTTAGGGAAAGTAATGAGGAAACCTCCAACTTCACCACGTTCTCAGTTGGATGTTCGAAAAGAAGATCATGTGAGGTGTTCAAAAAGATCACGTGAATCTTCTCAGTCAGGATCTAGGGTCAGATCGGCATCCACTGGAAGAGATAAAAATCAGGTTGGTTTTCTTCATTTTTTTTGTGAAGGATAGTGTTCATTTTAGCTGGAATGTTCATGATTTATGGAATAATTTGATTTCAGAGCTCCATGCTAGATACTGGGCTTTCTTGTTTGGAAATTTACAAAGGGCAGTTGATGAGATATATCAGACATGTGAGTCAGATGAAAGTGTGACTGAATGCAAGGAAGTTATTATGGTTTTAGACAACTACACAAGAGAGTTTAGAAATTTAATAAACTGGTTTAAAATTAAATGGGAGTATGAGACAACACCTCCACCCCAAAGACCACGTTCTCTTGCTTGGGAAATTAGGAAAAGTTCACCTGGAAAAATAAGACACAAGTCTTTGGAACCTGTTTCTAATGAAAATGTTAATTCACCTTTCAGTAATTCTGCAATTCCTTTGATTCTTTATTCTAATAGAACTGAAAAGCAAGAGTTACCCTCCAATAACGAGAATATGTTGAGTGTGGATGAAAAGAATCACAGTTTTTCAAACAGTGTTCTTAGTCCTGTGCAAAATTCTACACTTATGGAGGAAGACACAATACCTAGTAATGGTATTGATGCAAACTGCACTTTAAATTCCTGTGATGATTCCAAGTCCATAATTCCTGTGAATGGTATTGTTGACAGTGATAAAAATGTAACTGCAGAAGAAAGTAAGGAAGTAGTGAAGTCAGTTGATGAAAATATTTTAGTAGAACATGATTGTGACAGAGATCACAAAGATGAAGTATTCAAAGTGTCTGAAGTATCTGAAGCTTTGATGGTTGATGAAATTTGTCAAACTGACCCTGAAAAAGATGTTGATGAAAATGGGCCAAAATATAGGTCCTCAAGTCAACAAACTTGTTCGATATTAACTGGATTTAAAGTTTCTTCAGAAGAAAACAAGGAAAATTTAGTCCAGAAAAATGAGAGCAAGAAACATCTTCCCGAGAATCCTGTTAATTTAGACCACAACTTAAACAGTGTTTCTAAAAACATGATAAAATCAAGGTCTCTTGAAGAAACACCAAAAGAAGAAAGCAAAGTTTTACAGAAAACATCTTTAGGAACTTCTAAAACTACATTTTTGGCTCAGAACTTAAATTTAACAACAACCAGAGCTCAGACGAGAAATTCTTACTCTAATGCTACTACAAATCAAACAAAACCACTAGTGACATCAAAAACTTCTGTTAAAATTGGATCTCTTGTTAGATTTCCTCGATCCACTTTAGGCAATAAAATGTCTACATCTAACGTACAGCGACAGCCTTGGGGAGCTAGACCACTGTCTTCCCCTGGGAAACCATTAACTGCTTCTATAAATTCTCCAGCAGCAGTAAAATTAACACGAAGCCGAACCATAGGAGAAGTTCGAGGAGCAGTGAGAAATTCAATGACTTTTAGAAAGCCAGTTAAAACTTCGTTAGGTTTAAGACAGGTTAGTGTCGTCTTCATATGATTTTTGAGAATCGAGACTCATTTTCAAGAGCCTAATAAAATCTATTGCTTACTCTTTAAACTATTACAGGAGATAAATGTCTCGCAGAGTGATTCTTCGAAGGCTCTTAAAAGCATTTCTTACTCAAATTCTGAGAATTATGTCAATTCTACTTCAAATACGTCATTAAGTAGTTCGGCCTCATCAGGAGTGAAACGTCAGGAAACCGAGTCCGTGGAGGTTCTGACCGGTCATGAAAATCAAAACGAAGAAGGTTATATAGTCTTTGTTTGCTATAAATTTATTTATTTAGTTTTATTAAATTGTTGTTTATTGGTTTTCTATAATTATATTTTTGTCTGTAGATGATGGCTGGGTGAAAGTTAGATCTCGATCTCGGTTTTCTCCGGCCACTAAATCCGGTGATTTAGAAACGACTTTATCAAGAAGTGCTAGTAACCTTAAACCGAAGAGCGAGCAAAAAGGTTTTATAAAAATGGTACCGAAAACACGATTTCAACAACCCAGTTCAGCCATTTCTCTTCCGACGTTGGCATTTTCGATTAGCGATTGTAAGGAAAATATCACAGTGAAAAAAACAGTTAAACCTAAAACAGATGTAAAGAATAAGCCAAAGGAAAATGTGAAGAGTGTCAAGAAACCAGAGAAAAGCGTTTTAGAGGAAATAAACAATAAGAAGAAAAATAACGGCGATAAAATTAAGAAAACGTGTAATCGTTCGTCGAATGATAGATATTTGAATAAAACCGCGAAAGAAATGAAATACAGCCAAATCGAAAAGGTCGAAAATGAGAAAAATAAATCCTTAGGAGCAAAAGTTTCAAGAGATGTAGACAAACATATTGTCGATGATCAGGAGGCTATAGATGAAGAAGAAAATCATATTGATGAAGAAATCAAGAAGAATGCTGAAAAGGAAGAAATGCTTAAAAAAGAAATAAACGAATTAGAAGCTGCTGACCTAGAAGTAAGTCACTGACGTTATTTCCTTAAATACTAAATTTGTATACCTATTTTGTTAAATTGTGTCAATTCGACTCACTCTTCGTTGATTTGACTATAGCTAAGGCTAAAATGAGTCATAAATATTCGACTAAAAGATTTTTTTCACTTTCCAAGGAGAAGACATTGAAACGGGAGACGAGGAAACAGACGGAGAAACAACTACTGGCACGGAAGAGGAACCTGATCAGGAGAAGAAAACCATCGTGTTAATAACTCCGGAAGTTGAGAAAAAACCTTCGCCCAAAAAACAGCATCGATATGAAGAAATATTAGGCGGTAAGATTTAATTTATGCTTTGGGGCGGAATCCGTCCTCGACAAGTGTTTAGTTTTTGTTTTACATTTTGTATTTTTTGTCTTTTATCTGAAAGTAAAAAAAATTCTATCCATTGTAATTTTATATACTTTGTCGTCGGTTGTTTTGTGTAATCATTTTAACTAAGCAGAACTAACACAAAAGTCTTTCTAAATAATTTAGCTGAATGTGAGGACAAGGTGTTTCAAATCCTATATTACGATAGGAAGAAGCTTGTGCTTTGAAAAATTATTTCGCCTTTGTGCACAGTTTTTGTGTTATCCTGGTAATTTTTTAAAAATTGTTTTGCTGAGATTTGGCTTTCTGTTCATCAAGGGCATCATTTTAAATCGGCGTTTTATATCAATGTTTCTGTGTCGTTTAAGAGTATAGTTTGTGCTGAGAAATTTTTTAATATTTTTTTTTCAACAAAAAGTATTAAATTATCGTTGTAATTTTTATTGTTTGCTATACTTCGGGCTGTATTTGGTTAAATTTTAAAATGGTTTTAATGCAAAGAAGGTAAAACTCGTAGATGAAACGGTTGGACTCTATTATTTGGGGTAGACGTTGTGTCATTGATGTTGCAAATGGTTGTACAGGGTGCTGAATTGTTTTTGCTTTTTAAATTTAACATTGCTTTATTTGTGTTGTATCTTTTCGGCGGCAGGAAGGTCTTGGGCTGATCATATGGACACTCTTGACGAGCTGGAGAAATTAGTTGTTGAGGATTGTTCAAATGAAGGTATATTGATTTCTATTTACATTTCACCACGCTTTCATTGAGCTTCCGTTTTTCTAACTAACTGTTTTCTTTTGTAAAATTCTTCGCTTTGGTTATAAAACGCGCCAGCAATTCTTTTATCTTATTTTAAATAAATTTCATCAGGCATGTCAAAAGATGAACAAATGGACACACTCGAAAGGTTAGAAGAATTTGTTGCTCGACATCCAGGAAGGGCTTTGGAATTACACCAAAAATTGTCATCTCCTTCAAGAAGACGCACCATGCTCGATACGGTGAAAAGATTTCAAGCTCGACAAGCGAAAGCATCAGAAAAACGAGAGCAACTCAAAATGGCAAAAGCTCAAAAGCTTAGAGAACTGTTAAAAAAAGTTGATGAGGTTAAAGCCGCGAAAGACAAACTTATTGAAGACAGAAGGTAGGTAGTTTTAATACTTTGCCATGTTAATTTTCTTGATCGTTGGTTTTGCTAATATAAATTTATTTTGCCAGGCAACGACTAGAAATGAAACTTAAGAGAGCAGCAGAAAATCGGAATTTACATTTAAAAGAAATAATGAGAAAAGCTCACGACGAAGAGGAAAAGTTAAAAGAAATAGCTTGCATTAACGAGCTTGAGGCACAGAATAAAAGACACGATTTCATAACGCAATGTCAAGAGCAAGAGGGTCGATTACAGGTAATTTTTTTGGTTTTTGTCGATGTAAAAATTGATAAAGTTTGTGTTAGGAAAAGCATCTTTCATAAAAATCATTATTTTAATAATTATCTTCGTGTTTTAGGGTATTCACGAAGAAAGACAGCGTAAGCAGGAAGAAAAAGCAGCGAAAGAAGCGGCCGTTGAGGAAAGAAGAAAAGCTATCGAAGCGGAGCGTCAAGAAAAGTTGGAGAAAATGCAAGAGCGACAAAGGAAACGCGACGAACAAGCCGATAAAAAGAAGCAAGAGAAAGAGAAAGAACGACAGGAATTGGCTAGAGAAAAAGCAAGAGATAGAAGTGAAAGGTTACCACCTTAAACTGTTATTTGTTTAAATTGTAGTAACAAAATTTCATACAATACAAGAATATAAATATATGTTGGTTTTATAGGTTGGAAGCTTTACATGCAGCTCAGTTGGAAGCACAGGAAGAATTACAGAAGAAAATCCAACAGAAGCAAGAGGAATATGCTCGAAGACACGAAGAGAATATTGAACAAATCAGGCAAAAGGCGTTGGAATTAAGTATATCAAAATGCTCTGATGATGTCGCACCTAGGTTGGCTCCATACGAAACTCAGAAACTGTGCACAGCTTGCAACGTTCTTGTAAGTTCGAGACATTATAGTAACCCATAAGTTAAGCTCTTTATAACAACTATAACTGCTAACTACAAATGTTTTTAGATCGGATCGGAAGTTTATTTGTTAAGTCATCTTCGAGGGAAAAAACATCAAGAGGCTGTTAAAAATCAAATGAACGGAAAGGATCTCACCAAAGAAGAAGTCGAGAAGTACAATATCAAAATCATTGTAAATGCTCCATCGGATAAAATAGATCCTAAAATTGCTTTAGACAAAGAAAGGATAAAATCGTTCAAAAAGAAGTGTAAGAAGATACGTTTAAGAATGATAACAAAGTAAGTTGAGTAAGATATGTGGTTAAATATCAACTAAACTACACACCTAAATAATTATTCCGTTTCCTATTAGTTCCATGTGATCACACATTTTCCACATCTGTCATTCTATAAAATTGTTTTAGGGGAGAAGAGTATTTAGCCAAGCTCGAAACTACCGAAAAGTTGGATTCGGCCGGCAAGAGCAAACTTCAGAAATGCTTGAAGGACATTGAAAAGGCAATAAGCAGCCAAGGGAAGGGGCAATGGAGTGATAGTGCCATCACAGTTTTGGAACGGTCTATGGGAGAAATAAGTAGAACACTCAGTAAACAGGTAAGTTTGATTTTAAATTTAGTTTTGTAAACAATTTATTTATTTTTGCTATTTAACCTTTTTAATTTTCTGTAGGACTCTCAGGATCAATTAGTGTTTAAATCTTTGAATGGGTTTAGTATTCTTAGCAGTATTTTACAATTGGATATGGATGTACCTCAAAATATGATGCCTTATTTACCCCAAAAGTAAGTCAAAGCAAAGCGCGGTTTTATTTTTTAAATTCTAGTTTTAAAGATTGTAGATAATAAATTATCATTATAATTAATTTATGAGAAAATTAATTTTAAAAATTGATAAATTTTCTTTTCTAGATGTTTTGTAACCGCTAGTTCAACATATTTGGCCGCCGTCAATAATTCCCCCAGTAATTGCAAATTTGTGATTCTTAGCAATAAAATAATCTCGCTGTTAGATTTGTTACTTAAGCGTTTGACGGTGAGTAGAACCTTTTCTGTATATTAGGAGGAGGTTTAGAAAAATTAAGAAAATCGTGGAGGGTTTCAATATTATTATAGTCTTAAAATTCTTAAACAACAGTTTTTAACATTCAAATTTAAATCTTATTGAATAGATTAATTTCTTAAGCACTGGACCAATTAAATGATTTAACAAAGCTTTGGTCTCTCAAGTTATTGTTGATGGTTTTAAAGTAAAGCTGGCAGGCAAGTCATCCCATTTAATTGTTTATGAAATTTTTTTAAACACGTTAACTCCTCAACGATCACTTATTTTGACTACTTATCTATTCATTCCTGCAAATTTTTATTAGTAAATAGTCGATTGGTTTGTATTTTATTATTTCTCTTCAAATGTTTATTATTTTTTATGCTAAGTCGATTGTGCCAGGTTGATATAAGCTTATTTGGCCGTTGAACTTCTCTCTTTGCAATAGTATGCCTTTAAAAGTTTAAGATAAATAATACGGCCCATTGTTGAGCGTCCTTTACATATTCATTGTCAAAAGATTGATTCCACTTATTCAAGAAGTACATGTTTACAATCGTCACCATATTTGTCTTTACCTATGACATTAACATTATTTTAAATCTGCAGAGAAACGTTCTTATTTTTTGGGGGTCTAAGACCTTTCACCTTTAAATTCTTTCTGGCCACATTTGAACAAAGGAAATTTTACTTGACCCCAAGGCTTTGAAAACTTTTTCAACAGAACTTAGTTCTTTGAATGTTTTTGTTTTATTATTTTTATGTTTTTTTTGTCGTCGATTTTTTTTGCGTGGGTGGCTTCAGGTATATAATTTCTATGAGGTTGGACTTTAAGGCTGTGCCCGGTGCTACGTGACATTCTTACGTTTTCGTTGAAGAAGATTCGTAAATAACTTTTTTGAGTCGAAAAGTGTTACCGTGGTAGCGAAACCCCACCCCTGGTGGTTTTATACTCGAGTCTAAAGAACAGTTGGCAAATAAATATATGAAGTCGGAGTAAAAGTAAAAATAAGAGCGAGATTGTGTCTGGTGAAGCATGAAATTCATGCACGAGAGCAGAGGGTTGGTTTTATTCTGTTGATTTAATGGACTGGATTTGAATGATTTGTGATGAAATGAAGGTCAATAACTTTCTTGATTTTCCTTTATTGCGTTTTTCTTGAAATTCGTTTCATTGCATTCCGGTCTGTGGAAAAGGAAATGAATTCTGTTCGGAACAACTTGAATGAAAATGAAATTTTTTTTAAGGAGGGTGAACATTTTAAAAAATACATTTCTGATACAGTTTATGTATGTTTAATATGAAAAATGTTTAAAATGAAACCTGGGTGGAATGTATATTTGTTATTTTTAGCTGTTGCGAGACAGTTTATCTCATACAGTAAAGCTGAATCTATGTAGGTGGATAAGAGGTTTGTTATTATTTTGATTGAGAACAAATTTATAATTTTTTGTCTGTTGAGAGGAATCATATTCACTCAAAATTTAAATACTTAATTGACCTCTGGAATCAATCTATCTTCAATTTTTTAAAAAGTTCGTTATACTGAAACAATAAGATGATTTTGATTAAGAATAAATTTAAAATTTGCTTTCAAAACTCCAAATCTAAAATTTCAGATGTGTATACCTTAAATTATAGAAAGCGATTCTAATTGAGAGGACTTTATTTAAATAATGTCTACGATATTATTGACACTTGGGGATTCGTGGTGAAAGGTGTATCAATTGTGTAATAAATTCTTTCTAAATGTGTGAAGTGTTTATGAAAGAAGTAGAGGCGCAGTCTAATAAATTCTCTTGGATACTTCCTAGCAGCCTTCATGCTCAAATTTCTCACATAATTCATGTGTAGTTATAAATCGAACACAAATATTATTGAGTATTAATATTCTCAGTGTCTCTTTCGGGGTTTTGTTTTAAAATTTATTTACATATTTATTACTAATAATTTATTTGTCATACTTCTGGTACTAAAGCGATGTTTGTATAAATACAGGCCCAAATGTTTACTTATAAACGATTTATTTGTATTTTTATTTTATTTATAATAGTTATGTAGGGATTTCGGCGGGAATTACTTAAAAATGAAAACAAGAGATTAGAGCCTAGGTACTGAAACTGCGGCCCACTGCTCTACTGAGTGGTACAGTGGAAACCGACTGAGTGAAAATTTGTGAGAAGGTCGATTGCTCATTGTTAAGTCTGAACTATAGTGCCTGGTCAGTACGAAAATGTTCGGGCCTGTGCTCAGAAACTGCTAACATAGTTTGCCTCAACATATCTTTATGAGGCAATATACAGAAAATACATACAGATACACCCTTGAGGGTGGACTGTATGGATCGAAAGCCGGACTTGTAAAATCTTTTTTTTTGTAAGTCGTCTGGTCAGTCACAATGTTTAGAGTGAAAATTTGGTCCGGGAAAGGAACTTTAAGTACCAAGGTCTAAAAGTATATAAAAATACTGGTGAACAATATAAATGGTAATTTAATTTAATATAAATATGTACGTGTGGTGACTTTGCAACGGCATGTAAAATGCAACCTGAACTGATATCTGATCGGAAGTAATTTTTTATTTTAAATCTAATTGGCAGATATTTTTTTATTAACTTTTTATTCGATTTTCAGCCGTATAAAAAAGTTATATGATGGATTTAATACGATTTTATTTATTTTTTAATAGTGACATTATCGGTTTGTTTTATTGTTGTTATTATTGGCCTTTGTTAATCAAACATTTACGAAGATATTCGATCAAATACTGGCGATATATACCGATTTAACTTAATTGATGGAGTCTTTGATTTTTCAAATTGTATTTCAGTTAAATTATATCTTAATTCATCGGTAACACCTCAATGTTTAAAAGCAATCATCGTTGAGATTATGATTTTAGATTAATAGATTGATAATTTTATTTATTTATTTGTTTTAGATGTTAATGCCTGATCATACGTCGGCATCGGTGTTGTACCATTCGAAATCATCATTACCCGTCGATCCAGTTGCAAGTAAGTTCAGCCAATTAAAAAGCGTACAGTTGGAAAGCAAAAAATTTTTGAAGTGTTTTTTTGTAAAAGTAATTGATTCAGTCTAGTTGTTAATTTTAAAACGATGAGGAAAGAGTGTTAGGTTGAACATGGTACCTTTTATTTGTGAAGCTAGAGTATAGAGAGAGATCAGTTTTTGTTTTACTTGTGATGATCTTCAGAAAAATTTGAGAATTCTTTTGTGGGCACATTATTTAAAGTTTGTAAGTGATTTGGTGGCGCAATTTCCAGGCACTAGAGGCCTAAATATTTCAAATTTGGTTAGGGGGTATAACTTAGGCTATATTAAAAAGTTTGACAGAGAACCTAGAGTGATAAAACAAAATAGAACTCAACTCGTTTTCTTCAATACTATAGTATAGTGACTGTGGCGTTGTGGGTACTATAGTATGAGCGTATTCTATGGGGTATGGGGCGACTGTAAATCTTCTTGAGTCTGTTGTGTGAAATTAATAAACGAAACTAGGCCAAAGCTAATGAATTTATCTCTGGTTTCAGGTGTGGTGATGCGTGTCATCGCAAAAATTCTATCTTGCGTGGAAGAGTCTGACCCAAATGGTTCCGAAGACTACTTACAACGTATACAGGACATCATAAGGTAAGTGGAAATGATTTATTTAGGAATCAATAGCCGGTTTGTGAAATAATAATTTGATACAGAAGTTTGGTATATGAGAATCAGCTTAACTTGGAAGGGGTGGGTTTACATTATTTAGAGGCCACAAGAAAATTGCAAACTGAAAACTTAAAAAGAAGAAGAAAAATTTTAGAGAGAAAATTTTTGGAGAATAATTATCATTAATCATTCAAGTAAAAAATAAAATGGAAATAATTTTTTTTGTGATGAATCTGAAGGGAAAAATTTTTTTTTTCATTTCATTTGGCATTTGTGAAGGAAGCAACTCAAGAAGAAAGGAATTACTTTTAAGAATTGTAATTAATAACAAAGTTTGAGATTTAAAGAAAAAAATCAATCGAAAGGAAGACATAAATTATAATTAAATTTGTTCTTTGGATAGAAAGTAAGAGGAATGTATATATATAAATTTTTTTCTAAATTAGTTTTACGTAAGAGAAGAAAAAGATAATTTGTTCGCAAAGACAAGGCTTTTAGCCCGACCCGTTCCAGGTCAAAGTCGGCTCAGCTCATTTCAATCCAGCAGAATGGAATTAGTTTACGGTTAATAAAACAGAGCGGAGAAGAAAAGTTATGACTGAAAGTTTGTTGTGCAAGTTGATTGGAGCAAGGCCTTTTTACGAGAGCAAAGCCTGCACACCTGAGCCGGTAAATCAGGAAACGTGATATGTTTAAGGCGATACCGGTCCTTTTGGTATTTAGTTGAACTCGATGATCTAACTTTTTGCTACCTCACGAATCAGTTTTTTTTGGAGTGTTAGTACGAAGATGCAATAGTTGAAGCTCATCAACAAGCCTGCGACATTTTGATTAGGTTCAATCGTATTAGGAAAGTCAAATAAATAAAAAAAACGGAGTCAATCGGGTGGAAATGTTCAGTTTCAAAAAGTTTTTACGGTCACTTCTCCCTCCAGCGTCAAACAAAAAGTTGATGAATGTTGATCGTGTATGTGTTTTCATCGAAGTGAGCCAGTTAGACTCACAAAAAAAGAAGAGATTTTTTATTCGCATTTTGGGGATTTTCCCTTCTGGGTTTTGTTTACTTTCCTAACAATTGTTGATCATGGCTTTCTTTTAATTCCCAAATTTTGGGCTCGGATATTTACTCGACTTATTGCCTGCTAATACTTCACTTTAGTTTTATTAAGTATTGAATTATGGGGAAATTTTGGGTGGATTCGTCTTTGAAAGTTTCCATTAATTATAATCGTCTTTATTACTTAAGTTTTGTCCTGTCGTCTAAATGCCAAAGAAAATCGTGAGAGAAACCCAAATTCAATTCTCAATTGGACATCACCCCCCAAAATTAATCCTGACGAAAAGCCCGTGACAAGAGGAACGTAAAACGTGTATTCCTTTGCGGGTAGAATTCGCTGAGGGAAAATTCGACAGCGAGGGTGTTTTTTTTTATATTATGAAATATGATATTAAGAAACCTAAATTCAGCGGCTTGATGGCTCTTTAAAGAAAACCCAAGGGAACGTAAACCCCACATTTACTTCAAAGAGAATTACACAAGGAACTTTTTCATTCCCTTTCTCCGCAAAACTAGTTAAAATTTCTGTTTTCAGAAGCTCTATAAACCGAATAGTTGAATGAATAAGGAGGTTGAGAGAATATTGAAAATTTAGTTTTCTTTTTATTTTTAACTTATACAGTCTGGTTTTGGTTTTACGCGAACGATGAATCATAATGATTTGGAGACGAAAATTTTTAATATTGTTGTATATTTATTTAGTTATTTGGTTTTTAAAGTAGGCTCATAAGCTTTTACCAAAGTGAACACAGTGGAACCTCTCATAACGAGTTTAATTCGTTCCGGAGTTTTACTCGTTATGCGAAATAATTTTTTCCATATAAAACAATGTAAAATAGAATAATGCGTTCCAGGCCGAAAAAAGCACTAAAAAAGTTATTTTTAGTATTCAGGAAAAGAAAGGGAATAGCTAGAAGCTTAAGAATGTGAAAATGAAAGAATTTTGGGTGGTAGTGAAGTAAATAAGACAGATACAGAAAAATTTAACTTGGAATCTGCCCCGATTCGGACTTCGGTTTTTCTGTAGCTTTTCGGGGGATTCCCCATGTAAATGTCGCCAAAAATTGCTCGTTATGAGAGGCATTTTTGGCAATTTATGTTGCTCGTTATGCGAATTTCTCGATATGAGAGGTTCCACTGTAATTCTTTACAATTTTCTCTGATTATGAACAACCGAACATTTGTATAAAACTGTCACTAATTTTTCTTTAAATAATTATTAATAATGTTTATACAGTGAAACCTCTCATGACGAGTGCCTCTCATAGCGAGAAATTCGCATAACGAGCAACATAAATTGCAAAAAAAAATGTCTCTCACAACGAGCAATTTTTGGCATAATGAGCGACATGTACACGAGGGATCCCCGACTTTTTTTGTTCGGTCTGGAACGCTTTGTCCTATCTTACATTAATTTATGTGGAAAAAATTGTTTCGCATAACGAGTAAAACTCAGAACGAATTTAACTCGTTATGAGAAATTCCACTGTATATTGTTCTTGGGTTTTTAAGAGAAGCCATTACAAGTTGCTAGTTACACACTACAATAAGCAAACCTTAAATTAGACATCACAATCAATATCAACAACGACTAATAATATACAACGGACCTCACACACGATATATACAAATCTAAATCATACCCGATCTTATAACGAGTTTAATTCGTTCCGGAGTTTTACTCGTTATGCGAAATAATTTTTTCCATATAAAACAATGTAAAATAGAATAATGCGTTCCAGGCCGAAAGAAGCACTAAAAAAGTTATTCTTAGTATTCAGCAAAAGAACAGGAGTAGCTAGAAGCTTAAGAATGTGAAAATGAAAGAGTTTTGGGTGGTAGTGTAGTAAATAAGACAGATACAGAAAGATTTAACTTGGAATCTGCCCCGATTTGGAGTTTTTTCTCTAGCTGTCGGAGGATTCCCCATGTAAATGGTCCCAAAAAATTTCTCGTTGTGAGAGGTTCCACTGTATTTACAAAATTCTATATAAAGGTGTTTCTTAGCATCACGCATTGAGAAATTACACTTTTAATTACCACCGAAAGTGTCCTCTAAAATGTTTAATTACGGGTTACATCAGTACTTGGGTTTCAGGCCAACCTTCATTATATAATTCCGTCACGACTAATTCGCAAAAGGAAGTCAAATTCAGTCGAGATAGATTCAATGCCTTGTTTTCCTAATACATAATTGTGCATTTCATGTTCAAAATCCGAGGAAATGAAAATTCGTCGGGAGGGAAAAAAGTAGACAGTTCGATATTCATACCGAACGGGAAAAAAACGTCAATTACAGTCAGTGACAACTATTACAAACTGTCAGTTCGATTTTCGTTTTTGTAAAAATTCGTTTGGAAAGGAGAAACAGAAGCAGAGCAAGTGCTCTCTTATCGAAAGGGGATTCCCTTACTTACCCTGTTATTGTAAATAAAAGATAGGAGTTCATCGAAGGGAGGTTGCCGAGGAAGGAGTTTGAATCGGTTGTTTGCAGATGCAGATGCCCGACGTTTTTTGCTGCCTTGTTCAATCTCAGTTCATCTTAAAACTTGATTTTTGTTTTATTTGAAATAAAAAATTGCAAGGCGGTGTTTTGGGCTTTTAGAAACCTGAGTGTGTCTGCAATGATAGTGGCTGGTGTCCACTTTGTTCCTTTTTATTGTTTATATTATGCATTTCAGCAACTTTAAAAAGAATAGTATTAGATCAAAGTGTTACTCCTTTATAAATGATGGATGCTTGAGAGTCAAAATCAAGACACATTTATTCATTTGTAAATTTTTACTAAAAATTGGAAAGGAGTAGAGAGTTTCGTGTTGTTTTTAACAGTAGTTTGGGGTAATAAATAATTAGTCGAATGTAAAAATTTTATGAAGTTTCTTTTATTCACAAGAGGAAGAGGATATTGTTGTTTTAAATAAAAAAATAAAGCTTTACAGACTTCAGTTGAGCAATACTCGGGAGCAAGCGCACCATCTGGACAGGAAGGGAAATCAATAGCCTCTGAAGTTTCATCTTTTTTATATTTGAAACTGTTGAAAAACGGTTTTCAGAAATGCAGAAAATGCGTTGGTGAAGATTTACCATACAACCTTCACAAGCAGGTTGACAATTTGGGTAGATACAGGCGGTGTTGGGAGTTTTAAGAAATGTCATGAACCGGTTATCCTAGGCTTTAAGTTTTTTTTTTTCAAACCTCAACAATTTTATATAAAAGTATAATTTACATAAAAATCGAATTGTTATAGAAGTGGTTATAAGAAACTTGGGACAATTTTTTTTTCGCACAGTTCAGGCGCCTTAGGATTGGACAAAATTTAAGCGCATCCATATAATTCCAAGATTTTTCAAGTATTATTTTGTTGTCAGCTAATGTTTATTCTGAGGGTAGTCTTAATTCAATCAGCCTCGTTAATGTCTCGGCACGAGCCTACTCAGCTACCCCCTCTTGATATGACAATATGTCCCCTGGAGAGACATCATCGTGTGGGAACCCTGTTGTGTCCAAACAATGATCATGTTTCTGTCAAACTTTTCCGATGCCATTTTTTTTTGTTTGGGTCTCGGGAAATCTTTAGTACCCTTTTAAACAATCTTTTAGCGAAAATTTGTTTTTTTATAAATTTAAAATTTGGTGAGGGATGATTGTGATGTGAATTTTCAATGTAATTTACAGTATTTCCTTCTTTTTTTTAAATACATACCTCGCTATACGGCCGCTCTTTATACGGCATTTCGCTATAACGGCCTTCTTCAATTATGGGTCGTTTTCGATATAACGGCCAAAATGTGTCAAAGTACTGGTACAGAAGTTAATTTTCTTCCCGAAATTAAACAAAAAATTTTGGATCCAGAACATAATCTCGGCTTTGAAGGTTTATCATTAAACATCCTCCTTGAAACCGATCCTGATGTCGAACGTAGCTAAGACCAACAATGTTGGACAATTTTTTAAAGCCAGGCCCATCCTTACCAGTAAAAAATGATGAGGACAGTGATCTGTAGGTCACCATTTCTTCATCGTCTTCTGATCAAAGCCATTTTTAAAATTATGTATGTATACATATATTTTATGTAACATGAAGTTGTTTCATTTTTGTTTGTGGATTATTATTGGTTTTTGGGATCTGTTATTATTTTATGTACAAATCTATGTACTTGTTATGTATGTATTTCTGATTTAAACAAGATGAAATGCATTTTGAATGAGAGACCCTGATACATTTTTAACAAATTTGGAACCAATTTCACTGAATTTGTATTAGAATACTTGATTCGTTATACGGCTTTTCGCTTTACGGCCAAGTTTCGTGGAACGTATCTAGGCCGTAAAGCGAGGTATGGGTGTATTTAGTTTTGGCGTTGTTGAAGTAACATATAACAGTCAAAGTTTAGAGATTCGTGAATTCTTTACCCCAGGTCACTCTAATATTGTTTGTCATACGTCCTGTAGTTGTTTTATCGCTTTTCATTATCTCGTATAGTCTTCCAAGCTTCATTTCAATTAACTTCAATAACTTTACGTGCGGACGATAAAAATTTGTCCTAAATTTAAAGTTTAAAGTTTACCCTCATCTTACTCGTAGGGTATTAGGGGGACAATACATAAAAGACAACACATGATACAGTAATTAAATAAATAATATACAACAACTTTTTGAGCTTCATTTCAATTACCTAATAATATAATTAATTAATCTATTAAAAGTAGGTCGACAGGATTTAAAGCAATTTCAAATCCTATTAAATTTTTCGCAGAAATTCAAGGGCACAAGCGTTTTACTCGAGTAGTTGGGACAAGAAGTAGCTTAGAAAAATATCGCGCCATAAAAAAAATTTATTTTGAAATGCTAGAAGTGTCTAGTTTCTTTATTTTTGAATTTTTCTTCTATTCTAAACTTTCTAAACTCTGAAAACGAAGAATAACAACTCGCGTAAAAATAAACCCGAGTATGATAGAACAAAAAAGAGGACAATCCGATGGTAAAGAAAAGCTGTCCTTGGTAAAAACCGTACATTACCTATAACTTATTTACAAATTTGTGCACTACTTTTGAAATGGGTTTCTGAAAGTGTGCATTACTAATGAAAGAGGTTGAGTTCAATTTTCTAAAAGCCTCAAATGAGAGGTATGTTTTGTCTGAAGAAATTACTTTGAAATACATTTAGGTGAATTTATCCGAATCAGAGCTATTCGGTTGGAAAGATAGTTAATAGTTTGAATAATTGTTTATTTAATTAATTATTTATTTATGTTTGAGAGGCTCGATGTGATATAAATCTGAGCTTTTTGGTTTTGTAAGTGGGTCTAAATAAAAACGTGAGTACGATGGCTTTTTGCAGGGATTTCTCTTAAAGCATTCGTGTTGGTTGCATTGTGTAGCTTAACAATATCAAAGGAAAAAATAAGTTGGAAAAAGTAAAATTTACTTTAGAAAAGAACAAATTTAAGTAAACAGGAAAATGTAAAGAAAAAAAAAGAATCCAGAGAGAGAGAGAGAGAGAAAAATTAAAATGCCTTGAGAAACCCACCCATGTTTTTAGCCCCTCTTAAGGAAAAAAGGAATTCAAGAATGTGATTTGGCAGCTGAATACAGCGTAAGTAATCCTATTATGATTGCCCCTGCTGCTCGGAGGAGGTTTTTACACCCTGCTTTCAATATTCTACCATAAAAAATTCAGTCTACACGAGGAGGAGAAAAAAAAGTTCTGAAAATACTGCACGTCAGAGATGAGAAAGAGAGCGGGAGAGAAAGGAAGAGATGAAGAAAAAGCGAGGAAATAAGGGTGTATAAAAAAAGCCCGAGATTTCAGACGATAATTCGAAGGTTGTACATATCGTGTTCCACTCGAAGAAAGCTCCTGTTTTTTAACGCCTTTTTCCGGACTCACACGGCGTCACCGCAGTCGGATGTCCGCGGGTAGATGGATTGTAATGCATTTGCCTTCCGAGAACAAGTCAAAAAGGCTCCGAATGAAAAGTTTGCGGGCTCGTTTTATATCTGTCATGCACTAAGCTGGAAGCGTGTAGAGGAAGTCGTTACGTCATAATGATACGATATAAAACTAAAAAGGATTCTATGTTCTCCCAGTTGGAAAGCAAACAAAAATTTTTTTTAGGGTTTGTTGTAATCGGGAATATAAAATCACTGTTGGGAACATTATTAACCTTCAATCGACTCTTGGGGATTGCAGGATGATCGCCTGAAAAAGCTTTTGCGAGATTTCGTTCATAAAACTCCAAAAAAGGAATATGCAAAAGGTTGAAATGTTTGGATTGCCATACTGTTTGACTTCAGCAGTAGATGTTATTGCAGTTAGAATGCTTTTCTCTCTGCGTCATTACAGATTTAATTAATTTATTTTGACCACATTGTGTTTGAGTGCACCCAGTAGTTCCTCCAAGAACTTACCAACCACGTTATAAATCCGTGTTGTTCTATCTGTAGCTCATTCTTTACAACCAACATAATGACGGAGAAACAGTACGTTTTGGAGTGATCATCGCTCAGGCTGCCTAATGACCCAAACGCCAACAAAAATGCCCTTATCCATAAAAGCGAATAAAGATTTGGTCTCGTATATATTATAATTAAAGTAGGATAAGTATTTTTGTCGCAAGGCCGCCAGGACGGTAGACTAGTTTCTTTTAGAGAGGAAAAAAAAATTGACGAAAGAGAAGCAAGGAAAATGATAAATACGGTAATTGGAAAGGAAAGAGCATAGAAAGTAATATGGCAATAGATAAACAAGGAGAGTTAGTTTGCTCATTTTAAAAAGTGTTTGCTTTTTAATTCCTTGTCTTTGAACATCTTTCTCTTATTTTCACCGCTCTATGTTTTTATATGCTCTCATGAGCTTCTAGAGTAAACAAATATTCATGGTAACGTGGTCTTGGCATAGCCCTCCGTAAGTTAAGTGTCTGCTTCGGAGCATTATTGTAGGCGCTCAAGTTCAAGTTCTGTGTAAACGTTTTTAAAAGATTTTAAACCATTCCTTTGTAAATTCCACATAAATATATTTTTATAATGTCGTTACCCAATGTAATTTTATTTTCCAGAAAAAAGGAAAAGGAGGAAACTGTCAACGAAAAAAGTTCTTAAGTTTTTTTTTGAGTTTTTAGGGGTTCGAAGGAAACGCTTCATTGTAAACATAACAAAAACGTGCTGTGGCCTGACTACTTATATTATGAAAATAGAATATAGTGTCTTGCGAACCAAACTATTTTTGGAGTAAAGGAAAAGTGTTGAATTGATGCGAAATCCTCTCCCAAAAAATCGGTCACGTCTCTTTTTGTGCGTTTCTTAAACCCAGCGTTTATAAACTTAGTAAGGTGTTCTGAATAACTCCTATTTATTTCATAAATAATGCACACTATTCAATCATTATAATTATTAATTTACAGATGAGTTTTAAGATTTTTGCGGGTCTTATTATTAATGCTAGTATATAACTTTTGGAAAAAGAAAATTCTCTTAGTATATGTCTTAAATTTGCCGCGGCGTAATAGCCAAATGTTTTATACCAGGGATGGCGAACCTTTTTTGATGTCAGGCCACAAAGTCATAAAAATTTTTTTTGAATTGGTGACGTGCCACAATAAAATTTCGTTCGAAATGTTAATGTTGCAGTAAAAGCAATTATTCTTTAAACAATTTTATCTAATGCGCATATATACTTCAAGAGAATACGTGCAAGATTTTAATAATAAAATGTATAATTTGACGGTTCTGGTTAATATACTAAGATAGGTATTCAGTTCCAGAAATTTAGATCAGAAATTATAAATTAAGTGTAGATTAATCATTTTTAATTAATTTATATCAAAAAGGATAGCTTTCTAAAAATTATTTTGTTTTATGTTATGTTATGTAATGTTACTAACATTATTAACTTTCAATTTATTTAGTAACAGATTCTCTGTCGTTGTCTTCATAATTGTTTGTGATCAGGTCTTAAATTTTTAGTCTTTCGCATAAAACAAAGCTGTTTACAAATTTAGAACGATTGTACAAATGAATATCAAACAACTAATGTCTGAAAAATTGGATATTATCTAAGCAATATGATACGGGAGGCCTAGTGTAGTGGTTAAAGTTCCTGACCTGGATGTTGTTGGTTGTGAGGTTGAATCCCTCTCCCGCATCCTGTTGTAGCGTGAAAAACCACTAATATGTAAGCAATAAAATTATTTAGGCCGCGTTAGGTTTAACAAAAACGTTTCGACTTAAAACAAACTATAATCGACTGATTTTTATGTTTATAAAAGGCCATTTTGTACAGAAAAATATTTTCACTATCAAATATAAAAATTTCTTCACTTGACAAGATAACTGCTTACAAGGAGTGACGACATTTTCTCTTCCGATGAAAATGTACCGACAACAATCAGAATCTTCCAGACTTTCGTGTTTTTATTTCTTTTTTTACGTGGGAGGAGTAGTGTAGTGGTTAAGTTCCTGTCTTGGACGCAATGATCGTGAGTTCGAATCCTCCTCCCGCATCCTGTTATACCCCAAAAAAGGGTGAAAAAACGGGATTAAAACCACCACCACCAAATTTCTTTTTACCGATCTTTGGTTTTAAATTTTTAATTAAAATTTTTAAAAATCCCTTCATTTCACTTTCTTAACAGAAACTAAGAACACTAACACAAGAATGTTATATTTTATCTGACAGTATCCTCCGTTGGTTGGATTTACTTTAAAACGAATGAAAATCCCCCGTATTAGCATTTTTAAGATGTTGGGGGATCTTTTATAATTGAAATTTGGTTTGAACAAGCGAAGAACAGAAAAAAAATCAATTTTAAATAAGCTATCAGAAGAATCAAAAGCTAACTCAAATTCGAGTGAAAGCGAATTAATTTCCTCTCATGTTTACCCTTCGATGTTTTTGACAAACTTAAAAGTAGTCACAAACTGATTTTCCTTCTCGTTATTTATTTATTTATATTTTGTTGTTGTATTAACGGAAGAATAATAAATGCTTTTAATGGAATTTTAAAAATGCCAAAAATTTTTATTATTTTAAAATTTTGGCAAGTGAATTTGAGCAGTAAAAAAAATGGAAATGGTTTCCCAAACCAAATGAATTTTTTTTCTGGAAATGAAGGTTTTGAAAAGTTTTTAGTAGCTTTCTGGATGATTTTTGTTTTCGGTGGGTTATTGGTTAAACCAAATTGATAGCTAGTAGAGTTGCAGTCTTGGTTTAGGCGCTAAATGAAATTTTAAGCATGTGGGGGGAGTAGTGTAGTGGTTAAGTTCCTGACTTGGACGTAAATGGTCATGAGTTCGAATCCTCCTCCCGCATCCTGTTACACCCAAAAATTAAGGGTTAAAAACTGGATTAAAAATTAAGCTTAGAATCGCGTAAAAAAAAACTTAAGAAAAACGGTTAAAAGCCACCTAACACCTGAGTGTGGTTACCGGTAACCCATTCTTATTGCACAAGACACAACTTACCCATTGGGCTATTTCTAGAGTTGTTTTAAAAAGCAAAACGTCCACACCTAAGTTAAGTTTTCGATCAGGCCATCTTCGGATCACATTAGTTCCAACCATTCTTCTTCCTCCTGGTTTCTTTTCCTTCTTATCCGCCAATACTCATTTTCGACTGTATTCTGTCTTTCTCTCGCCTGTTTTCAGCTTTCGTTTGTCCTGGAAACTCGTGTTTCAACATTCTTCTTCACTGTGTCGTCTTAATATGTCCTCTGTTGTGACGATTGCTTCTGTCAGGTCATTTTCAGTTTCCACGAACCATGCCAACTTTCTTTTTCGTTAATGAAGTGTTTAAAGACCTAGTCGGTCAGTTTTTCTGAGTCTGTTCTCGTCGGGTGTCAGTCGCCTTTTGTGTTGATTTATATTTTTTTAACAAGAAAAATGAAAAAAGACGAGGAGGAAGGATGGTGGGAAGGGAAAGGTTTCAATTTCTTTTTATCAAAAATGAATTTTTGAAATTTAAAAACAGTAAAATTCAGAATTTTCCTTTTCCTTCTTTCTTTTTCTTTCATTTTTGTAAGAAACAACTTCTGAATCAAATTTATTTTTCGTTGAAGGGAAACGTTCGTAGCGAAATTGAGGAGTTAAGAAATTCGGAAGACAGCTAAAACGGGAAGACGGAGCTTTGATTTAATAAAACCTTATTATTTCCTCAGAGTCTGCGAGTTGAATTAAAATCTAATTACATTTTTACCCCGGAAAATCTTATTTCCAGTTCAAACAAATTTTAAAACTTAAAAAAAAGGTTTTTAGTTCGACGGAATTGAAATACACCGAAGTTTAGATAACTTAATCTCGATGAAAACATGTCTAAATTTTTTTTATATAATTAAATTTATTTTAAGTTGGAAACTTCCAAATTTTTAAACCCAAATACATCTGAGAAAGAAAAATTGTTAAATATTTTTGATACAGAAGGAAAGGAACAAAATTGAAGATAGCACTAAGTTTCTTTTGTAGTAAAAACCACAAATAATAGACCAAGAATTAGAGGTATGTGGGTAGGACTATGTTCCTTGCTTTTCGAACGAGAGACAGAAACCTGGTGGAAACAATCAGATCGTCAAATTATTAGAAGTCGGACAAACACCCGCTCTACCTAAAAATCAATTCAAGAAAGGCAAGAAGAATACAGAAGAAGCCGACCAATAATATCTCGAAATCAAAGCACAAAGGAAAATTATTCAAACTATTTATACAATTATATTATAAGAACCGGGAGACTGACCAACCAGATCTTCAAACACTTCCTCAAGAGAAAAATAAAGCCGACATAGTTCCTGGAAACGGAGAAAGACTTGGAAGAGACAGGAATCAAAGCCGAAGAACTACACCTGAGGAAGAAAATAAAAGAAGCAAATTTCCAAGAGAAGCCGAAGCTGAAAACAGGGACCAAATGGACAGAAGAGAGAAAGAAAGAACACAGCGAGAAAATGAAGGAATATTGGAAAAAGAAAAAGAAAAAAAAACAAAAAGAGATAAGTTGAACTAGTAAATATGTGTTATGCATATGTTATTATTTAGTATTGCATTATTTGTGAAATAAGTAACAGTTTCTTCGACGGGTGTTAGTTTTATAAATGCTCAACTTTAAGAAGTGCGGAAATGTCACACGCGTATAACAACAACTAACCATAATGGAATTGATAATGTTATCAATAATTATAAACTCGTGAAATATTACTTTAATGCATGACACGTGAGCACGTGTACTGGCTATTTGTCAAAATAATTTTTATGGTCAGCCGGAAAAAGTTTTTTTATTTCCTTTCGCTCAGCAGAAAAGGCCAAGTATGGAAACCGTCGACTCGTCTACCTTGATCAAAGCCTATAGTACTCTAATTAAATTTTCGGTTCTGGTCATCGAGCAAAACCCCAGGCCTGCTTCCTCTTCATTCAATTATCTGTTTGCCTTTTTTCTCTCTTCCTCTATCTCCCCTTTCTTTTCGAATTTTGTTTTGTCTACGGGAGAGAGGCTTTTACCAGGAGGCATTTTAATTAAATTTTGGATTTTTCTTTTCAAAAAACTATTTTTATGTGATTTCGACAACATTGAATTTAAAGGAAACTTTTCCCTCTTTGTGGCATTGATTCTCTTCTCCTTTGAAACCTCAGTTCTGCTTAGTTTCTTTTATTTATTTATTTTTGTTGTTGGTAAGTTTCTATTCCCATGTCAAGGATTTATTTGCTATCTTAAGAGCGGAGAACCTTTTTAATTTTGGAACTGTAATGTAGGAGTTGTTGTTTATTGGTTTATAAATTGATCATTATATATACGGATGTTGAACATATATATAATAACAGGGTTTTATATATATAGTTTGTTTTTACTATTATTAAAATCAGCAATTTAGACTCGTATGATAAAATATAACTTTTTGGCAGCAGAAATTAACGAGTCAACTTATTTATAGTACAATGACCTAGGTAAAATATTAACCCATTAACGCCTAGGTATAGAAATCGTGGAAATTTTTGAAATCCTTTTGAAGTCTGGCGTTAAAAAACCAAAAATGACATTTGGGTAATTTTTTTTCAAAATTTTTGCACGGTTTTCCGGTAAATTGCTGTTTTCATTGTAGGACACCGGGATCTAATGACACCAAAATTTGACTGTGGCTCATTTTGTTTTGGTTGAAATTTCAATGATAAGAGTTTTATGGCTTTGTTTTACAACATCTTGAGTATCTGCTAATTTCTCAGCGATACCTCCAACAGGATGTGAGAAAAATAATTTTTTATGGACCGATGCATTTTAGTGAAAATCATGCTGCTCTATCAAGAATTATTCTACAACTCCTGATTATGAAAAAAGTGACAAAAATTGTACCAACATATAAAAAAAGATGGCTCTTGATGTCTTAAAAAATTCCTCCAAAAAAAGAACCTGAAAAGCTTAAAAAAATCCTAAAGTTAGTGTCCTCATTTGAGGACGTTAATGGGTTAATAAACCTAATTGAAAACGTTTTTCTATATTTTAACTCATAATTTGAAAAACTTGGGAGGAGTAGTGTAGTGGTTAAAGCTCCTGACTTGGACGCAATGATCGTGAGCTCTAATCCTCCTCCCGCATCCTGTTTACCCCCTCCCCCAAAGGGTAAAAACGGGATTAAGACCACCACCAAAACATCAATACCTATCCTAGGAGTGAGACACTTGATGGCTAGACCTACAAACTACTTACCGTTCGGCTCTTGGAGGCAGGTGGTACTTATATAGAAATTAAAACAATTGAATATAAATGCTCAATAACAATAAATAAATATAACCGGCAATAATAACAAAAGCCAATAAATAATGTTTTAAATAAGTCGAACTAGCTCAGGTACTGGTGTTACACTAAAATTGGCGCGTAAGTTTGGTATTTGTGCTTCACTTTCATTAAATTTTTTGTTTGTTTTGGGTATGCGACGCGTTTAAATTTATCGGATTTGGATGAAAAGTTATGGACCGAGGGTAGAAGGAGGAGGATACACTGATTTAAATAATCGTCAAGTTTATTTTAAATTAAGTCGATGGGTTTGAAAGTTTTAGTTTGTTCTCGTTCGTACCTTTCCTTGGAAAAGTTTTCAAATTCAAACGGACAAAACAAGTCAGTTACAAGTACAATAAATTGAGATTTACCAAGAGGACTAAAAAGCAATCAAAACTCGGGGAAAAGTTTACGACGACGTAACTTTTTTGGTTTTGTGCTTCATCGGAGAGTTTTTCTTCTTCTTCTTTTTTGAAGTTTGAGAGTTTTTATTTTGATGATCAAAACTCGAACATAAACTAGAGTAAAATGAGCGAACATGTGGCATCCGACACAAAGCAAAATGTGATATAAAAGACTCGGTCAGTGAACAGTAAGCAGTCACATTGCAAAGCATGAAGGGGGCGTCGTGGCGTAATTTGCTAATGGACTTCAGGCGGGGGTTGCCCACACTCTCGTCCTCACGTCAACCCTCTCAAGCCTACGTTATGAATTTGATTATCACACGAAAGGAACATCGATCGATGATCCATTAGTTTTGAGGGACAAAAAAGGAAATGCTTTTCGTCGCACAATTTTTTTTATTATTATTATTCTCCTTGGTTTAAACTCGTGTAATTCCACGAGAAATGGAAATGATTTAACCACAGTTTTGTTGGATAATAAGCGCCATTACGAAGTGACACCTTCATTAGCTATCGCCTGTTCCATTATCGCTAATAAACAAATATAATCATTTGAAATAGGACGCGTACAATAAAATAGATAAAAATCAGTTATTTTAAATATAGGTTAGATGATTACTTTGGTGTTGGAAATATTACTAAAACAACATTTTGTTTAGCCGTTTAAACTGTTTCCTTGCACCAGACTAATGACCAGTTCGAACTGTCACGATATTATTTTTTTATTTTATGTTATTATGATTTTCGTCTGTTTTTTATGATAAAGCTGGTTTTTTTTCTTTTGCTAAAATCCCACATTTTTCTACAGACCAAAACAGCCATTTTAAAGTTTTTTTAAAAGTGTTTGAGAAAGGGAATGATTTTTATCTTAGTACATATCTAATGATTTTTAGTTTATAATTTATTGTCGCTATCGTGTTTTTGCAATCCGAAAATGTTTTTTGGACCATAATACAGGATGTCTTGTAGTCGGTTGTTGGTATCTTCTATATAAAATTCGAAATCTCGTAAACAAATTCCACTTTGGGACAAAACTGAATATTAGTAGTATTGTAAGATCCCCTCTATCTCCTTGGTACTCAAGCTTTTTCCTCCCGAGCCAAATTTCTGTTGTGGTCATTACACTGGGCCTCATGACATACCAAAAAAAAGATTTTACGCATACAGTCCACCCTCATGTACATCTCTCAGTCTGTTTCTGTGTATTTTCTGTATATTGCCTCTTAAAGATATGTTCAGACAAACAATGATCGCAGTTTCTGAGCACAGGTTCGATCATTTTCGTACTGGTCAGGCACTATAGTTCAGACTTAACAATGAGCAATCGACCTTTCACAAATTTTCATTCAGTTGAGGAGTAGTGTAGTGCAGTTCTGACGAACCCAAATGGTGTGGTTAAGAATCCTCCACATCTGTTATACAATTTTTGTTTAAAATTTATTGTGAAAAATTAAACCACCCAAAATTTTTCATTCAGTTGTTTGTAGTCGGTTGTTGGTATGTAGTAAAATCAAATCCATTTCCACTTTAAGACAAAACTGAATATTAGTAGTATTGTAAGATCCCCTCTATCTCCTTGGTACTCAAGCTTTTTCCTCCCCGAGCCAAATTTCTGTTGTGGTCATTACGACTGGGCCACACGACTTGCCAAAAAAACAGATTTTACAGGTCCGGCTTTCGATGCGTACAGTTCACCCTCAGAGCATCACCTGTATGTACAGTCTCTTTCTGTGTATTTTCTATATTGCCTCATAGAGATGAGTTGAGGCAAACAATGTTAGCAGTTTCTGAGCGCAGGCCCGAACATTGTCATACTGGTCAGGCACTGTAGTTCAGACTTAACAATGAGCAATCGACCTTTCACTAATTTTCACTCAATCGGTTTTCACTGGGTCAGCAACTTGATGGGCCGCAGTTTGAGTACCAAGGACTCAAGAAGAATACACTCCGTAGATGTATTTATATATTTTAGAATCATACGATGTTGTTCCAGATTATTCTTTTCCAGATCCGTGGATAAAGATTTATCAGACTTTGATGACACCTGTAATGTGTCATGTTGAGGTTGCTTAAGTTTCCCGGACAAAGCGTGATATTTTAAAAGGGAAGGGAAATGGGGAAAAATTTTTGTTTCCTTTTCCTTTGAACGTAAACGCAGGTTTTCTTTCCTTTTTATTGTTGCTGCCTCTTTGTAATGATATTTTTGTCATAAATGATTTATAATCCTATCAGCCGGATGTTTCATTTTTCCCGAAAGGATTTCATTTTTCCGGTGCCGGGAAATTTTGATTTTTTAAAATGGGATTCCGAAGCCATTCACAAGTCCATCATTAAACGAGGAAGTTTTGTTTTCCTTTCTGTTTTGAAAAAGGAAAGCAAAGGGAAGGAAAACTATTGCATAATTTATCGGTTTTAACGGAATAAAAATGAAAAGTCTTAACTATTGAATTTGTAAATTTACTTCTGTCAGGACTGTTTGAATAAAATATCTATTAATATTCATAAGGTTCATCCCTTTTTGTGATTAAACTTATTCGAAAGAACTTTCCAGATGTAACACCAACATGGGGCAGCGCGATTGCCCTTTGTTACCCTAAGTCAGGATTGCCTCGAGTTGATTTTGAATATTTCATACTGTTGTGCTCTTAGTTGAGTTTTTTGTATTGTTGGATCTGAGATTATCGATTACAATTCGCAGATTCTTTTTATTTTGAATGCAAAACCATATACGAAACCATATATGATTAATAAAAGTCATGCAAATAAGTCCGTGGCATTTATCACGTGTTATACTGATAGGGGAATATGGGAGACTTCTATCAAATGTGTGAATTTAAACATGTATGTATATAAAAGAAATAGTTGGAAGATTAGTTTGGTGGGTGGTTCCACCGATGGGAAGGGGTGTTACGTAATTTGTTTTTGGAACAGAAGAAATTGAGCTTGTGTACCATGTGTGAACGAATAGGAAATGTCTTTGTAAATGTCTATAAGTAGTGCGTAGTACTTTTGAAATGAATTTCTCATAAAAATGTGCATTACTTTTGAAACGGAGACGATTTCTCAATATCGATATGATCGAGTGTATAGCCTTTAATTAGTGGTTTGATTGTGTAGCTCTTATTGAGTCAATTTGACTCTAATATTTGATAATGTTGTTATAAACATGGGGAAAAGAGAAAACAATCATAAGACACTGTTTAAATAGAGTCAAATTGACTCAGTTCAAGTGGGAAAATTTTTCTCGATTCTTTCATGGACGTATTTGTTTTCTTTTTAGTTATGCTGTCAGCGTTGGGATCGTCGATAAACTTACGAGGTATTGTAAATCCGTTAGAGATCCAATTGACGACGACTTGGCGGCAGCTCAGTTCTTGTTAAGTACTTTGGAGTTGTTGACCACTCTGACAACCAGGCAAGTAAAAATTTCACCGAATTAATACGTAATCTTGACTTAGGGAGTCATATCATACTGTTAAAGGTTGTGGTGGAATTACCAGAAAATTTATCTAGGATCCTGGAATTTGATACCCGATTTTTTGGTTACTTCTTCTTCAGTCTGGTAACCTCAGGACTGGAATGATCGTTTTAAAATAGGAATTTTAACATTTAGGCATCTTTTCATTGTCTTGTTTGTCAGTTGGGATACAGCAAAACTTTTATAAGTAAAATACAGTGGAGTCTCTCATATTGAGTTTAATTCGTTCCGGAGTTTTACTCGTTATGCGAGACAATTTTCTCCATATAAATTAATTATAAAATAGGATAATGCGTTCCAGACTGAACAAAAACTGTCGGGGATTCCTCATGTACGTGTCGCTCATTATGCCAACATTGCTCGTTGTGAGAGACATTTTTTTTGCATTTTTGTTGCTCATTGTTTTGTGAGACACCCGTTTGGAGAGGTTTCACTGTAATTAGTTCTATACAGTCAGGACTGTGTACAAAGTTTTCTTATCGAGCCGATATTTTGTAATTTCCAGGTACAAAACTGTGCGTCAGGGAAATGAAGACCCAACTCAACTTTTAGCCACTCTAGAAGTGACCGAATTAATAGGTGCTGTTTCCATATTATACGGAATGCTTCTTCATCAGGGTACTCCACCAAGATTAATTGATGCAACGCCTCCTACTCTACCTACTCATACCGTAGCTGTGGCCGTAGGTACCATCAGGTTCATGAAATCTGTCGCGGAGTTAGATCTTCAGATGTTTCAGGTACGTGCACAAATAATTGTTATTCAGGCTTCCTACTTATATCTTTTGCCAAAAAATGAGAGAAATTGTTTGAATAGAATCAGACACGATCGTGCTGGTTCACTTTTTCCCTGTAAACTTATTAGTCATCATTATTTTTTAAATGATATGTGAAGAAGGGCGTAAAGTCAAGGCATGAAAAAAAATCCACGAGGGTATTGATGTTCCGCAAATTTGAAATAATAAATAAATAAATAAATAAAAATAAGCGCGATTCGGTTGAACGGAAATTCAATTTCTCTATATAATTGATTTTGGTGGCCAAATATTATAAGGAATATTGATAATAAGCGAAGAGATGAGTAACAAAAGGAAGTACAAACAAAGTTTAAGAAGGCATGATAGATAACAACCTAATTTCACCCCAATTGCATTAACGGCAAACAAGAAGCAAAATCGAGTTTATTTAGAAAAGTCAACATGGCTTGTTTGTATTTAAACAACTCTAATTGAATCATTGCAGAGTCCTCTTTCCATCTCTCTCTCTCCTCTCTCTCATTTTTTTTCCTTCTTCTCTTTCTCTGCGATGAGATTTTCAACTACCATTTCAATGTCTCTGATCGTAATGAACGGAGGTCCCTTGCCGTAAACCGTCAATTTGTCGAACATCAACAGAAGTGACATTCGACCTTGGCGGTGTCGATGATGCTCAAACCGAATCGGTGAGAGAAGTTCTCTAGCTTTTAATTTAAGAAGTGACTTGTCATTCTCAGTTTGTACACTTGCTTGTATATGTTTTCTCTGGAAAATAAGTTCAAAATGAAATATACAGTCGGGTAAAAAATAAAAATTATGACAAATGAATTCGCATTGACAGGCAAACAATGGACGACAAAAAGGGAGAAAGGGATGTGAAAACGTAAATACAGCAAAAAATGTCGAAATGTCACTGATCAAAAAAAAATCAGAAAATGGGTAAAAAGTGCACGTGTCGCGGAGGCAAATGAAAACAAATTTATCCGCAATCGAGGAAAAATGTGAAAGCGAAAAATTCTGGGAAGAGGGCCGCGGTTCTCATTCCACGAACTCGAGTGGGACTATGACTGCATCAGCTCAAATCCCATTAGACTGAATTTGAAAAATAATGCGATTCAACTTATTAAGATTCTCCGAAAATACTTTATTAGTTAAAGAATTGATTAAAACAAGGTAAATAAAAATGATTAAGACGCGTGTTTGCGTTTCAAGTTAAAAATGTGGAAGATATTTTTGCGGTTGGTTTTCAATTAAACGGCTCTTGTTTGCCTTTGGAGAGATTTCAATTAACTTACCAGTTTATGAATCCATTTCTTAAGTAAATTCACAGTTGGCGAAATTTTCAATTTGGAGTCCGGGCGGGATCAGTGGCGTTTACTCCTGTCGCGACTTGGACGACGGATCCAATTGAAACGACGGTCTGATTGAATTTTTCCGTTTCAGAGCATCTTGGGAGCCGAGGGTATTTCACTGCAGTTTAGACACATAGCCAGTTACCTACTTTGGTATTGTTGCCAAGACAAAGAGAAAATCCTCCTGCACGAAGTTGTCGCCGTCGTCGGTTATTTCGCCGTTCAGCATCGTGATAATCAGGTAGGTGGAGCTTCAAACACGTGCTAACTCATCTCTGATACTAGATTTCATGGAAGTGGGTCAGTGTGTGACTGCTTTGACGAGATTGAAGTTTTCCTCATAGAGAAAACACATGATTGGGGATATACTTTAACAAAAATGAGTCAAATTGTCTCAGTCTATAAATCTAATGTTAAAAATAATTTTTTTTTCGGTATAAGAATTTGAGGATTTGAATTAAGCAGCTGGCTGTTTTGATATAACCACTAAAAATCAAAGATCGCCTTCTAAATATGTTAATTACTAATTATAATATTTCTGGAAGGGGATGACTCTGTAGAACGTGAAAATCACAAAATGTTTCAGTATAAAAAGTTTCCTTGCATCCTCGTTTTTTAAACATCACCAAGCATTTGCTGTTGGAATTATTTTGCTTTTCGTCATTTTTGGGGAAAGGGCAGAGGTCATGTCAGAGGAGGAACTCTAATCTTTAAAGCCAAGCGAAATGGCCGGTCGGAGAGTGTTGACACTCATTAGTTTCATTGATCTCGTAAAATTCAAAATTGTTTTGACCGATTCGGAAAACAAATTTTATGTCGTAATACTGAACGGTGTCCATTTTAATGGATCATGGTGCATTGAGACTAAAGCTACGGTTGAGCAAAGGCTTTAACGTTTCTCTCAGAATTTTCGAGTCGTGGCAAATCACAACGGTATTGTTATTGTTTTCAGTCCTTGGAGAGGAAAGTCGTTCTCTAGGTGTCATTACAGAAGACAGAAAAAATTTTATTTCTAAAACATAAAAGGTAAATAAAACAAAGAGTTAAGGGAAATAAGAGTCTCATAACTTTTATGGTGCCGTATCTAAGTTGTACACGTTCGGCCGTGACTCACCGTCTCAAGTACTCTAATCTCTGGAATTTCAGTCTTAACTAAACCGGGATTATGTCAATTTAAAAGAAAAGAAAAGAAAAAGAGAATTTCGGTGATAAATTTTTAAATCGAGAGCTCAGAAAGGCACATCCGACTTTGGGGAAACAAGAAAAAAATGATAAAACAAAAGTCACTGAAATGATGAGCTGTAAAATAATTGAATATATAGAAGCAGAAGAGAAGGCAGGCGCCTTCGTGATAAGAATGAGACGGGGAATCGCCTGATTAATGGCTTCTTCGTAGCCTGCTCTGGTTTAACCAGTATGATGCACAGGTCAGGACTCACTTTGGTGTTCCTTCCTTTCCTTTTTTTTTGGTCAAATCCTTGCCACCCTGGCAAAGGTGACTTCATTTACTCCCAACACTTTTTTTATTTTTAAATATGGCGTTGGAGCGAAAATCTGCATTTGTTTTATGTAAATTGTTTTTTCACTTTTAAATTAGAATCGATTTAAAATTTTGACGGTTGGTTGAATTTTATCTGGACATCCTGTTTAAATTCTGCATTTTTGGTTTTCATGACTAACAATTGATTGACGTCCAATCCTCGTATAAACACAGTACCCTCGTTCCCGGTCATTGTTTCTGTGAGTTTTCTGTATCCTGTAATAAATAAGAGGTCTCTATGCCACCTTTTTATGTATTGGATGGAGGATGCTTGTATTTAAAAACTCTTGTTGTGGTTCTGGGTCTCATATAACACGATCCTACAGACATTTTCTAGGAAGCAGTCTACCGTGTTGTTTGTAATCTTAACAGATCTAAACATTTCAATGTAAATGATGCTTATTTCCATAGCTGACTCATGTGAAAGCTATAAAATTAATCGATGCGATTTTCATGTGACAGTCAGGTTTTGCTGTTTTTTAGTAACAATTATCCGTCTAATTAATTTTTTTAGCAATTTGTAATTAATTAATGGTTATCAGGGTGCCAGAACTCTGTGTGTTGGGATTTTATGTTTCATCTTGGAATTAATCGGACTGAGATTGATTGGGGGAGGAGCTGGAAAAGACAACCAGAAAAAGTTTCCGAATGATATCATACTTGAAAAATTACACCTGAGAAGCAAAAAGTTTTGAATCGAAATAACTTTTTCAATCGATTTTCTTTCGAATCAGAGCATTTAGTATGTGCATAAGTGAAAGATGAAACTTAATTACTGCGTCGATATCGTTTTCACAAGAGGTTAGTTACAAGCAAGAGCAAACACAAAAAAGTGGTGAGAAAGTTGTCGATTCTTTGTTGTTTCACTAACTCATGATACGTGAAGGCATTCCCTTTGAACGGTGGGCTTTTGTGGTCTGGTCATTCACTAGCGGCTTCTCACAAATCAAAAGGAAGAGAATCTTGAAAAGTTAGGCTGTTTTAAGGGAGATGAGGGAGGAGATCTTGGAAGATGAAAACGGAGAAAAAGCGCTCTCACGTATGTGTGTGGAACTGGATCTATTCAAAGGTTAACGAAAAAGAAAAAAAATTTTTTTGACTGTCTATTTGGGGGTTTAAATTTCTGACACTTACATATGTGAAAATGGTTTTGACCAAAATCTTCTTATACGACGTTATTAAATTGATTTTCTTTTGTCTAAATTGAACCGTAGATGAATTTATACATTTTATTTATACCCAATATATACATTTTTTTTAATGAGCGAGAAATGTCCTTTTGAGTTGTAACAAGTGGCGCCAGGTTATCTTAATGCCCAATAACACGAGGTCGTAATGAAATGCAAGATGCCTTTTCTTCTCTTGAAGAATCTCACTTTTACCACATGTAATTAGGGATCTTTGGATTCGATCGAAACGTTTTTTAAAACTTTATTGTTCACTGGTTTGATTTTTTGTGGTCGTAAATAATTTAGTTTTGTGATTTTTGAAAAAGTCTGGTTACCCCGGTTTTCCATTTTTTGTAAAATAAAATATCAATTTGTTTGATTTTTATTGCATGTACGTCATTGTCTTTATCGTTTTGGTCACCATCGTTGTGCCATGAAAGATGTGTGCTTCGTGAGGGAATTTTCAATTTGTACGCTGACCTGTGAAGTGACCAGCTGTTATTACCTGCGTCCATTTGAGTTAGATGTCGTTTTTCGTACAGTTTTTTGTTGTTCTGTCTTATTCTGTCTTCATCGTTATCTGGTATTGAGCGTGAAATCTTTGTTAGTATCATTTCTACGGTTCCAGCACTCTGTTTATTGTTAATATTGGAAGAGATTCCCCAAAGATGAGTGAAAAAATTGCTTAAAAAGTTTATTTTCCATTTTGTTTGGTTTATTTAAGATAAATAGCCTGACTCCTTCACGTAAAATGTAGTAGTAAAACACCCTTTCAATTATACCTTAGTGTAGATTTACCTCCGTGGCCTTGAACCGATGTAATAATGCTGTCTAACAGGCTGGAGAAAAACGATGACCGTTGGCCGACGTCATAAATTTCTCTTCGACCGATGGCAGGCCGCTTTATTTCATTAAGGTTAGTCAGAGGTCTTTCAACGCGTCATTACATAGTAAAACGCCGAGAATGATGGCGTTCGTAGCGCATCACTTTGCTGCAGAACATTTCCTTCCAAATCGAACGGTCCCAAGCAAAGAGGAAATTCCACGGACAGCACCCATTAAGGCGTTAAAAAATCAGAATGCGTGATTGGCATTGATTACTAATTATTGTTGAGTTGTATTGCTTATGTGATTGACATCCTCGAGTCAATCTGCCGTTCGCATGACAGCTTCACTCTTTTCACTGTACCCAACCAACCGTCAGACACTTCTCTCTCCTTCTCTCTCTTTCTTCAGAGGCTTATATCAAACTTTTTTGTACTTGAAATCATCTCTTGGGTTCGTCTGCTCCTTACTTCTGTTACTTTTATGTTTTTGTTTTTTGGCCGGCGAATTCCGGTTCTGATGATTTCATAACGAGCGTGCATAGTATTTATTTTCGCCCTGATTTCCGCTTTATCGATTCGAAGTTAACATGGTAAGCGATATCTTTCTTGATTTTATTTCTTTTTAATCTGTAAATGGAATCTAATTTATACATGGCGTGTCGTTGTGGCAGAGGTTTTGAAGATCCAGCTCAAACATGTTTGATAAAATCTGAAAAACAAAAAAGCTCTGTCAAAAAGTTTTGCCATGTTTTATGTGTTAAATAAGTTTATTACATTTGGGCGGAATCGAAATAATGTAATTAATTTACATCGGGTAAATTTTTTTTTTCCTCCAAGTCATAAATAAAAATAAGTCATGTTAAAATTTTTTTTTCTTGTTTCAAATTGGGCAATAATCTATTGATCATTCATACAATTTACATGAGTGCTTTGGAAGAAGAGGGGGGGGGTGGAATTTAAAAAGCCTTTGGATTTTGTTATCATTTTGCTTTTTTCGAAACGTTGAGTTCAAATGTTAGGTTTGGAGATTGTTAGTCGAATTTTCTCTTAAAGAAGTTTAGGGAGCAGTGATGAGTTTAATTTTGTAAAAAGTCTTCTTGGCCTTTTTGGTTTTTGGTAAGGCGACGGTGTTTTTGTCAGCATGGTTATACCCTAGAATCTTGGTACTCAAGCTTTTTCCTTCCCGGGCCAAATTTCCGTAGTGACCATTGCGACTGGGCCGCACGACATACCAAAAAGATTTTACAAGTCCGGCTTTCGACGCATACAGTCCACCCTCAGGGCATCATTTCTATGTACTTCTGTCAGTCTGTTTCTGTATATTGGCTCATAAAGACATGTTGAGACAAGCAATATTAGCACAACCCTGAACATTTTCGTACTGGTCAAGCACTATATTCCAGAATTCAGACTTAGCAATGAGAATCGACCTTTCACAAATTTTCACTCCATAGAGCTTTCCAGAGGTTTCCATTGGACCACTGGCCACTCAAGGCCGCAGTTTGAGTACTCTGGCTCTAGAATGTTTGTATGACAGCGTAACTTCAAAATTTGCGAATTTATTTCAACCACACTTTGCGAACACTTTAATTCCAACTAGAAGGCGAACACTGTTTAGGTTTGGAGTGTCTGTCGTCGATACTTACTTTCTAAATTACCAAAGCATTTAATTATTCAATTCAGTGAGGTGTCTTTTTACATTTCCTAAGTTGAGCTAAATTTTATATTTTATTAGTGTAGTTGAGTATCAAATTTGTTTTACAGCTTTTGGTATAATAGAATGCTGGAAGGAGCTTGAACTCTCGATCATTACTATGACTATCAGAGGCTTTAACCATTCACCAAATTTTATTTTGTTAAGTAAATAAATACTCTGAAACACCCAATAATCAATTTATATATAAATGATAATTGTGCAGTATTTATGCAATGAACTGTTTCTAAAATCAGCTACCGGAAATCATTGGATATTGTGAAATGGCTGATAAGAGATACTCAAACCGAGAAAACAGTATTTTTAGTTAAATTCTAGCTTTTACCTCAAATAGGTTCATATATTTTTACAGGTACATTCACTAAAATATATTAATTTGATAGATAAATTAACTATAGTGAATTATTTCTAAAAATAACATTAACAAATACTGTGGAGATGGCGGTTGGTTTTTAGCTACAGGCTTATAAATAATAAAATAAAAATAAATCTGAGGCACAATTCTTAGGTATGTAGGCTTTGTTTAAAAGCTCTCTCATGGCTTTGTCATTTGAAAAATATTTGAAAAGGTGACTCTTGTGGGTATTTAATCTTCGAAATGACATAAGTTCAATACTTCAGTCATTTCTCCAAAGGTTTTTCCCAAGAAGGACACTTCCCGTGTGGGTTTATTTTCATTCATGTTATCCGTTTTGTTTCCAAATTTTACACACTTCCAATTAACGCCGAAACTTGACATTTAGACTGGTTAGAGGCTATAATTATTGTAGAAATTGGTTTTCAGTAAAGAAATTGACGTGAGGCTCCCGAGTTTTACTCTAAATTTTAAAATAAATTTAATAAATCCCTTTAGCGGTTCGTACAAAAAAATTCTTGTTTTTGAGCTGCACTCGAACCTTCTGAATCATCTCTCTTTTTTGTGGGAGAAGTCAAAATTGTATTTCATTTACTGAGAAAATTATTTTGGGATTTTGGGGGATTCGGTAAACTTGAAGTTTGGTGGTGGTGGGTGGGGCTCTTCTCTCCTTTTAATTGCATGCAAAGGTTTGGATGAAATCACTTTCGGCGATCTCGAATCAGATAGTTTTTGTTAACAAGGATCTTGTAATTCATTGACTAATATGTCCATCCTCTGTAATTTTTTATTAATTAAGCTTTTCCTTGTTTCCCCGCGGTCGGAGGAAATTGCCGAAGCCCATACCAATTGAATGATTTTGGATGAAGATAGAGACAATTAACAATTTATCAATTTATAAAACAACCGATCGATATTTATCTGGATGTATTGAAGCAGGTGACGGGAGGTTTAAAAAGAAAGAAAATGATTTTTTTAATCTTGAAGGTTTCCAATTTTTTCATCTGTCTTTCAGACAGTCGTTAACGCAGGTGGACTTGTTACTACAAGGTACCTGCACCCCCCGGGGATTTTGTTTACCCGTGGGGACACGTCGAAAAGAAAATCCCAGTGTAAACAAATACATACAACACAGAAAGTCGCTTAAAGGTCAATTGCAAGGAAATTAGCGTGTTTGAGTCGTCATCCTTCGTCCGTTTGCGATTCATCCTGGAGGCGGTTGTGGTGGTGGTGGTGGACACCTGTGAACTAATCGAAAGCGGAAATCGGACATTGTAAAGTGAATTCCTTCGTGATTTTGAACTCGCCTCTGGTCTGTTTGCCGGCATTAATGCTCCTTAATATGGTGGCATTTATTTTAATGGATATTCAATAACACTGACCCGCATTCTGGAGAGTAGAGATCTCCATAAATAACATATCATTGACAAGACATCACCTGCTGGCTATTAGTTTTGTTAACACCTGTTAATATTCCAAGATGTAGATATATCTTCATTGTGCTTTTACTTTACTCTTTTTTTTTCTTTTTCTTCTTGCTATCGGTCTTCCTTTTCTTTTCTTTTCTTTTGCATCGTTTTTTTTTCCGTTAGAATGCATCTTTGGAGAAATGGCGCGTCAATTAATCATTAAAACGCTGATCGGGGTCGTTTTTATAGTTTTACTTGTTCGTGATTTTGCATTTCAAATTAAGAAAAAATTAGAAAAGGTTTCTTCTTTCCCCTTTCTCTTCGGTTCTGATTAAAGCTGTTGTGTTCCCTTGGGTTTCGAACGAAACTTTTATTTTTACAGCATCCTGTTTTCCATCTTTTAGCTGGACCGTTATCTCCTTTTCACAACTGCTTTTTTGTTTCTTTTTTCTTCCTCCTCTTTGTTTTGTTAATTATTTTTATTCTGAAATCTTTTTTTGCTTCTCTCTCTACTTTCTTCTCTAATTAGAGGAAATGTTTTGAAGATAAAAAGCATAAAAATGAGATCCGGATAAAGTTAATTAAACGGATGATCTCGGTTTTGTGTTGATAGGTGAGTGTGCAGTATTTATGAAAATAGAGATGGTAACAATGTCTTACAGCCAATTCATTAAGTTCGGGCAGATTTGCTAAATAACTGGGAGGTATGACCAAAGTGCAATGTCCTTAAAATGGCCAGTGTTTATTTGTACTATATCTGGGAATGGTTTGGAGATGAAGGAGGCAAATATCACTTTTGAAAACTTTGCTGGAAGTTGGTCTTTGGCCGCCGTGTCGTTGTGTAACTCACATGTTTAAAAATCATGTAAGTTGAACAGTGACTTGTAAAATCGGGATTTAGTGGTCGGCAATGCCAAAATTTTCGCCAGTTTGTCCGTCTAGATAATTTTTGACTTTTAGATAAATGTCTTTTCGTGGAATAACCTGACGAAAGATTTTAGAAATATGTCTTTTTGGTTTTTCTCTTTTTTGTTCCAATGTTTTTAGGGAAATTTTCCGTGTTTCTTTTTTTGTTGTATATTTATTGACTTGTAGACTTCACCGGCGCCAAATGTTTTTAATTAACTCGGCTTTTGTGTTCGTCGAAAAATAAATTCTTAAAAGTAAGACGAACGTATAAGTTAAATATTTGCACAAGGATGACTATAGTCGTGTTTATAAAAATAAAAAATTGTCTCAGAGGGAAATAAATTAGGCAAACTAGTACTAGCATGAGAAAAAAAAATAATCGAGAGGCGGGTTACCTGATAAAGAGTTGCAAATAATTACTCTCGGAACCTGTATTTGGCCAACTAGTGGCCGAGCACCTTTCAAACTATTTCGGTGATTAATATAATCTGAAAATCCGTTTTGAAATACGGACGCCCCACACGTCGAACATGGTTTTCCTAAGGTTTTCGTGTGAGATATCATTCGACGGTGATTCATATGCGTTTGTCATCACTAATCACAGTTGAAGGAATTTAATCCTTTGTGCCTGTAATCAGGAGATTATCTGAATTATTTTGACTTATGGCGTTGGCCCGTAGGATTTTGACATTTTTTGTAACTACCAATGTTGTGATGGTTGGATATTGTCTGGTGAAACTGTCTTTCATTTGCTGGCTTCCCTTCATCATGTAACTGTTTTGCTAACATTTTAAAGTATCTGTGAGAGGAGTAGTGTTAAAGTTCCTGATTTGAACGCAATGGTAGTGAGTTTGAATCCTCCTCCCGCATCTTGTTATACCCAAAAAAGGGTGAATTAAAACCACTACCACCACTACTACTTTTGTAGTATCTCAGCAAACATTTCAGTTTATAGGTTCCTTGTTGACTTCTTGGTTAGTTTACCTTGACGCCATATTTACTACGAAATCGATTCTAAAATTTTATATACTGTTAGAATTTATTAATATTCAAAATTGTGAGGTATATTAGTTTAGTGGTCGGATAGTTACCGAATTAGTGGTTGAGAGTTGTGCCCTAGAGTGGAAAATAGGATTTAATCTCAAATTTAAATTTACAATATATTATTTACATATCTTTTACGCAAACATTAGCTTGCAATAATATCTACAAGGTTGTTAACGCAGTTTTCTGTCATGATTATACGACTTATACTCAGCAAAAATGATGAATGTCAGTTGTTTTCATAATAAATTTTTAATCACTGTTTAATGTTAATTCAGTTTTTTATTTTTATTTTGTATTTTTTCAACATGAAACAGGAGGAAGTTATCAAGAGAGAGAGAGAGAAAAAAAGTTTAAATTAATATAAAAATTTAGTAGCAGTTAAAATGCCATTAGACTGGTCGTGATGTTATCTCCGATATCGCCGGTGCTCCCTCAAGGGAGGATCACCCTGTCCCGCCGTAAAACTTGATCCTCGACCTGTCGAGAAACTAGATTAAGATATGTATAACCCTTTTGTACGGCCATCTTGAAGATAAATCGTTTTTAATATTGTAGTTTGATTTAATGGATAATAATAGATAATTGTAATGATTTCTGTTTGGAGGAAAAGTATTTTGCGAAAGTGGGATTGCGTTTTAGAAGGAGTTTTATAATTTTTCTATTAGACTTAGAGCTTGTTTTAGGCGAAAGATGAGGATGTTAGAAATTTTTGGAGATAGTCTGTTTTTCGGTTACCAAATTCTAGATAAAATTTGTATTTATAATTGTGTTTAAATTTTCTATAATTTATATACACATATAAAACTTTTTGGGTTTATATATAAACAGCGTCACTGTCCCAGCAAAAACGCACCACATTCAAAGCACTAAACGCGCAGAGTACTACTCGTCTCAACCGAGAAAAATGTCCGACGTTTCGCTAACTTTAAGCTATCTTACTGATACCTGATGATACTGACAGCTTAAAGTTAGCGAAACTTTGGACATGGTTTCTGCGCCTTTTAGAGTGCTGTGCGTTTTGCTGAGACAGTAACGCTGTTTATTATAAACCCGAAAATTTTATATGTGTATATAAAAAAATTCGTATTTGTATAACGTGATTCATTTATGGCTCAAATATTTGATTAATATTACTGATTTTGTATGTTAGCATCACTTATGGTCGTTTTACCTGTTCTCGGACTCTTCATTCTGTGATTCATTCTCACTTTATACCTCGCGGTAACAAAACTCATTCACGCACCTTAGTTGTTTTCACAACCAAATTTTTAACAGCGGAACCTTTTCCATCGACTTGTGATCATTATTCTAATTGTTTGATGAGTTTTTTCGTTTTTTGATTTGAGAATATATTTATCATCTGCTTGAATTTTACGTGTCAGTCTTAAAATCGTGAGTGTTAATTTCTTTTTATTGTAATTATCCTTCCGGACATCCGGCTGGTTGGATGGTTCACTGGTTGGCTGACTATTCGAACGAGTAAGAAATTAGATAAATAAAAATTTATTTTTGTTCAGATGATTCTTCAGTCTGGATCCACGCCAACCGTACTTCAACAGCTTTGCAATTTGCCCTTCCCATATTTCAGCAATCCAGATCTTTCCGCTTTATTGTTTCCCACTCTTCTGGCATGCTGTAGCGATAACGAAGAAAATAAAGCAATATTAGAGCAAGAAATCAGCTACTCGGTAAGTTATGATAGCTCTTAAATTTTCCTCTTGACATTTTGTGGCAAAGCCACAGTTGCCAACTTTTTTCTTGTTTTATTTTTTGTCTTTGGCTAACTTTTCTCCAAAAGTCTTAATTGACGGATATTTATGTTTTTGTTTTCTCGCTTTTAATAAATATGGAAAGAAGGAAAGTACAGATAAACAAACAAACAAACAAAAGGGTTCCTTTGGCGAATCCCGAGATGAAAACATCTCGATCTAGCATCCCATCTAGTCTGGTGGGCTGTGTAACTATCAAGAGGGACATAAAAAATGAAAAGCGTTTCGAGTTTATACTTTCCACGAGCGCGGAAAGGAAGAAGAGGAAGTTGGTAGATAGGAATAAGGAGAAATAACGAAATTATCGCTCGACTCGGAAGGTTTATGGCTTTCATTGAAGAAGACACCAGATGCGAACTCGCACAAGTCGACCTTTCCATTATTGCATCTTGACCCCTTTCTAAACTTCTGCCACACCGCAAAATATTTTATCTTTTACATTCCAACATGGCCGAACAGCTAGTTCGACGTCACTTTCTTAAATTCTTTTTTGAGTTTTTAATATTATTTTCTTAAAAGCATCCCGAAGTGTCATGTTCCTTTTTGAAACATTAAATTTTCGTTTTTGGCCCAAATCCAGATTCTTATTTTTAGTGCCTGGTCTTCTGTTTTCGCCTTTCCTCCCTCTCCGTGACACATCCCGCGTCCCGAGCGTGCCACACACACGCCACGTATGCACTTGGACGTATTAAAGCTTTTTAAAGTAACCACGTCAAGCTTAAAGCACGCTCGTTCCTCTTCTCCCTTTTTCAGAAACGCTTCTGGGATCGCTTTAGTTGTAATTTCTCCCGGTTTCCGGTTGAAATCTTCGATCCTTTTAAGAACATCTTTATGGGTGACAGTAGCAACAAAGAAGCGTCGTTTGCTAAAAGCTCGAGAGTGGTGGATAACCTTTTATTACCTTTCCGCGTCATTATTAGATTATTGTTAATTTCCTTTGTCTTTGAATCCTCTCTTTCTCTCTCTCTCTTCTCCCTTTCAGTGTGTAATCATATTATTGCCCGCATATCATGCTTCTTCCCTACATTCCCGTTTGTGTTTTGCTTTGATAGATTTTTGTTCCTTTGCCTTTTTCCTCTTTCAAATTTTTCGAGTGGGAGGAAAGGTTGACGAACTGCGCTCTTGATAAATTATAAATTGAATAAAACATTTATTTAATGCTTTGAAGTCGAATCTTATCTGCGACAAGTTCTTTAATAGTATAAAATTTGATTGTCTGGTTTTTTTTTGATTTGTAGATAATAATTTTATGTATGTGTTTTATAGATTTGAATTTTTTGAGTAAAATTAAATCGGAAACAGATTTGAAAAGAAAGGGATATACGAAACTATAAGTTCTGAATTATATTATATATGCATTGGGTGGATATGATTCTCCTGTTAACAACGTCGTGTTATGTGAAATCGTTTGGTATAAAACTTGAGGCCAATGAAAAGTGGACAGTTTATAAGAATTTTTAATAAATATTTAACTGTAATGAGTAATTCATACAGTATTTATACACATGTGTGCTATACGTTGTCGGGAAAATTTTGAAAGGTGGGGAGGTCAGGGTAGGACAACCGAAACTATACTCTCTAGTGCCTTGGTACTCAAGCTTTTTCCTTCCCGGGCCAAATTTCCATTTTGACCATTGTGGCTGGGCCACACGCCTTATCAAGAAAAAGATTTTACAGTCCACCCTCAGGGCATCATCCGAATGTATATCTGTCAGTTTGTTTCTGTATATTACCTCATAAAGATATGTTGAGGCAAACAATGTTAGCAGTTTCTGAGCACAGGCCCGAACATTTTCGTACTGGTCAGGCACTATAGCTCAGACTTAACAATGAGCAATCGACCTTTCACAAATTTTCTCAATCGGTTTCCACTGGGTCACTCAGTAGAGCTGGATGGGCTGCATGTGGCTCGCTGTCCGCAGTTTGAGTACCAAGGCTCTAATGCCTGTTCCTGTTTTGTTCGAACTACACCAAAAAGTCTGACACAAGGTTGTAGGAGTGTCATCAGTAAGCATTTTCATTTTATAATAAGTTCAAGAGGGTAGTAGATGTATTGAAGAGGAAGCAGTGATTGTGAAAACTCGACGCCACAATGTTTTCGGTTGTTAGTCGATTCACCTCACCATTTCTTTCACGAATCACCTTTTTCAGTTACTGGAAGATTTCATAGAATCGGACTTGGCGAAAAACCATCCACTCATTCAAATTCTGTTTCCTCGTTTGAAAGGCTCAAAGAGCTAAAAGCGACCGGAAAAGAACGGGAAACTCCATTTGCCAAGAAATAATTGCTTTAATTAATGACACTTGTTGACACCGACGAGAGCTTTTACCTGAAGAATGGAAGTTGCGTTTCGCAGCTCTTGTGTGTGTGTGTTTGTATTTTATGTTTTGGAAACTGTGATTAGCAAAAGATTAGTAAGTCTATTAATCCTAGGCTAAGTAGCTAATAGGACTAATTAGGGGTGAAGAAGTCACGCGAAAGGATATTAACACTTTAACATATTCCAAAATTTTAACCCTAATACCATTAGCCCAGAGGTTTTTAAAGTGACCACTGGGGCTGCACCGCCAGGGATGTTCTGGTAAGAATCTGAGTAGAATCGGTCTGAAGTGGAAATTAGGAAATGAGTCAGGTATGACAGTTTGAAGAGAACACTTCTGAGAATCTCACGTGGATTTTTTGTTTTATTATAAATAAATTAATATTTTTTATTAACTTTAATCACCAAAACTAGTCTCTTAGGAATTTTATTAATTGAAAAAAATTAATATAATGTATTTGAATTTAAATATACAATATTAATCATTTTTTTCCATTGTTTTATTGGTAATTTTACCGTTTCCTAGTTCTGTTAGTCTTAGAGGAAGTCATCACTCTTGCATTTCTGTGATTTTTATATTATTTAGTGTTGTTAAGATTCATGCCACATAAAAAACATACAGTAAATACAAAAATTGCCTTAAAATATATCTTATATTGAAAGGCTATTTTCTTTCGTTTCGGCCAAATAGGGACCACGATGTTATCAACTCATTTTCACTCCTATTTGTTGGAGAAATTTGAAAATATGTTTGATTATGAGTCAGCTACCTTTCGCTGAAGGCTTACTACTACTAAGGTTGTGAGCGGAGGGAATTTCGGGGTGAAAGGATAGTGGATAAAATGAAGGAAAACATTTCAGGAAGAGTGGGAGGGAAGCAGGCATCCAGGTGGGATTTGAACCACGGCCCTTGGAGTGATAGCCGAGTGCTCTAACCTCTCGCCTACCAGGCCCCTTATATTGAAAGTTAATAATATATATAATGCATATAAAATTACCTTTTTGTTTGAAGTATGGAGTAATTATGAAAGGAGTTATAATAATATAAAATTGTTGCCTTTCTCAGGCTTTACAATTACATACAGTATCTTGTATACAATTCATCATTTTCATCTTGAGGGCCTTCATCACTTTACGTCCGGCAGAAATTGGTAGGATTCAACTTACAGCATGTTTCTTATCTCTGCAACCAGAATAACTTTGAAATAAGGAAATACAGTGGAACCTCTCATAGCGAGAAATTCGCATAACGAGCAACTTGAATTGCAAAAAAAATGTCTCTCACAAACGAGCAATTTTTGGCGTAATGAGTGACACGTACATGGGGAATCCCCCGGCAGTTTTTGTTCGGCCTGGATCGCATTATTCTGTTTTACATTGATTTATATGGAAAAAATTGTTTCGCATTACGAGTAAAACTCCAGAACAAGTTAAACTCATTATGTGAGGTTCCACTGTAAATAAATGTATAAATAACTGAAAACGTAAATGACTTTATAAATGAATAGATAAATACACGGCTAAAACAGATAAATACATAAGTAATAAACAAAAATCTTAGATACGCAAATAAATTAATACATAAATATAAATAGAGACAGGTAATTAACTACAGAAATGGATAAATATATACCTAGATACAAAGGGAGATGTGAGTTATAATCAACAGTGTTCCTCAGTTTTGATGGAACAATCACTGACGGAAGTTTGAACTATTTACTGAGTGAAATCTTCCCTCAAGTGTGCATTATTTATGAAATGAACTTCCTATAAAATTTTTCTTAAAAATCTACAGTTCTTATGGAATGAGTTTTTTATATAAACTCGCGTCATGTGTGCATTATTTATGAAATAAGTTGTAATTTAAACTTTTTTTAACACTATGACGTCCAGAAATTTTGTCTTGTCGGTACAGGTGGAACTGACTCTCATGCTGCCTGAGCACCAATATTTTAAATTCACAACATATGAACTTTAGTGGTAGTCGTTCACATATGTAAATTAGTATAAGATCGCCAGTAATGCAGTGATTCCCGAAGGTGACGGCACTTTGTGAAATTTTGTATGGCACTGTCGTGGACCCACCGGCACCCAACAGACCCTCTTTTCGTGGTTATTACTCATAAGTCCAACTATAAAACCGCACAAACCGAGGCACGATTGTGTAAAAGTAAAGAATTTTCCTGTGAATGATTTATTAATTCATTTATGGTCGTTTTATGAATTAGGTTTGTTGCCTCCGGTGTTTGTGTGCCAAAACTAAGAATTCCAGACTCAAATCAACGTTGAACTAATTTAATGTATGTATACCGTTCATGGTCCTGACTTTTTTCTTTCTTTCCTTTTCCTGTTTTCCTTTTTTTTTATTGGAAATCAGTCTTGACTTTTTGAGTGAAATAAATAAATTGCTTTTGCTATTATTGACTCGAATATTTTAGGGCGAAAGGTGGAAGACAGACAGATAGAAATCTTTTGCAGTCCGCGACGCAATTATCTCCCATTAAAAATAATTAGAGCTCCTCTTTTCGTTTCAATTTTTTGTTTTCTTGACTTTTTTCAGTTTGCTTTTGGGGCCTCTATAAAAAACCAAGACGTCAGAGACCTTGAGTGGTACGTTCAGTTTGTATGAGTTTCGAATGACCTGTAACTACCTCAGAGTGGTATTTTCACTCTTCAACTCCTTTCTGACTGATATAAAGATACAGTGTATATCAGAAAAGGCGAACCTTTTGAGCTGGGTGTGTGAAAATTGTGAAAGGTAGAAACATAATTTTAGTGGCGTGTCACACAAAGTACTAACATGTTTCCAGAATTTGGTATGTCGATATCAAAATTGAAACTTTATTCTACCTCTACGTGCACGTTTGGTTTTAGAATTAAATTATTAATCACTATTAACATAAGTAACCCAACTCTGGCCGTTGTGAGAATTAAAAATTTGAATTACTGTATGAAATTTATCTTCAAAGATACAGGTCACCAAAAATGAGCTCGCATGTTCTCCATCGCTGGTGTACACCATTCTGGTTTTACGCGACTACTGTGTTCATTTTTTGTAGAAAGTCGTCAAACGAAGTTTATAGAAGCTGGAGAAGCGCGAATATTTATATTTTTGTCGGGAAAACATAAAATAAGATATACAAACAGAGATTAGATATATCATACGAAGAACGTAGGATGCTCGACGTACGATGACATGAGACAAACCGCCGCGGTGGCAATAGCTCGTCTCACCTGATTAATATTTGCATATTTTGAATGAAAACGTCATATATACTTGTTAGATACGTCGTAGCTTGCATCTCTCGTGGAAAGTTGCCAGGTTATGGAGAGGATTTAGAGTAGCACCAGCGATGTGAATGCTACACGCCAAAACATCTTGAAACGCTTCCATTGATTCTAACCCATCAGACCCTTGTAGTTGAATGTATTGAAGTTTTTCAAGATTCATAAATTGAATAAGAATTTATTGTATAAATACAGTTTTATATTCTTGCAATATACTATTTGCAGTTACGAAAGATATCTTCTCTACCTACAAACGTCACCACATGCTATGACTGTACAAGAGTCTTTTCTCTTACAGCCGAAGTAATTGTTCTGTAGCGGAAGATTTTAACGAGGAGAATGATACGGGAAAAGTTTGAATGTTTAAGTTTCCTGACAGAAACCTGACACAGACTCCACCGATTAACATCCCGTTGTGGTAATAAACCAAGTTGTCTTACTTTTAGCTCCTCCGGGGTTTTTCTGATTGATAGTTGATTACTAGTGTCTAAGAATAACGCATAAACATGTGGTCTGGAGGCTAACATTGTCTGAAAATATGACGAGAGTTTACTCTTGCGAAGTCAAGTCGTCTCTCTCTTCCTCTCTCCCGGTTTGGAACGGAGGGCCTGTATTTCTCTAAAGTTTTTTCTTCGACCTTGCCTTCCCTTAATAAAATTCCAAGTTCAGGAAAATAAAATTTGTTTTGCAAATGAAAAGAACGCTTTCTCTCTCTCTCTTGCTGTCTTCTTTCTTTTTCCCTTCCCTTCTTTCTCTCTTTCTCCCCACTAGTTTCCAGTTTTCCTTTTTTTCTTTTCTAATAATTTTTAAAAGAAAGAAAATTTTCCATTTGTATAAATTTGTTGAAAATTTTTCTTTGTCAAGCACGATAGGAAGATGGCACAAATTAGTAATCATTCGTGAGTCTCTTCTTTTTTTTCAACAAAAAATGGAGGCTACTTCAACCTTTTTTTGCTGTGTTTGTGTTCGTTTTCTTCTGCTCAGTTCTCAAGGAGGAACACTTCTCCAAATTTGGTCCTCGACAAATTTTTAGTATTAGAAGTCAGCTTTAATGTTAATCACTTGCGCTGTATCGTGGATATCTACTGTTATTCTCTAATTTTGACTGTAGTATAGGTGACCCTTTCTGGAGGATCACGCAATCCCTGTAACATGAAAACCAGAACAAAAGGAAGATTTGAGGTTTTGAATGATTTTTCACTGTCTCTAATTCTTGTTTGAACACTTAAACGGAACCATTTTTTGAGATTTTGATTTGTATTGCAGGTAATCTACCTCCTATTGCACGGTATATTGGTCTTTAAGAATTTAGTACTGTACGAGATGTGGAATCAGTTAGGTTTTGCCAACTTCGAACTACAAAAGTCTTTTTGTTACAGGTCACTCGCTCTCACTCCTCAAGAATGGTTTTTGAGAGCACTACTGTCGTTGTGTGACCTTAAAAGACTATTCAGAGGGTTTGAAGGGAAAGGTTTTAGGTGTTTGGACTAATAATACACCAAAAGAAGTCCGACACTAGTGCGGTGAGAGAAGTCACCCGGTGTGCATGAGAATTTCCTCCTCCTGCAGGCCAAAAAAGGTTTTGTAGACCTATCTATCCAACCAAAACTATGTCCAGAGTGTCCTAGCATAAAGGACCGTCTTCTCGTTTTATAAATAATGCACACTTAACAAAATCTGATTTCATAATAGCGATTAAATCAAATTTGTATACCGTAGTTTGTCGGAAAACAACTTTCCAACGAAGGCATCATTTAAAGTCATCTCCAACATCCGTGACAATTTATAAAACTAATTAAAAAAGTTTCAAGAGTAATTGAGCGGGTACAAGAGAAGCAAACGAGAGTGACCATTTCGTCCCAAGATGAATGAAGGAACGAGAGGACCAAACCTCTGTTAAACTTTTCGTTTTAAAGCCTTTTAAGATAAAACGAAGTTGAATCCTTTTGGCACGAGGTGGAGAGGGGAGTTTTCAGAGGTCGGTCAGGCTTTTTTAGCTTAGGTTATGCAAGTCGTAGACATAAATGTTGGAATGATTTGTTTACATAGCAGTTCATAATAATAAACAGACTCAGAATCACAAAACTGAACCCCAAAGCGGATCGTCCCAGAGGGAACAGTCTATCTGGCCAAGATGATGACGGGTTTATGTAGATGCGGTGACATTTTGTTTACTTTTATTGTTTACAAGTTGTTTGTATATTTACAATCTTGTCAAGACCCAGTTAATCATTCTTAGTAATTGGGAATTTGATTTCGTTTTTAAATGATTGAAAGATTTTTAAAAGAGAAGAAGGAATCTTCCAGCTGGTAAAAAGCTCAGACACGGGAACAAATCACACAAGAAAATTACCATCATAACTCTGTTGTCTCTGTTTCTTAGTAATTGAGTATCTCAAAGGTAAAATGATCAACTGTAGCGGGTTCGATTTTGACTAAATTGAATTGATTTTGTAATGACCCGCATGTCCAGTATATATGACTAAGATTAGGGTGTAAGCGAGTTGAGTAGCCTTATACAGTATCACCTGTATTATCTTATCTTTGAAATATTAACATTATATTGATCAATTTCCATATATACATTATACACATAATAGAAATGCTTGTTTTGTAGTATTGTCAATAAGCATGTAATAATACAATTAAGGAAAGGATACTAACATACAAGTTATACTACATTATACAGTTTGCACTCTAACAGAAAGCATAGTTAGCCTCACTTAAATGAACGGATACAACAGCCACACCCAAAGCTGAATGGATTCAGGCTAGTGTTTGTGCCTAAGAGCTAAGACTTTTAAGACAAAAGCTGTAAACCTGCTTAAGGTTTGGTAATCCTTCTGGCAAATGTTTAAAAAGGTTTCATCTACTTTGTACTGGTTTCTAAGGTCCTGCCATGCTACACATTCAAACAACTTGTGATTGGGATCGTCTCTACAGTTAGAGATGCAATCGAGGCATCTGTCTGAGCACCTGTATTATCTTAGCTTTTTGCGGAGGATTCAAAGACCTGTTTCCTCGTCCATCTGTGTAAAAAGGTTGAAGAGCCTAACGAACATCCCATCGGATTAGAGTTCTAAAAACACTAAACGTAATTTAATTTATTCACTAAATTTATTTGGCTAATTCGTGTAGGCCGCATCGGGACTTTTCTTTCTAATAAACTCTGCCAAATGGTTTAGGGGATGGTGAGGGGTAGCAGGTGCTCGAAGGAGTAATTACACCCCGCCGACGTTCATTCTCTTTCATTCTCTCAGGAATATATTTTTTATTTCTTTTAAATTATTCCGTGTACCAAATGGCTCTAGTAAACTTTTAACTGAGAAGTAAAAGTCACATTTTTCCTTTCGAGAAGGGAAATTCAGATCTTAGGCGACACCACCTTCCTCCTCTTTCTTTCCTTTCCCCACGCTCACCGCCTTCCAAAAATAACGTTACCATTACCATTTCCGGAGACTTATTCGCCTTAACTTGGTCCTGCTATCTTTGAGATTGTTTTCGCGATTTGCGTCACTTTGCTTATGAAAAAAATTTTTTTTTTATTTTTTCCCGCGTTTTGAAAGCAAACGCAAGTTTCGGCGATTTAGATAAGAAAACCTGACCAAAGTTTAGTTTTTAGGAAAGGGTTGAGAAATCCTCGTGTCGTCAACAATAAATTTATCTCTGTTTATTTTTTTTTATTTTTTGGCTTTCTAGCTAACTGCACTTTCCAGGATGCGACATTTTTTTTTCTAAATCGAATTTTGAAAATCCCTTTTATTTCTTTTTTGGAACGTTTCCAGTTTTTCCAGTTTTTTTTGTTTTGTAACTCAAAAATTAAATTGAAAATTAAACTTGGGGATTCGTTTTTAAATTTTGATTTGCAACCATTTTACTATAAAATGTATAAAATTAATATTTACGTCTTGTTTAAGAAGCGTTTTCTTATCGTCACCGAAAAATTTTTATTTAGTTTTTGAGTTGTGCTTTATTTTTAATTTTTGGGTTTGGAGATGTTTGAGTGAAATGCAGACTTCCGGCATCCCGGATTTTTTCATTCCAAGTAGAGGAGTATAAATGTTTTAGAAATTGTGTGAGTGTACTCGATGGATGCGTTTAGTCTACGTTTTATTATTACATTCAACTAAAACTGAGGGAGAAAGAGAAGGTCTGCTGTGTGGAGGAATATGGAGCGTGGATAGGTGACTGTCGGGATCTAGAAGGACAAAGAGCAAAGATGGATACTATGGAAGCCAGGAGGAACTGACTAAAACGGCACGCTTCCTAAAAGAAATAGAAACTAAAATGAATGTCTAGAATATGTAATATATCACTGCAGGTTTTGTTAGTATAGTATTAAGATTAGGTTTAGTGATGGTGTGACGTTCGCCACATTCCTAATTCCGGAATGGGTACAGTGAAATGAAGCAGCCGACAACCGAAGCTAAATTCATTCAGTCCCGGAGCTCCGCACCATCAGGATCCTTGCATTTTTCATTTTGATTCTAAATTATAGTTATAATAACATTTTATATATACATATACGTTCGGAATTAGTGTTGTCCATCATTCGTTCATCTACAACGACACAACCTGGTTCCGACAATGGTATTAGTATGTATAGAATTGAGAATGTTATTTGTGATTAGTCGAAGGAGGCATGTTAATATACAAATATAATAATATACAACTAAAACTGACAAAGATCGACAGAATTTTGTTTTAGGATTTTCTTAGTGATATAGTTATTTGGTGAGTCGTTACGCTTCCTCGTATCTTTTGTGGAGAAGACTTAGGTTTCGAGAAAGTGGTGGAAGAATTCATTCAGTCCGTGAGCAGCAAAGATGAAAATATTCTCTGAGCCTTTTCCAGTCTTTACCAAAATATTTCCGTGACGTAATTGGCACGCAAGAACTAAACTAAAATCGGTAGTAGTGGACCGAAAAACTCGCACAAGGATTTGAAAAAATTCTGATAAATCTTCGAAAACGTCGAGGAAACGTCAACACCATATCTCTCATTTCCCATCTCAACAATTTTGACAATGAAACGTGACTTAGTGAACACCAAATTTTTATTCCAGGACCAGATATCCGTTGAAAACATTCGGTGGACACCAGAAAACCGGTTTTTAACAAAAAAAATTCAAAGTCACGTGAGTGTTGGAACTTTTTCGCAGAACTGTGATTGATTAGACGTAATAATTGAGTTTAGATAATTTGTCGCCATCTTTTCCACAGATACCTCAGTTCTGTTGTGTTAGTATTGTGAATCAGAGATTTCAAGCCAAATCCGAACTTGAACCTCAGGTATACTGCTCAATTCATCTTCTCTGTTAGGTTAAAGCCTGAAAGGTTAGATGAAAGCCACCAAATAACTAAATCACGAGGAAATTTCTAAAACAAAATTCTGTCAAACTTTGTCAGCTTTAGTCATAGACTAAATGTATACATCGAGTCCACTCATACAAATTAATTTCTAAAACATTTATACTCCTCTACTTCAAAAGACAAAAGCGGTTTAGTCTAAGCGAATTATCGAATATAAATATACATTGGAACCTTGCGAGTGCCTCCCGTAGCGACAAATTCGCATAACGAGTAACATAAATTGTAATAAAAATCTCACAACGAGCAATTTTGCCATAATGAGTGACACGTACATGGGGAATCCCCCGAAATTTTTTGTTTGGCCTCGAACGCATTCTCCTATTTTACATTAATTTATATGAAAAAGTTGTTCCGCATAACGAGTAAAACTCCGGACCGAATTAAACTCCTTATGAGAGGCTCCAGTGTATACGGATATCGTTTATATGATATATTATTCGAATATCATGTTGGATTAATAACAAATATGAACCTTGTAGGTATTGATGTAATATTGTTAGGTTGGCTATCTCTCTTTGTCAGGTGTTTAGTCTTAAGAACTGGCTCTGATCTCACCTTGAGGTTTCATTACGAGGTCATATGTGCTTGTGAGGACCTAGGTTTCGATTAGTTAACCTAATAACTATACTAACGGTAATTGTAGTAACTGGAGCATTTTAAAAAGTTTCTTAGTTATTGAAATTATTTAAATTGAATAAATCGCTGAGTACCATTTGGGGAACCAGTTAGTCGCTGTAAGGATGGTTGTCAAAATATTCGAAATGAATTTTATACTATTTAGAAAATTTGAGCGGGAACAATATGAGTTTTATTTATTATAGAAAGAACCCGAAATTTATTAATTAAACATTTCGTTCAAGTTGAAAACAATCCTCCTGGGATTTACTAAAAACTGTATATCTACACAAACGGGATTCACCTTTTCTTTTGCATTCTTATTTCTTTTTGGCTCTCCTATTCAATTCATGAAGGTTTTGATCAGTTTCTTTTAGCAGCATCCAAATGGAAGGGGAGGATTTAACGTTGACAAACATCTCACGCGGAAAAATAAATTAAAAAAAGGAAAAACTCCGAGTGGCATAACACGTAGCCGACGGTTGCCTCGAACAAGGTCGTTTTCATCAGTTAATGCTGTTTGTTAATTGGCAAACGTCGAATGTGTCAATATCACGTGTCAGAAAGGTATGCGTGTTCAACCTAAACCAATGACCTAACCCAAATACTTGAATTTTTCCTTTTTATTCAATTTCCTTTTTCCTTCCGATTCCATACCGGTTGTAATTATTTTTTTTCTTTCGGGGGATGGAAGATATACTAACGGTGGTGGTGTCTGGAAAGTTCTTCCCCAAAAGTGCTTCGATTAGGATGAAATTCATTGGACGACTGTGAGGGAAAAAAAAAGAAAATTTCTCCGTAAATCCGCACTGTACATGTTGAATAAAGCAGAGACGGGAGCGAAAAGCTTTCATTTTTCATGTGTCGGCATTAGGGGTTGGAGTTTTAAGGGATGGGGGAAGAACAGCCATTGTGCAGTCTGCCGCTAAGTGCTACTGTTAATCTTCTCTTCAGAGAAGGCCATTTAAATCTCTACTCACCCCCTCCCAAATCTTAATTCTATCCCAAATCTTTCTTTTTTTTATATACATTTGCTCAACTCAAAAAAAAAATTATTTAAGAACTTCTGCCTCTTTCGTGACTAATGTGAAATACGTCCTGAGGGCTCTACCACTCTTCTTCTCCAACTCTTTGCAGTCTCTCCCTCTTTCACCATCCCCCATCCTTCTGTCTCAGACAAAGAGCTTTTGATGAAAGGTTCAACCTTTTGCTTTTGATTTTAGAACCGAAATCATTCGCCGGAAATTTGATTTTTATAGACTTCCTTGTTTCTAATTGTAGACTGTCTCGAGCAATTAGGCTAATTGTTGCGATGAACAAGCTTAAATCTTATTTAGGGCTTTCGTAAAATACCCGATTCATGTCATAAAGGTTTTGAGTTGTATAAAAGGATGAGAGTTTTTGAATTTTTAAGAGACAGGGGGTGACACGTTCTGACACGTCCCTGGGAGGTTCACGTCGGAAAAGTCCTTCGCGAATAATGAAACGAACTTATTTAGTGATTTTTCAAACAAAAACCAATTTTCCGGGAAAATGTTGAAAGGCTGAAAAGGAAGGGGATGCGGGGGGGATAATGAAAGGAAGAAGTGGAGGAAAGGAAAATTACACTTTTCTCAGTAGACCTTGTTGAACAATGGTAAAAAGCCAGCATAATTCTTACAGTTGTACACAATGGGGAATTTCGATCTCTTTATTTTGCAGTCCGATTCAGGCAAAAACGGTGACACAAAGAAGAAGAAAAAGGAGAGGAAGAAGAGAAAACAGAAATTTCGTGTCTTTTATTCTTTTTTCCTCTCTTTTCAATTTCCATCATCAAAAAAAAGCAAAAAACTTACATCCCCTTCTCCTCTCTTAGAGAATACTTTTCTCGTCACGTTTTTCTTTGTTTCTTGTTGCCAGAGAATACGTTGGTTTAACATATGTGATTTGCGAATATCTTTTTGCTCTCGGCCAAATCAACCTTTTTCTCTTGCTGGTGATTTCACCCAATTTCCTCTTCATAGAACTATGTCCCTCCCTTCACCCGGGACCCGCCACAAAACAAAATCGGCATCGCTTCTACTTCTTACAGCATAACGACAACCCTTAGATGAGACAAAGACCAAATACCAACTTCCTGATGTACAAACCCATTGTGAAGATTGGATTTGCTCGAATCCGCGTAAAAAAAGTCATGGGATGTTTTTACTGACAAAAACGCACTATTCAGAGTGTTTTTTACTGTGATCGTGTCAGTAGAAAAAGTCTATATGAAAAGTTTAGTCAGATTTTTATAACCGATGAGAACGGAGAGAGATTATTTAATGTCAGTGTTCGTGACAAAATAATGTGACCCAGAGTGACACAAAACGGTTGCCTTCACGGTGGACAGTTTTGAGCCGCCTTTAATATTCTTTAATCATGGTTATTTCATCTTCAGAACTCATTTTTATTCATGATTTTTGTTTTGTTTTTCTTTATTTTTGTTTGTTACGTCTTTATTCCAGTAGGACTAACAACAGATTAAAAAATGGTTTTGAGGTATTTAAATGATTAAGACGAGATTAAGAAGGAAATTGGAAACAATTCGGCTACTTCTTGTCTAAAATTGAAATTCGACGAAAATTCCGGTCACTAGTGTTTCATTTTGACTTAATGTCGATTGTATTCATCTGAATTGATTAATTTGGCTAATTATTGACATAAGTTACAACTCTTATCTTTGCTGAATTGACCTGTTTTTGTCCCAGTTTAAAGTGTTTATGTTAAAATTGTTAGATTACGTATTTGCTTACTGTTAGAAAGGTTTGCTGAACTCTTGTCAGTCTTATAAGGTTTTGATTCAACACATTCTTTGGCTCATACATAATCAGTTATTGATACTGTATATCAGGGGTCGGCAATCTTTTTTGGCTGTGGGTCAAAATCAACCAAAATGCGAGTATTAAAGAGACGTTTGGGTCAGAGATATAACAGCGACAGGAATATGTTGCTGCATTCCGCATACTATCGGCCTATTCCATATCCAGTCAGGCGGAGTGGGGCTTTAACTGATATTTTTATATGTTATACTGAATTCAAATTTGGTACGTTTATAACTTTGCGACAAAAATTTTTTGGGAAAAATAAAAATGTTTGTATATTTTATACTTTATTTTCGGAACTAAAGTGGGTCACTTGAAATTACTATATGGGTCATTCGGTGACCCACGAATTATAGGTTACCCATCCCTGTTGCATATGAAACGACTCTACAGAAATATTTACAGTTGAATAAAAGTGTGCGGTAATTTCCGCGCGTTTTTAATTTAATATAGAGCGCATGTGGTAGTCATAGAATAGCTAAAAGGTAAACGTACAAGCTTGTTACGTCACTGTAAGTTTTTCTTTTTTCTCTCGCTCTCACTTGCAAAAGGGTGAAAGTTTAAGGGTAGTGTACAAGTGACGACGAGGAATCTCGAGAACATTCTACACCCTCGTCAGGGTATCCGTATCTCTTTTCGATCCTCAGCAGCCTTTTACTTTGATGAAAATTCTATCGATTATCGATCATTTGGTTTGTTTATACTCATTCGCCTACTCATTTCTCTACTTTTTCCTTTTCCCTCTTATTTTACGTCTTGTTTATTTTCCTCTTTAATTAGTCTTGCTTCGCTTGTTCCCTGTGGGAGGGGTGTGGAAGAATAGAATCCGTACGTAGAAGGTGTCAGTCTCCGGCTTGCATGTCCTTCCAACTTCATGAGGTTGATGGTTCTCCAAATCTGTTACCCAAAGAAGAGTTATCACATATCTCTAGTACCGTCTTATTCAAAACAAATCTGGCAGTGACAAAGCAACAACCAAAATTTTGATTTTATATAAAAAAAATATCCCGACAAGAATGTATTCATTAGAGAGAAGGAGAGATAGACGGACAGAAGAGAAAGAAAAAAAATTTTTCCACAACAAAAGATAAAAGGAACAATACCGCCATTCTGGTCCACCTCGTTTTTTTTTCAATATTCTTCTTCTTATAGGAGAACAGAAAATGTTCGGGGTTAAATAGTCGAACAAGGGAATGACAGCCCGTTTCTAATCGTCAGCAAACTGACATTATAATGGTATAAATTATTCAAGATAAAAGATAATAAAAATATCCCTGGTAAAAGCCAAAAGGCAGGCAGGCAGGCAAGCAAGCGGGCAGGCAGGCAAACCTCTCAGATTGATGTTCTGATATTTTCCAGTCGGAGAGAACAATACCTTTTCAATTTGTATGAAAATATTGAGTGAGTTGCAACATGACTGTCCTCCTCTCCAACCTACAAGTTAATCCTCTTGATTCTTATCTACTTTAACTTGTCTTGAGATAACGCGAAAAAAATAGAAGCAAGTGATTTTTACTCTTTTTTTATTTTATTTTTGTCTTTGGTTCGGCTTTTGTCGATCTGCCTGCTGATCAAGAACCTTTCGGTGTGTGCGTGTGTCTGTCTGTAAGATGAGTGCTCTTCATGTAGTTTACTTGAGCGATGGTCTAAATGGTAACGTCTTTATTCTCTGTAAAGGATGACCCAACATGAACTGATTAGTGTAACTGGTTTCTTAAATTTGATTTTTTCCTAAAATATAAAAGTATAACTTCTCATTTTATAATTGTTGCTAATTGTTTAATTGTGTAATAGGCTGTCAGGTGGTATTGAGATCAAGTCGTGGTGGTTTGAATCCCGTTTTTCACCCTTTTTGGGTATAACAGGATGCGGGAGAAGGATTCGAACTCACGACCATTGCGTCCAAAGTCAGGCACTTTAACCACTACACCACTCTTCCCACGGATCAAGTCAATGAATTAATCAATAACGAAGTTCTTTTAATGTTTTCTAAACTTTTATTGTCACTCCATAGTGTGCTGTGTGACCCATCCTCCATAAAAAATTTTCATTATCAACTGCATTTCCATGACAGTGTGCATTATTTAATATAAAAATTCTGCAGAAGAGTGAGCATTAATTTTGAAACACAAAGACACTGCAAAATTACCTATCACTGAGTTCTCGAAGAATGTCTTCAGCAACCCCCACCAATATATGTTGTTGTTTCATCCTTCTGGGGCACTTGTCACAGTTACTCTTAACTTTCGAAGGTTAAATTTTATTCATCACACTCTCTTAAACTGCTTCAGTGGTATTTCTATATGAACATACTCATCGATGATATTATTGCTTTCTGTCATAATATAGCTCAACAATTCCAACCATTCGCCTGACTAAGAATTTATTTATTTTAGTTTCAATCCCCATTTTTCATCCTTGGATATTGTTTGGAGTTCCTAAAAGACAAAACCCTCTTGCTTCAGGATTGATTCTCCCTGAAATCACCTGTGGTGGTCGGTAAGGTGTATGAGGATAGGTTGTTAATGAACAACTCCTCTGATGGTCTTGAATCACCCTTAGTGGTGACGAAGTGTGGTAAGGTTTTTGAATGACCCATCCGGGCGGCCTATTGTATCAATGAACCATTTCCTCAAAATTCCTGACCTTTTTCCGGATGGATCACTTTTCAATTAAAATAGTTTCAGGTACAGGTTATTTAAATGATTCATCCGGCCGGCCTTTTGCGCTATTTTACCTTTTCTCAAAAACCTCTTGGCCTTGAACCGGATGAATCTGAACAGATGTAACAAGATACGAACTCACGACCATAACTCCTACAGTCGGGTGCTATAACCACTACACCACACACCTTCCGCTTGATTAGGTATATAGATATCAAAAAAAAGTTTTTAACAATCACCAAGAAGGCTAAAAATAATATCAAAACACTACAAAAATAAAAAAAAAGTTTTAAAAAGCGTCAGTTTAAGTTGACTCACCTTTTCCCAAGAGGTAGAAGATAAGGATAAAAGCTTTCTCTCTTCTTTTCAAATGTGTTATCAATTTTTTTCTTTTTCAAAATTTTCTCCTTTTGTTCAGTCTTAGAGTAGCAACCTTGTGCTGATGTTTGTCATGTAAACAATTTTTTTTTTAAATTTCTTTTTGTTCACCTTAATCTAGGACTGTATATTCCATCAAGTCGTTTGCTAGGATATGATTGAGAATCTTAATCCTTCGATATCATTGACTATGTATCCCTGTTGCTGCAAAATTGAATCTTTGAAGTTGATGTCGGGAACGGTGACTACAATGCAAGGCCGATTGGATAGGAGTAAATGAGTCGAGAAAATCCCCGAGAAGGTCAGAATAGAAAATGAAATTGAATTCAGGATAGTTTTAATGAAAAAACACGGTAAATCCGAAAAACAAATGATTATAAAAGAAAATCCTCGAAAAGTCGTTGATGCATTTCATTGCCGAGTGAATAAAAAAAGGAACAAGTGGCGGCGGGAGAGTGATTTGGTTAAGGGATGCGAGGGTAGTTTTCTGGGGTGGCTTTCACATTGTCATATGTCGTATTAATTTTCCTCTTTCACTCCCGCCGTCGCTTTTTTTTTGTCAGACTCTCCTTTCGATTTCAATGATTACTTCGTCACAAGAATTGTTTTCTTGTTCTAGCTCATGCAGGACTTTCCGGAAATTGAAGTGGAAATGTTTAGATTGATAAAATGCAAGACACATTGGGGATGTGAATACTTGTGCGATTCACGGAAACCACTCATCCTAATAGTTTTCCTTTGTTATGGACGAGGGAACAGGTTTATACTTGGATAACAGTTTCTCACTTCTTTCTTTTTGGTGCGAAAGTGTCATTTCAAGACACCGACCAAATCGGATATTCATACTTTGGTGAGGATTGTGAGTAAGGCATTCAATCAATCACGTGATTCTGCAAAACAAAACGCAGGAAAAAAGTCAAAAAAATTAAAATTAATTTAATTGCGTTCAGTGAAGTTGAATTGCATTCACTGAATCCGAATGTTAGTGGCGTAGAAGAGTTAATCATTCGTACATAATTGAGGGTCCAATTGGATTTATTTGTGTTGCAAGTGCCACGCATATGGCTTTCCCGAAATGACTCTACCCTTCTCCAGGGATTCCCCGTAGGATGTGACCTAAAGGCCGCGTCACACAAAAAGCTCTCCTTTAATAACATTATTAAAAGATGGATGGCTAACTAAATTAAGTGTAACACTTTTCGAGAGATGGTCCAGTCTTCAAAGCAATTCTGATTCTATTAATAATGACTAAACTAATTTAATAAATTTTATTTAAATTTGAAGTCAGAACCTGACTTGTTTGAAATATGGAAGACACAAAAACAGGACATCAAAATAAGAATCGCTTTGTTCACATTGACGCATAACTTCAAATACAGCAATAACCAACTGGGCTCAAATAAATAAAAGACCAACATCAGAAAATCTGGTTGATAATAAATCAGCACCCATCATTTATGAAAGAAAATCGATGTCGGAGTGTGCAGTATTTATGAAATAAGTCAAAAAATTTTCAGTTCCCTGCCTCTCTCACCTTTTCCCAAAGTAACTTGCCTTCTGGTTTCCTGTACCAGAAAACAAAGGCGACGAGGTCGTCCTCCCACCTCTTCCACAGTATCCCCCTGATCCCCGTTGGAGTTTGGAGCTTAAAAACTTAGAAACACGATCCGCGTAAAAAGAGCCCTCTCTTTGACGGCTTCCTAATTGACCACAAAAAACCTTTATTTATTCAAATTAATTCTCAAAAAACTTTTTCGGTTTTTATTTTGATTATTGTCGAAAACCAAAAACAATAGCTTAAAGACAAAGGACCTTGAACATTTTTCATGTTTATTCATTTCCTTAAATATTTTTCCTTTTTTTACGCGATTCCAACTCAAAAGCTTCTGGTTTACTCAATAATAATAAAACAAAAAATTTCTTTCGGGACAGAAAACATGGTAAACGGGGGATTGAAAATTAATTTTTCTTCTTTCTGTTGATTTTCTGTAATTTCGAAAACAAAATCCAAAAAGGGAAGAAGCTGATTGAAAAGCTTTCTCTCTCTTCCTCTCCCCTGTAACTCTCCTCCTTCTCTCTCTCCCGAACTTTTAACCTCAGTTTTCTGCGAGTTTAATCCCTGCCCCTGGATTCCGTGCATTACGTTTCTCATGATTGAATCTCGACTCTCTCATCTCATGTTTATCTTATAGAGATGATCGATATCTCGTTCAAATTGATTTTTCTTTTCAAGTGGTTTTCCTTTTGTCGTCTGAAGGTCGCGTGTTTCACCCCCGAACTTTTTTTTTTCTTTTATGATTTCATTATTATTTTTTAAAATGAAGAGAGACGCAAATGAAAATTACTCTTTTTTCTCCTTCGATTTTATTTTTTCAAGTAATTATCGCCGATAAAAGGAAGAGAGTGGGATCTAAACGACTACACAACATGGTGGATGGAAAGCTTTGAGTTTGAACGGCTGAGATTTTGAAACACGAAGCAAGACGCTTCTGTATCACTTAAAGCCATCAGCTAAAACTTATTTTTGTTTAATATTAATATTTAACGTCTGAAGCAAGATGTTGGAAGTTTTCTTTTGATCACACCCCCACCCCTCCCAAAAATTTATGAAAAATTTATTAGACTATAAATTAATATTCGTTATTATTATTTGTATTTAATTAACTTAGTTAAACTCATTAAACCTGTGATTCTCAAAGTGGTCTATATCAACCCCCAGGGGTCTATGACAACCTACAAGGTGTCTAAGTCAGCGAAAAAAAATTTAGGAGTCTATAAAATGAAAATGAGGGCCCACGATAGTGGATCTTAACATACACTGATAGTACCTATTTACTTACATTATACTATCTTATAATATAAAAAACAATATACTAGTACAGAAGTGGGGAACCTTTTTACCATTAGAGGCTACATTTAAATTAGGCAGCAATAAGAGAGGCCGCATAAGCTGATTGACCTAAGAAAGTGACTTTTGTGAAATTATTATAGTAGATACTTTTCTATAGATTTAACAATTTATAGCATTATATAGAAAAAATAAAATATAATACTACAAAATTTTAAACTTATTTGGCTTTGTTTTTTGTTTGACAGTAATTGTATATTTGGATCAAGCTTCGTAACACACAGCTTTAATTGATCCTCTAAATGTGCATCTGTAATTTGCGTTCTTAAATTTTTTTATATTTTGGACATGACAGAAAATGTTGTCTTGCAATAGTACTTACTTCCAAAGCAGGAAAGTAAACGGCGAGCATGTTCTCGAAGGCATGGATATTCAACAGCATTTTTCCAGATTTCTATGGGATCCTTTTTAGCGTTAAACAATAGCTGTTTGAAACGAACTCTATCATTTTGTACTAGGTGGCAAAGAGCCGCACAAGAATCTCGCGGAGGCCGCAGGTTCCCCACCTATGTACTAGTACCAAAGAAGTAAAAAATTTTTTTCACAACAGCGAGAAATTTACAAAAATGAATATCAGGTTAGTAGGGAGATGGGAGTAGACCCATAACCGAAAAACATGGCAAGGGGTCTACGACACAGACTAGAACTATACTAAAGTACTACACAGACTGAACTATACTAAACTAGAACTATAAGGATAAGCTATATAGCTCTGTTTGGCTGTACTGCTCACAAAATAAAGGAAAAAGATGGAAAGGAGGTATGGTATTCCCTTATAAACTTCAAATAGTTGGAGAAACTGTCTAAAGCAGTGTTCTGTACAATGCCCCATATACCAAACAAATATAGATGAAAGTTTATGAGTCAGATTGCCTCATGGTTGAAAATTTAGCTTAAAATCTACCTCGGAGAAGAAGAAAAAGAGATTCGAGATGAAATTCAAAACTGAGAGATAAGTGAGAGCCGAAGAAGAAGAGGAAGGCCGAAAGTCGTCATCGAGATTCGAACCTGTCGTGAGCGAAGGTGAATACCTACTACGATGATGATGTCGATGTTGATGACATTTTTGTCCTTTTAGTTATAATAAATTTTAATTTTCAATCAGATTTAATGATATTAATTTTGATGGAATGTTTTTGGAAGCTTTTGAAGTTTTCTAGGGCAGTGGAGGAGGAGGAGGAGGAGCGCTCTTTGCTTTCGTCGGTGTTTTAAAAGAGGAAGAAGAGACACACTTGAAAATTTAATTATTCATCGAAGATACGCTGGAAAATTTTTTTTTTTATATCAAATATGTTCAAAAGTAATATTTTCTCTCTCTTTTTATTATGAAAAATAAAGTCAAATAAAAATGCCTTCCTTCTTTCTCTCTATCTTCCCTTTTCCAACTCTCTCTCTCTCTCTCTCTCCTTCAAAAGAATTCATTTTTAAAGTGACTTAGCATTGCTGGTTTAAAGAAAGACGGTTGCTTAGGCCGGAAGTCGCTAGAGCGTGGCCCCCTCTTTTTACTTTCATTTGCTAATGTGCTGACTGAAACCACCGACCGATTCAGGAGCCAACAGCGGAGGGTTTTTATAACCGAGACTTTCACATAGTCCTCCAGGGTTTGCTTGAAATCTTAAAAGACTTATTGATATTGTCAAACCGCTTTTTTATATAATAATTTATACTATAAAAACCAAATTTCGGGCTGGTGATATTCTTTAATATAACAACTCCTTTGTATCTTGTTTGCTTAATCAGCAAAATCAAATTAAAAAAACTTAAACCGTTCCGTAGCTGAGATAATTCTAAGAGAAAATTTTGACAAGCTTAAGACTCTCGTCGAAAATCTAATGAGTGTCGAAGAGAAGGGAAATTAGATGAAGTTAAGGTACACAAAAAGTGTTTCAAAATCTTGTAATTAACAAAAGATTAACTTAATTAATAGAAAATAAAATTGAGACGGAAATCGCTGACACAATAATATAGATATCAGATAAATTCTCTAACAATGAGTTTTAGTGTCGTGTCTTTTCATCGCCTTTAGAAAATTTTTACTCTGTGTTCTGTTACTAAATTCTAGTGAACCTGAATTCTGGTGTATAGAAATATTTTCAAACGATTATGATGATGAGTTGGATGATAATTTTTTTGACTGCACGATTTGGTTTTCGTGAAATTTTTGATCTTCTTCATTACTCTTTTCATTTTTCATGTATCCCGTGTCTTATTCTGTTGATAATCTCTGGTGTGCTTTCGACCAAAAATTTTTCAAATATTTTGGCAGGTAGATGTTCGGTTTGAAATTTCCTTCCGTTTGATCAAGACTCGTTCTTCTTCTTGGATGCGTTTCGTCTGGAAGAAAAAGTCTGCTGATACTTCCAAGGAAGAATGGATACTTTTAAGTGAAACAGTGTTATGGTGTTAGTCATCATGTTCGATGGGTAACATCTTGTATTAATCATTTTATCATTTGATGGAACTAAATTTTTTTTAGTTTGTTTTGTGATAACGTGACATTCTGATCAAGTGCTTAAAAGCAGATAAAATCAAACACATACACACGTGACAATGAATTGGTAATCTTAGAACCTTTCTGTAAGGTTATACGAGTGGGACATTTATTTTATTATAACTTCTTCCGTGCGGTTGACTGGTAGCACTGGTTGTCTAGTGCGGTGACCTTTTGGCTACTAACTTTGAGGAACAGTTACACCATTTTAACGCCATACGATCAAGGAGTTGTCATATAGCGTCAGATTTTGTTATGAATCCTTTGTGAAAGTATGAACTACATATAAAAGAAAATCTGCGTGAGAGTGTGCATCACTTTTGAAATCAACAGACAAAACCAAATTCTCGCTGGTAACTTTCTTTAGCCGCTGACAACCGCCAACCAAATCTTCGTCATTTTATAAGTAATCCAAAGTCGTGGCTTCTGATTTATGAACTAAATTCTGGTTTTATGTGCGATTATGATTATATACAAGTTCGAATGAACTCTTCACTTATAAAATAATCTTGAGTGGAATTGATTTTATAAATAAAGCACATTCGTTGACATATATTTAGAAACAGATTGACTATCTTCGGCTTCCTGTTTAATTTTACTTGACCAGGCTTCTTTCAAATTCAATTCTGGAGGAGTAGTGTAGTGGTTAAGTTCCTGACTTGGTCACAAATGGTCGTGAGTTCGAATCCTCCTCCTGCATCCTGTTATACACCAAAAAAAGGTGTGAAACGGGATTAAAACCACCACCACCAAATTCGTTTCTGGGTTTATAATAGATTTTCTATCTACCCCATCATTCGCGTAAAAAGAAACTCACTGTATCCTTATAAATAGGTTTAATTTAAGTCCAGGGTTCCATTACAGTAACTAGATATAGGTTCAAACTCCATGGAAAAAAATCTTCAGAGATCTTGTATTGCATAAGTAAGGAGGTGCCATCTGAGCAAAGCTCTACCTGAGTATAACTCTCAGTTGAGAAAGGGAAAGAGAAAAAAGCGTTGAATAATATTCCATTTTCATGTTCGCCTCGTGTAATGTAAAAGACAACGTTAATGTTTGCGAAATAGGAAAATCCCGTTCGAACGCCCCAAAAATGTCGAAGCTCAGGACGCGTAATATATTCTGGAAAAAAATGATAAAAATAAAGAGCGAAAATGGGGGAAAATGTTAAAAATTCTGAGGTATCACATATAAAGCAAGATGGAAAGTTTTCATTTTAAGTAAAGTAAATATTCCGAGAGGGGCAATTTCGTAAGAAGATCGGCAAGATGGAGACGAGATCCCTTTAAAAAATAGATCTTCTTAAGTGCAAAGGCTAATGGATGTTATGAAACGAAATAGGTTTCCTTGGTGTGAGTTTCTTCCTCATGAATGGATCAAAATTTGTTTAAAATCGAATATCGAGTTTCTTCTTTGTGAAAATCTTTCTTCATTAATCATTTCTTTTGTAAAATTAATAAGAAAATTCGAGAATTTACAAATTTATTCAAGATTCATAGATTTTTGTCTCTAAAACGTCTTTCCCATCTTCTCCTTCTTCTTCCTTCCCTTTTCCTCGAGTTTTTCTTCTAAAGGGGAGAAAAAAATTTTATTTTTTATTTTGATTCAGTTCACAAAGGAAAAAATGTCGATGGAAAAGAAAACATGAAATATGGCTCCTCACAAAGTGATTTTCTATACATAGTCACAGGGGAATAGTTGAAAAGAGATACCAATTATCTGAAGGAAGATACGAGCTCTTTGTTCTGCATATCGAATGCTGCTTGGCTGAGTTTGAGATTTTTATGATTGTTGAAGTTAGCAAAACAAAGGTTTCAAAGCAGGCGAAACGTCAGCACGAGGCAACAGAGAATTCTTTTGTCCGTCCAAAAAATTGAGTAGTGTTATAGCCAACACAAATGAAACTTCGTTGAGTTATGAGTTCGAGAAGAAAGCTGGATTTTCCAAAACGCCTTATCCTTCCATTCACTCCGCCTTTCGACTGTTTTCATTGGTAAACGACTGATATTGTGGTACCAACCACGGGTTCAGGTTAAAGAAAAAGCCAAGGTCATCAAGGGCTCTTGGAAAAATTAGTTATTTATGTGAACAAGCTGACAAGGAGACAGAGAACCTGCAAAATGGCTTTGAATAATCTTGTTTCTTGAGAATAACGACTTGTTTTACCACAGCATAATAATAATAATTATTATTATGGACGACTATACATTCTTTATTACAATCCACAATCTTCAGTTTATAGCTCCTTGAAACTATAAAGGACTCGAAATCCTTTTTTTAAGTTAGGAAATTATAAAATTAATTCTTGTCTTCGGTTTTTTTCTGTCTCCAAGATCAACAGTCGACAACCTTTTGAATGTATCAGGCGATTAATCGGAAAACACGTGACTTTGGAATATACGATTTCACGTCAGCACTTTATAGTCAAGTTCTTTCGATTTACTTTACGTGTCTAGATGGTTAGGTATGCAATGGAAGAAATCTCTGTCTATTTCAAAAGTAGTGCACACATTTGTTTATTTCAGAAATAGCGTAACCACTTGACCAGAATCTATTTCACAATGAACAAGTCTCGTTTTGCGCGTATGATATCTCGAAGATGCTTTGTGCCTCACAAGTCGAAGTGATGGAAAGATTGTTTTGTTAGTATATTCAAAGCTACTTCTAAAACTCTGGTCGGAAACTCGGAACAAGTTGTCGTTTAATTCTAAACAATTAAACGTGAAAGGAAATGAAATCAAATTAGATTTATATCGAAGGAGTGAGAGAGAGAGATGAAAGAAAAAGGAAAAACTGGGAAAAGCGTAAAGTCAGAAATTGGCAACGGATCAAAACTACTCGGAGACGGTAAATTAGTCGACATCTGTCACTAAAGGAGGAGCAAATTAGGTTAAATTACATTTGACTCAATTACGCGCACCGAAGAAGGGTTAATAAAAGAATTCCGGAAACGAATCCGTGATCTCTCCTTCATCTCAGGTGAGGATTGTCTGCTGTTGGGAGAGGAGGCTTGCCGACAAGATTTTGAAACGGAGGATGGAGTAAAAGAGAAGGTCGATCAATCATAGAAATTTGCATAGAGGAGAAAGAAGAAAAGAAGGATGGGGAGGTTGATGACTTAATAATTTTAAAAAGGAGAACGAAAATGAAATGGGGACAAAAGCTGGATTGGAAAACGGTTTCAGGGCATGACGTAATCCGTAGCAGATGACAGGGCGGCACAGTTTCTAGTTAATAGAATGATTACAAGGGTTAGAATGGGAGGTTCCAGACAAAAAAAGAAATGACAAACTTTTTATCCTCTTTGATTTTCCTTTTGATTAAATATTTTCCGAATACTCAGAGAGTAAGAGGAAACTAAATTACCAATTACTTCTATGATTTATCGCCCTGTTATTAAGCAGTTTCTGCTTTCAGCAACTGATTTGGTTAAAAAGTTTCGGTCCTCTGGGGTGGACGTTTCCTTTTTTGTTTATGGATCGGGTGGCAGGTACTCCCACTTCTCCTTTCAACTCCACTTCATGGTCTTTTGTTTCGTCATCCTAATTTTATCTGATTCGATCAATCGGTACATCATCTTCGTGTTTATGTGTGTGTCTTGGGACAGATTTCACTTTGCAAATGTTTAAGGTTCTGGTAATTCTCAAACAGTTCTCGACTGTTGATAGTTACGTTTGTAATGTTACTTTTTGATTATTATACCGCTCAAGCCAAATTTTTGAAACAATAGAAAGAGTCATTCTTGCTTTTTCTAGACGAAAGCCAAGCTGCAGGCATCGATGTCAATTTTAGGTTGCTAACATTCTTGTTCTAAGGCTTTATCAAAAGCCAAACTCGCACAAAATGAGACCGGACTATATTTTGAACTATTTATGATGATGATTTTTAGTAGGAATGAAATTATAGTGTGAATTCTGTTGATGAAAAAGAAAGCAGCGAAACGTAAAAAAAAATTAGAGGAACAAAACAACACCTCCAAACAATTCCATTACTTTTGATTTGATGCCTTCCAAAAGAGAAGAGAGAGGAGTGAAATGAGAAAGCACAAAGGATTCGCGGAAAACAAAACTGGAAGCAAACAAAATAATGAAATCATGGACTCATTTTCTTGTATAATTAAATTATTTTTAAGCGGGAGACTCCAAAGAAAGGGTGTAAAGTAATCTGTTTATAGTGAAATGCAGGATACCCCGACAGCTTCATTAGAGGGTTTGAATTTAGATGGAATGATCGAAACTCAGGGTGGTGTCGTCGAGGGTCATTACAACGATTAATGCAATATGACAACATTTACAAATCGAATTACAGCTAAAAGTCCAACATTTAGGTCCTCACCAGACAAGAAAAAAAAGTCTTTCATTTCATTATTCCTTCGATTATGTTCATCTATAAGAGCGCTTTCCAAAAGATGGAACGCTTTTGTACGAGACAGTGCTACGTGACGTCATTTTTGGGGCCGTAATGTGATTCCTATATTATTTTAATTTTGCTGAGATTTTATTTTAATATAATTATAATGTTATGTGTCTGTAAGTAGATGTGTAATTGGGTAAAAGATATACTGAATATGAAATTAAAATTTTTTTGATTGAGTTACAGAACACTAAGCCTGTTGGGCGTCTACAACCAGCGGATTGAGTCCGCTGTATGAGTCCTTCTTAAAACCGTCTGGTTGTCCAAACGTTTGGTGAGGATGGGGTTTTGGAATAGGTTGACAGAAATACCCAGAATACTCACCACTTCGACGTAACTGAAAGGCGACAAATTTTGAAACTCAATTTTCACTGACATTTAGAGAAACAAGGCGAAAAGCCGTTGCGCGATGGCTAGTTAGAGCGGTAAAAACTTCTGACCTCGATTAGGCGTGAAAAAGTACTGAAAGCTTGGACAGGAGAAAAGCTCTCAGGTTTCAACCCGAACTCAGCCTTCTCGAACGTTCCTTCGATCAGACGTGCGATTTAAGGTTCAGTGTTAGCCTTTGTAAACAAACAGGTAAGAGGTAATATCTGGAAATCTAGTAGAAGTGAGTGTGCATTAATTTTGAAATGAATTCTTTATAAAAAATTCCATTGCTTTTTAAATAAGCTATCCATGACAGTGTGCAATATTTTTGAAATGAGGACTGAGTGCTCAAAGCGCCTAACTAGCGATGTAATAGTTAGAGTTCAAGCTTCCTCCACATCTTGTGAAAAAGAGATGAAGGCACATCACAACTCACCAAATTCCTTTTGGAAATGTGATCTCCATGTTAGTGTGCATTATTTATGAAATTAAAGAAAATGAAATAATCAAACTAATAAAGATATATAAATAAGATAGGTATATATAAGATGTAGAAAAAAATAGAAATACATTTCTAAGTTTATAAAATCTCAACTCCAAAAACGCGCAAAACCAGACCTACAGTGTTAGTGTATAATTACATTTGATTTATTTATTGATCAAAGTACAAGTGGTTAGAGAGAAAAGGACGGAATCCATATAAAAGAAACATGGGAAGTGAGATGAATTAAGAAATAATTTCTCTTAGCCAACAACTTCATACAACTGAAAACTCAATTTAAAATCTGAGCATCGAGAGAGAGAGAAGCATTGACAAATCAATTTGGCGAAGGGTCCAAGGGACCGCACATCAGTAGTTAAGGGTTAAGAATACAGCCGCGGGGCTAGAAATAGATTCTCGAGGGAAAATGACTTTCCTTCTGTTTTAAAACAACCTTTTCGTGTTTTAGATTCGGGACCGAAAAACACAAACATAGAACCTGAGGAATGGGAGGAATATAGAAGTCAAATTATTGAACCGGGAGATCTCTCAACCTGAAATAGGAAATAGATGGAAAGTGGAAAATGCTTAAAGAAATATTCGTCTAACATAAAAGGAAAGTAGAGTAGATGGTTGGGGGAAAGAGAGGAAAAAAGGAAAAGATTGCAGTAAGATCCAACCCTTCGTTCGAGGGTTTGTCATCCCTTGGGGCTGAGGGCTCGAGGATTCAGCGTTAAGTACTGCTATATAGCGCTAATCTCTAGCCGATCTCCACGAATTCATTGTTGAGCTTTATGCCACCAAACTCAGCTTAGCTCCTCGCTTAATCTCCTTCTTTTCCTTTTTTTTACTTTTCGCTTTTTTAGGTGCGTTTAAAATTTTAAGGTTCTGAGTTTTCCTTTATTCTGACATTTCTCAAACGCAATCTGACAGCTGAATTCTTCACCGTTTTAACAGACTCCTTGAACCGGGAAACCGGTATTTTAAAAAATTGTTTGTGTCGTCGAACACTCCCATGAAATCTTTCAGCAGTCTGCATTTTATTTCTTGTTTTCAATACACCCACTCAAAGTTCTTTTATACAGCTATTAATCAAATTTTTAATATCTAACTTACAAACCGCGTTAAAAAGCCCAAAACATACATAGAATAAGTAACCGAAACAACGCATCTTGTCAGCATCAGTGGTAAAACTAAGCTGACCTTTTTTTACGCGGTTTGCAATTAACTCAAAAAACTGTAACACACAATAGACATTATCTATCCACATATCCTCTGCTAGTAGGCTCTGAATTAGACACTCGTCCACGAAATGAGCAAGACTAGTAAGACATTAACAACAAGATAAGGTTATTGTAGGTGGTACAATTCTTTTTTAAATAACAGAATCGCTTTGGTATGAACAGTATAACTTTTGCTGTTATTGTTGATCTACTTTTTTAAATTTAAATAATATATATAATTTATGACTGCGCTTTCTGTAATTTAATAACTGTATTTTGTATGAGAGAGGGAGTGGTTCGTGTTGAAAATTTTCCTTTTTTCACTTTTTGACCTTTTTTATTATTAAATTTAGGTTCATTCCACTTTCCTCCATGTTTTACAGCTTGATTCAGTTCATAGTAGTCTCATTAAAGGGAAACACCTTGTTAACGTGTAAATAACAATTCATTTCATAAATACTGCACAATTTGGTTTGTTTGTTTGTTAAATTTAGGCTAATTTATTTGATCAACCTTATCTCACTCCTCTTAACTGGTTTATATTGTGGTCAGACATATTCTCATTATGACTCACCCATTCACTATAATATTATAATAATCACGTCGTCTGCTGTTAGCCTTTGTCTTGTTTCTGTCTCATATTTCAACTTTCGATCGTTTTCGTACGTCATCTTCCATTTATGTCGCTTCCTGTATTTCTGTTTTTCTCTCCCACCTTTCTATTTGGTTTTTGTGTGTATTCTACCTTTTTGTCTCATAGTTTTCCTTCCGTTTCCGCCATTTTTCTTTGTTTCTTCAGTTTCCCTTTTTTTCTATAAAACTTTCACCGTAGAGTGGTACCTTGAGATACGAGCTTAATTCGTTCTGTGATCATCGTCGTATGTCAAATTAATCGCATCTCAAAGCGGCGGGAGGAAAGCTGAGCGAACGTTTTGCTATTTAGGGATCACCTATGCAATTATGGCACATCCCAAATTCCTATCTCAAATTTTTCGTCGAGGCATAAATTTTATAATATTTCATGTCGTATCTCAAAAAATTCGTATGTTAGGACATTCGTATCTCAAGGTACCACTGTACTCTCTTTCTTCTTTCCTACTGTACATTCTCAAAACCAATTTTGTCGAGGATCTTCAGTCCAATTAAATCCTAAACCGAACTATTAACAAAATTTTTACATTTAATGGAATTAATTTGAAATCCATTTTAGATGAGGCAAAAAATAAAATCTTCGTATACGTTACAAGATATAACGGATGTTTATCTTAATAGTTTAATAAATTTTGTTTAAGCACTTTGCTTTTCTCATAGTTTTTCTTTTGCAGGAGTTTAAAAACAAAATTCCGGATTAAAAATTTATTTAGAAATAAACAAAAAAAGGAGAAAAAGTTATTAAGTTAGGTGTAAAACATTACCTAATATAATTCCGTCCTCTTTTTCAAAATTGTAAATTTTCCTTGATGATAGTTATGGTGTAAATTTTTAGAGAAGATTATCCCTACAGAACAGTTAACGTGATATACCCCCAACAGCACGTGAAAATAATACCCCACTAAAAGCATATCTGTGTATCTAAAATAAGTGAAATTGTGTTTCACAAGCAACAAACAGCTCCCGCGTTTTCTAGCCTCTTTACACCCATCCTCTTTGAACAAATCCTCCACTTTTTCCCCTTTTCTATTTATTATCTTTTCCTATTTAACGAATACGCTCTTTATCTATCTATCTATCTATCTATCAATTTATTTATTTATATATATAAGCATTCTGCGAACGGATACCCTTGCAAAACGCTCGTTTTAATTTAATTAATAAATGTAATTAGTGCAAAATACGCTAATTTAATCATGTATGCAACAGAGTATGTGATTGTGCTGTTGTGCTGACGAAAAATGCTTACAGAACTTCCCACAAGTCAGACTGGAGATACTGTCTGAGTTTAAATGTCTTCCCTCAATCAAAATCATTTTTACTAATCCACAACTCTATATAGTTCTAGTTGAGTTGTCATCGTTGTTTGTCTGATGGTTTCATAAATAATGCACACTTTTAAAGTTAATAAGGTAAATAACCGGTTGGGTGAGGAATAATTTCATAAATATTGCACACTTTTATATAGATTTCGTTTCACAAATGATGCAGCCTTTCGTTTTGGGGTTATTTCATAAATACTGCACACTCATCTTTCTTATTCACTCACCATTTGTGTGTATGTTTACTGATTTTATGATATCGGATTTCCGTTTATTTAATAAATTATTAATTAATAAAGTTGTTGATGAGGTTGAGCTTTGGCGGAACTTTTGAGACCTTAAAACTGTATATAGGCTGGGTTGTTACATCGTCAACAGCCTTTGAAGTTGACGGACGCCTGTTTTCTGTAAAAATTAGACGGTGAATGTGGTAAATGTTCTTTAATTTGTCGTATTTATCAAATTTTCCGGTGATTATGAATAATCGCCGGGGGGTTATATACAGGGTAGCCCATTTTAATCCCCGCAGTTGGGTTTGAAAGAGGCAATGGCAGTTAGCAAAAAAATTTTTTGATGTAGTTGCTCGGTCGCAAGGGGACTGATTGTAGTGACCTTGATTTGACCTTGAACTCGCGTTCAAGGTCAAATCAAGGTCACTACAATCAGTCCCCTTGCGACCGAGCAACTACATCAAAAAATTTTTTTGCTAACTGCCATAGTCTTTGACAAAATCGACTGGGAACGTTAAAATGGCCCACCCTGCATATTCGTCTAATTTATCACTTTTACCGTAATACATTTACGATACTATACTATCAGGGTCACATAATTTATAGTTTTTAGTTTTAGGTTTAGAGTTCTTCCTTCTTCTGTCTCAAACACAATCCCAAAATTATTGTCACGTTATCACAACAACAAGACCTAATACCCAACACAACTACCATCAGGTAACTGTTTAGAAGTCATTTTGATGACATGTCGGTGTCAGAAGGTAGCACGTGACATATGTGTTATAATTTTTATAAATCGTTTGCGTCTACAAACCATTTTCGGATTTTGTTTTTGCGCAAAAAACGAGTGGACGTCCACACAAAAAAAAAATTTTTTTTCTCCAACTACAAAATCAGGCTTCAGAATCTTATTCTTGTCACCGTTCGAGCATCAGTTTTAAAAAATATTGACACTTGGAAATGACGCGATATCCATCTTGTCTACTTTAAGTCATCGTTTTTGACAAAGGTGATTCACCGTCGAAAGGGAAAAGATTTTTTTGTCCGTCTTCAAGTACCTATTTAGAATGCTACCAACGCGGAATCAGAGTTTCCTAAATTGCGATTGAAGTGGATGCCACGATAATTTCCATAACTCTTCATTGTTCTCTTCAATCCTGACTTTTTCTTTTCTTTTCTTCTCTTGTTTGGGTATCGAGTATTTCCCTCTGAATTTTAAGTGATGTTTAATGCCAGATGTGGGTAGCTATGTGCGACTTTTTTTGTCTTCGGTTTTAAGAAAATGCCATTTCACTAACGGTACTCTGGTGAAATCGAGGCTCGCAACTCCTTCATCAACAACTGCCTAACCACCTTCAACAAACACTCACAGAGGGTGAAACAATCAAGATCGCTTTGGAAGATCAATACCAAGGAGATAGAATCTGAAGATTGAAGGAAGAAGTTGAACCGCATTTATCGACTCGGAGAAGAGTAATTTAAACTCCAAGCAAGAAAAATTAGATTCGAAACAAGTGTACACGGAGAGAAGTATACACGTTTACATTAAGATGAGTTTAAAAATGGCCGAAGACCAGGCGCCATTTCAATTGCATTCGTCTAACAAACTTCACATTTAATCACAATAAAAATTAGGCTACTGCTTCTGAAAGTTTTAGCCTATTCCTCGAAACTTCTTAACCGTGGAGGAAGAAAAAAAATTTTAATTGCTTCATTCGCTGATGTTCCCAGGGACATCTTAACGATCCGTTATTAACATTTAAATCTGGTTTGGTTCATCGAACACAAAAAAAAGAGCGGCGATGAAAAAGTTTTGGCTCGTTTTGGGAAAACCAGAAGATGACCTCAGTAGAATGATCGTTAAAAGTTTTAATTTCCCCCGAATGTTCGGCCACCGCTAAACCTCTCATGTGTCCTCACATCCGGTCAGAAATGGACATCCGTTCGGAGTTTCGCTTTTATAATTGCACCATTGTCCGGTCATTGTCTGTTCCCGTGACTGAGAGCGTTTCCCATTGTTTTCCTCAGAGAGAGTTTTTGGTTCATTTGACTTTCGGTCAATCGGTTATTGTTAACGGAACGTCTGCCGTTCGGAGTTTGTATTTTCAGTGGAACAAAGCTCTCAAAGCTCTCAAAGCTCATTAGATTTTAGTTGAAATGTTTTTTTTTTAAACGTAGACTGCTGAGGGCACCTCCACCCACCTTGAACAGTTAGTCACTCGCCCTCAAGTCAAAATCTCAATAAGAAGGAAGACAAGGCGTCTAGTGGTGTAAAACGCGTGGAGACGCACATCTCGTCTTTCTCGATGTGTTTTGTGATGTTATGACTAAACTTTTGAGCTTCGATCTTTAGGGTCGACGTGGAAAGTATTATATTACACAACATTTTAAAGACTATTTGAGAACATACAACGCTTGTTTGCACACATCCCGCTCCGGCTTTCCCTGGGGCTCTGAAATGTTTTCAAAATAAACCAGGACCTTGCTCACCGTTCAACCCTCGCCCCGGTTATTTACATTAAGGTAAACATGTCGCCGAAAATATAATAAATGGCTGCGAAAGTTTGTGATCCGAAGCAACAGGGATGAATATTCGGTGGGGTGTTAACAAAACAAGACAGAAAGAACTACAACTTGAAGATGAAAAGAAATTGAGTCATTTCTACCTATTGAGTCTCCATTTCTTTGTGTCTTGTTAGGAGACGATTACCCTTTTTGAAAACTCTCTTCCTGAGTCAATTTGACCGCCATGATTGAATTGTTTTTAAAGAAACAAAGTAAAAGCATTTGTAGTTTTTTTAACAAACTCTTTCGTGCCCTGGTTGTCGTCCCCAGTCGCCTTCAATTTCATTCAAGGCCACTGAAATTTGATTTTCATTTTTGGTTTTGATCGATCTTGAAAGATTTAATAATTGATTGTGAGGGATGGCGAAAAAGTGCCGTTTTGGAAAATCTTAAATCCTAAATTCAGCAAACAAAAAAACTTGAAATCGTTTCCCTCATTTCCATAATTTTTTATTTTCGGATTTAAAATTCATCCCCTAAGGCAAATTTCCTTTAATCTCCACTCGTCATGACAAACGCCTCGGGATTTTTCTTTTTATGGACACTTTTTTTAATAAACCTATTTTGATCACTTTTATTATTATTATTATTTTTATTTTTTAGTTTATTCTCTTATTGTTTAATAATGTCACTCGGTTTTTGTTTTATCACTCGACAATTCCATGGTGTTTATCTAGAACAAAAAGAGAGTTTGGATGTTGTTTTTAGCCTCATTCTATACACATAAAAGGATTGGAAGTGTGTTTGAGTATTTGGGTGAAGTACTATCGTAGGTTATTAATAGGACAACAAAGTTGCATTTAGGACCTGGTGACTGAGAGGTAGCGGACTCGACTACCAACCCAAAGGTCGTGGGTTCGATCCTCACCTGAGTAAGAAATCATCCAAACTGGATTTCTTTGGGATTCTCTTCAACTTTTCTACCCAAAAACCTCCTTCCAAGGTTCACAACCTGGCCACCCCCAAGATAAGAACCCTCGCAACCAAGAATGAAAAAAAAATTGGGAAAAACTACCCCAGAAGGTAACCAATACGTGCGAGGAGACTTTCGAGTCCTGGGGAGCCGGTACCTACATGCTCAGGGAATGAGATACGAACGCTAACTCTCCCCGGTAAGCATAGAAAATGAGAGAATATTGGTAGACCTCCAGAGAAATGGTTGAAACTAACGTGATCCGAAGATGGCCTGATCAAATATAAAAGTGACGACTAACTTGGGGAAGGTATCGAGTTCAATAGAAACCAAAAACGAGGGCCTAAGAGAATAGATACAACCCTGTATAAACGTATAAATGACATAATTTCAATAGAAAGCTTTCCTCTTATCTAATTGAAATGTTTGAAATATCCTCCAACTAGGAATGTTGTTTCCTTCCCTCTTGAGCTAATCCTTTATTCTGTTCACAAATAATTCAGTTTGGGACTTTTGAAAAAGTAGAAAGAAGAAAGAGGAAAAAAGAATGTTGTATGTGAGCCACAAAAGAAATTCACAAAGGAAAGTGATTTGTCAGTGCCAGAGCCACGTGTCCGCCACGAGTGTCTCAATTTCTGTTGCCCCACGGGTGCCATCTTCCTCCGTGGTACTTGTGGCTTACACCTAAAAATTATTACTCAATATTTTCTTTCCCCTTTCTGCTGTCCTTTTGTTGTTTTGATCCTGTTAGCGTCGCGAACCTTCGAGGGAGGGTGGATATTGGGGTGGTTTTACCATCCACTGTTTTGGTTTCATTAGCATTATTGTGCCATTCCTTTTTAGCTTTTATTTTCATTCTAAACATTCGACATCCCTTCAAACGACTTCATTCATTTTTTCAGACGCTTAAAATTTTAAGGGACGTAGTTTTCCTGCAGCCGCACACGAAGACATTTAAAGTTTTTTGCGACTACAGGAAGACTAAACGCTTTTAAACTTTAAAATGGTGGCTGAGAGGTTTGTCAGGAACTTTTATATGCGTTGCAATTGGCAAAGTAGAGCTTTTTATATGCAACTACTCCTTCTTCCCTTTTTTCTTCTTGTATTTCTACTCTTCCTCACATAAACGTGAGAGTTTTGTCGTCTGTGTTTTAAGAACATGACTGTTACCTTACAGTTCTCGTAGATCCTTGTTATTCATTTATTTAGATTTATAGGTCTTGCACAACACGTTTTGTCTGTACAACAGAGCTGGCAGAGCAAAATGGTGTCCCGCTTTAATTGCTTTTCAGAAACTCGCACAAGCCTTTGTAGTTGTATGGTTGCTTACGTCGTTTGCTGCATTTTCTATTTATTAAAGAAATGCTGTAGAGTTAGTCTTAGTGGTTCTTGTCACAATCGGTGGGTGACCTAACGTGAACGAAGAAAAAATTTAAATTTTTAATAACGCGTACAATTAATAAAACGTCTCAAAGTTTTATTATTAAAATGTGCAGTATTTATGAAGTGACTTACATTAATTAGCGTGTTTAATCGAAAATTTACCGAGGACACCGATTTCTTCAGAATTGTTTGAATGGGCCTTCAAATAGACTGAAATACAAGTCAAAGGAAGGACCGAAGTCGGCTGACCACTTTACAGCTTATTATACGCGAAACAATCAGTATAAATAAATTTTGATTGACAAAACTCCTGACACAACATATGAGTACACACGAGGGAGTCACATCCCTTATTCATCCTTTTGCAAGGCTTGACACACAACACGAAAAATCAATCCGATTAGAAACCCCCATGAGCTTTGTTTGGGGTCTCACAGCTGTTCCTTCTAGAGGCTAAATCTTTAATTTTAGATAATTTCCCATTTTCTACGCCCGTACATAACCTATTTATTTATTTTTATTCACTTTTTCTTATGGTTTTAATTATGTACCTAACCTCTCTCCCTTCCACGATCATTCATACGATTTGATCATTTCGATGGTCAAAACTGGACAAAATCACTCGGCGATTTCAAGATCATGATCGAGGTAATGGTTCACAGGATGCTGTGATGTTTGCGTAAGGACGTCCATTACCCAGAAAGAATTTCCCTTCAGCACATTCATCTTGAATTATTCTCGATCAAATCCAAATCTCGTACGACCACCTCTAACTTCAATTAAACGCTGTAAAAATTTTTATTAGCAATCAATAACAACATTTCTATTTATTAATTATCTAATTAAAGGAATTTATTAATTTGGTGTAGCTAATTAGTTGATCATGGAAATGAAGGAACACCGAGGAAAGTGAGATGTTTCCACTTTTTTTTCTTTCCGTGCCTTCAGTTATAATTACTGAGGGAAATTTTAATGAGAAGGCGTCATGTCAAGACACTATCACCCACTAAAATTTATTAAATAAAAATAAATAAATAAATGAAAATTATTGTTTGTATGTTTATATGTATAAGATAGTTATGGAACTTTCTACAACAGCTATACCGCTGTCAGAGGAGTTCTAATTGCATATAAACAATTAGTCTTAAGAAAGGTTGTGTAAAAATGACGTCACTGGCCACCTTTAGTCGACCACCGGTCTCTGTAACCCAGCAGACATTTGTCTGCCGGAGTCAGAATCATAAAATCAGAAAAACGTATTTCTATTAACGAACGCGCGCACGGAGCCACTGCATAAGGGCGAGGAAATTATTTTCACTTCCGGTGGCGGAAGTCATCGCAGCCATTACCGACGTTTGTGATTAATTTCTTTCACTTCCGATCTGTTAATTCACCCAATACGTTCGTCTCTCGGTTTATTTATTTTTATTGACCGTCGCTGTCTACACCGAGACTCGAACACACGCGTCCTCAATGAAAGGATCCAATTCCTTGTCGGCGTCTCTCCCTTGCCCTAAGCCTTTTAGTTCTGCGTCTTTGGAATCCTACAAATCAACCTTCTTCCCTGCACCTGTACCGCTGTGGAAATTAATTCGTTGATCACATAATCGGATTCGATGAGAAGGGAAATTTGTTTGTCGACGAAAGGAAAATACCGATTTCTGATGCTGTTTCCAATTTTCTATGTCAGATTACCGCGTAATGTATACACTCGAAGGGGGAGGATTTGTTTATTTTTATTGTTACTGCGGTTTTACTGCAGACTCTGGGCATTAAATCAAATGCCCCCGTCATGGCGTCCTAACCATAATTCATAATAGTCATTAGAAATGTACACACATTTCAACAGAAACTTGTTAAAACGTTTTTCCTTCGTCCATTAATGTAAAAAATTCTTTTTCCTTTGTTCTTTCCTTTCCGCATATTCTGAGTTATGTTGAAATTTGTTCAGATGGATAGATATATCACTTTCACTCTGGACCCCCTTCCCTCTCCAACGTCAGCTTCGTTCTTGTCAACATTTTGCTCTCTTTTTACGTGTTGTGTTTTGGGTGGGACATACCACCGTTTAGTACACCATTTTTGTGGTTACTAACTTTCGCCTAAAACGAAGCCTGAGTTTTCTTTCTTAAGTGGTTATCCTATGGCGCACTTCTATCAAAATTTCATTTCATAAATACTGCACAATTTTGATTCATTCACAAAGCATTCTTCTGATAGTCTTCCCTATTTCTTTGAGTGTAACCAACAACCGTTTTATGAGTAAAGACGAAATTTCTTTTTCTCTTGGTCTCGATGTTCCAAAAGCTCAGAGTACCACCTTCCGGTATAGCTTTGACCGTTTTTGGTCGATTTAGTCGTGTTAGCTGGCTAGCTGAAATCTCCTTTTTACGTTGTTGTTCTTATCACGCACCTTCGTCATTTTGTTTTTGGTTCATTACCCTTTTGCAGAATGTTTGTAATATGTTGGGCGGTCTGGCGTCTCTGGAAAATGTTCTTGGTTCCAAGTTGTGGGGTACTGGTATCGCCTTAAAAATGAGTGTGGGTAGGTGCGTTCGCAAATTTTCTCGTTGCTCCCATTTTTCACTCAAAACCGCGACTTAACTATACTTTCGAATTAGACTAATAGTCACATAATTTATTTACATAAACAATTACACCTGAAAAATAGAGTGACTGGAAAGAATGGATGAAAAATACATTTCAATTTTTATCACTTTATCGACTTCCATCGAGAACTGTCAAACCGTGGGAAGTTAGGACAAAAGAAAAACGTCGAAAAAGCCCGTGGAAATGGAAGAGGAATGTAATTGGTTGAAAAATTTCTGTTGGAATAGAAACAATGGGCTTAGGAACAACAGAAATAAATAAATAGAATTTTCTGAGGGAAATAAATGAAAATCAAAACAAATCCAAACCAAAGTTTTCGAGTTATTGTTGGCACCGAGAATGTGATTTAACATTGTCACGAGAATATTCAGATCTGTCGCAAAGATGAAGGGAAAAAAGAGGGAAGAAAGGACAAAGGAAAAAGGGAAAAAATCTCTAAAATTTCCTTTTGTGTATTTGAATAATAATAATATAAAGTCTTTGAAAAGGGAAACGACGCTTTAAAAAGGAAAAGTGATTGCGTAATTAAAAAAGGAAACTTGAGACTGACAGCAATGAATGACCTCATATTTTGCTGGAAAATTACCTAGGAACACAATACTCAAACAGAAAGAAACTAAAAGTTTCTAGAAGGAAATGGCTATGTTGTTATTCATTAGCAGGTCCTAAACAGTGAGAGTTGAGAGCTTAATTTTCAGTTTTGCTTAAAAATGAAAAGTAAAAATCCTTTTTTTAAAGGCTGTTCCAAGTTTAGTCATTCCATTTTTGATGTAATGTCAGCAAAACTTCCGGTAATTAAATTAGAATAAAAAGGAAAATCCAGGGAAAAAAAATTTGGTTTCTTAAAAGGGAAGAATCAAAGAAAAAAAATTTTTTATCTCTTTTTTTACCTTGTTGCTTGCCTGGAATTGTTCTTAAAACGAAAAACATCCAAAAATAAAAGTCACGACCATGACAATCGCTTCTCCAATAATTCACAGAAACCTTTGAGAAAGTACTAAGCAGAGGGCGGTTTAGACAGAAAAGGGTGAACATTAAAGGGATGGAATCAGAGAGGATGGGAAAGTTCCATTAGCGTTAATTATGCAGCGTGGACCAGCTCAAGTCTCTCACTCATTAGCGAATCCTCACCCTGAATGAGTGACTGAGCCCTTGATGGGGATTTCTCTCTGATTTGCTTACATCTATCAAGGAACAATTTCCCCTGTTAATAAATTATTTCTTTGATTTGTTTTAACTTTTATTTTTATTTTTATTTTTCCTAAGAAATTTTTTTTCCTCGTCAAAAAGAAATTATTGTCATAAAATAATGATATTTTAGGTTTTGTGTTAGCTAACAGCTGATATTCCGCCCAGAATTATACATAGACTTGTTGATAATATTGTTAGTTTATAATTTTTTAACCGAACTATACTAAAATCGATGTTTCGATTCATATAAATAACGTCTGACGAACATAAAGTGTAATTCTGAACTTGGTGATACTTCCGAAGGACAAAATCAGGTGGTGGATCTTCGACTCTTGACAAAAACCTTAATGGATGGGAAGAAGTACGCCAGAAAATGGGTGAGAGAAAAAGATTGAGACATGAGAAGATGCGTCCGAAAGCCATAAATAAAACAATACGAAAGATGCGAAAGATAAGTGTTTAGAAACAGGATCTGGTGCTTATGCCTCCCAAGCCCGAAGGCCATCTACTCAATTAAACGACTCGACAATCACAACAATCCAGGTTACGCACTGGGAAAAATATCTCACATGGGTCCGAAACCCACGACTCTTCGGAAGGTGGACAAGTTCCTCTCCTTGTTATTTTATCAGTTTTCAGTATATCGAGGAGGGCAGAAAGAAAGGATGAAAGATGATAACAAAACTCATGGGAGCCGTGCATTCGTTACTTGATCTAGATACAGCACTGATAGAAACCATGAAAATCGAATCACCTCAACACAATGAAATGAGCAAAGTCATTGAACACGGATGAAGAGGAAGTGGCCCAGGGGAAAGCCGCATTTTGTTTTTATATTCTCGATAACGAGGGAGCGTCAAGGTACCCCTTTGTTATCATTTATTATTTAATGATGACTGATGCCGCTGGAGATGGATGAGGTAACCCAGGTCTATCGATCTAAAAATGAACGGGGGCGGTTGACATGTTAGCAAGCAGCGAATATTCACAGCGAATGTTTTCACCCCGCGCATTATAATCCTTTTCCTACAAATTAATCTTTCCTTTAGAAAAATACATTTTCCCAAGGTCACCAATCACAACCGGATGCTTCATTTTTCCTAATTTTCTCTTTTTCCCCGTTTTTTTTGGCTGTCGGACGCGCGCACGTCTCACGCAACAACAAAAAGGCGTTTGGACGTCACTAATTTTGTCACCCTCCCTAATCGCCACGTTGTCATTTTTTCCGCCGGAAAATCAACTCATTTCCTCAAACCAAAATATCACGTGCGCACGAATTTTAACGAATAATAAAAAAGTAAACTGAGGGGAGTCTACAAAAAGTAGGTCGTTTCCTGTTTTTGTTGAAAAATTGTTGGGCTCCCATTACCGGCGCCATAAGTTTCTCGCGAACACCAAAACCTGGCGTTCAGACTCTTTAACATAATTGATTACTCGACCTTCAGCACTGTAGCAAGCCCAAGCAGTCGATCTTGCTGTCATGTCGTATCACTTCCTGTCCAGACACTCCCTGCATGACTAATTCCTTATATACATAACGTCGAAACGGAATCAAACTTTCCGACCGTTCAACATGGTAACTCTTCATGGCACCACGCCCATCTTTCACTTTTCTGGACACACAGAAACGTTTCCAGGGTAAACAGAGAAGGCGACGAGTTTCTAATTGCCTATGAAAGATGAGTTGGATAATTGTGATTAATTCCGGAAATTGTTTGTGGAATGCTATTAATAAAAATTATGCTGGAGAAAGAGGTTTTCGTCGAAAGACAGGAATTTTCGGGAATGATTTAGACAGAACTCTTTCGCATCAGCCTTTTTCGAAAAGGTTATTTTCGTCGTAAATTAGTGACCGCCGCATTCATTTTATAGTAATCCCAAAGATAAACACGGATTATGTAGAGCTAACATAAATATTCCGGACTTATTAAACTTCATAGTCTTACACTAAAGAATTTTAAATTTTTCTCGGGGAAATTCAAAAGTTTTTGGGAAATTTATGAGAGAAACTCCGCAAATTTTGTTTTTAAAAACCCTAATCAAAGATGAATCTAAACCGCTCTCAAAAATCGAATTTACCTTCTCGTGAGATTTTAATTCGTGGTTAAAATCCTCAACCTTTTCCCTCAAAATTTTCTTAAATTACCGGAGAGGATTCCCACATTGAAACATAGATAATTTGGGTAAATACCTCTGATTTCTACTAGAATTACTTCCAACGTCCGTCACATGTGTCAATGAGAGCTGAAGTATGATGACGGATAACTTTGTGTCACATTTAGCTTAGTACAGTGGAACCTCTCATAACTAGTTTAATTAGTTTCGGAGTTTTACTCGTAATGCGAAACAATTTTTTCCATATAAATAATGTAAAATGGGGTAATCCATCCCAGGCCGAACCAAAAACCCTGAACTAAATTTATGTTTAGTATATATTAAATGAAAAAATAGATAAATATTGTTGTCAAATATGAGATTGATCATATTATCTTAGTTATCTACCTAATTTCTGCTGCAAAGCAGCTTTGAGTGATTTGTCTTTGTCGACGCTTCAAAATTTGATAAAATGTGACCACCAAATTATCATTAAAGAATTTCATGGCACATGGCTACTGTCTTACTTAGGATGAACCTTCTCAATGTACGAAGCAACACTTCCCACTTTGCTTTCAGCATTTCTCTTATTTCACAAGATTGTTGTTTTGTGAATTAATCCCTCAGATTGAAAACTGTGTTCTGATTCCAAAATTTTGAACAGAATCCGAGATAGAAGGGATGGTTTGGAAAGAAAGAAAGAATTTAGGTGGTAGTGAAGAAAATAAGACCGACAGTGAAAGATTTAACTTAAAATCTGCTCTGGTTTGGAGTTGGGAGATCTTTTTCTCTACCGATCGGGGGATTCCCCATGTACGTGTCGCTCATTTTGCCAAAATTTCTCGTTATGCGAGCCTTTGCTAGTGAGAGACATTTTTCTTGCAATTTATGTTGCTCGTTATGCAAATTTTGAGAGGTTCCACTGTATATCTTTTGTAAAACATAAAACAAGACTCAAAATTTACGGGGGAAAAATGCTTCAAGCCAATCAGTACTGTATATTCATTTATTCTTTCAAAAATAATGCACACGTCTAGATAAACATTGAATCAACACACTCAGCTATATTCAAATCTCAAAATTTGTTAGTAGCGAAAGAAAACAGGCTAAATGAAAAAATTTTGATGCCGATTTATTGTCCTCTCCGATTTTTTCCAAGTCCCTTCAAAACTCAAAATTTATAGCAAAAAAATGTCAAATAATTTTTTTTTCATTTATCGTTTCGTGATAAAGAGACAGCCTACAACACATCAAGTTAAATAAATTCAAAGATAATATCCGTGCAACAGTCCAAATATTTTCGTTTAAATCAAGTTGATGATTTCCAGAATTTTGGTTACACTGATCGAAATTGATTAGAAAAACTTTTTTTTTTTATTTAACTATAGCCATTGAACTTTAAATTTATTCTAGGAAGTCACGATTTTCAAAAAAAAAAGACTTAAAAAAGTTGTTGTTAAGGTCAACAAATTTTTTTTGGTTCCGTTTATAAAGTTTTTTACTGTTTTAAAGGAAAACAAACAAGAAAGTAATCACAAAGTCTTCCACCAGCAATGAAAGCCCATCTCTTGCAGGAGAAGAACAGAAATTCGAGTACCTTGCATTGTTAAGGTTTTAGAAAAGCTGGTCCCATCCTCAAGGTCTCTCATTTCATAAACACAACTCTACGAATCTTATATCGATCAGCCTCTAACGGAAACGTGTTCGAAATCATCATCATTATTATTATTTACTACCAGAGCATGTTGTATTTGCAATATCTAGACTTGAGAAGGGTTCGAAGAGTTGAAAGATGCATCTCGCAATTATCAAAGAAGAGGAAAAAAAAAAAGTTGGGACTGAATCGTATTCACGACCGGGCACTCACTACCTTCTTGCCTTTGTTCGTTGCGCAGATTTCAATCCTCTAAAAATAGTACCGAGTCCATGGTCACCGATTAATGTTTACCTTATTGCCTTTCAAGATTTAAATATGTGCGATCCCTTGAAGTGATTTTTTTTACCCGGTCAAATCCTAAATCACGTCAAGAATCAAGTTTTTGTAGTTCGATTGTCATCGCCCCAACAATCAGATCCGTTCCACATTGGAAATCTTCTAAGAAGATTTTGACACTTCCTGGAACATTACAAAATGGAAATTTGGGCAGGGAAATGGAAAAATCGAAGTTAGGCTACTGAAAAGAGGTCCATCAAAGTACTGATGCTGTGTGAGAGGTCCATACCGCTTCTAGTTGACGAATCCCTTCCGCAAAAGCTCGCCGGAAGTTCGAAACATGATCTTCATCAAACATCAACCGGAAACTCGATTCCCAATACTTTCCCAACGGCCTATTATTATCATTGGGCTCATCCAAACCTCACGATCAAATTAAAAACAAACCAGATGATGAAGAAGAAAAGAATTTTTAGAAACCAGAGGAGTGATTCACGGACTTTGGCGCACACAAAAAATAAACACACACACACACACAATAAAAAAATAAAAATAGTTGAGTAGAGATAAGAGGAGGACGGGGTGGTAGGATGGACAAGAAACAGAAGCAGGGTAGAGGGATGGGGTTGAACGTCGTTTTGTAAAGTCCACTTAAGCACAAGGCGTTTGAGTGTCCGGTAAAACTGAGCACCAGAAACAAATATTTTGTTTTCATTCCTCGGAGGATTGAGAACGGTTCAAGAGAGGTTTGGAGCACGTTGGGAGGTCTCATAAGGCGACATTTTTGCTTGCTTCGATAGCACTTGGATCATGATGTTTATTTTGAATTCACTACCGCTTCTATTTTTTATCGAAGGTCCTAGTTTCTGTTTTTTTTTCAATAGCAATGACGAACAAACCCACAAATGTTTTCATCATCATTATTATTTATACTATCATACATGTGCCGCTGTATCGCTATAGCCAATTTCCTATCTCCAAATAATAATAATAAAAGGTTTTAGAGGGATGCAAACCCTAAAAGAAATTATAGTTAAAACGAGAAACTTTCGCGGTTGGGGTTGAATTTCTCTTTTTTAAGATCATAATTTGAATCGTATTTTTCACCCCCAACCCCCGAAAAAAATGCCTAGCGCTCTCATACATTTAACTGTCTCAAGTATTATCCGCTATTCCCAGTAGCAATTCCTTAATGTTTCCTTTTTCCTCATATTTTTAACCGATTCCGCATAAAAATAACCCCTCTCACCCCTACAACGCTTCTCAAACATGTTACCGTACATGGTTCACCAAGTAAAGAGTCGATTTCCTTTCAAGGAAATTAAGGATCTTGAAGCTCTTCACCTTCTATATATAGCTGTAAGGCTTAACTATAAGACAGTATAACAAAAAGCCTTATTGCATCCTATTTGCGATGGGTTTTGATTGGCCTAATCAATAAACACCACCTACCAACATCACAAGATGTCAGGGGACAGGAACAGGTTCCGGGATCACGAGAGGAGGTGGTGATCCATCAAAGTTAGTTTCAGGTTAAAAAAGTTTCGTTCGTGACAGGAACCGTCAACGCATTTTTGAAACAAAACAGTTTCTGCACGTCAACTGAAGAAGAATGAAACCTGAAAAATAAATGTAAATAGTCACTTTGTGTTATCAAAACAAACATTTTGTTATTTTTACCTCAAAACAGAAAAAAGAGAGAGAGAGAGAAGGAACTCAAGAGACCGCTAATTCTCCGCAAGAAAAATCTCCGCATCTGTTCTGCATCTGCAGAGTAAATAGAGGGTTTGAGCCAATGACCATTTAAATGTTGGGCCCTTCTCAGTTTACATTTTTTTTCCGCCTTCGCCCAAATTTTTTTTTTCATTTTTCCTCAGGACCTTCTATTCCTAACAGTGAACGGTTATGTCTCTTGAACGTGTTGACACTCCGTCGGCTTGGTTCTATAATTTATCTCTGCTTCCAAACTCTACAATTAACACTCGATTCATCAATTAACAACGAGCCAGTTTGACTCATATAAAATTTTATATTTCGCTTATTTATTTATATTTACTATGTAAAAGCCGAGTTTAAATTATGTTTTTGATACTAAATCTTTCACTTTAGCTGATTTATAATTTTGGGTACAAAACAATTTTGTTTGTTGAGACCGCCTGGTTCACTTCAGAATAAGCAGAAATGTAATCAGTACTCCTAAATTTAGTGTCACGCTTCAAAATTGTGTTTCATCTGTCTAAGTAGGTTTCTCTTTTTCAGGAGACGTTCAAAATGGAAATTCGGTGTTTGATTGTGCATTATTTATGAAATAAACTCCTCAAAAACAGGGTTTAACTACGACATTCCTAGAGTTAGTGTTTTGTTTACCGGCTCTTAGTCACCACCAGTCGGGCATGTATACAACAGATCACGTGAACGCCTAACGTGTCCCTTAATTACAAAGATTATACATTCAGATGACCCAGAACCGAGTATCGTAATAAAAAAATCTTTTGGAAGTCAAAGCCCCTTTCGTGGAAAGGAAGCTTTCCATTTGGCAACGCTGCGGCAAATATCACGAATGTTTCATTAAACCCCGGGGGAAAATCGGTGTAAACAGTTATTAAGGCGAAAAAATTGGTGAACTTTTGACATGGCGTGCATTCGCCGTGGAAAACGGGTGGAAAAGCGTGGCATCTGGTTCCAGTGATGAGTCGATGGCGTGACTCCAAAACTGACGTCACACCTGACCGCCTGCTCTCTTGCGATGATTACTTCTGACTCTTTGACCAATTAGCTTTCCTCACACCTGGCCCTATTTTCCCCTGTTTCACGAATCTGGATATATCAATTTGACTTACCCGGAGAAAATCCCAGTTCCTCCAGTTTCTCGAATTCATTTCCTTTCATAAGTGTTTCGCTGTTTAGGTCCAAAGCTCAACGTCGGAATGATCCTTCTCATCGATGATGGTCCTTTTGTTAATACACTTGGAGGAAGTTGTAGGGAATAAAAAACTGAAGCTTTGCGACTTCTTCAGTCTTGAAACGTCATAAAAGCTATTTTAAAAAAATGAAAAACTTTTAGAGCATCCAAGTGTTTACAAATTTATAGGAAAAATGACCTTGAAATATTTTTACAAAAATTATTAACACGAGATTCTTCATTCTTGAAGAACAAAACTAACCAAAAAAGCTCGCACAATTTCTTCTTCTTTGAAAAACCATAGCTAACAAGTGGAATCAAGCTGAAGGAAAGATTCCAGATTAACAATTCATTACTTCCACTCTTCCAATATTTAGCTGGAAGCAAAAAACTTGTGCGGATCCAGGTAGCATTTTCCCGCTCACGACATTATCCTCAACCGTGTTTCACCATAAACTTTGTCAAGTTTGTCCCGTGACCTTGAAACAAAGAAAAAAAAAGCATAATTTAACCCTTGAATGCACAACACGGCCTTCTGGGACCCGATAACTTGCAACTATTAACTTATTTATGACTTTTAGATGCATTTTCTCATGTCTTGTTGCCTTTTCCTCTACTCTTGGTCTCTTCCTGTTCCATGTCCTCATCTTCTACTTTGAAACAATAATTAAAACCAAGACACCATTGTGTACCTCTTGGACTGTTGGACATTAGTAAATAAAGTGCCGTCAGTGATATCTTCTTTTAAGAACAGGTCGGATCTTGCTTCATGAGGGATTGTTTCAAAAATAATGCACAGATCTAGTAAAATTTCATTTCTTTCATTATACAAAACATGAACTGTCTTCTACAGATTCTTCTTCAGATGATCTCAGACTGACTACGAAACCAAATGTTCAAGCGCGTCTTGAGTACCTACATAAGTTATACAAGATTATATGAAAATTTTATTTCAGCAGTAGTATATTTCATTTACTACCCCAAACCCATTTGAACCCATTTACTGTCATCTCCCTTATATAGAAAAGTCTCCTTTTACGCGTGTTGTTTTCGTTAGTTTTAAAAGTTATGCGAGGAAGTAAATTATAAGAAAACAGGTCAGTCCATTGCAGAAACATAAAAATGTCTACAAAGCTCACAATTTATACATAAGTCCGATAAATATAAAGGAAAGGCAGAAAAGGCTTCAAACCTCTTTTGAGGCTTACAGTTCAAATCGCATACATGAGACTATTTACTCGACTTCTTGTCATTGGTCTTAATTTTCAGGTAGAAACCTCCACCAAGTCGTGTGAATCTGTTTAATTCATTAGGCGATCACGACCAAAAAGAAAATTTTTGTCCGTCCCAAAAAAATTTTTGTATTTCATCTTAATAAATTTGGAGTTAATTACTTAAAAGAAATTATTAATTAATAATTAATTTTTAATGCAAAAATGGAAAGCCCTGAGCGAGGAGTCGCTGATGCTCTCCTCTTAAAAAGCGTTTATGACATTTAGTTCAGACTGACTGAAAGCTGACAAAAAAACCATTTCAGTCCGAGTCCGGACTTTTTCCACTTTTTTTTAATCAACATCATCATCGTCTTCTTCTTCTTCTTTTCCTCTTCTTTCTTCAGTTATTAGACAAAAAAGGAGGTCTTTTTTTGTTCCAAGATCCAACCACTACAAACATTAATGTCAAATTTTGTTTGAGTTAATTAAGTTTCGTGAAGCTCCTTGAGTAACATTAGTGAGCCAATTTGTTCACGATTTTCGACGTCTTTTCCTTTGACGCCTTCATCCAATTCATACAAACATTGATACCTCGGATGCGAACATTTTTATTTATATTAACACTAAGACGTCCGCTGGCCCCACTGTTGGGTCATAAAACGGCATCCGATGACCGCCTGTGACCCCATGGTGGTGCCATACAACACTTCGCAAACACTATTTGCTGAGTACCAGTGACGTCACATTCGGAAATTATTATGCGTCACTGGTGATCTTATACTTATTTACACATGTGAACGTTTACCACTAAAGTTGCTATGTTGTGAATTTAAATTTTTGGTGCTCAGGCAGTATGAGAATCAGTATCACCGGCACCGACAAATCTACATTAGACCTCCGGACGTCATTGTGTTAAAACACTTTCTTCTAATCTTCAAATAGTCAATTCCTTTTGCTGGCCCTGGCTCTCTGTTTGTCACTTGTTCTGTTTCTTCTTCCACTGCTTCCCTATTTTAGATTTGGCGGGTGACTTTGAGCTGGTTTTGGTATTTCACAACCTCCATGTATTAGTATTATATTGTTGTACGTTTAAGTAGGCTGACTGAGTTTGCAAATAGTTCTGGAATTCAGGTGTGCATTATTTTTGAGTTTAACTACCCATGAAAGTGTGCATTACTTATGAAATATACACTAATATACAGCTCACCTTATTCTGTTAGGTATTTGCTCAACCCATCCCTGTAGCACTCTCTGACTGAACCCCAAACTTATTAAAAATATTTTTCGTTCCTTCGATTATATGATAGTTCTTTTTCTTAATATTATATGTAGATACTTACTTATTTACGCCACTGCAGCTACGTATTTGGCGTTTTTTTCATTTCTAAATTATGAAAGTAAATCTTGATCAATTAAATTAAAGCTCGATTCACATTATATTAACTGATACAAATTCAAAAAAATTTAAATTTCAAAAATTCCACCATGTTACTTAAATAACCATGGAGTTAACTTTTAAGAGAAGTCACCATTTTTTATTTAAAAATTTAAAAATGCTGCCTACAGCTCCAAATTTGTTATTTCGATTTAAATTACCAGATTTGATGGCTTACTTCCGATTTATGGTGAATCCGCGAACTTCTGCTGCGGTGGTGTTAATACGTAAGTACCTATATTCATTATGTATCATTTCCATACAACAAAACCACAAAATATGGTTTACTGTCTGATTATGAATTTTGTGGTTATTGTTTGAATTTACATAAAATGGAAATCTCAGATGAGTTCACGACCCGAGGTATCACCATATTTTAGGGACAGAAGAAAAAACAGCAGCAGGACAAAACCCAATCTACAAATATAAACAAGCCTCAATTAATAGATAATAAAAAAATGTTGTAATCTGAATCTAAATCCCTACGAAACATGACAATAATCCATAGTCAAAATGTTTTCATTGCCATTCGATAGAACTATGATAAGGACTAGGGATGAGCTATCAGAGAGAGTTATCTGTTCCGCACCCTCAGACGCTCTCCCATATGTTCGCCTGGAACAGAGCAACCCCATCAAAGCCGAATCCTCATTCTTTCCGTCTATCCCTCTAGCCTTCACTCCTTTTTTATGTGAATGGATGGTTCTGTCAATACGTGGAGAAGGAAAAAAAAGTAAATTTAATCATTTTTGCTCTTGTGTGTCGCAGACAGTTTTTACAACAGATGCTTTCAAGCTTTGAATATTTTGTGAGAGGGATGGTAGGTGTAGTATGGCTATCGATAGTTGGGATGGATCATTCAGACATCTGTTAGTAAAATTCGTACTATCATGGCACCGTGTTTCCTGGTAATTTAAGCGAATTATTAATTAGTCCATAACTCGGACTTTGAGAGGGATTAAACTCCCGGACTGAAGTCCAAATCAATTTTCAAGCCCAAAAATTTTTAGACTACACTCATACCTCGCTATACGGCCGCTCTTTTATACGGCATTTCGCTATAACGGCCAAAATGTGTCAAAGTACTGGTACAAAAGTTAATTTCCTTCCCGAAATTAGGCAAAAAATTTTGGATCCAGAACATAATCTCGGCTTTGAAGGTTTAAACGAACGTCATGTGTTTCATCTACTTAAAGCTGGAAACCTCTTTCATATGAGGAACTCATTCAGGTGCAAGTGGAACCTGCATTTGATGAAGAGACAGAGCCTGTTGTATCCAAACAGTTAACATCAAAAAATTTGTCGAAAGCTTTATTTCGATTAAGGAATAAACATCTCCTTGAAACCGATCCTGATGTCGAACGTAGCTAAGACCAACAATGTTGGACAATTTTTAAACCAGGCCCATCCTTACCAGTAAAAAATGATGAGGACAGTGATCTGTAGGTCACCATTTCTTCATCGTCTTCTAATCAAAGCCATTTTCAAAAATTATGTATGTATACATACATATTTTATGTAACATGAAGTTGTTTCATTTTTGTTTGTGGATTATTATGGGTTTTGGAGTCTGTTATTATTTTATGTACAAATCTATGTACTTGTTATGTATGTATTTATGATTTAAACGAGATAAAATGCATTTTGAATGAGAAACCCTGTTACATTTTTAACAAATTTGGAACCAATCTCACTGAATTTGTATTAGAATACTTGATTCGTTATACGGCTTTTCGCTTTACGGCCAAGTTTCGTGGAACGTATCTAGGCCGTAAAGCGAGGTATGGGTGTATTATAAAAACCTCCGTGACCCCGTTAAAAATTTCATCCGATTGAAACACCGGAACCGGAAACCGAATCAAAACTTTCTCAAGAACAACCGATTCAATCAAAAGTTGCAATTCCCGATGCGACTAAACAAACAAGAAGAATCAACTTTGATTAAAGCATTTGATTGTCTTTAATGATTTGCTTTTAGATAGGCAATGGCCAGATGTTCCTTTTGTTCTATTACTTAGCTTTCAAAAACTCAACAATGTTTTCACCTAAGTATATTTTCGAACGGGAGAAATGTGTTTACATAAATTTCATTACATCAGACAAACGTATAAACACGTTTCAAAAAGGAGGAACCTCATTCGAAAACTAAGAATTAACCTTGAGAACGCCTTAAGGTTACCCCTCATCCTTTCCCAGTTTTATTTTGTGCATAAAATTAGTTGCATCCATCAGCGAGTCACAAACTTTGAGACAGTAAACAATGTGTGAGCCCTTTGTCGCCTTTTTAAATTTGACAGTTATGAGTTTAGTGCTCTTGCTCTGAATAGTCGAAGAGAAACTTCTCCACGAGAAACTGTGTGAGAGTGTCCCATTCCAGTCCTTTTGTTTTGGTTATAATATTCCAGCCGCCCATTTCCTCTTTTTGGTTTATTATACGTTCATTGCTGCTCTCAGTATATGTTACTTGCTTTTCTTGAAAACTAAGGTTTATAGTTCCTAGATGAAAGAAGACAAAATTCTCTTGTTCTCGTAGAGATGTGACTTGAGTGGCGTAATAGCCAAAACATTGATGGTAACAGCCTCAAAACTCTTAAAACTCACCTCGCATGATTGGTTAAAGACTTACAAACAAAGCAAAATACTTTTTTAATACACCGTACCCTCTAATAGTATTAATGATTTTGAGTAAAATAAATAAATAAATAAACCTGACGGTTTTGAAAATGACCCAAAATCCTGGTCAACCACACGAGGTTATAATCTAAAGTTATAAGAGCAACAACACGAGACATGTAGGTATGGGTCATGAAACGCATCAATATGCACGAATTTCGGCTGTATTACTACATTATCTCTAAGGCCTAAACGAAGGATGGCGCCAGACTGACGGACTCAGCTATACCTGCGCACTCTGGTCAACCGGACGTTTCTTACACGAGGACCAATCCAAAAATTTCACTTTTTTTTCACTAAATAAATTCTTTCGGAAAACACATTTCTTTTTCGGGTTTTCCATCTAATTTCGGAAGAGCCTTCCTGATGGACAGTTTTCAAACAAACCCTTCACGAGAACATGAACCGTAGGCTCGTCATTGACGGTTGACCTCTCGTGCTTGACTCATTTCACGTTGCCAAAAATTCTTTTCTCTTTTAGTCTGAAGGTGAGTTCAGGCTTCGATCAACAATCTTTCCACGGTGATTGAAGTGTTTCGGGAGTTGTTGGTCACAAACCAAGACCGAAGTGTTTACTTTTGAAATGAGGACTTCGTTTCTGGGACTTGAAACCGTTTGGAGACATCAAAAGAAGCCCCGTTATCAATTCCGATTGTGAGGATGATGATGGTGGTGGTGGGCGGGAGGGCAGAGGGAGGTTAAGAGGAACAAGTCAGGACTCGAGAAACTTTTAAAACCCGCTCGTAAAAATTTAATTAACAAAACTCCCTCAAAAAAAAAGTTCACTCAAGTCCTTAAAAAATTACGTCCGATCCTTTTTAAATGCTTTTTTGGCCCATCGGCCCGTCCTCCTCATCCTGATCTTCTTTCCAAAGGATGATGTTCACATTTTGATTGCCGCGTCAAACCAAAAACCGGTGCCTTATCCAACTTAAGATTTTTATCGCCGGATATTTTACTTTGAAACATTCGATTTTTGGGGTTTTTCATTTTACCCTGCACCAAGCTTAGAATGATCCCTCTAAAGGGGCCTCTTATCCCCGTTTTCAAAAAAAAAAATACGAAAAAGAAGAAGATTAAATTTTCGGCTCTTTTTTTATGGACCCAATTGTAGTTTTCTTATTATTGCGCGCCAAATTTTACTTTGAAATATTTGACTAATGGATTTTCTTTTGTTTAAGCGAAATGTGTCAAAAATGAACTGACAAGTGTGAATCGTTTTTAAGATATCTTTCTTTTTTTGAAATATATTGATTTTTATCGAGAAGGTGCTTTAAATGGATAAAAATCAATTTTGAATTTTTTTTCCTGAGGGGCGGGTTTCCGCGTAAGGTTCAAAGTAGCTCACAAAAGCGAATGACAACGCTCTTAGAGCCTTCAACCTTCAAAATGTTTAAATTACGCCCTTTCATTATCACAACTTAAAAAATTAAAAAAAGGCTCTCACCTGGGAAAATAAGTTTTATCCGAAATTGTTTTTGAGTTTCGCGTTCCACCAAAACGGCAGCCATGGCGTCTATCAAGACTTGGAGAATCCACTGTTTTGGACGAGTTCACAAAAGGTTGAAAATCTTTTGCTCTCACTCTCGCTTTTACTGTTTGTAATTTATGTCGACAGTATTTTCCGTTGATGGAAAATCAGTTTTAGTACTAGAGGCTCAGAAAATTTTTTTAAATATTTGGCTTTGAATTCATTCAAAAAATTTTGAAACAAAGATTTACGTGACTAATTTTTGGTTTGTATAGAAAAGGATGTGATTATGATTTTTGTTGTTGAGATTCACATAATCGATAAAAGTAGAAATCGGTGAGCGTCTTTAGTTTGTTAAATTCGTGTTGACAAGATTTAGTGTAGACGAGAAAGGAGAATTTCCGGAACATTGAAAACGAATTAAGCAGTCGCACGAATCTCTGATTTCTTGTAATCAACAAATTGTCTACGGATTTTTCCAACTAAGACCACTTTTCTTTTCTTTTCTTTGTTTCTCCACCATGTTTCTTTTCTATAAGTCAAGGGAAATCAGAAAAACAATAAAATCTATCTCTAGGCTCAGTCAACTTGTTCATACGCTCCTCCGTTCTGACCACAAAACTTCCAAAAGGGAAGTTTTGAAATTGACAAATGAGATTCGTAATGATAGGCCGCTGTTTCCGAGGAAGAAGGATTGATGACTGGTCGTGTAGACATATAAAATAACTCGAAAGCAGGAGCGTCTTTGTTGCCCGTTCTCAGCCACATTGTGTTTCTCAGCACGGATAAATTTCCATAAAATGCTGGTCGATTTGTGTGGCGAACATATCCGGTTCCTGAGAGGGAAAAACAAACGGAACCCGCCTGTTTCCCGTTCTTTTATGACCTGAACGTAAGAAATGTTACAATTTATGTTCTTCATTGGACAATGGTTTTCAGGTGAAGGAGGTATAGACGAGGTTTACAGCTGTCCTAGGTGTCCACCAAAATGCGGGGCTAACAGGTGCTTTGAGCTTGACGATTGTGTCGTTGTTTTGTTCACTTAGGTTTTTTGTAAACATCTTCCTGCTTCCTCTCACTTCACTTAGAGAAAAGCCTAAATCCTCCTCTTCCTGTATTAAAATTTTTTTTGAACTGTTGTCAGGGTTTTAATGTGAACACAAAGGCGTTCATCAGTTTCTGTTTATTGTAGTTTAATTAAAAATTAAAATACGCAAAATCTGGAAGGTGAACTCTTGGACAGATTTCCAGTAAACTTGTAGTTGAGTAACTGTCAGTATGGATATAGAGTGTCCCTAATCAATAATTATGTCGTTATTGGTCCTACAATCCAACATACCTCCACTTTAACATATCCTTCAACACTTCCCTTGTTTTCATTCCTCACTCTCATTTCAAAACTGCTGCACACGTTAATAACAATTCCATTTAATATGTAATATTCGATTTCATGAGAGGCTTATTTCAAATGTAATGCACACTTTTATGTTTAAAAATTTAAAACCTTTCGTAAAATGTAAGAAGACATTTCATCATCACAATACCGTTGTTATGAGGCAAATTAGAAAATAACAATTCCTGGATAGTGCTGCACACATATATCCTCGTTTACAGTCTCTCTCTCTGTATCTAATATTGGTTAATATGTGTGTGAATGTTTGGTTGAAATCGGTTCATGCGTTCTGGAGTTATGCTCCCACATACAACCACATCTACATCCTCTCAAACATGGTAATATAGATTAGTGAACTTAATCAAAATGCTAACCAGGAATGTTCATCACAATGAAAGATTCTCAGCTCAAAATCAATATCATGCGAACGTTACAACGTAACTTTTAGAGAAGATGGAAACTTCTTCTATGATTGCTCCATTTTGATATTTGAACTTTCGCGGCCGTTATGAAGGAATATTTGATGGGTTTGCAACAAACCGCGTAAAAAAAGACAATGATAAGGAAGTGGAATATCAGTGAAAACTCTATGACCGTTCTATGTCTTTATTTACGCGGTTTTTTATAAACCCATTGAATAGGTAAGTGTTTCTCAAAATTCTCCATTTTGTCACTTTGAGTGGATCGACTCCACGTTTCAAGCAGTAGTCTGGTATTGTTTGAAGAAATGTTCGATGTTTAATAACAAGAATTACTTTTGGGCAAGCTTATGATAATTATTATCAACCACAATTAAAATAAAAAGCATTGTTTTTGCTTTTCATTCTGGTAGAAATGACTTTAAATAACACCTTTCACTAGGTTTTCTGAATAAATGCAAAGTCATCGAATAAACAATTAACGCGAGTAGAGGCGGAACGAAATACGTGTATATTCTTCTGTCAGGCGGTGAAACATTCTAACTCCACGTCTTTCCCTCCTTTAATCCTCCTTCATCGAATTCGCCGCAGCAAACCTTTATCAGTTGTTGTCACTCAAAAATAAAAAAAAAAAGCTTCACGACTTTCAAACGTCTACCCGGACACGCTTTTAAGAGTCGAGGGCCCGACTTGGGGCTTGACTCGAGTCGATCAGGACGAGGACTTGACTTGTTTCAAAATTATGTCCCCAGTCAGAAGTCACTCATGATAATTGTCTTGGATCTGACGGCCGAAAGAAGGAACAAGACTCATCTTCCCGTCTGTTAACCATGGATTGATCTTCATCTTTGAGTTTTCTTTCTTTTTTTTTCAACAATCTTAACTTTTCAAGATCTGTATCAGTATGAAGATGTCAGTGTTGGAGCGAGAACATTGTATCAGCGGATGATGAGCATGGGTGCAATCCTAAAATCGGTTCAAAATTAGCCGACAGGGCGTTTCGTGTCAGATTATTGGCCGCAAAACAAAAGAACACTCAACCATCGGAGAGAAGGCCGTCATTATTTCTGATGAATAATGCCCTTTGACTCTCCGAGAGATTCTAACTAACTTAATTATTATACTCACTGAATCCGTTTTCATTTTCTTGCAAAAAATAAGTCCACACTACAACACAAATTACAACCTTCTACAAGTTTTTGGATGAAAGATTTTCAACGGCTTTTAACATGTTTCCACGCGGTTCATTTAAATCTCTACAATCTCTCTTTTAAGAGTTCATCTCATTTCGATTTCTTCTTCTGTTTTATCCTCATTCTTCTTCACTTCTCACTTCTGTTTGAAACCATTGAGTTTTTCTAAAAAACAAGAAGGCACAAAAAGAGATACCAACGACAGTAGAAACCAAACTCAATACTTCTCAGGTTCTGAAAATTTTTTAAAATCGACTGCTGAGTTAAAAAATTCTATCTGAGAGAAAAAACTGCACGAAAACCAGGCTAAAGACGAGTATGAGCATAAGTGTGGATGAAGAGGAGAAAGACCCACAGCAACAAGATGAGAAAGTACTGGAGAAGGCGGGAAGAAGAAGAAGCAAAACGGAAAAAAGTGAAGAAACGTTGACTTCGTGGTCCCAAAATAAGACCGATGGGACAAAAAAAATCTTTTAGGTGTTAAGAAAAAGAATTTTGATTCTGACTGTATAACAGAGGAAGTCACAAAATGTAAGAGACGGCGTGTGGAGAAGAAAGCTCCAGAAAATATTTTTCCTTTTTGAACTTTTCTCAAAGCTCAGCTCTCAAACTAACTTCCGGTAACGATTTCTTCATGCGTCTTCCTCCTTCGCTTTCACAAGTCCAAGTAGAACTAAAGAATACGTCTATAGAATGTAGGGAAATCGTTACTGAAAATTATCACAATTTCAGAGATTGTAGTCTAGGATGAGAGTAGTGGAATTTGAAGGAAAAAATAATAATTTCGGTCGTGCCATCAACGGCGCATTTTGAAGAGAAAAAAAGTTTTTAGACTTAATTCACGTGGAAAGGTAATAACAGGCGAAGAATAAAATCTGAAAGGATTCTGGAGTCAGAAGTGAGTGCGTCGGCGCGCCGAAATATTAATTTAAAGATGACGGAAAATTTGTGACCAAAATCAAAAGAGAATTTTGGTAGCCGGTAATGCATTAGAGCGGCCTTCGCTAATTATAAGTTATCTCTTCACGAGAACTCGAGGCCTTCGATCTGTCCTGGCTTCTGATTTTATCTACCAACTTAATCTACTGTCAGCATCTTTTATTGTTTTTTTTTTATCTTCGGTGCTCTACAAACGAGTTACCTCGGTGTGTAAAATGTGAAGCATGAGTGCCATCCATTAGCCACTCACTCCTAAGACCCACCTATTTCTCGATACTCTGTAATTTCCATCTTAAATTGGTTGAAATCACAAAAAATTTCTTAATGCGTCCGCCTGTGCTTTACTATTAATCATAGTTTGAGAGCTGACTCTCAGTATTCTGACCTAACCGAATGTTTTAATTCAGTCGTTTCTTCGTGGGAGTGATTTACTGTTACTTCCGTTGATTTCTCGTAAAATTAAAGACGTCCGAGAATCCAGAGATGAGGGCAGACAGAACTCCACCAAACCATGGGTATGACGTGAATATGCTGATGGGTAAACGTTTCGGATTTTTCGTTGTCGAGCATTCTTGTGAGCGGTTGCTACCCTAAAGCTCAGGGTCGAAGGCTTAATACTTAACGGATGAGAGCTGTCAAGAGTATAACAACACACATGTATCAAGTGGGTGTGATGAGGTCTTCCCGCCTCTATCTCATTTTATTGCACATATTAAGCATCTTGTGTATATTATTGTCGTCTATCTTATCTCATGTTTTAAAAAGAGAAGAAGAACATAAATGCCCCTAAAACAATACTCGCAAGATGTTTTATTGACAGCTTCCACATCACTGAAGTTGAAAACCCATGTCCAGTTGTTGAAGTGTACTCCAAGTAGAATTTGAACCAAAAATGAGTTCCTCAAAAATCAAACCAACGCATGACAACCAGTGAGATTGGTCGTTGTGTAAGAACCTTTTTGTAAAACCTGGCGTGAGAAAAAGTAAAAAGAATCAACTGTGTTGACTGGAACAAAGTAAAGTGGTTACATCCGGCGGAAACTGTAAAACACTCCAAATCCTACTCGAAACTTCCGATTATTTCGCTCAAAATAAGCGAGAGCTCATTTTGGAAACACTACACACGATTCCTGTTGATGGAGTTTTGGGGCGGCCATTTCCCTGAACCACCTGACGAACAATGGTGGAGTAACCAAATATCCTTTTCGAGGTTAATGAAATAAGAAAAATCTAGGTAAACGAAGAGTATGAATTTGAATAACAAAAGGAACTAAGCGCTGACAGTAAATATTTTCTATATTTCACCCTCGCATGGGTTCACTTACACAATTGTCAAATTAATAAAGTTGATTGTCACTTGATTGCTCATCTGAGTGGAAGCTTCGAACTTGTACACGGTTGTATATTGAAAAACATCGTAATGAACGAATTGAATGCGAATAGAAGGAAGGAAGGGCGTCCAAACTGAGAAAACCGAGAACCGTGGCGCGTGTGTAATATGTTATCACGGTCCAGTGAGGACACGTGACGGCAAAACTAAAATCCCATTTTTTTCCTCGGTCGCGTGAGAAGTTGAAAATCCAGAAACTTTTGAGTTTGATTTTTCTATTTCCTTCGTGGAAAAGAAGAAAATGAATCTTGCAAAAGATTTTATCGTGTTATGCTGAAGGGAAAAAATGGGTTTTGTTACAGAGCGCTAAAGTCCAACAGCGGGAAAACGATTTTTTCCTTCGTGTCCTCCACCCGGATGTAAAACCCGGTAAAAATGGCCAAGAGGAAACCGCTTGAAATTTCCTGCGTATTAACAAACCGTCAAAACCACAGCCAACCTTTTTCCATTCCTGCCTTTCTACTTCATCATCCGGTGCCACACTGACACGTATCATGAGCACATCCCAAAATTTTCAAAAATTCCTTTTCAAAGGCTCCTTTGTCACCAATTAATTTTAAATCCTCGGAATTTGATTCAATTTTAATTTTAAACCTCCCATTTCACTCAGTCATATTTAAAACGATGCGAAAACCGAAATTTGAGTCGACTCGCTAAACCCGAGCTTACGTAACAATTTCCCAGCCAACCTTATTTATTGCCTCGGTCATTTTAAATCTTTTTTCGCTCACCTGCCCCCATTTTTAAAGGCCATTACGGAATTCTAACTTCCGGTAAAAGATTTTCCTCTTTTTTTACCTTTTTCCCGAGGAGTTTACCTCCGTCAGACCAATATGTCACGTTATCCATTTCATTTAGTTTCCTTTTTCGATGAAACGATTCCGTTCGAGCAGGAACGTCCTTGCGTGATGGATTCGGATTTCTCAAGCTCCGTTAAATCGTTTTCTCTGCGTCATTAATTATCTACTGAACTACACAGATAAGTTCGATGGATTTGTTGAAAAAGGTTTTTACTTATCTGTAAATAAATAAAAAGATTTTATGTACGTTTGTGACTATGTAGGTGGAGAAACAAAATTTCAAGATCCATGAACGGACACCAGTCGCACTTTACGTTCGTGTTAGAGCAGGGAAACTGTTTCTAATAATAAGTATGAGTAGTTATATCTAAAACAATGTTGATTCATCTTATTGTAGTGAAGATTTTAAAGTTGAACTTTCGTAAAACGATAGATTCACTCATTGAGCTATTCTGAAATAATGTGTCATCGTATATATTATAGTTCAAACCAAACCAAAACTGGTCAAAGAACAGATTCTGTTTGTTAGTTTAGTCATAAACACATTATATCGATTAATATTAATAATACTTAAGGACTATTTTATGGTTTACTATAATCCGCGTAAACAGTTTTTCGCAAAAAAAATTGCGACCATTCTATGACTTTTTTTACGCGAATTATAATAAATCCATCAAATACCTAGGTTTCTTCTACATTGAGTAACAACCGCAAAAGTTTAAGGAAATGTTGATTGTACAAATTTACCAAAATCAGTCAAATTAGTCTAATATGATAAATCATCACTTTATATTATCATTGATGAACCTTTATGATGATTTAGAATCATACAGTGGCTGACGGCCATACCGTCTACCGATTTGTTTAACATCGAGTATATGCCTTTGGTATGAAGTGTTATGAAGAGCGTAGTTCTGTCTGGTCACGGAAATTCTGCTCCATCGTTTAGGCTTCTTCTTGAAGGTTATGTATCTGATGAAAAATAAAAACATTTAAAGTAATGAAAGTCAGTTTGAGGGAAGCGGAAAATGCAAAAAAAGCTGTCGCATTTCCGCTTTTCATAATTTATTCACGAATTCTGCATCCAACCAACAACCGTCTCGATCGTTTTTCAAAAAAATTAGGTCAGGTACTACATCGCCAGTTCTTTATGTAAGCCAAGACTTTTTATTTTATTAAAAAATTCGAGGGAAAAGGGCCAAAAATAATTCAAATCACAGATACAGCCCGGGGGTTGCGACGCCACGGCTCCTCAAAATATATTTTAGAAATGAGCGCCACTAAATTTTTCAAGTGAAACCATGTCTCATCCGATGAACCCCGTTTTCAAAATATAACTGAGACACAAGAGCTGGAAACCACTGAAACGGCCCCCGGGAGTACACCGAGACTTTTCGTTCAAATTAGAGAACACGTTCTGTGTGGGACAGGGAGAGTACACGGATTTAATGTGATGGAACAGAGTCACACGACCTGAGTGTGCCTGTCAATAGCTAATCATTCACTCGAAGAATTTAATAACGTATTGTCCGCATTAAAAAATTAACCCCCATGAATCCATTTCACGCATGACTAATAATAATATTCGTTTTTCGCATTCAAGCATTCGAGAGCGCCGTCATTTAACCCCTCTCGGTGGTTCGCTTTAAGGGTCGTATGTCTGCGGTATGTCGAAGATACTCATTCACTCACTCATTCACTTTTGTAGTGAGTTTAAGTCACCAGAAACACCACCGAGAGTGTCGACTACCAAAACCTTCGGTGACGGATTTCCAAGACATTGTCAAACGATTAGCCAAGGCCGCCGCCTTCTTCATTTGAAACTTCTCGTCGGATACCCCACCGTTGACCGCTATTTGTTTAACTTCCTTTTTTACTCTGTAAACAAATACTGTCCGTTAGTCTGTCTGGGATTCAAGTGTCTCCCATCGGCTATTGGGTTGTTGTTCCTAACTCTAAAACCCTCCACGACCCTGCCTGATTTCGAGGTAGTATCACCTCTCTACTGCGTAAGTAATGCACGATTTAATTGATTCTTATTTCAAAAATACTGCACACTGGAAAGGAAATCTCATTTCATACATACTGCACACTCGAAAAATCTCATTACTGCACTTGAAGGGAAATCTCATTTCATAAATACTGCACACTCGAAGGGAAATCTCATTTCATAAATACTGCACACTCGAAGGAAATCTCATTTCATAAATACTGCACACTTGAAGAGAAATCTCATTTCATAAATACTGCACACTCGAAGGGAAATCTCATTTCATAAATACTGCACACTCGAAAGGAAATCTCATTTCATAAATACTGCACACTCGAAAGGAAATCTCATAAATACTGCACACTCGAAAGGAAATCTCATTTCATAAATACTGCACACTCGAAAGGAAATCTCGTTTCATAAATACTGCACACTCAAAAGGAAATCTTGTTTCATAAATACTGCACACTCGAAGGAAATCTCATTTCATAAATACTGCACACTCAAAGGAAATCTCGTTTCATAAATACTGCACACTTGAAAGGAAACCTCATTTCATAAATACTGCACACTTTTTTTAAAAATTCATTTCATGGTTATTATTTTTGAATGTATTAACTCATTTCCCAGTCCTGTCATGCTATTTATTAATGTCTCTTTTTATGCGTTCTGTTTTTACGCGTTTTTAGAGTTAACAATATACAAAAGGTACGCTTTCCCCTTCCTCTTAAGTGTAATACAAAATCTTTGAGGCGACTTATAATTTACCGTGTCATTTTTTCATTCCATTATTTCGCATAAAACGAGACCTGGCTGTATATTTATTACCAAATTATATTAATTTTATATAATGACCTCACGAAGAGCCAAAATTATTGTGCGGTCCACTAGATAATTACCTAAAATAAAAATGGTCTCATTTAACAGTAATTCGTCTAGTGTAGGAGCTTATTGAAACATCATCACATTCGCATCCTCATTGTTCGGGGATGAATAAACAACCCCATAACGAAAGACTTATTCACGGAGGCTGGATAAAGCACCGCTTATTGTCAATCTTCGGTCCAGAGAGAGATGGCTATCAAGTTTCACTAAAGTGAACGTAAAAATTTTCATCTGAAAAGGTTTTTTTGTACGTGAAAACCAGACGTATCATCTGCAGTTCTTTAAGTCGACGGTTGGCACTCCTGATCACTGGGTTGTAAAAATTGAAAGTGTCGGCGTGTGATTCCTTTGAGCGCCACTTGAGAAAAAAATTTCTGCGTCTGGGAAATATCCTCACGCTCAAAAGACACCGCTTCGTGTGATCCAGCTTTTTGAGTAGGAAAAGAGGAGAGAAGGAGGATGAGAGGGAGGAAGGCGGGAGGAGAGGGGTTTTTGTTTTAATTCTGCCTAATGTAAAAGCGTTAAGTAATTTACTGAAGTATCATCTGGAGTCTAAAAAAAATAAAAAAATCAATAAAAGCCAGGTTTTTGGCGGTGCTCGGGTGGTTGTTGTGATTTATCGTGAGGACAAAAGTGCTCTCACTCTCTCTCACCCAAAGTTCCCTGCACTTATTAATTAATATTTTTAAAGGCTTTACATAACCCAAAAGTAATGGGATTCTGAGGGATACTTCGTTTTCGGCAACGGTTTTTTATCTAAACAGAATACTTGAGAGAGAGAGAGAGGAGGCAGGGAAGGAGGCAGATGTTTCGAATGAGAAATGTTAAGGGATGAAGAAATAGATTACCTTTATGTAAATAAATAGGAGGGTGAGGAAAACAAGGCAGACATTACAAAAAAGAGCAATTAATCATACTTAATAATGAAAAAAGAGTTAATAAATAAAAATCGAAAACCCAGAAATACAACCACCGGTACGGGAAATCAAATTTATATATTTTAAAACAGAATCGTGTGCATTATTTATGAAACGAGGGGAGGAGTAGTGTAATGGCTAAACTTCCTGACTTGGACGCAGTGATTGTGAGTTCGAATCCTCCTCCCGCATCCTCTTATACCCAAAAATAGTGGAACCTCTCGTGACGAGCAAAATTCGTTCCGAAGTTTTAGTCGTAATGGAAACACTCGTTAAGCGAAATAATTTCGCCTTAAAAAACTGATGTAGCAATAGCACGAAAAGTTCTATCACACAATTCGGGGGTTCCCCTGTTCAGGTAACTCGTTATGCGAAACATCGCTCAATAAGCGAGTCATTTTTTTTACAACTTGTATGCTCGTTATGAGGTTCCACTGTATATGCAATGTTATCTAAACTTTACAAATTTTAGGTTCATTACAAAGACACTAGTGTCCAAACTAGTGTCCACTAGTCCAGTGTAACCATTGACGATGCCAGAAACTGTACATTGGTCGTAAGTTTAATTTCGGTTTTGGGTGTGTTTATGGTAAAATCACTTTCGTTCTAGACCCTTGGAACTCAAACTGCGGCCCACCAAGCTCAACTGAGTGACCCAGTGGAGACCAGTGAAAATTTGTGAAAGGTCGATTGCTCACTGTTGAGTCTGAATTCTAGAACATAGTGCCTGACCAGTACGACAATGTTCAGGTCTGTGCTCAGAAACTGCTAACATTATTTGTCTCAATATATCTTTATGAGCCAATATACAAAAACATACAGAAACAGACTGACATACAGATGATGCCTGAGGGTGGACTGTATGTGTCGCAAGACGGACTTGTAAAATCTTTTTTTTGGTAAGTCGTGTGGCCCAGTCGCAATGGTCACGATGGAAATTTGACCCGGGAAGGAAAAAGCTTGAGTACCAGGTTCTAGACTTTCTAGTCTTTTAGTTCTTTAGTCTTTTTGGGAAGTCCAGTATATTAGAGTTGATGATTAACACAACAGCTTGAGTACCAAGGTTCTAGACTTAAACGGTTCTTAAATGACTCGTTAAACGGTCTAGACTTTTTACGCGTTGTAAATATAAAATTTAATAAAAATCGAGTTTACATATATTTTAGTCATCCCTTTATGCTTACTGAGACGAGCATATTTAAAAATTTTTTTCATATAATAACCAATATCAGGAGCGGAGGTCTGTCTGTCTCTCCGGTCCTCAAGTTACTCTTCCTCTATTTCCTATTGTTATTAACCCTACAACCCTTCTTATTCCTCGCTGATTTCCCGTTCTTACCCCTTTCATCAATAACGCGTTCTCTCATGAAGAGTTCATTTCATTCACACTTTGATGTGGAATTCATTTCATAAATAATGCACACTTGTCTTGGAAATCCATAAGTAAAGTACACTTTTAAAATATAGTCTAAAATATTTTTTGGGTGATCGTCAGTTTGTCTTGTCCCTTTTCGGTATTTTCGAAGGGGTGTACATGGTTGGCCTATTCCAGAAGTTTTTTTTTATAGAATCCAGACTGAAAATGAGAGACAAAAATAGTGTAGAGAAAAGATAAATAGTTAAAACGAATGCTGAATTGTTGAAAAACGAATTTCGTCTAATCGGCAGTTGTAATTTTATGCGCTCTGTCGCTTTGCATTAGCTTAATCCCTTTCGTCCTATTCTAATCCGCTTTGAATTCTAACAACTCTGAATGGTTCAGATATTTTAATGTTGTTTTAGAAATTCTAAATTAAGTTTGCCTTTATTGGCTGATCCAGCGAAGACACCGGATTCCCTCCTAGAACCATATATCAAGTTTTTCTATTAGATTTCCCAACGACCAGGACCCAGACCTAAAAGAAATCAAAATTTAAAGCTTTTTTGGAACACACTGACTGCTCTATACAGTTTTCAGCTGAATAAGCTGTATGTTAGAAAGCTATTCCAACTTTTAGAATTACCAGATGCTGTATTACATTGGATCTTCGCGCCCGTTTGTCTTTCGTTTCTTTTCCTTGCTGTAGGGAATTTCAGATTTTCAGTGTCGTTGGTAGAATTATTCTAAATTCTCATGTTCAATGCGGATTGAACATCCCGAACCTTAGAAACGGTTTCTCTCTTAGGGTTCGTACTGCTTTTTTGAGTAAAACAAAATCCATTTTATGAGAAGTGAACCGTAAAAAAGGAAGGCCTTTACAAAGTATTTGTACAATAACAAAACAGAGGCCCATTAGGGAATCATTGCGGTCGTGGAGCTGGCGCTGTCATAGCCAACGTTTCACACTCTTCTGCCCTTGAATATCACCGATGTAACAAATGCCACACTGCCTTCTTGAGATTGACAATTTAACCGGAAATTTGCTTTTCATGTCCTTGCTTCCTGTATTCTCGTACCTGTTTTAATCGTCCTCGGTTGCATTATGTTGCGTTTACTTTTTCAACAATACCGAAGCTTTTCTATCTAAACATTATTCTTTACGGGGATTTTGTCCTCTTTTACCGTCCTTTGTGTCACCGAAAAGGTTCGTATCTAGTATTCAAACCACCAGGTGTTGAGTTTTTGTGTGTAAATATGCGGACTTAATGGTGTCTTTTCCATCATTTTTGAACCTTTTCGCTAAAGTTCCTCGAACATACGGTTTAATGACCCGTCTCGGATGATTTTCATTTTTTTCTTTGATTTTATTTCTCTTCCTTCCATCCCTAGAACTAAAATTGTTTAGAAAAAGTCTCTCATGTCCTACTTTAAGTTTCTGACACCCTCTTGGACGTCTCATTGGATGTAAGCAAACTACGCAAACTTTATTTTCAAATGAAACAGTAGCAAGGACCAGCCGATGTTTTTGATAAATGGTAGATAATAATGACACGAGTCATAGAAACTGTTCAAAATCTTATAATTAGACTTTGTGTTAAGGATTCATTAAGAATTTGACAATCAAAAGGTCTAAAGTCTTTCAATATCCCTACAATCGCGAACTCAGTAGTCGGCCTAAACCAAGAGCCTTGTTAGTATCATAATTCGTGTTGTAGTTGTAGTTATATTATTAACAATACCAACAGTAGAATAGTGATGGTTATGAGCTGACTGTCAAATTATGAATCGATGAAATAAAAATCCGAAAAGAAATATTTGTTTCAAATGGTAAAACGGATATGAGGGCAGAGAGTATAAATTTGTCAGCGAAAATCCCGCATTTTGAGTAAACTGGACTAAAGCTCTACGAATGTTTATCCGATCGAAGATAAAGATGTTTTTTTGGGAAAGCAGAAGAACTGAATTAATTTTATGTTTTTTCTGTCTAGACGCGTTCAAGTAGGTTATCCTGTTGCGTAAAATCATCAAACCACTTTTTTGTTTGAATCTCTAAAGGAAGGAGGAGAATTCGGTGGGTTGGGTGTTGGTGGAATTTTTCGGGTTCCTACAATTTTATTTATTTTTATTTATAATATAAAAAAGACGTTTTAATATGGATGCTGCACACATTCGGTAACAGTCCGCTTCTCAAGTTGAGGGCATTTATTATTGGGTTTCCTGTGTTAAGCTTACTTTTATACGAATGTAGTCAGATCTCGTTTTATGCGATTTGTTTCGGTTGATGTTTCCTGTTCAAATCAGGAACAGCGTCTTTGAATTTTTGTCACAGCGTGATGTGGTTGGGAAGTTCCGTCTTAAATGATGAAGTACCGGTGAGAATGTTGGCGTTCTTATTACGTTGGCTATTGCCCCGCCCAAGTCAAATTTGAAAATCGCTCAGTGCTTTTGTGTTTGGTTTTAGCTTTCCAAGTTCTGTTATCACCTCCGAAATTTAATTTGAGGGACTTGATAGCCAACCTAACAACAGTACTAACAAAAAATGTCGCAAAAATATGAAAACTCATCACACCATCGAGAACCCCCACATAATTCTATCAATGAAACAGCTAAATTGCGTTTTTGTTAACAGCGAAGACAGCTAAAGAAGGTAATTCATAGTTAAACCAAAGAATTTAAACAGGGTGTACGAAAATCCATTTCCAGGTTTTAATGTGAAATAGATTGTTTTTCATGACCTTGAAATCGGTGTTTCATTCATTCGGTTTGCGTCGAGTAGGCGTCGCTCAGAACCGTTATTACTTATCTATAAAATATTTTGGCTATGCACACAACAACAACAACAAAAAATTCAAATGAAACCATTTTGTTAAGAAAAACTCAAAAGAAAGGTTGCTTAAAAAACCTTTGAGGACAGACAAAGCTACACAATACCACCTTTCTCACCGATATTTATGACTGCGATATCTATTGAAATGAAGGTGACGCGATTTCGAGTCGAGACTGCTGTTGGCGCCACCGAACGATAGAAAGACTTGTGTTTCTTTCATTCATGGAAGTGTTCCTCCTAACAAAAATCCACTCGAAAGCAATAAAAATTGATCAAGGTAAGACATTTACTAATATTTCATTCACTCATTCATTCACTCTCTCACTTATTCATTCATTCTCTATTTTAATGAAAAACCGGCGGAAGAGAAAACGCTCCGTTTTATTTTAAATAAATTTGCGAATCCTCGGCGTCGGAAGAATGTCTTGCTGTCTTTGGATTTCCCACTTCGGCTTTGGTTCCTTTCAAAAGAAGAATGACGATAAATTTAGAGACTGAACTTCCCACATTCCAAACGGCCTCCAAAATTCAATCGCAATTTTAATTACTCACAAAAGAAATTTAAATTATATAATTAAGAATATACGCGTAAAACAAGACCTTGTTCTCATTAAATAGATAGCAGAGAAGCGCTGGGAAATATTTACAATGTGCATTACTTATGAATTGAATAGAAATTTTTGAATGTCACCAATTTTTAATCGCACAAAACAAGACCTGGCTATCATCTAAATGTCAATGTTAATTCGCATTCTTATAAATGATGTTAGTTGGTTCGCAACATCGACAAAGTTGCGAAAGACCGCTCCAGACTTGGTCAGAATGAAACAAAAGTCTTTCTGATGGTCAGCAAAGGATTAATAAATTAATTAAGCATAAAATAAAACGTTGAAATATGAGCAGTTAACAGTTTTAATGGGAGAAAAATAAAAGAGCGGAAACTGTTTAATCCGTAGGTAACGCGCGCCTATAAAAGGAAACGTATAAATGATGAAATACTGGTGGAACTCAGGTGACTTTAAAAACTGGGCTCCTGGGGCTCGTTGAAAATCCGTTTCGAGTGAAAGGAAAGACATTTCCCTCATTGAAAATTATGTCGAATTGTTATTATGTTTAAAAACCGCTTTCCCTCCCTCGACTTTCCATCCGGAAAACTCACTTTTTAGCAAAGTTAGATAATTATCATAATGCACTCAAGCGGCTCGCGCGCGAGGTCTTAAGGGAGTTATCGGGATCTCCGAAGTGATACATGGCACCTTGGTTCCTCGCACAACCTGTATAACATTTCCGCGCAGTCTCCCTTCTCCTTCTTCGCTCACAATCGAAACTTTTTATAGTTGCGATAAGAAAGACTCGGTGAATGACAATAAACAAAAAGAAGAATCGTGATCTGAAAAATAGGTAAGTCATTAGATTCTTTGTTTGTTGGTTCGGAGGACCACACAATGGGCTCTGTGATAGGTGGTAACTATCACCTCAAACTGGTAATTGATGACCACACCTCTCATAACTTCATCACCGGTCAATCACTATTAAAAAGTAAACAGACAGAAACAAAAACTCTGCCATTACGTCATCCGAACAAGAAGATGAGAGAGAAGACAAGGTTGCCGAGCTCATATTTCGTAATCCAGGTGAAGAAAACTCATCAACACTTTATTTCATAAATAATGCACACTTTTTAACCAATATCATGGCGGTGTTTTGGCGTCGACCTCCCATTTTTTAACTTAATTACTGAATTTCTGATTTAATACATAAAAAGTGAAGAATACCAACATATGGTTTCACTGGAAACCGCGTAAAAAAAGTCGGAGATAATCACAAATTTACATAGAAAACGGTAAACAAAAACGATGCGCATTTCGGGATGTTTTTTAATTTTCTTTCAACGGCAAATTTATGATCATTCTATGACTTTTTTTACGCGATTTGTGATCAACCCATATGTAAGTGTCCTTTGGAATGAATAACAGTGACGAAAGTTTAAATGAACGTCAAATTCAACATTTATCTTCGATTTTATAACCAATTAGTGTGCATTATTTATGAAATGACAAGATATCAGTGTGCATTATTTATGACATAAGCCCACCGTAAAATCAGTTTCATCGAAAATTACTTAGAACTCCACCTGAAAAGAGAGCGGTTCAAAGACTAGTCAGTGGATATAGAAGAGAGGAATTCAAGGATCGGTCAAGACAGGATCCGTGATGTTAAAGAAAGAACGAAGAGAGGGAGGAGAGGGACAAAAATTCGGAAGTCGATTTGGGTCAATTGGTAATAAGGATATCGGTGCTAAACAGACGAGAAAGAAAAGATCAAACAAAGAAAAAAGGGCGAGGCTCTGGCAAAAGGGTAACAGAAACAAAGGTTCAAATCTGACTGTTTACTTTCCCAGGTTTTTATTAAATTTTTATGGACTACTTGTTGTTTAAAAAAGAGATTAATAATAATAATAATAAATAGACACAAAGTCAACATTTGGGCAAGGAATTCGGGGGCCTTTTTCACATTTTTTTCCCTCCAGTTCTTCTCCTTTCATCGGTGAGGAGGAGAGAGTCAAAGAAGCAACGCTTCCTACCAGACAAAACTTTTCCACTCAATCATTTTAAAATTTAACCGAGGCCGGTTTTAAACAAGAGCAAAGAGAGCGATCGATGAGTGATTTGCTGATGGCTTTATGTGAATGGCTGGCAGCCAGGAAGCTTGGAATGTAAAAGTGGTGTGAGGGAAATGGGGAAAAAGGGAAAAATTTCACTCACTACACTTTTTCTCTACCTTTTGTTCTCGCTTTTCTCTCCATTTTGTATTTATTTGAAAGCTTTCATTTTAATAAACTAATAGAAATCTGGACTTGAGTCTGTTGCTGAGTTTAATAAGAAAACATTTTTAAGCTACAATCTTAGTTTCCTTTGTTGCTATTAGTTTTCTTCAAAATATTTTGGTTAGCTATATGTACACAAAAATAAATTTTTTAGGTGAGTTTTGACATGTTCGTGGCTGTTATCATTAATGTTAGTAGTGTTATTTTTTGTCATTGTTTAAAGCTGTGGCCATCGTCAGTGAGAGCAGATCTGTAGAAACCTCTATCAACGTTGGCCTGATATCTGGGTGTGGTAAGACTAAATCCTCTTCTCCCAAAATTGCAAAAATTTGACTTAAGCGATGTAGTAGCTAAAACAATAACACTACCACCATTATATGTGAGTTTTGTCGGATATACCAACTCTGTCCAAATTTAAAACATCTTCCATTAACAATTACAGTGGAACCTTTTATAACGAGTTAATTCGTTCCGGAGGTTTACTCGTTATGCGAAATAATTTTTTCCATATAAAACAATGTAACATTGAATACTGCGTTCCAAGCCGAAAAAGCACTAAAAAAGTTATTTTTAGTATTTAGTACAAGAAAAGGAGTAGCTAAGAAGCTTAAGGATGTGAAACTGTAAGAGTTTTGGGTGGTAGTGAAGTAAATAAGACAGATACAGAAAGATTTAACTTGGAATCTGCCCCGATTCGGAGTTTTTTCTCTAGCTGTCGGGGGATTCCCTGTATATGTCACCAAAAATTGCTCGTTATGAGAGACGCTTTTTGCAATTGATGTTGCTCGTTATGCGAATTTCTCGCTATGAGAGGCACTCGTTTTAAAGGTTCTACTGTATTTTGTGACTCAACATAGAGGAGTTCCAGTGGAATTAATCGCGACACTTTTGATGAAGTAAGAATGGCTTGCGACAAAGTAACAAAAGTCTTAAGCGATTTGAAACTTAAGAGAATGTCAACGTCAGAAAATCTGCAAATAAATAAATGTAATAGAATAACTGTGCACTACTTTTGAAATATACACATCATTAATTAATTTTAGGTAAGTTATTGTTATTACAAATTATTAAAAACTGAGCTTTTAGTATGAATTGAATACTTCTAACAGTCAGCAAAACGCAATAAAACAACTAGTTTTTATAGTGTGCATCATTTATGAAAAATGAAAGGCTAACAACCGATAAATCCGTACAGAATATGTAGGGGTTATAAAATGATTTAATTAATGAATGAGAGAAACTCCAGACTCAGACAGACCAACAGTTTGTGGAAAGTTTAGTCAAAATCGATATACACGTTCTGGAGTGTTGTTCTTTACGCGTCCAAACACGCTTTATTATTTTACATATATTTTATACTTTTTTGTATACACAAATGTATAGTGTATGTGTTTTGTATACATAAAATTATTGGAGCGAAAAAGAGACGACTACGAGTTATCTTGTAGTTTTTCCAGGGAAGAGCTTTTTTCGACAGATAAATTTGAATATTTTAGGGAATCAAAACTCTGTGGTAAACCCATCAAAACCTTTTCTACAGTCATTATATCACCGAGCCCAAAACTGAAACAAAAACTTGGCTGGTTATAAAAAATAAGTCGGTAAATAAATCCATGTCTACGACAGCGAATTTCCCCAAATCTTCCTTTCCTTTCACCATTAATCCCCACAACAGGAAATTCTCTGAAGCAAACAAATGGAAACACAGACCTGAGAAACTAATTCCAACCGAAAGTAATAATAATAATAATACGAAACGAAGCGGGAGACATTTCCTTTCATCCGTCTCGAGCTTTACTTCACTAATACTTTAAACAAATTTCCACCAAAAATTTTCAAACACTTATGCCATATTCTTAAAAAAACATCTTAAAAGAACTTTCCTTTTCAAAAGGAAATTGCCAAATTGAATTTGAAGGGATGAAGAGAAGAAGAAGGAGAAGAGAGAGAGGAGACAAAAAAAAGAGAAAATGAATTTTGAATTCAAAATATTTTCTCCCGAATTATCCAGGGATTTTTAACTACAATCGTGACCACATTTTTGTTCTCAAGACCCAAAAAAAAATTTCTTTCCCGCAAAATTCCCTAAGGACGCTTTGACTGAACATCAAATCGATAATTTGAATAATTTGAGAATTAATTACAATCCTGTGTTTTGGGAAGCCATCATTTTGGTTTGTTAGGTTTCGTTCATGAGGTTGTTGTTCTACCATCTACGTTGTGAGGATTCCTTTTCCCAAACATGATGCATCCAGCAGAATCTTAAATTTTGAAAATAGATTGAAAGCATCCAAACTGAAAAAGGTATCGTGTCGCGCTTGATAGTCACTTCCCTCAATGAATGATTTCGACAAACTAATCAATAAGATTGTTGGAGAGCAAACATATTCACAGATCGTGGTCCATCCAAGTTTTTCCAGGCTTTATTTGGCCGGACAAACCAAAGAACCCACGGCTTTAAAACCATCCTCTACCTTCTTTCCTTTGTTTTCTTATTCATCCGAAAATACGGCCTCCTTCGCATTTTACAACTCACAAAATAAATCCAAACAATCAATGATCGTAGGTAAGATAATTGTAAATCTCAAACTCTTGCTATGAAGATGTGGTTCTTCGTTGTCTAAGCACAGCGTCCGACTCCAAGACTTTTTCGTCTCGTTTCCCAACAAACGGGTCCATAGCAATCGTTTTATACAAATCGATTCTTCTTGGCAGCCATTTTCTTTTCTCCAACAAGTGAGCGGAAGAGAAGGGGGAAGGAATCGACCAATGAGAGACTGGTTCGGAGAGCCGAGAGCGCAAAATCGACCAAGGGACGACCGATCTCCGAGATACGATTATGTCATGTCAGTCTATCGTTATATCTCGGCTTGTTCGCTTTGGGTTTATGTTTGTTACTTTTTTATGTTTATTTATTTAATTTTTTTTTATTTTAATTATTTGAATGATGTGAGAGATATTGCCGTTTATTTCTTTCGAAAGTAATAAATTTCGCTCTTTTCCCGCACGTCTGTGTTGTTTTCTGGTGATTTCCTCGGAGGTATGAAGTGTTTTTGTTGTGCAAAAGACAGATGAGTTCGTTTGAATTAATAAAGCTTTGGCTCGTTGTTTACCGATGACCGGCGACTTGACGAAACCTTTTGTCATCTGATAGCAAAATTTCTAGCAAAGCTGCTTCAGTGTGAGATAAATAATAATCCGGTGGTTGAATATATTACTGGTAAAGTGTTAAAAATAGGTGAAACGGGACGTTGCAGTGGCTGGTCAAGTTGGGGCGGGTGTGGCGGGTGCGGCGGAAGCGGCTCCGAAATTTCGGATCCGAATCGGACAGCGCAACAGTGCCTGTGCCGCTTCGCGCCCAGCCCTCGCCTCGCAGCCACGCTGGCGGACCATCAGCGCCACCGCGTGGTGCCCTCTCTTGTTGTCAACCTGGGTCCCAGCCGCCAAATCAAGATATCACCTGTCAAGGTAGAGGATATGTCAGACCAGCCGCAAAGTGAGTATCAGAACCTCCCGTATGTAACATACTGTCAAATCCGAAAGCCCTCATACATCTGTTCCATGTTCAAGGTTTTTGCCAAATCCTTCCAATATGGGTTGGATTGGTATGTTGAGAAAGAAGTCGATTGTCTTCCAAAATCATCTTCTTAGTCTGTTTCAAGTCTAATTCTCGTTTAACTCCAACTACAACAACCACAACGAAATACAGAAGTCATTGAAGAATCTTGAGAATAACTAATGACTAATTCCTAAAAAATGTTCACTTCCCTTTTTGCTAGTCAACAAAAAAAGGAAAAAATTCTTCTTAGAAAACCAAAAATTTGTCAGATTTCAATTGGGAGGTTTTAACATTTCAATTCTTTGGAATGGTAGCCGGCCGTCGGACGCCACAATTCATTCCAACCTGTCAGCTGACGATTTAAAGGCCTGCACAAAGAATAATTCGCCTTTGCTTTCAGCTAGGAATCATTCCCCTGAATTTCCTTACGTTTCTAACCATAATTTAGCGAAATGTATATACTGTACGTGCATGCACTCAGGTACTTAAGTGCATATGCAAAATATTTGAAAACAAAAGGTCGCTGAAGAAAATTACTACCGACATTTTTTCTTCTAATTTATTTTACTCTAAACTAACATTTCTCATGCAAAGACCTTTTATAATTTATAAAAAATATAAAAAAGAGGTCAGTTATGGCTGTAATAAAATTTTCTTTGTTTGAAATCACGCTTTGTAAATAAGTTTTGGAAATCTGACCCAAAATGAAGAAATGAAAATGTCAATGAGTATACCACTCACTTGCACTGTATATACAGCTTCTTGGTTTCTCAATTTATGAAGAAGACAAAACTAATTTCAGCACTTTGACAAATTTGACTAGAGTTCGAATAAAATTTCAGGACCTCCAAAAATGTGGCACTGGTGCTTAAACTAACATCCGAAAGCTGACAGACTTATATCAAATCATACATCTAATCGTTAGCTATGCTCTCAACACTGCTCTATTTCTGGTTATACTCTTCTTCATTAGTTGAACATATTACTACTCCTATTCGAAACAAATTTGAAATGAAAACCCCGTCGGCTGCTGTTGGTTCTTGAATCCCAAGTTTCCACACACAACTCTTCCGTCCTTTGATAAGCAAACCAATTTGTTTGTTAACAGTTTGTTCTATATTTTGTTCCTAACCTTTTTGTCTTATCTCTTTGTACTTTTTATCTTCTCTGCTTTCTTCCTTTCCTATCTTTTGTTCGTATTTTACGCCTTTTTTGGGGCCATGATTCTTTTGTTCTCCGTGTTTGTTTGTTCTTTCATTGTTCTTCCAGACTCTACTCCTTTCTTTTCAAATCTGTTAGTAATTTCTTTATCCAGTCTAATTCTATGTTCTGAAATTTGTGTGTTTTTTCAAATTTGCGTTCTAATTCAATCCAAAAACTAGAAATTTAAAGTTTTAACAATGCTGACTGATATTTTATGAATAATTACAAATAAAAAAAATTTCTTAGTTAGTTTAAGAGGTTATAACGTCTTGTTTGTGAGGATCGTGGGTGAGGAAATAACGTCTGCTGTCGGCTAGTACCCGGTTTTATTTCCTGGAATCTATTTCAAGACCTAAGATCTAAGTTTCTGAGTCCTGTTTCAAATTTTTTGCACCAAAATAATTAATTCAGTTATGATCAATCAAAATCTCCGTTTTGTTTCTCTCAGCAAATTAAAACGTACAACTTGTAGATTGTAGTTTGGTTCTGAGAACTTAATCGCCAAAAGCAAACTACCAAGACAGTTGGGAGCGACAGTTGGGGAAACTCCAGGCTCCGACGGGGGTTGACCATTCACTTGCAAATTCCGCCTTTTTTATTCTGTCAATAAAAACCTTTTCACCAACTTTTTTCTAATTTACACCACCCAGACGGAAGGGGTGCCAGGTTTTCATTACAATAAAAAAAACAATAAAGGTAGAAACCAGGTACCAAGGATTTCTTTTTATTGTATGAACATAATCAGGCGCCGAATATTATTGATAAGGATCCGTCGCTACCATAAACTCTTTTTAGGTGGTAATTTCACAGAATAATGGAATTTCTCTGCGACCTCCCTCTTTTCTCCTTTTTGTACGCTGACACGGGGATGAAACGGACAAATGTGGAGTTTGAACTTATTTCTTAAGACATTGATGCCCTCGCCGCTGTTTTTGTTTGAGTACCAAGACCTCTACGAGTTCTGAGATGTTCACTGCAATCATCGCTTATGTTAGTAACATGTTATTGTTATTAATTCGGTTATTACACCAACTCAAGTCAAATATTCGTAGCATTCGGAAAACTTCACATCACAAAGGACCTCTCTAAGGCCTAAACTCAAAATTTTTTTTGTTCAAAACAAATAATTTTGCTTCTCTTGGAAACTGTGGATGGAAAAATAAAATCTTTCAAAAGCTCTCAAATTGAGACACAACCGCTAATTAATAAAAACCCTTCAATCATGTTTGAAACTTTTTGTTTACTTATCATTACTTATATAAAAAGAGTTAGTATAAAGTATTACAAGGTCTTTTTTTATGCGTGTTGTTGTGCGGTTTTAAAGCGGAGAATTTCGGAAAAGGGATCCATATCGTTTTAATGTAAAATAAAGATTTTTATGTAGCACGATTCTAAGAATTTTGTAAATTTTGGATTTGGGATATTCAAATTCGCACGAAATAAGGTTCAAATTATGGAGAAACTTGTATACTTCGGTGACTGGATTTCTTTTCCGAAGAAACCATAAAAACAGAAATGTATCAGTCTTAGTTAATAAGATAAATACAATGGAAATGAGTTAGTGAATATAAATAAATGTGCATTATTTATGAAATGAGTGTTCTTTTCAAATTTCGAGTTAAATAAAGAGTTAAATTGCCAAAAAATTTTGTACTACAGTGGTACCTTGAGATATGAATTTAATTCGTTCTGTGATCATCGTCGTATGTCAAATTAATCGCATCTCAAAGCGGCGGAAGGAAAGCTGAGCGAAAGTTTTGCCATTTAGGAATCACCTATGCGATTATCGCACATCCCAAATTTGTGTCTTAAATTTTTGGTCGTATGTCGAGGTGTAAATTTTAAATATTTCATGTCGTATCTCAAAAAATTCGTATGTTAGGATATTCGTATCTCAAGGTACCACTGTATATAAGAAATAAATTTTAAAAAGTTTGAAGTAGGACCGTAAAGACATTTTCGATTTTCTTAGCTCTAAACAAATCCGCGTAAAAATACCAAACTCCATATGTCTCAATATTCTTATCAAATACTGATTATCATGTGATTAAAAATTAGTCCGCGAAATTCAAATCTACAATTTTAGAAGTCCGCGACATCTTTAAATATTATCGACTGCTGCTATATTGTCACCTGTCTACTCCTAACAATATTTACAACAAAAATTTGGTATGAAAATGATATACAAAGGAGAGTTTCTTTCAATCAAAAAAAAATGAAAAGAAAGAAAAAGGTTCTCGTCCCGAAAATCATGCAAATTCTAAGACACTGATCGAAGAATCCGTTCACGGTTTTACTATAATATTACCTTCGACCAAATTGATTACTCTCGTTTCAAATTTCAGTGCTGATTTCCTTCCCCACCCAACAAAACAAAAACAAATTGGAACAAAGTAAAACGCGAAAAGGGCTCTACCTCAAACCTTTTGTAAAAAGATTTTTAAAGGTAATTGGTTAATTAGAGTTTAGCTGTAAAATCAAACAAAGCAAAGACCAAAAAAAACGTGTCAAGAAGAGAAATTGGCAGGTATAGGAGGTACAAAAACGAAAATGTTTTCCTACCATTTTTACCTTTGTTGCTTTTGTTTATTTTGAGAAATTTCAAGAAATTTAACGCCAATCAAATTTGAAAACCGCCTTAGGTGTGGTCTCACCATTTCAAAACAAAAGGTTAACGCTTTTGTTTTAGGAAGAAACGTTCGGAAGCTCCCTCCCTTTCTAGTTCATTGAAGAAATTCGATACAAACATTTGACACCGGTTGTTGCTAGAAATTCTAGTTAACTGTTTACTATTTATTACCCCGAACGGAAACTTTAAAGCCTCTCTCTCTCTCTTATCTGTGACTCACTAAATTAACTTTGTGTAAAATGAAATATGAAAACAACCGGAAACTGAGATGCGAAGATAACTGAATAATTCACACAGCCAATTTTTTTAATTATAATCATTAATTTAATCCATGTCTTTAATTAGTATTTTGCCGATTTTTTTTTTAATTAAGAAGTTTACTTCCGATCGGTTAGACCTTCCAGGAAGCTTTTTGAAATGCTCACAAGCTTTCATTTATAAAAATTTGTAGAGTTAGAGAGTCGGTTGGATGTTTCTTTGTGGTAATCAAATCAAGACTGGCACATGGAAAAGATTTACAGATTCATAACAATAGGAAAGCTTAGTCAGGTCTTCTTTTACGTTTTGTTATTTTGCGTTGAAAAATTAATTATATATTATTATATTTTTATTTGTAATAAATTTCAAAAGTATTGCACACATCTATTTGTTTGTTTGTATTTACTAACAGTTTTCTTGGTGTTTTCCTTGACTACACAGAAATCTCCTTTCGCGAAATTACAATGTTAAGGAAAAAGTTGGTAACATGTTTTCAGTTTTAATGGGATTACTAGATAATTATCTAATTACTCGTATTTATTTTATGAAATAATATCAACAAATCAACACAACCTTTTGCCGACGCTTAGAATCACGAACCCTTAAACGTAGTAACAAGTCAAAAGAAGGTTTTGCTTCCCGCCATGGATGTGCAAGCCATAACTGTATGTGATATAGAGATAGCAGATAAAAATTTTCGCGCTCGCATCGCTGTTCAAATCCTACTCTTTATAAGGGTAAATATTGGGATTAAGGACTGAAAAAGGTTCATCTAAGGAGTGGCCACCGAGACCTACCTGAGATAAAAACTCAGATGTGCAGTAGTCTACCAAACGAAACCTAGGCGCCAATAACCTCGATTAGTCGGTCTTTGCAGGAAATAAATATAAATCAAGATCGAGGCGCCGGTCGTAAAAGATTTGTCACCACAATAAACTCAAAATTAAAGAAAAGAAGAAACAATAAATTATTACTAGGTAGAAGGCGACAACTTGTAATACGGCTCATTAGCATCTTGACTCGTCCCTTTTCGTCTTCCTCTGCCCTTTTTGATGGCTTATCAAATTTCTCTCCCGCAAATTGGGTTCAGGAACATAAACCTTCCCTCTCTCTCATTTTTGGGAACAACTCACATCGTGAGAAGACCTTCTGGAGAGCACATCCTGAAATTCAAGGTCAGGTGGCGAACAAACCCAAAACAGGCAGATTCGGTTTCGGTTTATCTAAGCCTTTTGCCCTTTGTCAGGTATTGAGAGAGGAAAAGAAGATTAATAATTTTTCGGAAAATTTGGAAACGTCTGTCTGACTGTCTGAGTTTTAAATGTTGTATGACTTTGGTTGGGTTTTAGACTTTCGCCTCGAGGGCAACGATTCCAATTCCACGAGTTTCTATGCCTGAAAACCTGACTTGAATCGCTTTGGAAAACAAAAAGAGACACGTGTGGCGCCAAAGACGTCGATCATGCATGTACCTAAGACAAATACCAAGAGAAACCCTTAACCAAAAATAAAATGGAAAATCCAAAAAGAAGGTGAAAGACTTTTTTCAAATTTCGGGAATCGGTGTTGCCAATATTTTTGGAATTTATAAAAAGAATTTGCAGTTAAAGGTTCTGCAGCTAAATTTTTTTTAAATATCAGCAACAAAAAGGTTTTTACAGCAATTTATAGAAGCGAAAAAAGTAGAATCAGGTCTAGTTTTACGCGTTTTGTTTTATACGCTCACAACTTTTTCAACTTATTCAAAATGAGCTACTACAAACAATGATGAAAAAAAGGTATCACAAATTTCATAAATAATGCACATATTCAAAGAGAACTCTTTTCATAAATAGTGCACACTCCAGTGACATTTAAATCGTATTATTATCAACTATCTAACCTTGCAGACCATAGAGAATAAGTTTTACATAATACCTGGAAGAACTTATCTCGAAGGCCAGTGTCAAACCTTTGTTGAATCCACGCGTGAACTTAGTAGAAAAGCTTTGCTCATCTCTTGACACACTTTATACTGTCTGACTTTCCGTCCATTTCTCAATGCAATAAGTCAAAAGAAGTGGGCGGCCACAAGCTGAAACAAAAAAAAAATTTCCTAATTAAAACAAACACGTTTTTTATTAAGTCGCGAAAAAAAAACTCTGTAATAATTACGAAGAGAGAAATTTCACTTTTGCGCGGTAGTGTTCCCCTTGTTTGTTTCATTTAAAAATAATTTCGTCAGAGAAAGGTTTAATGAACCTTACTGACCCTTCACAGAAAGTTTTGTACAACTAGTAAGTGTCTCGTCCGACTACATTGAAATCGTCTAGACTATGAAACCTATGAGACGAACAAGATGCACGAACAACGTTACCCGCTGTACATCAATTCTTTCGTGAACCTGATGATTTGAAATGATTTCTTCAGCGGTTAGGTCTCATCCTACAAAACGACATAGCCAAATAGTCAGCGGTCAGGTTTTGTTTATGCGGATTAGCCTTGTGCGCATTATTCATTTGTCTAAATCAATCAAAACGCCGTTATATATAGGGATAAAGTCTTACCTACGATTTTATTACAAATCGCGTAAAAAAAGTCATAGAATGATCACGGATTTGCCACTGAAAACGCAGTAACTGTGATTTTGTTAGTGGAAACTATCTGTGGCGTTCGCCACATTCCTAATTCCGGAATGGGTACAGTGAAATGAAGCAGCCGACAACCGAAGCTAAATTCATTCAGTCCCGGAGCTCCGCACCGTCAGGATCCTTACATTTTCCTTTTAAATTCTAAATTATAGTTATAATAACATTTTATATATCAATATATATATACGTTCGGAATTAGTGTTGTCCATCATTCGTTCATCTACAACGACACAACCTGGTTCCGACACTATCCAATTGGTAATGGAGAATTTAATAAAAGTTTGCTTAGATTAAAAGTTGGATATTTCACAAACTAACCGGTAAATGTGATAAATAGTCAGTAATTTGTCACATTTACAAAGTATAATTGGTGATTGATTATTAGTGACCACCAAGAATCATATATATTCGCTTGATTCATCACTTTTACAGTGGCGTGTTAGGTGAAACGCATGAAACTGAATTCTTTTCTGGTCTACCTAATGTTATGACTTCTCTACAGAAGTTTTCTTACTATAGACGCGCCAAATTCATACTCAACTTACAATGTTTTTGAATAAAAATTATTCTTTTAATTAAATTTTGACTTGAATGCCTTCCGAATTTTCCTGTGAAAGCTCACAACGAGATCAGATAAATTTAAATTTATGAAAACCAAATTTAAGCCCAAAATACTTGGAATTAGGGTCCAAAACCGTGTACAAACCTGTAAATAGGTCTGAAAAGGAAAAGTCTCAGGTATTTTTCCTCATCACTGATTCGTTAATAAAAAATAAATAAAAAATAAAAACAAATAAAGAAACAATCTTCGTTCGGATTCGATTATAATCTGTCAATAATAACGAAGGCCATAGGGCTTCTGACATAATTAGTGTTATGTCTTGAGTAGCAAAAAAACAGAGGCGAAGTGCCCGAAGTGCATAACCCAACACTGCCACAAACCACCAAACGAAACAGAACCACATTTAGCCTCTAGTTATGACTACCTCCCGCTTAAGAAACAATAAATATGGGGCACATAAAAATAAATAATTAATGGGGCAAAAAGTTTCAAAATGTCAGAGAAGGAAAAAAAAGAAATAATTAAGAGGTAATTAGTGCCACCAGGTAGAACTTATATTTTAAGGGTACCGTGACGTCACATACACGCACAACAAAAAACATGGCCCTCCAACCATTTTTTTTCCTATTTCTACCCATTTATACTCATTCTGTATTTATGTAATAATATAAAAAAATAATTGTATAGTTATTGATTAGGTTTTGACTGATTATGTGCTTTTGGGGGGTCTGGTTGCTCCACCTTTTTTATGAAATGTCACTGCATCTAGGGTTTTAGAAGGAGAAGCTTGAAAGACCAAGAGAGGAGCTTTAGTATACAAAAGCGTTTGAAACTAGAGCTTGAGCCTGAAGCTTCTAATTAGAATCTGACCGAAGGTTTTTGTACAAACGGTAACGCGACGGACGAGAATGATTCAAAGAATCAGCAGTTTGTGAATAGAAGTCTTTGTTTTACGCATATTTCTCTTTGCTGACTTAAAATATTACAAATTATCCTTATTTCATAATTAATGCACACTTTCATGAACAATCTAGTTTAAAACTATCGTTTTACAGGGATCTAGAGGTGAAGCAAGATCAGGTCTCATTTTACGCGTTTTTTAGCGCTTAAAGTACACACTACAGCCATATTTTTGTGAAATCCTACTTGTTTCATAGGTAGTACACTTTCATGAAATACAGTAATGCATACTTTCATAAATAATTCATTCCATAAGTACTGCACATTTATTAATTTCAAAACTCACTAAAACCACAAATAAAAATGTTGAGGAAATAGAACTGGAGACATAAAAATTGATTTTCACATATTTTCTTCTTCGTCAGTCAAACGTTTTCTCTCAGGCTTTCTGGACCTTGTTAATCTTGACTTAATATCCTGTCGATAAAGTTGTTGTCAGTTTCCCGACGTAAGCTCATTCCGGAGGAAATTTTCTAAATACTTTCTTCTTTGTGGCCTACAAGGAGATTAAAAAAAGCCTTCGGGCCCGTGATTACCACTCATAGCAGATGGAAATGAAAGCAATTTGGCGGAAATTGACTAATGTAATTAGTTTTTTTTTGCAGGAAGCACTTTATTAAAATGTTAATAAGTCAACTTCCAATTTACTCTTTTAAGTATAAATATATAAAACAAAAAATGCTTTGATTTGTTTCACTTCATTCCATAGGAGATTCGGTTCAATAAGTTCGAAAAGTCATAAAAACGGATTTTATGTAGTTTCGAAAAAGTCGCAAAGCCGTGAGAGAAGAACACCAAAGAAGAAAAGTTAGATCCTGTCAGCGAGCACAAAAATTAATTGTCAGCTTGAAACACCTCCTTGAGACGGAGGAAGCGCCCACACAGAACAAGGCGGACGGACGTCCGGAGGTTCTAGTCCGCAATAAGCAATATCTGAATGAGCCCTTGGGGCTGATCCTCTATCTTCAAGAAGAAGAAAAAAAAAGGAACCCAAACATGATCTGTCACAGGAGGGAATGAATGGTTCTCACCTTACCGAGGAAGATTGGTGGCGATCAGGTCCAAACGACGCCTCGGTCCGTGTTGTGTCTCGCCTTGACAACTTCACTAAACCTCTGGCTTTTTAACCAAGGGATTACTAGATATGTCAGGATCGTAGACATCCGTACCCTCGTGTCATCACTTATCTCTGTCACATTAGTTTGCGATATAAATCCTTGAACATATTTTTCTGTTAGTCTCTTTAGAGTTGAATCGCTCCCTGAATTTAATAATATCGAATTATTTACGACCTGTTAAAAATTATCTGACGGGTCAGGAGTGAGTCCAGGTGTTGTTGCAACCATTTAAAACAAAAAAAAAATATTGCAACTGGAAATTTTAGTAATTTGTTGGTGGGACTCATAAAAAAAATTGGCAGAGAAACAGGTAGAAGTTGTCGTAATCTGAAATGACCGGTAAATTTGAGAATAACTTCCATTTGGGAACCGATACACTTTACTGCAAACAACAACAACAACAACGAAAATATTTTTCCTATTTCGTGAGGGCCTTGTCCTCTCTCAAGGATGACATTTCATCTCTTCCATAACTATTTTATTTATTAAAAATATTATTTAAAAACAATAATGATATTTATTCTTTCAATATAAGGAATATTATAATAGTATGATTGTTTTGAAGAATTTCTGGTTCTGCACTTTTACGAAGAATTCATTTGGTAGGTAACACACTCATTTGAGCAAGGGTTCCTTTCATAAATACTGCACACTTTTATCAATAAATGGTTTAATAAATACTGCTCATTTCCTGAAGATTTATTCCATAAATTATGCACATTTTCCTCCAATAATTGTGTATAAATTATGTAATAAATTCCTCATGGAATTGAACAGCATTCATAAAATGAGTTCTTGATAAAAGTGTGCAGTATTTATGAAACAAGCTCCTGTCAAATTAATTCTTATACAAATAGTTAGTTTAGTATATGGATAGTTTGAGAAATTTCTGGCTCCACACTTTTACAATATAAAAAATTCATTTGATACGTTATACACTCATTTCGGCAAGAGGTCGTTTCATAAATATTGCACACTATTATCAAGAATTCGTTTTATAAATACTGTTCACTTCCATGAAGGTTTTATTACCTTAATTATACACATTTATTAACTAGATAAAATACACTCTAATGCTACATAAGTCCTTTACAATATATTTTCTATAATTGTGCATAATTTATGGAATAAATACCTCATAGAATTGAACAGCATTCATAAAATCGGTTCTTTATAAAAGTGTGCAGTATTTATGAAACAAGCTCCTGTCAAATTAATTCTTATACAAATAGTTACTTTACTGTATAGATAGTTTGAGAAATTTCTGGTTCCACACTTTTATAATATAAAGAATTCATTTGATAAGTTACACACTCATTTCAGTCAGAGGTTGTTTCATAAATACTGCACACTATTATCAAGAATTCGTTTTAAAAATACTGTTCACTTCTATGAAGAATTTATTACATTAATTATGCACATTTATTAATTATAAAAAAATATACTCTAATTCAATATAATTAGTTTGAGGATGTAAGGTAATTAGCTAGAAACAAAACCGATTTCAGTTATGTTCTTTTTATTAGTCAATTATTTTCTCTTGGACTTAATAATCTTGAGTTAATATCCTGTCTAAAGAGCTGGAAGTTTCATACAGAATACAGTCTTTGGTGAGAGATTTTGTTGTGTTATGGTTTTGAAGGAAAGAACAAGGTTGAAGGGTTGCAAAGGCTGTGAAAAGAAGTTGAAGGGGATGATATAGACATTCTCGAGAGTTTTAACACGAATGAGTTCCTACTTAGGAGCACATTAAAACGATAAATTATAATTAACCTCAAATTTAATGAGTACATACTCTCATTATCAATAAATTTGTGTGCTGTCGGCTACTGTGCTACCGTGTTGGAACACGAATTTCGCATTTAGGCAATTATGTTTCCTCTACGTTATTCAAACCGTTTGGATTGTTTTTGTAACCCCTGAAAGTCGTTAGGAGGTGCACTATGACACAAAAGTTTAAAACAAAAAATTTTGGAAAGTGTTGAAGTTGTAGGAAAGGAACGGAGATTTGATTTGTATCCTAATCCGGAGCCTGCCGGGATAAGTAGAAACGAGGCGGCGCGGCGTGTCAAAAGAAATTTTTGTCATTTGGGTTCGGGGGGTCTTATCTCTGGTGTGTATCTCATTTTCATTCAAGCCTTCTTTCTATTTTTTCTAACCCGGTCACTCCGAAACCATTTATTTGCTTTCGTTTTTTTCTGTGTTGTTTCTGTTTTTTTATACCTAAAAAAATCTTTGTTTTGTTCACAGAGGGCTGCAATCCCTCAACAAAACTGAAACCTTCAAGGTAATTTTCGCTTTTCAAATTTGAACAATGAATCGATGGGTGTGGAAATGAGTTTTAACATTTTCTGGGCTCTTATTATTAATATTAGCATGTAACTTTTGCTTTTTCAAAAATTTGACGCGACGTAATACCCATATATGCTTACATTGATGGGTGTGGAGCTCAAAAATAAAAATCAAACACACTTCAAGAACAGAGATTTTCGATTCGATTTCGAATTGTGAAAAGTAACACCCGCAACAAGCGAACACAGCGAAATTTGGTGGTGGTTTTAATCCCGTTTTCACTCTGAATTTTTGGGTACAACAGGATGTGGGAGGAGGATTCGAACTCATGACCATTTGCATCCAGTCCAAGTCAGGAACTTAACCACTACACTACTTTCCCACAGCACATAGCGAAATAAATAATACATAAAAATAATTATTATGAACCACGAATTTATTGACACATTTGCTAGCTCACAAAACGAGACACTGCTCCTCTTTTGTTATCACAGACACATACTACTATTCGAGAACGAATTTCCTGTTTTCTACCCTTTTTTTCGGGAGTATAACAGGATGCGGTAGGAGGATACGAACTCACGACCATAACGTCCAAGTCAGGAACATTAACCACTACACTACGTCTCCCGTTTTCGAAAACGAAATTGAGTATTTAAATTGTTAATTATTACAAACCCCTCAACATCCAAAACCGAAGGCAGAGTAAGACGCGTAAAACAAAACCCATTTGTAACTAAATAAGGAGAAGGAAAATACCAGAACACCAGTAGTAAATGTAAAAGTGTAAACGTGCTGCATTATTGAAAAGATTTCTTCATAAAAGTGTGCATTATTTATGAAATAAATAAAACGGCAGTAATAGACAATTTGGAGGTAGTAAACAATTGTGTAATATTTATGGTAGATGCTGGCAACCTTTTTGCTTCAATCATCTCATTTTTTAAGATATTTAAAAACATAAAAATTTGTATAACTATTTGTATAACAAAATATACAGAGATCCCTAAAGGTTTTGAACGTTATTATGAAATATATATGACTTAGTCGGGTTGTGTTGTCACCTTATAGAAATGTGCAGTTGTCATGAAATTAAATCTTTGTTCCTTCCCTCACTTCCTATTAACTTCCTCTACCTCTTCCACTAATGATCAAACCCAAAAATCCCTCCCAGCTTCTCTATCCGCTCCTGAAATTAAGACGCTGTTCCCCAGTCAAAATTTCGTTCACAACTAGACCAACTACAAGGTGTCTCATAGTTGTTGGAGACAGTTGGTAGTTAGCAGGGGTAAAAAACAAAACAACAAAACAAAAAAACTTTGTAAAAGTGTGCATTATTATTGAAACGGATAAGAGTTCATTCAAACAACTTCCTAATTACCTAAAGCCTTAAAAACAAACCTCTGAGTCTATACTGTCTTTCTACTATATTGAAACATTCGCCTTTGTAAAATTATGTAACTTGTTCCAGAAATAACGAAAACCGAGAACCTTAAAAAACGCTGATTGCTGTTGCAGTAAAACGTTCCAGTCAAAACCAAAACGGATAAAAATTTCTTTTCCTTCTTCCCCAGTAGATGTTACCCTTCATACTTGAGGAACAAAAATGAATCGGAAACATAAACTGGAAGACCGGAAAAGGGGTTTTGAAGGCCTGTAGACCTCTTTTTAAAGAGGAAGACGTATCCCAAGTCGCAAAATAATGAATCTTTAACACTAATTCAAAGGGAAAATACCTTTTAGTCTCATTATGGTTTGATATTATATCCTGTAAGGAATGATTTTTAAGTAAATCTTTGTCTGAGACCTTCTCTCTCACCATTCCACTCTCCTTCTTCTAAGGAAAACTAATAATTTTCCTTCCTCCCTCCAGCCTCACAAAAATCTCCAGTTTTTGTTCAAAACTCTTTTGTTATGTCTTTTAAATTTTCATTTATTTTCTTTTAAGCTCTAAAATTGTTATTAATTAATAGAAAACAGTTAATTAATGTCAAAGTTTTTGATCTCCTCATGAGAAACTAATTTTGTAAGAAGGGCCTCTTTCAGGCGTTGGTAATCATTTTGTATTTGGTTATTGAACAATTGTTAGTTTTAAATTTTCTGTTGCTATTGTTTTTACTGTAGGAGTAAGAGGATTTGGTAAGACAGATACAAAATACCATTTTCCGAATTGTAAACTATACAGAAAACAAAAAACAAAAACTTGTAACAGAGTTTGCTGCGGGTTTTTTGGGGAAAGAAAAAAAAACTTCTTTTTGCATTTGGAAAACAAAACCCACGCTACCGCAAAAACCAGAACAAAAGCACCAACGATTAAAAGTAACAAAAAGAGAGAGAGAGGGCGGTGAGAGGAGGTAGAGAGAGAGAGAGAGAGAGAAAATGTATTTGAAGTCGAAACTTGGCAATCGCACTGTTATATCTGACACTTGTCAAATTTCAGCCTCACCCGTATATCTTTGGTGTATAACTGATGAGATGGCATTATGTCAGACGTCTGGACACACGGACTCGGACAGGTTCGAGCGGCTAGACTTTGCATTTGTCATCGGCCTTCAGTATTAATGTTAGATATTCTTGACGTTGGAAATCGTATTCAAATGATGTAATAAAAATAGCGAAGAAACCGTGGAATTAAAAAAATCAAAGGGCAACGCATGTTTAATGAACGCGCAAGACTGTAGCCTCGATATACGTGAGGAATCGTATATAACATGTCTTAAGGAAATTTCTTTTCGGAAAAGATTGCTGAACCACGAAAGGCTTAGTTCTGAGGTCAACAGAGGTCGCAGTTGAGATGGTTAACAGAGTTTTGTATACATAGGCCTACTAAATAAACTTTTCATGAAAGTGTGCATTTCTTATGAAATAAATGCAGTGTAGTACTGATCATTACTTCTCCCGTAGGAATTTGCATTACATGTAGACTATACTTTTCATAAAACCGTGCATTATTTATGAAACGAATGAGAATCAACTACACGTAGCTCTTGATTTCTTTTCGAAAGACAAAAAGAACGCGTAAAAAAAGATCTGACTGTTCCCATTCCAAAAATTTTTTATACAAAACTCTTAGGCGTGCATTATTTATGAAATAAGCAGGCATTCATACAATTTCCTTATTCCTCAAACACTTACTGAACATAATATATATCCCCTGTAATAGTTCCTTCGCAGTTTAGTAAAATCAATTTATGTTAAAAGGGAAATATAATTAATGGCTTCGATTCTTTCTGGAAGAGAGTTTTAAATAAGTTTCTCGAGATTATTAATGATAATAATAATAATAAATTTTTCCAAGGAAACTTGAATTCAAGTACAGCTACTACTACCACTACTTGCGGTAAAATGTTCCACGAGAGTAGTTATTATTGAAAACTCCAATCTACTCGACAAATTTTATTAAAAACTTGAAAGGAAATTATTTATTTATTTATTTAATAAAATATTAAATTATTTAATAGGTTTGGTTTTTTTTTATATTTGCGAAATATTCTCATTGGCCCACTTACGCGTATCGCAATTTTTTTTTCTCCTATTTAATCACTCAGATAAAGAAGAAAATTTTTGGTTTTTAGATAAAACACTGTCGTCTATTTAACAATAACGACTTCGTCGTCAAGCCATCCTGAATGCGGTTAATAAAATTCTTCTTCAACTTTTGCTCTGTCTTATCTAGATTCTCGCCTTTTGACTTATTTTAAATTCAGAGTCCACCAAAATGCCAATCCTCCCACCGGAAGAATGTCAAAATTCGATTTCGGAAAAGGCGGGCGGGCGGGTTGGCGGGCAGTCACTCACTTTGAGAATTCGATCCGCCGGTCAAGAAAACTGAGCTCATGTTTGCCCTAACATGACAGCAGTACACAACAATTTTTCGGGTTGATGATGTTAGGCGAGTTTATTGCCTTCGCCACCCGGTTCCAGTATATATTATAGGTCCCCCGATCCTGGCAATTAGTTTTGAACAGCTTTTGGTGAGCGATTCGCAAGGTATTTCTATAATCCAGGAAAGTTATCAAAGCCTCGAGTAACTGTTGTGTTTATCTTCAATTAGTGGACATATAATAATAATAAAAAAATTGTGAGAAAGATTTTCTCACTCGCTTTTAGTTTATAAAATATTAATAATTTAGAAATTTATTAACAGAACTAGAAGAGGAAACCGGAGGAAAAGTCCATTAAATGATAACAACAAAAAACTTGTAATCATTTGAGGGACACACAAACAAGAAATCACAGTAATTAGTCGCTGCTGATATTTACTCGAATAAATTTTTCAGAATCACAAATGAAGGGCCATAACCATCGGTTCATTATGCCTTCAATTCAATTTTCCTTGTTTTTAATCAAAGACTTTCAAACTTTCGCAGAGTGCATTAAGAATACTCTTCTTGTTTTAAAGGAGTTTTTGGGAGCTTCAACTGATTTGATACAAAGATTGGCGGTGCCCATTATCATTATCTGTGTACTAAAATGTAGGGCAACAATTGGTAAAAGGTGGTCCGTGACCGCAATGATCCGCAAATGAAAATCACATTTATTTTTTTAATTTGGCGAACATAAAATGAATTTATAAATAAATTTACAATCAGGTCTCTTTTTATGCGAAAGAAACGAAAGTCAAACGATATCAATATTAAGCTAAAATACGAATGATAAAAACCATGGAAATGAGGAAATAGGTTTTTGACTTTCCAAATGCTTATTTAAAAAATAAATAAATAAAACGATAAGTTAGTTAAATAAATAAAACAGCAATTGTACCAAAAATATAAGTAGGTAAATGTGCACTAATTATGAAATAAATTCTCCATAAAAGTTTGCTGAATTATTTATCGATCCGGGGGAGACGCGTTGAGACCTTGTATTAAACAGTACTTCATGATCCTGTATAAAATTTGTGAGATGCATTATTTTCAACACTGTGCAATAATTATGAAATGAATTCTGCTTGAAAGTGTGCAATAATTATGAAATAAAGAGAGTTCATTCGAATACATTTTGTATTATACAATAAAACCCGAAAACAAGACGTGTGAAGTAAGACTTTACTTCTTTTTTCGTAATATTCTGTTAATAATTATATATATACATATATAATATTACCTTATATATTACACTATTAAAAATATATTACATTACATCCGGAATATTACAAAAATAAGGAGGAGGTCTTATTTTACGCGTCTTGGTTTTAAGTGTTAGAAAATTAAAAATATATTCGATTGAACTATCTACTATTTCATAATTATTGCACACTTTTGGGCTGAATTTATTTCATAAATATTGCACAGTGTTAAAAATAATTCATCTCACAAATTTTGTACAGGTTCATGAAGAATTGTTTAATGTCATAGAGGTCCTCAACAACGCGTCTCAGCCGCAACAATAAATAGTTTAGCAAACCTTTGTGGAGAATGAACTCTCTTTATTTCATAATTAATGCACGCTTTCGTGCAAAATTCATTTCATAAATATTGCACAGTGTCAAAAATAATTCATCACATAATTTTTGTACAGGTTCATTAAGAATTTATGAAATTTCTTGCTTGGTGTCAGCAAACTTTGTGGAGAATTTATTTTTATAATTAGTGCACATTAATTAATTTATTTCCCTATTTGGATGTTATATATGTATTTATATATAATTGCATTATGTATGTATATTTTATATACTTACTGTAAGATCGTACATCTCACCTCGAGTTAAAAGTTGGTGAAGTGTAAACATCTGAAAGGCTGCCGATCGCTTTCCTGCCGCCGTTTCGTTTTCCTCGCTCATTCACCCACTTATACTGTATGAATGGAACCAACTGTAACATCAGAAAACAAGACCGTTCAGATACAGAAAAGACACAAAACAAATATTAATTAAACGATTATTAGAGACATTAAATAAGAAGTTCAACTTGGGACATACAATCGAGAAAATTAATTCCGAGTAAAATTTCTGGGGTAATAATGTTTCCATCGGAAAATCAATTGGAATATAAAGTGGAAAAGAGGAAAAGGAAATTTATAGAAATCTTTTGGAGCATTTAAAGTCTCTTGAGGATATGAAAAAGTTTTAGGAACTTGAAACTGGTGTTTTGTTGGTCTTAAATAAGTCATGAACCTTTGACTGAGATGCTTATAAGGCAAATATCGACCACCTTCCACCTGATCTTGTTTAATCCCAGATGTCTCTGGAGCAGAGAAGGAGGAGCCACACAATAACCAATACAGCGCAAGGCATTACCAAACTGCCTTCGAGTTTCTCCCACATGTGTCAAATTACATATTTTCTTTCTTCTTTTTATGAATCATGTTCATCTGCGGAGGAACGAGGGCCTAAAACTCTGGAAAGAGCTTCTCTTTTTCTTTCTCCATTACTCCCCAAGTTTCTTCTTTTTTTAACTTATTTCCCTCGTGAAAATTTAACCGATGTGTACTGAAAGACTGTAAAACCACTGACTTTGGTACAGTACGGAAGCTCGGTTTATGTGAACACGAACGCGATACAAGGTTGTGGTTGGTAGTGTCTCTCCCATTTCCTTCAGGTTTTCCTCGCATAACTATATACAAATTTTTCACTGTTGAAATTATTTTCTGTTGAATATTAACAAGTAGAACAACGTTAATATAAACCATACAGCCCCTTAATACCTGAAAAAAGGACAAACAGCTGGTACGGCTCTCGGTAAAAGATGTGGTTAGGGTATGACTCCAAATTATTTTGAAGTAATTTCAACAAAGAAAATTTAAATAATGAAAACAAAATTTTTCTCACACTTCGGCAGGTCGTCTATAAAATAATCATACAGCGTCTTCGCTCCATCTTTCTCTTACTTCCAGATCCAGTCACCTGTATATTAGTCATATTATCTTAGCTATTATACTGGTCATACCAAATTATAGGAAAAACAGGAGAATTTGACTTGAGCAGCGTAGTAGCCAAAGCCATAACATTTAGTGCTAACACTCTAGATCAAGGGTCTTCAACCCGCGACCCGGCGAAATGTTTTTTGCGGCCCGCCAACAGCACTTTTAATAACGACTACACAAAAATAATTTTTGGAAAAAAAATAAAACTGACATGACCAACTGCACTGTATTGATTTTTAATTTGTCCCTTTTATTGATGTTGGCTCAATAAATAAATGTTTTCTACTTATCTACTTGTTTAATCATCCTGACCATTGCCAAAAAAAAAATTTATAAAAATACCTATGGTCCGGCCCGCTGTGCAGAAAAAAAATTTTTTTTGGCCCTTATTGTGTAAAACGTTGAAGACCCCTGCTCTAGATAATCTCAGAAATAATTTTTTTTTTCAAGTCAATATCAGACACAAACTTGAGGACTTCAACAAGTTCGAACAGTAACTGAGATGAGTTTTAAGATTTTTGTTGCTGTTATTGTATATGTTAGTGTATAACTTTTGGCTATTACGAAACAAAATTTTCTGTTACCAAGTAGGTCAGTAACATAAAATTCTTTTACTTTTTCAAAAATTTGACGTATAGTCAAAAGTTATACACTAACATATACTAACATCCAACAAAAATATTTTGTTCAAATCCGAAAAGTCGTGACTTTTCCTTGCCAGCACCTTTTTCTTTAAAAAAAAAAATTTTCTTTGAGAGGGAAAGTCAACCCATATTACCGACACTGTAACCATTACACTTGAGAATATTATTAGTTGGGTTAAGTTAGCAAGACCGTTAGCAGCCTCCTTTTATAGCTCGGCGTTTTTCTTCTACTCACGATCTGGCGCCAAAGAAGATTGAAACATTGATAACGAATCCTTTGTAGCTCAACAAATTTGTGCATTTTTTTCACGGACTTCTTCATTCGCTGAAGCTTACATTCTCACGGTTAATTATTTTATTTATTTTATGAGTAATTAACATTTCATTCCCTTTAATAAACCAAATAATAAAATTTGCGCCGACTCAATGATTGTGAAACTGCTCGAAATAATTTTTTGTCTCGAAGGATTTTCTTGTCGTGTCACTATCAGACTTTTTAAAATTTTCGCTCTGTTAGAACTTCTTCTTTTTTTATTCTGGTTGGTAGATTGTTGTCCTAGTATTTTTTTGGGGGAGGGGGGGGAGGGAGTTTGTTGTTTGTTTTTTGGTGCGCAGTTTCCTCAGCGACTTCATTAGAAACCGGCTTGAGGAGTAATGGGTTTGCGTGGCTACGAAATGCGACGATTACGACCAAGACATGAAGTTTTCAGAGTTAAACAACCAATATAAAATATCTTTATATAAGTTGTTCAACATCAACATTTCTATATTCCTAACAAATTTATTCAGTATTTAACAAACAATTTTTAACAATATTATGCATTCTAAAATAAATGTAAAATGGGTCCTCTTATCTTGGGAGCTGTCTAAATAAGCCCACAACTCAACAAAGGTCAGCTCCATACGTGAAATTTACATGCGAAATGAGTTGGGTGCCGATCAAAACACTTCAATTTATGCAGAAATCAAGTCAGTGATGAAATTTTAAGCCGCATTAGCTTAATTATTAAGTTTACACTGTCACTGATCACTCTCTCTAAGGTCGAAAATCTCGCCTCGGTTTCCTCCACAATGAAACCTTCTAAGAAACTCCCAATTTTTTGTTTCTACCTTTTCCCTTTTTTTTTTCTTCTTCATTTCTTAGATCTCTTTCGTAGATTTAGTTCCAAGCAGGACCTCTTCCGTCGATGACTAGCGATAAATATAACCTCAAGGGTACAAGAGTTAGGGTTCTTCATGCGCTAAGATTTCGGCGCTGATTACTTCGGACGACCCAAGTTTGAGTTTTTCCTTTTTTTGAATGCAAGGTCGTTTAGTTCACTCGGTCTTCGTTAGAAAAGCTTGTGAAAATTCTCCTTCTTGTTGTTGTATGTGTGAAGTCCTCAAGAGTTTCGTTGGCTTTTTGTTTAAATTTTTTTCCTTCTGTTTTGCTGAACATGGGTTCTTCTTTACAACCCAGCTCTAACTCATAAGAGGAACTTAGGTTCTTATTGGGTTAGGAGAGGTAGGGAAAAGAACGGTCACCATAACAATCGACCAAAACTTATTTTTTTAGTCACCCAAGTCCATAAATTTTAGTAAATAAATTTCCTCCATCGATATAATCAGACAGGAGGCATCACCCTCCACATGTAAGTACTCGTATAAAAAATTTAACACTTGTGAGTGCTAGCTACCACGTCCAAATCCGAGCCCACGTATTAAACACATCTAAACACATATGACACTGTGTCGTAAGCAACCGTCTTGTTCGACTTTCAGCAAAATTTATTATGTAACACCGTGTTATGAAAGGCTTGCCTGTATTCTGGTTTCATAAGTTTCCCAACAGCTCTTGGTACATCTTCTGGTACCTACAATTTTCCTGACTTGAGTATCCAACCCCCCAAAACCAAAGTCAGTCGAATTACATCCTTTTTGTAAGCTATTAGAAAAAAAAATGGCGCTTGAAGGAATTCGATTTTGTAGAAAGGAGATTCATGACTTGACGCAACAATATTTCGCCAAATTTAAATGGTTGCATTATTTTAATAAAACACAAACTCTTGCAAAATGTTAATCGTGAACTTCCCAAACGTTTCCAGAAAGCAAATAAATAAATAAATAAATAAACATGTTGGAGTGGCAAGTTAGTGTCCAAAAAAGTGTTTTTAATTTTTGTGTTTTCATTTAAAATCCCGCGACTTCCTGTCATAGAACAATATTGCATTTTCAAAATGGAAGCTTTTTCCTCATTTTTTATTTATTTATTTTTATTTTATAATTTCAGAAAAGCGGCGGCTGAGTCTGTGCGTAGGGTGTGGGGCCCAAATTCATGACCAGTACATTCTGAGGGTGGCACCCGACCTCGAATGGCATGCAGCGTGCCTCAAGTGTGCCGAATGTCATCAATTTCTTGATGAAAACTGTACATGTTTTGTTAGAGACGGGAAAACGTATTGTAAGAGAGATTATGTGAGGTAATTGTTACAAACATATTTTTATATTATATATAATATAAGCTTATCTCTTTGTCGGGTGCTGTTGTTCCCCACGAAGACATTAATTAACAGTTACATTTAGAACAATAAAACGGAGAAACAAGCAGAAGTGAGGTAGAGAACGGAAATCAGTGTTCAATAAACATAATTTTCGCAATGACTACTTATTAATATTGATTTTTCAACTCACGGCAGAAGTTGAGAGTTATAGTATATATAAATAAAAACGAATTCAGCTCAGTTCCAATTCAGGTACATGAACGTTCTCAATTGTATTAAAGCCCGTATTGAACAAAGTTAGGATGTTGATATGCAGGATCGTGAGGATTTGGGCCTTATAAGGTACTCAAATAAAGTATTGTACAATGCTGGATTGTAAACATTGTCCTTATCGAGAAGGATTACGAAGGAGGCATTGGACTAGATAAGAATCAAGATTCGAGAGATAATTAAGCCATGCATCACTGGTGAAATCAGATAAAGCTTTAGGAATTGCATAACTCAAATGTTTTCTGTATTGTATCGAGAGGAGAGTTTTCAGTTTTGCTTGTTTGTCCTTTGTTCAAATGTGTGGATGGGTTGAAAATTCGATCAAGGATAGTTCGGCAGGGATTCTGCTCAACTGCTTCGCTCAAAAACTATAAACCCATAGCATCCCTTATATACTGTAAATTTAAAGATAACGATTCTTCCTCGTAAGAAAATCCAGCCACGGTCTCAGATTTGAAATGTGAATGCTGTTGACGATTGTGCTTTCGTTAAAAAATTTTTCTTTTTTCTCGGGGGCGGATATATGATCCCGTCGACTATTTTTCAGACTTAAAGAGAAAGCTATTAAATCAACCTTTCGGTAATTTGATTCTTTTTTGTTTTTCTCTTCCTCCCAGAAAATTTTTCTCCTCTTCACAATCTGTTCAGCAACAGCTTTTCTCACGGCTTTTTCACCTTTTTTTCACAGATCGTTAGTGTAACACAATATACAATCAGGTTTTGTATCGCGCTTTTAAAGTTGAACGTTTTCTATTTTTGTCGAGGAGTAGAGATTTTTTTTACGCGATACTTTTTTTAATTTTTGACGCAAAATGAAACCTATCATATTTTCGTTTTGAACTGGTCCTAAATAATTTTTGTATTCCCCATAAAAACGACCGTTTGTGCCCGACTATAAGTTGTTGATAGGCTATAATAGGGGTTTGTCTAGAAAACAGTCCCATGAACAAGCCCCAATAGCTGACAAAACAAAAAATTTGAGAAATAAGCGAGAGGTGTGTGGTTTAGTGGTTGAGTACCAGACTAAGAAGTTATAGTCGCAAGTTCAAATCCTCCTCCCGTATCCTGTTATACTCCAAAAATGGTAAAAACAGTATTAAAACTTATCTATAACTATAATAAATTATAGAATTAATTCCTTATACATATTTAAATCTAAAATTAAAAATTGGAATTATTTAAAGTAAATATTATAAAATATCTCAACTGATGTAATTGCCGTCATGAAGTATAAAGAATATACTGTGTATAGAAATATTTTTTAATTAGTTAAAAATATTTTTAATAGCATTTTGAAAATAGCACGGTATAAGTATTTCATTATTTATTTTTTCCTTTATTTCTGAACTTATTTTTATACTTTTTATAGATGTTTTTACGATCCTGTAAATTCTAAATATTCACAAGAAAGAATTTAATGCCCTCAATAAATTTTCGAATAAAAATATTTTTTTTTATGTTTAATTTTTAATATTCTTCTTATATTAAACCCACAATATAAAATAATATATTTTCGAATTCTAATTTATTTCATTTATATCGTTAAAAAAACTTTTCACCAAACCAAAGAAAATATTTTATTTATGTATATTCTGTTTGGGTCTTATTTAAATTTTCAAAAGAAGGTTGGAATATATAAAAGGAAAGATAAAAGCGGAAATTGTTCTCAGAGAGAGAGAGAGAGCAATTTGAAAGTGGTGTAATATGTGAGAGGTAGGAAGGAAACAAGTATTAAAGAGAAGAGAATTTAGATGTAAAATATGCGAGAGGAGCGGAGGGAGGAGGAGGAGGAGGAAGACAAAGAACAATAAATTAAAAGAGCGGGGAGCAGTGATGTTGCTTTAAGAAGATATAAACAAAAAGGAAACGGGAGGAGAATCACGGGGAAAAAAGCCGAAATCTTTTCGAGTGCGCATACGAGAAAGAAATGAAGGAAGGCGAATTGCTGTTCAAGTTTCCTTCCGATTTTCTATTCTATGGAAACTAAAAGATTCTGTAGTGATATTATAGTTCTAAAAAAAGCCTTCTAATCAAAGCCATTTTCAAAAATTATGTATGTATAGATACATATATTTTATGTAACATGAAGTTGTTTCATTTTTGTTTGTGGATTATTATGGGTTTTTGAGTCTGTTATTATTTTATGTACAAATCTATGTACTTGTTATGTATGTATTTATGATTTGAACGAGATAAAATGCATTTTGAATGACAAGCCATGTTACATTTTTAACAAATTTGGAACCAATCTCACTGAATTTGTATTAGAATACTTGATTCGTTATACGGCTTTTCGCTTTACGGCCAAGTTTCGTGGAACGTATCTAGGCCGTAAAGCGAGGTATGGGTGTAGTCTCTTCCTTGTTAACAAATTAAGGTACAGTGGATCCTCTTGAGGAGTTGCTCTCATAGCGAGAAATTCGCATAACGAGGAACAGAAAAATGTCTCTCACGAGCAATGACTCGCATAACGAGCCATTTTTGGCAAAATGAGCGACACGTACATGGGGAATCCCCCATCGGCAGAGAAAAGATCTCCCAACTCCAAACCAGAGCAGATTTTAAGTTAAATCTTTCACTGTCGGTCTTATTTTCTTCACTACCACCCTAAATTCCTTTCTTTCCAAACCATCCCTTCTATCTCGGATTCTGTTCAAAATTTTGGAATCAGAACACAGATTTTAATATGAGGATTAATTCACAAAGCAACAGTCTTTTGAAATAAGAGAAATTCTGAAAGCAAAGTGGGAAGTGTTGCTTCGTACATTGAGAAGGATCATCCTAAGTAAGACAGTAGCCATGTGCCATGAAATTCTTTAATGATAATTTGGTGGTCACATTTTTATCAAATTTTGAAGCGTCAACAAAGACAAATCACTCTAAGCTGCTTTGCAGCAGAAATTAGGTAGATAACTAAGATAATATGATCAATCTCATATTTGACAACAATATTTATCTATTTTTCATTTAATAAATGCTAAACATAAATTTAGTTCGGGGTTTTTGGTTCAGCCTGGGACGGATTACCCCAATTTACATTGATTTATACGGAAAAATTGTTTCGCATAACGAGCAAAACTCCAGAACGAACTAAACTCGTTATGAAAGGTTCCACTGTATTTTCTTCTTGTTGAAAAGTGGTAGCCCATCCTCATCAGGTTTATTTCACAGCCCGTAAAAAAATGCTACTCGGTTGTAGTACTCGTAGTTAGTTCATTACAAAATATAGTAACCTCTGATAATAAAAAAATAATAATTTTAACTTGGATTGGGTTGATGTCTACCGTAAGCGGCGAGTTTATTCTTTCTCCTTTCGTTCTTTCTTAACATCTTTACAACTGGAACAAACGTTTGTCTTCATGAAGGAGAAGACAGAAGCAAAAATCAAAAATAATATTTGTTTTATAATAGCAAAAACGGATGTTTGTGCTCAGGGTTTTTTGACAGATGGCAGGTAATGTGCCAGGGAAAATTAAACAAACCGGGTAAGGGTTATGGACCGTCGGTTCGAACTTCACTGCAATATAAAGTTACAACCACACATTCAGACCACCCTGTTTTATTATTTTTGAATGACTTTGAATTAAATCTTGGCAATCTAGATAGAATTTTAGACTAAATCCATTACACTTTCAAAACGCGCCAAATGAATTCCTTCAACGATTCTTTATTTTTAAACAACTTTTTTTTTCTCCTTCTTCTTCTTCTCCTCTTTGAAATTTTCAGGTGGTCGAAAGAGAAAAAGAAAAAAATTGGTGCAACATATACATCCGATGTGGTGTGTGTGCATGTGTGTGGTGGCTCTCAGGAAAACTAAGCGCCTTTCTTTCACTTTCACCCATTTCCCGTTTCCTTTTCCTTCGGTCTTTATTTGAAACAGATTTGAACTTTGTACTGAACTCACATAAAAATTTTTTTTCCCCCAATAAACCCAACTCAAAGTTTTTAATGTTGTCCTTCAGAAAAAGATTTCTGATATCGTGCAATCCTACGAACCATTTCTAACTTATATTTTTACCAAGTAAGGATTATTATATTTCCTGTTATATAATTACTCTTTAAACGATAAATAATCAAGGGTGATGAAAATATAATAAGCAATAAATATACGGTATAGTAAAAAGATTTATAAGTATGTAATTATGAAGTTAATTAATTATTTGTTAATGATCATTAGTTTTTATTTCCTCAAAGTGGTTGTATAAATTTTTGTCACAGTTTTCTTTTTATACTCTTTAGTATTACTCTTCTGAAACATTTAATTAGTTTGACTACTAACTAATAAGTTTTACCTTTGGTCTCTTGGTATCTTCAAATATACAGCACAACATTCGGGAAACGGTTTTGTTGGAAAGTAATTTATTGAATTTTACGAAATTTGGAAAAATTGTTTGGTGACGATGGTTTATGATAGATCATAACAGACCCTGGTACAGTGGTACCTTGAGATACGAATTTATATTCGTTCTGTGATCATCGTCGTATGTCAAATTAATCGTATCAAAGCGGTGGGAGGAAAGCTGAGCGAAAGTTTTGCCATTTTGGGATCACCTAAGCAATTATCGCACATCCCAAATTCGTATCTCAAATTTTTCGTCGAACTGTAAATTTTAGAATATTTCATGTCGTATCTCAAAAAATTCGTATATTAGGACATTCGTATCTCAATGTACCAATGTATTAAGGTGACCATACGTCCCGGATTTTTCTAGAATCAATATTTGTCCCCGATTCAGGGTTTTTCTCATGGGTTTTCGAAAAGGTTCTTATTTTCAAAATTTATTTAAAATATATTTCAACTAGAATTATTTTTACAAAATTTGAACCGAAAAAATTGTTAATTATGAAGAAATTTGTACAGGATTACATCCAATGCTTCAAAGCGAAAAAGACCGACTGAAAAAGATCCATAGATCAGAAAAATATAAAAAGTTTTGTACTCAGTAATTAAAAAATTGATTCATTAAATCCTACTATCCTAAAACACTATCCTTAGATAGTATTTGTTATGTATAATTTTTATTTAATAAATCATATTTAAGTTATTTAACTTAACTACCCCCCTACCACTACAAGTTCCCGTCTCGGATTCGAAATAAAAATTTGGTCACCTCACTAGTATAGACCCCAACAACTAAACACGTCATTCAGAAGAGACACCAATTAAACGTATTTGTAGAATATATTATATATATTGAAGAAAACTTCACTACCAGGTTTTCCTAACTTACGAAGAAAGTCGCTCACGTGGATCTCATGAAATTGTTTCTAAAGTGTTGCTCTGACTATTTTCTTGACACTTTTGAATCCTATTCTAGCACCTTCTATTGCTATACCGGAGTCAAGTGGTTTATGTCTTTTGAGACGTCTTTGGTCATGGGGTTCAGAGTAGAGTGAGGACGCAGAAGGATTTGGGTGGTTCGCCAGTCTAGAGGAATATTTGCGAGTGAACCTTTCGATTTCCTTCTTTACGGAGGAACCAGGTCACCGCGGATGACAATTATGATAGATAAATTAATTTTTGACTTGAATTCAATTTTAAAATTTTGTTGAGATATCCAAAGTTCGAGGGATTAAAACTAGGATAACTCGATTTACAATGACTCCAACCCCTCCAAAAAGTTTACAACAGGATGAAGGACATCTTGAATATAGATTAGGTTACATTATTATAAACAAAAATACATATCCTCAAACGATACGATTTCACATAATACGACGTTGTCCAAATGATCATCGTTTTCATCCATAGCTTTGTTATATAGTATAATATATACGTTATATTTCAAAACACCCGTTTTTCATCTCTGAGAGGGAGTTCGAACTTTCATCGATTTTTCAGAAGACTAACCTGGAAATTCATCAACCTCACAATAATTTCTTACCTACTCTACAACCTAAAAATTAGTTTAGTTTTAGTTTCAATCCCGTTTTTTAACCTTGAGGGAGGATTCAAACTCACGGCTATTACTGCTATAGTCAGACATTTTAACCATAACACCATAGATCTTTCACAAAACCTAAAAATGTATAAATTATTAGTTTAGTTTAGTTTTAATTCCGTTCTTCACCCTTAAGTATGGCAGAATACTGGAGGAGGATTTGAACTCACGACCACAACTCCTACAGTCGAGTACTTTGACCAGGGTCTCCCGCTACAGATTGTTAGGTTTGAATTATTTTATTAGTGTCCTCCTCATCAAATAAGACAAGAACCAATTTTTCCGTGTGTAAGGGTTTTGCCGAACATGAATCTACTTTAAAATCTTCCAACCTACTTATTGAGGAGGTTTGTGTAAAATCGACCTCCGGAATCATTTAATCAATTAAAGTCGGTGAAAGAACCCACTGAACCGAATAATCATTCATTTTGAGAAACTTCAGTATCAACTCGGATCTCTTTCTTCTTTGCTCTTTATCATCATCACAAGAGGAACAAAAACCAAAATTAGGAAAACTTTTACGGGGGAGGGTGATAGGGGTGTTTAACACGCATCAAGTCTCATCTGCTTTTTCTTTGATTTGAAAAAAAAAGAAAGTCAACACGACTAAAAGGACACTGTTTAATTAATTAACGTTTTAATTTTAATTATTACTTCTGTTTCAGATTATTCGGGACCAAATGTGATAAATGTGGGCTGAGTTTTAGTAAAAATGACTTTGTTATGAGAGCAAAGACAAAAATCTATCACGTAGACTGCTTTCGGTGTACGGCTTGCGAACGGCAGTTGGTTCCCGGAGACGAATTCGCACTAAGAGAAGATGGCCTTTTTTGTAAGGAAGATCACGAGGTTCTGGACAAAACCTGTACGGGGGAACACAATAATAATAATACAAATGTAAATAATAACAACAGTAATAGTGTACATAATGAAGGATCAAATTCTGGTGAGTAGAATTGTTCAAAATTTATTCCATCAACTACTTCCATCAAACATTCCCAGTTTTCCAGGACGGTTTATCCCCTCCCCCCTGCCAAAATCGCTCCACCTATTTTTCTCCTCCAACAGAAAGTCAAAAAGTCAAAAATAAAAAGAGAAACTCAAAAGTGTTTTCTTAAGAATCATTCTGGAAATTTGCCAGTTCTCCTTGAGCAAAAGTAAAACAGTTTTTCTGAGCTCTTGGGCGCTTTTTCTGTTTGTTTTTGTTTTTTTGGGGCGCCACCCCCCACACCCCTAATCTCCAATGAAATAAACGAAAGTGTGTATTTTCATAACCTTTGTACTCTCTGTCGATTATTTGTTTAGGATTTCAAGTAAAATAAATTACATTTCAAAAAATGAAATGCTAACAAAACGGAGCCTTTCAACCAGATGCCCAACAAACGCAACTCTTATTAATAAAAAAAAAGAAAATTTTTCTTGTGAGTTTAAAATTCACGAGAATGAGATCATTCCAACAAATCCTACGCGAAAATTCGATTTGAGGAAGTACACCGGCTAAATACAAAGACTCCCTCACACACGGGAAAGGAGAGATTTGGGGGTAGGTGGCGGGGGTTGAAAAAAAATGTGCGAATCGTGATCCGTTAGCGTTCGTCACAATCGATTGACTTCTATTTTTTACTCTGGAAGGTTTTTTTTTCCTTTCGAACAGTCACAAAAGAAACAAAGAAAGAAGAGAGAGAGAGAGAAATGACTTTTTAATTCCCGATGGAAAGCTCACGTGCATTGGAAACGAGGACAGAGTCAACGCGGGCGCGATCATTATTATGGACGCTCGAACAAATGGTGATGATTCCGACCGAAATCGCCAGCCAAAAGCTCCCAATTTTCATTATCACTATTGCCTACGTTCCGTTGCCTCTCCTAAGTAACTTATAACTGATTAAGCAGAGTTAATGCACGTGCTGCTGAATTGGGAACGGCCCACTACACTTGCTTTTAACAAGATTAAAACGCGGACGGTCGACGCCTAGGGGCTGATACCATCTTCAAGGGTGGGAAAATTCAGGGTTAAGCTAGCAGATTACGTTGTTATTAACAATAGTGCGTTTTCCCGAGCCTCTCACTGTCCAGTTTTACTTTATTTCTTTAAAATTGGACTCCATTACCATATTTTGGTCTCAATATCTCTTTTGCTATATCATTTCTCCTACTTGACTACTTCCTTTGCAGCTCAGACACCAGTAGATGGCTTATAAATAATAAGAATAACCAAAACAGAACAGAAACGTTGCCTTCCCTTCTATTAGTATCTCCTTGGTGTGAAATTTTCTTTATCAGTGTGCATTATTAATGAAATAAATTGATCAACGGTTCTAGAAAAGTTCTCAAAGAAATGGTCATATTCGCAGTGTTGATGTTACACTCGTTCTGAACCTCACAAAGTCAATTTCTGTGTCATATTCGAGTTACGATCTCACTGATGTTATACATCACATACCAAACAACAATCAATACTTTTATACTTATAACATGTAAAAATTTCAACAGTTCTCTTACTGACTACAAAACTCTTGATAAAAAATTCATAGCTTCCTCAATATTTTTCAGTTTCAGTCTCATAATAAATGAATTCTTGTGAAGGTTAATAATTAAATAACAAAAAATGGCGGACACAATGTGCCTCACACTACAGAAAACAAAATTTACAAAAGGAGATGCTGATCTGTAAAAACCTAACACGATCTGCCATTATTCTATTAGTCATGAGCTCTGTCCGAATGTTTCAAAGGTACAGAAAATAATTTAAAAACCGAAGGGACATTCTGTTCAACTTTTCTTTGTTATCTCAGTTTAATTATACGCCTGCGTAAATTTCCTTTTCTCAGTCTACTCTGTCTCTTTCCATTCTTCGAAGGAGAAAGTCAGACTTAAACGCGGTCAAAAAGAAAAATTCAGGGAATGGAAAATGGAAAGCTTTTAAATATTCGCAGCCAGCTCTTTTCCTTTCGACGTTTATGAGGGAAATGTATTTTCGAAATTTTTCCCTCAAATGGAAAACTGAGGTAAAAAATTTTTCCCCGTGATTTTAAAAATCAAAAACAAAAATAGGGGAAGAAAAGGAGAAAAAATTCCGGAGAGAGATGGAAAAGAGAAAGTATAAAAAAGAAATGAAAGGATTTTCAGTCAAAATATGAGGCTCCATATTTGCTTATCATAAGCACACAATTCTCTGGAAGGATTCTCGGGTTTTGTCGGTTTTAGTTCGGTGATCGATACGACGACGGCTTCACCATGGCCAGCTTTCACCTTTTCATTTGTTACAACGTTTCAGTTGGTTCACTTCCCGAGGGGTGGGGATTCGAGCTTTTTCTTTTCCTTCTTTTTTATTCTTCTTATATTCTAGGGCAATGGTCGACCAACTCGTCAGTCAAAAGAGCCAAATATAAACCAAACACAATTCGAAGAGCCATTTTTAAGCTTTAACAAAATAATTTGGACTGACAGTACACTAAAGCTTGCCTTTACTAAGCACTAACGGAACCTTAAATGAAGATTGGTATCATACTTGTATAAAGATGATATTTAGTTAATAGATAATACTCTGGGTCTACACTAAACATTTTGTGGAAGAGCCACAGCCAAGGAGCAAAAGAGTCGCACTTTGCCGACCTCTGTTCTAGTGCAGACAGTGACAGAAAACTCTCTGATTGTGATGGTGAACCTTTCGTTCTAATTCATTTATAACTCTCACTGTTGGTGGTAATGGTCCCCATAGCTAATTCTAATACCTAATCTTCATAACAAAGCAATTTTTTAGCAATTGGAACTTTGATTAAGAACTCGGAGACAAGAATACCCACAACCATTCCCTCCTCAATCCGTAAGTTAAAACAAGGCGATTCACAATCACAAGAACATATTTTCTAATAAAAATAAAATAAAATGACGTCATACTATACTACATGTTTCCTTCTTTCTATGTATGTTCGTAAGACAAACCTATCAACTCGAACGACGGCAATCTAGATGTGTCACTTTTAACGGTCTTCATGATGATGTGAATAATTAATTAGCACCTTTTGAAACTCTAATGAGGAGGAAAAATATTTTTTTTCTTAGACCCTACCTCTACTAGCCCATGATGACACCCTAAGATTCAGATGGAATAGTGCAGAGCGTAGAAACCAAAACCGGTCCGGACGAAACTTTGACCACCGGTCGGGAGAAGGTGGTTTGGGAACGACCTATGGTCCGTGACTAATTCTAACAGCCTGCATTAATTTTATTTCAATTCTTTCAGTATATTTAATAAATTTAAATTAATCAGATCTCCTTTTATGCGATATACTTGGAGGTCAGAGAAACGGCATAGCAAACTAAGACTTAAACAACACCCCCGTATACCGAATCTCATGCTCAACCACCATGTTAGTTGGTTCGAGAAATTGTATCACACGTATTGATCAGTACCGTTGGCAGAAAAGTTGTTTACGGCTCGCTTAAATTATTTCACAGTAATACGACAAGGACAGGGATTAAGCTGGACAATAAAAGACCATCGAAAATGGCAGAAAGTTGAGAGCCTAAACACAAATTTTGTTTCAAAGGTCATTAATGACTCTAAAACAAAAACGATTTTACTGTTTTGAAGAACTCGTCATAAACAAACAATAAAATTTAAATTTTAATAGAGTACCACGGCGGAAGATGACGGAAAACAAGATTATTGTTATTGTTATTATTATTACATAAATAAAAAAACATGTCTTATTTTATGTCTAACGGATTTGATTCGAAATCGTTAATTTCCCTTTTCGAAAAGAAACTGTCTGCCTCGTTCACATCGTCTGTCTCTCTGTCTGACTAATACAAAGCGTTCGAGTAATTTTCGTGAGAGGAAACTAGAAAAGGAAGAAAGAAAAATAGCTTTTAAATTATTTATTACTGCTGACGGTATTGACGAAACACTTGAATTACATTGTGACCCTCGCGATGGAAGTCTACAAAAATCAACACAGAAATTTTTTGAACCAAAAGGTAAATAAAAAGGACATGTTTAAGGGAATTATCTGAGTTAATCAAATATTGACTTCAATTCGATAACAAAGCTTGCGGGAAGAAATCAAAGCGCGGTTTTTCCTCTATGACGTCACTACCATGGCTCGCCATGTTTGCTTTCCTCTGAGACAATTAGAAATATTAAAAAATTGATCACGTGGCTCGAGTTTCAGGGAGGTTGGATTACTTTTTTGTTTGACGTAACTTGGGAAAATGCGCGAGCTTCCAAACTATATACGGTTAGACAATGAGAGAGGTTAGCACTGTTACTCTCTTAAAAGATTTATGGCTAAGAAGTGTTGAAATAATTTATTGAGTTAGTTGAGTTGGTAGTGTGTTATGGTTTTGAAGTTTTGAGTCATCCGTTTCCGGTTCCTTCATTCTTTACAGCTTCTTTCCCATCACGGTCTTATTTCTTTTTATATAAAAAAGGCTTTTTCATCACTTTCGGCAGAACAAAGTTAAAATCATCTTCGTGCCCCCATGTTTCGTTTCAAGCTTATCTCATCCTCACGATTTTTTATTCTTCGACTCAAGTTCTCTACGACACTGAGATCTTCACCCCTCTGGTTCTCTACAGATTTACTTTGTTTGTTTAATGCTAAAAGAGACAGAGCTAGTCGAATACAACAGAGGAGAAATGAAAAAAAAAATAAAGTGACATTGTAATTGGAGATATTTTGTGAAACTGACGGGACATTTTCATTTTCAACAAGATGGGTAAACTCAAAGAACAATAAGGACAAGGGGGGTGCCGCGATGAACGAGCCCTCTCTGCACTGCACTCCACTCTCTACCACTACACTCTCTAGCTTCGTGCCTTTTTTTGCCTCGGCTCCCCCGGACTTCTATCACCCAATGTAAACAGTTTATCGTGGACGTGATGGAACTTTTTTTTTCCTTTTATACTTTTATTTTTTTCTCGGAGTAAACTTAAGGTCTTGAGTAAACGTGAAGACCAAAAAAAAAGAAGAAAAAGACGGAAGATCCTTTCTTTGAAATTTTTGGCCCGTCCAATTTAACATGAAAAAGATCCGGGTAACTGGCACTTTTATCGGAAGCAGTTTTAAATTTCTTTAAAAGCTAAGTAAACTTACCGGGGAAGGAAGGGGTAAAAAGAAAATGCCTCGGCGTTCTTTTAGTATAAAACAACAAAATACGCAAGCGTTTGTATTAAGTTACCATGAAAAAATTAAAACAATAATATTTTCTTTTTGTCGAGCAACAGTCAGCAGTTCAAACAAACCCCTCGTGTTAGTTCTTTCCATAAGATTTTTGGAATCCTAGACTTTCAAAAGCTTTCTCGTACAATAAAAAATTTGATTGATTCGAAAGATCTAGATTCGCCATTTTAAATTTCGCCAGATTCATTATGTCAATACCAACTGAGAATATTGTTTTCAGAGGTCTTGTTTTTAGATTAGAAAATTAGCCTGGAATTGACAACCAATTTGTTTCATTTGAGTCAAATTTCCTTTAGCGTTGTTTTTTGCGTTTTTATAGTTGTGCGAATGAGAAATTAGGGGTGTGTCGCAAAATGTTTTCAACGCGACTCTTAGTATTACTAGTAGTCTACATCTTTCGCATAAAACGATATCAAACTATAGACTCAAACCTGTTTTGTGAGGTTGATAAGGACCGCATAAACGAAAACGCATATAAAAATGGCACAAATAGCTATAAAATATAGTTTCGGAACACAATAAACGCAAAGAAAATGAATTTGAAAATCGCACAAAAAAAGACCTCACAAAAACAGGTTTGAGTGTATATTTGTTTTAAAAACTAAATCAAATTTCACTAATAGGCTCAGATAATTCAAAATAAAATTAGAAAATTTTTTTTAGGTTTACAAACCACTAGACTAGATAAAATCCTGATGAAACAGAAACTAAGTGATTTAATTTTGGTATATAATATATATCATTATCAAGTTAATTGAGATATTATCATAATACAATGATACTCAAAAAACTTTTCTTCTTTTCTCACCTCGAAAACATTTATAATATATCTCGTTTTGAACGATCACAAACAACAGTATAACAAGCGTTAGAAGAAGACTACGTTATAGAGATAAAAATATGGTTCAGATTATCTACACATTATCTAAACTCAGACGAACAAAACAAGACCACAATCCAAAAATCAAATTTGATTTCAAATTTTGTCGTCTTATAGCTCAATAACGAATTCCCTTTTTAGGTTGATTATGCCTCCACAAAATTATAATTAGTATCGATGTTTATGATAAGCAAATAATTTCGGAGACGAAAGCTGCTTATCATTTAAAAGGAAACCCCAAAATTAGGAGCTGTTTTGAAGAAAAAAAATTTCAAAAGCTCTTCTAAGTCAAAATTTGGTGGTGGTTTTAATCCGTTTTACACCCTTAATTTTTGGGTATAACAGGATGCGGGAGGAGGATTCGAACCCACGACCATTTGCGTTCAAGTCAGGAACTTAACCACTACACTACTCCTCCCATTTGAAGTCAAAATTTTCTTTTCATTTTAACTTATTAATACTTAAAAGTTTTAGGTAAAAATTTAGAAAAATTCCTGAAAAACTGATTTCAAATAAAATTTTTTTTTCTTTAATCACAGTTAAAATAATTTTAATTAAAAAGAAAAATGAAAAAGGCTCTAGGCTGTGATGCTTCGCGGGGGGGACTTTGCTTGAGCCAGTTTTCAGAGGTTTTCGTTTTATCTTTTTTTATCTCCTACTCTTCTGGCTGATGGGCTTTTAAATTCTTTTTTTCTTCTTATACTTAAAAGAGTTTCTTATAAAATGTTTTTTGTTCCTTTGAGATCTCTACTTCTTACTGAAAGTATGTAGATTCATTCCCCCATCTTTTCCTCTCTTCCAGCCTATACATAACGATTTTCCTTTTCTCTAAATATCTTACCTAAACCCGACTCATAACATAATTTCTGTTCCTTTCTTTTACTTAACTACTTTTAGTCTTGTTCGGGAAGTACTTGAATATCCGGTTTAACAGTGAAGCTATACTCTGTTGAATAGAAATTTTTGGGTTTGAATGTTCTAACTTGGATGTACATCTGCTCTAAGCTCTACTCACGGTGTCTAGGACTTCAGTAACAAATCTGCTGACACTAGTTTCCTTTTTTATTAAGGTTGACATGACCGAAAATCGTGAGTATAAGGTCAGGCCTTGGATAGCCGGTAATAAAATATTTATTTTACTTAAGACACAAAAAGGTAAAAGCTCATAATTAGTGAATGTACTCTGAAAAAGAATTCATTCAATTCATTTGTAGAGAATTTGTTTCAAAAATAACGCACACGTGTTAACTCTCAATTTCTTATTATGCTTGTAAAAAGTCTGCAAACCGCTATTTCACAAGATGCGAAATATGGCAATATTTGTGAAATATATTCAACCATTAACTGACAAAAGACTGTCAAATGTACCCACATATGAGAGGATTCGGGACATTAGGGATCGAATTTTAACAGTTGCAATATTTATGAAATGACTTCTTCCTAAAATCGTGTACATAATAAATTCTTCTTACAGGGATCATTTACAGTTGAAGCAATAAGAGTTATTTATAACTGGACTAGATATAACTGCGGAAAATTAGCGGACTAGATAAAAGAAAGAAAAATTTTTGGGGGGGAATTTTGGCTGTCGAAAACCGACATACATGAATCATTTCTATTCTGTCATTTACTCTAAAAAAAACTAAAAAGCTCAAAGTTCTTCTTTCTCAAAACGTCTTATTTCGCTTTAAAAAACTTTTACAACAGCGTCGCGTGGATTATTATAAAAAAAAAAGAAAAACTTTCCTAAATATCCAGTCACACGAACTAATCTGCACGAACTAATGGAAAAATAAATAATATTTATAAACTTCCAAAAAGTTTTAACTCAACGTTTGGAACAAAAACCAGAAGAGAGATACGTGTTTCATAACGGTAGAGTCACAGACCAATGACCAGGGTGGTCGACTACTATATACTGGGGTTACTATAGCTTCAACCCTTCCGTGTCCATTGGCCCATTAGCAAATTAACTCATCACCGCTTTGCTAACAAGGATTTAAAGTAGAAATTTGCTTTCCCCAAGTTTTTGTTTGCCCGGTTTAAGCTCTTTGAAAACTTTGTCAAGAGATTATGGGCAAAAGGGTGATTTTTCTCCGTGGGTCCGCACGGGGCTTTATCAGGTGCGGAAATTTTTAATCTTTCCACTTATTAACTCGTCTTTTCAATAACCATAAGACAGCCTATGCTTTTCCCATCCCTTTAAATCCCTCATTTCGTTCTGAATTAGTCTGCCTCTCGAGGAAATTAGTGGAACCTGTTTTCATAAGTAGATTTTCACTTTTTCCTTTTTTAATCAAATTTCGGAAATTATCCTGTATCTACGAAAACCCTTTTCGCCATTTTGTTTGAAATTGGTCAGGATTCTGTTTATAGAAACAAATTAACAAACGAAGCACTAAATCCATAAGTAAAAAATTGTTTGTTCATTATTACTATATTTTAATTTTGGTTTTAAAATATTCTGCTAACTTAACACTCACAAAATTTTTTTCTTCGGAGTTTTTTCTCAAATTGATCAGAAATTAAAATTGTTTCTATTTTTTGGTTTTCTCTTAAATTTGTCTCAATTCTCATCCATCTTTAGCGACTTATTAACATAATTCATATAAAATAAGTGTCAAGTAGAAAGTACAACAGGAGAGCAGTAGACTTATCATAACTTTTGATCAAACTGTATCATTTGAATACGTTGCAAACAAGCTGCGTGATGTCGTGAGAGTTTTAATGGTTGTCAGGGATTGTCATCATCATTCTGCCATAAATCTTTTGTGTATTAATAACACAATTCAAAAGCAATACCCAAAAATTATCTCAAAATTGAAACTACAACCTTAACAGGCAGACGTTTTTAAAGAAGTCAAAAAGGCATAAGCAAAGGCCACCAAAGAAGAGTGATGGGGGTAACAATTTGAGTTAGCCTCCTTAACCATTCCAAATTTAATCAGCCAAGGTATAGTTATCCCAATTTTCAAATGGCGTGATAACTCACACAATTCCAACTGATAACGAGACAAATAATTTATTCTGTCCAAACCATATTGTAAATATAAAAGTTTTATTATATAAAAAACGAAAGAAAAAAGTTTTGGAGTATCTTAAACAAAATATACTTAACGGCTCTGTTTTATCTTGAGCCTGGAAGGGAAATATAAAATAACGAAACAAAAAGTGAGGCGGCGCTTTTTTTTAAGGGAAAAATCTCATATTAATGCAAAAAGCTTCCCACCCTCCTCCATCAATGTTCTAATCAAAATCTTTTTTCTTTCTTTCTTTCTTTTCCTTTTTTTTAACTTCAAACTGGAATTTATGAATTCTTCCCTTTTCATTTTCTGGCCTTTTTAACTTCAACCTTCATTAACGATTCTAAATGTTTAATTTGTCCCACGCGGACTCCATTATAACTTGTGTTCAAACCATAATGATAATAATTTCTTTGCTCCGACTTTTAAGGTAAGAGAGAGAATTCCCACTTGTGAAACTTAATAACAACTCTAAAAACATCCCTTGATGCTTTAAGTTTTCGAGACTGAAACAACTGGATTCTTGAATCTGACTCTGTGATTGTAGAAAAACCAAATAAAATTTTCCAGTATGAATCTGTCTTGTTTTTTGTGAACTTGGTAAAAAGATTTGCATAATTTGTGTCCTATATCAAAAATTGGTTTGTTTAGAGACCAGGGGTCGGCAACCTATAACCTGTGGGTTATTGAGTGACCCATTTGGTAATTTCAAGTGACCCACTTTAGTTCCGAAAATAAAGTATAAGATATACAAACATTTTTCCCAAAAATTTTTGTCGCAAAGTTATAAACGTACCAAATTTGAATCCAGTATAACATATAAGAATATCAGTTAAAGCCCCACTCCGCCTGACTGGATATGGAATCGGCCGATAGTCTGCTGAATGCAGCAACATATTCCTGTCGCTGTTATATATCTGACCCAAACGTCCCTTTAATACTCGCATTTGGCCTATTTTGGCAAAAAAAAGGTTGCCGAGCTGTAGGTCAGCCTCCTTTCTTCAAAGCCTAGTTTGGCGAGAGTGGAAGTGTTTAGCAGATGAAATACTCTTTTGTGACCTAAGGCATCACAACATATTCAAAAACACTAAAATCAAAACCAGCTATCACCTACCAACAACTACAATAAAAAATAAAAACAAAAATCGATGGAAGTTTAACACTACTATCTAAACCAAAAATCATTTCTGTTTCACTACAAGTCCTCCAATTACCAAAATCAAATCAACCGAAGGATTAAAATGGTTGTATAAGTGAATTATTAAAAAATAATAATAATTAGCGCAAAAATAACATAAAAATTGTGATTCATCCTAAATAAACACGAGCGTTTCACACCACCCATATGTAAAGACTTTTTAATATTTTTTTAATTTCCTCCCTTATTTCAAAATCCGTCTCACACCCTTGGAAATTAATCAAGCCATCCATAGATTGTTAATATTGCCTCCTTGTTGCCCCTAACACAGCAATGAACCGTATACATCACATGAAATGGAACACCCTCATTGTTTTCTTTTCGAATTGCATATGCACAAAGCGTAAAGATCTCTCTCTCTCACTGTCACTTACTTAATAATACTTATTTCTTCATCATGACAATTGAAAGCTTTTTTTGCTAGCACATACAATATTTGTTTTTCTTTTAAGACTGTGATATTAATAAAAAATTGTGGAAACCATTTCAGTGTTTCATTCAAAGTCTAATCAAAGATGACTGTTTGATTATAATACTTAGATCTGGTTTGGACTTACCTCTAAGTGATGTTGAAGTCAACATTTGATGGAGATGTCAGGACTTTAGAAAATCCTATGCACCAATGTTTGGAGATACTAATTTTTTGAATCAGGTGTTGTGAAGATTCACCCAGCGGGTTTCTCGTGACAAAGACTCGTAAATCTGAAAGGCAAAAAGATTTTTGTTTTCATAAGCTCCCTTCAAATCACTTCACATTGTTAGTTCTTGCTTCCTTCCTTTTTGAAAATCTCCCTTTGCTTCGCTTTGCCTCGGATTTGACACCCTTTATGTGCGATGGGGAATGCAGGCCTCAGCTTCCCACCGAGATGACTTTTACACACGAAGAGAGAAAACCGATGGGAAAAGTAACATCCGAGCACAATTCGAAATATCGATTCCTCGTCAACTTTTTAAGGCACTTTCTCTCCACACGAAGCTGACACCGATCCCTTTCTATTTTGTTTTAAAGCACAATTTATTTCACCCGCCTAAAGGTAGTAGGTAAAGAACTTATGGAGAGCTAACGAAAAGTTTACAATGGAGTAAAAGTTTATGGGGTCAAATGCTTAGGAGTTGATCTTTGCAACTCGGTCTTAGCAACTACCTAAGTCTTCTTTTGCACGAGCAACAAGATGACGTCCACTATTTAGCATCTTAATCTACTCATTATGTTTAGGAACAAAAAATACTTCCTAGGACTATGCAATTTTTAGAAAAACAACAGAAGAGCAAGAAGTCGGTCGAGTGTAGTTTACCAGAAGTATACCCTACTGATGAAATTCATGTCAGACCAGACAATAAACAGACAGACAGTATTTCTGCTTTCATTTCAATGCAGGCAGATATTTCCAGTGCTAAAAGATGTGTTTAGTCCTGTAAAAAATTACGCTCACATGTGATCTCACTAATTTAAAAGTAATCACGTACTAAAGACTTCGAGTTTTGACTTAACGCAACTAAATTCCCTTGAACGGGCCAACCCTTGGCTCATCAAGAAAACGTTTTACTTTAATACTTTCGCAATAATTTTATGCTGGATTTCACCTCACTTAACGTTTACGGCTCTTTGGACTCATGACTATTCATTCAAAATTACAAGTTGCCACCCTCACCCTCGGCCTCTCACTCCTCAAGCTCTTAACTTTATAGTTTCGTCCTACCCCATGTCTATTATTATCTTTTTAATGCAGAAACAAGTCCCAACTGGAACAATGCATTACGCGGCAAATATAGTTTCTCCCTTTTTCCAACGACAACTGGACGTGGAAAAACAAAAGAAGAAGAAAAATCAGGGGCTAGTCAGAGTGAATCGAATCATCCAGGTTAAAACTTTATGAGTCGGAAGCTTCACGGTGTGGTGAACATCATTCAAGTGCAGATGATGGCCATTGTGCTACTTTTTTCCCCGAAACACTCGCCTCCTGTTCAAACTGGAAGAGTTCTTTCTAATTCCACCCCAAACTGACATATTGACAACTCTATCAAGCACAGACAGTCCCCGTTTAATTTCAACTTTTCTCATTGTTTAAGCTTTGTCCTCGCTGGAACGATTTCTCCCCGCTCTCAACATTTCTTTTCCTCTTTTTATATCCGATGTGTGTACAAACACTTCTTCCAGCAATGAGTTTACGCTTAAGCATTTTGTCAACTAGGAAACCTTTCTCTTCGAGCATAGAACTTGAAGCTTTACCAATTTACTCTCATCAGTTGTTGAATCAATTCAAAACCTTATAAACGTTCTTCTTTGAACAAGGATAGCCTTGGGAGAGGATTCCCGACTCAAATGCAAAAGCTTCATTAAAAAGTTTCAGCTTTTAGCGGTGAGCACACCGTCTGAGTCATTCGACCCGCGGTCGGCAACAAACAAACCACCTCTAATAAATTTTATTAACGGACAAGCACAATCGATGAAAGACATAGAATAAGGATTTTCGATATGGAGTGTCATCTCCTGAGCATGAATTGGTTAACAGAGTCGGAGCCTTTGAGCAAACTCGGATGAGCGGCGATTAATTCTCTTATAATTTCTTTATGACGCTGCTAAATATTTCGTCTGGGCATTTATAGCGTTTAACCGCCTTATATCATGTGCCCGGTATTTTACAACTTCCGTTTGGAATGCGAAAGTTCGTATGTCATGTACGTGCCGACGTTTTATTTCATCTATTTTTTCCTTCTCCTCTTTCCTTTTCTTTTTTTTTATAAATCAAGAGTTAACAAATTTAGTATCGTACGTCCCGGGTCGATTTTTCAACTCGAATTTCGGCCTTTTCCTTTTTTCTCCTGTCGTTTTAATAACTAATAATAAAACTCTAAGGTAATTAAAAATATAAAAAAGATTTTATTACCGGCTATTCCAAGGTCTGACCTTATATTCACGATTTTCGGTCACGTCAACTTTAATAAAAAGGAAACTAGTGTCAGCAGATTTGTTACTGAAGTCCTAGACACCTAACTCACAGCAGATGTATATCCAAGATGGAAGATTCAACCCCGATGAAAGATTCTATTCAACAGATTCTAGCTTCACTGCTAAACCGGATAATCAAGTATTTCCCAAACAAGACTAGATGAGACTAACTCACATGGGTCAAAGTATTGAGAATTACGCATCAACATTTCGATAACCTTGATAAAGTCGTGATACGCAGGGAAGAATATAGCAAATCTGACTTTCCAAGAAAAACCAAACCTGAAAGTGGGTGTGAGGTGTATGGAAGAGGACAAGAAGTACAGTAGACAAGTGAAGAGAGAAAGAAGAAGAAAAACTCGAAATATCGTTGTTTTAAGATGGCCAAAGTGAAGGAAACCGGTCAAGAAACCTCCCAATGGCTTCAGCTGCTGCTGTTTTATGACCAAAACCTTAACAAGAATTTATTCAAACTGAGGTTATCACTACAACTCATTTTTACTCTCTCTCTGTCTACACTATATGGTTGTCGAACAATCTTTAGGAGGAAGATAATTTCACAAAAATTAGTCCGAAATGGGTGTGACTGAAGTGATCAGAGTTGACTTCATGCTCCTCATCGTCTAATCTACTTTTTCTTCTAACACTAATTTTGGCACTTTGAGGAAAATTAAACGTTTCGAGTTAAAGTAAAACATTTTTTGAACGCATCTTTTTCGTTGCCTTGACTCTTATCAGCAGAAACAAGAGGGCGGGAGATTGTCGACAGTAGGTCGCAATGAATCGAGGAATATGAAAGTAGATGTTGGCCCCACTTCAGTGGCCATAGAAAGTAGATCTTCGTTTGGCTACTTTTGATCTATCTTCTAGAGGTTTTGAACCGAAAAAAAAGTTCAAATCTAAAGATAAAAAGGTAGAAACTTGCTTTTTCCTTGATGTCATCATCAAAGAGAATCCTAAAACCTCATCCCGACACACAAACCAAAGGCGAGACTGAGCAATGGCTATTAAATCAAAATTTTCGTTTCAGATTCGTCCGAATCAGGTTCGAACAAAGGTCGAGATGGTAGCAGTTGTCGGTCGGGAGGCGGCACTAACAAAGTTTCCTCTGACGGAAAACCGACACGGGTCCGAACCGTCCTGAACGAAAAACAGCTTCACACGTTGCGGACATGTTACGCGGCCAACCCTCGGCCGGATGCTCTAATGAAAGAACAATTGGTCGAAATGACGGGACTCAGCCCCAGAGTTATCCGCGTCTGGTTTCAAAATAAAAGGTGTAAAGACAAAAAGCGAGCCATTTTAATGAAGCAACAACTACAGCAAGAAAAGGTAAGCAAATATGCAACTGAAGAGATGAAATGTTTGGCTGATGACAAACTAACCTGAGCCTTTTTGAATGTTTTGGGATGATGATAATAAAATTTATAGAAGGCCGTGGACTGGTAACCCCTGGTTAAGGAGAGGTTTAGTATCAGAAAACAAGAATGCTCAGCATTCTTGTTTTCTATCTAAACCTCTTTCAGGAATTCTATATCATCATCATCCCAAACATTCAAACGCATTCTTACAATAATTTGACTCCAGCGGGGTAGTAGCCATCACTAACCCATCCGGAAAAATTCTTAAACTCACCTTTTTATTTGAAAATTTTCAAAGACTCAACACATCACAATCCCAAAATGTTGGCACGCCTGAATCTGGCTGGAAAAATTAAAAATTAAATTGTAGTTCTTGACCCTAAAACTGGTGCTAAGGCCATCTTTTTTCCTTACACTCTCTTTAAAAAAAATGAAAATCATAATAATTATAAAATTTAATTGTTGCTTTGAGAGAAATTAACATCGAAGGCATTTTTTATATATCATTACGCCTTTCAGTGCCACTAATTAAGGGTTTACTAATTTTTTTTTAGCTTTTGTAATTTAATAAACTTCACATTTCTTAATAGACCTAAGTTATTATTTAGGACGCAATTATTTTATTTATTTATTTAGCGTTTATATGAGAAATGAGGTTAAGTATAAGTTAATGTTCTCTCGCCGTGTCATTGATTTGAACCTTTGGATTCGAATTATTTATGATTCAAACGATTCGGTGACAAAATTCAGAAATGCGAATGAGATGATGGAAACGATGTCAAACACTTGTACTGAGGACTCTGATTCCGTTAGAGGTCGTGTACAGGCCCTGTCAGTGGGCTGAATGATCATTTTAAGGTCTCAATCAAGAGTTCTAACGTGCCCAACCTCTTACTCAACAACTTTGTGTTTAAGTACACAAAAGCATTTCATGAAATGAAGAGATTCAATATAATATTTTTAATAATTACGAATGATACTAAATAATTGTCAGATATACAAAGTGATTGACAAAACAATTATACATACCGCGAATACAAAGTTCTAGAGAATGCCCTAGACCAGTGGTTCCCAACCGATTTTGGGCCCTGCCCCACCTAGGCATTTCTAAAATCCTGATGTCCCCTAATTTTGCTATTCAAAATCTTACGACTATTCACTTAAAGGAAGCTTAAAAGGCCGAAGGTTGCACGTCCTGTCCATGACCCACCAAAATATATCGATGCCCCAACGGTGATCCCACGTTAGGAATTACTGCCCTATACCCTCCTCCAGTGCTTAGAACAGAACTATACACAGGAGAGAACATAAATATACCGTATTACTACTGTTAACGACTTAAAACTGGCGCACAAAGTACAAGAGTACCAATGACGTCACTAAACACTACTATCAATTTATTAGAATGTAATATAGTAAAACTAAATCTTAGGCTCTTAGTTTGAAACGTAGAAATTTTTTTACCTTTAGAAGTTGCTGCTGCTGCCATCTTCAGTGGCTGATGTGTTCTGAAATAAATTAAAAACTCCAATAACATCAATCATGACTGCTTAAATATTATGAAAACATGAAAATCTTACGTAACATTTTTTGCTTATTTTCCAGGATGGTAGAAAATTAGGATATGGAGGAATGCAAGGAATACCAATGGTTGCTTCAAGTCCCGTACGACACGAAAGTCCCTTAGGATTAAACCCAATTGAAGTCCATTCATACCAGCCTCCGTGGAAAGCTCTATCCGACTTTGCTCTTCATACGGATTTAGACAGACTGGATCCGGCAGCCCCGCCATTTCAACACCTAGTTAATCAGGTAACAGAAACAGATAATCCGTGAATCAATGTAGACTATAAGTCAGCTAAAATTTATTGCTCAATTCTATAAGTGTGATTACGATTTGAAATTTAAACGGACAGTGGCATAGAGCACTGTTAACCTTAAAGCGTGATTTAATTAGTTAATTAGCGGAAAATTTGTAACGACAAAAGACTGGCTACAGCAATAGGGTTCGCTAGTTTTTACAAGAATTTGGAAAAAAAATGAAAATAAAAAATGAGGCTGACAGAAAAAACCGGAGTGATCTTGATTAGGTAGTCTGTAATTAAAAAAAGGAGAAGAAAAAACTGAAGCAGTCGTTAAAATTAAGTAAATGCTAGTTGAAGGTCAATAGTTGCTTCAGCCATCACAATTTTTTTTCTTTCTAATAAATAAATAAGTAGGAGGTGCAGTTTGCCCTTTTTGTGAGCAATCTGTGGTATTTAATTAATTTTAATGCTGCAGGTTAATTATTCTATTTGGGTAGGGCAACCCAGATTGAATTACCCCCGTATTTGACGGTCGGCTTTGACTTACACAAAGTTAATTGCTTCGCACCTAACTCCAAAGCTAATCTAACTTTGAATTTCTCTTCCTCGCTTGTGTCCGCCATTTTCAAGACTTATAGAAATTTTTTTTTTGTTTTCCTTTTCGCCAGTTGTTTCATTACGCTTTGAAACTTAAGTCGAAGAAAATCCAATGAACAAGGGCAGTTTAAGGGTAAAGGTGAACCTTGAAACTGTGATAGTCTCTCCCGTTTAGGATATGGATGAGAAACTGGTTCCCGGGACCCGTGCGGTTAGGGAACAGAGGCGTGATATATGAACAGATTAAGTCATTCAATTTCCAACTAATCATGGGGCTATCTTAATGCAAAATGCTAAATCAGAGGTGGGAAAATCAGTATGATTGTTCTAGCAGTAGGGCATCGTGAAGTATTTCTAATATTTCCAACAAGAAAATCTTTGCTGTGATCTACCGTTTGGAAATAACAATGTGGGAATCAGACTTATGTAAGAAATTTAAATATTTTCTTTCATCAGTTTTATAATTTAGAAGATGAACCAATTACAAAAAATATATATCTAAGATAACTTCAAAATCGAATTTTGGGCATTTTGTGTTGAAAGATAACCGACCCAGTTTTATTAATCTAAGGATGAGTTATGACAGTGGTTCCCAAAGTGGACTATATCGACCCCCAAGGGTCTATGACAACCTGCAACGGGTCTACATTAGCAAAAATTTAGGGGTCCATGAAATGAAAATGGGAGTCCACGATGGTGGATCTCAACATACACTGATAGTACCTATTTACTTACATTATACTATTATAGTATAAAGGCATACACATTATTTATAAAAATACCTAAGAAGCAAAAATTGACTTCACTACAGTGAGAAATTTACAAAAATCAGTTGAGTAGGGGGTCTACGACACAAAAAAGTTTGGGAACCTCTGAGTTATGCGATTTACCAACTTATGCCGAAGTTACAAAAAGAAAAATTCCAGGGACGTCATTTCTCCGGGAGGCAAAAGAAAAACAAGTAATGACAATAACTGATCAAATTGGTTGCAGCTAATTTTTCATGTAGCCAGATGTAATGAAGTTGTCTGGAAGTAAACGTAGCTACCGGCTTCTTTTGCCTTTTATTGCTCATCTTACAACAGACTAATAAAAGTTAATACGGTCGGAATAATTGAGTTATAAACTCTGTTACCGTACAACTTATCAATTCCTCCGCGTACTAATTAAGCATACAGACACACACACACACAAAACTTGTTTTGTTTTCTTAAAAGTTTATGTTCGCGTATCATTAAAATGGGAGATGACTTCAGAGGAAATTAATTCATTAAAAATTTTGCCACAAGTAGAAGTTTTGTTTTATTTACCCAACGGCTGATGAGCAAGTCTCCTCGATATGCTAACAAGACCATTTTCTACTTTCCTTTATTTTTCTTTTGTTCATTGGAATCGGACGCAGAATAGTCTCCAGATGCCCAAAATGATTTGGTGTTTTCCCAGTCGAGCCTAATAAGAAAGAAAAGGGAGAATGAAAATGTGAAGGCCACCGTGACTGAAATGACCAAAATTGGGAATAATTATTTACATATAACTTATCTGATCATCAGTAACGTCATTTTCTAAAAATTCGTGTTTCTGAGATCAAACACGTGATGCTAAGGAAACGATTTCGATTACCTTTGTTAAAATATATTTTATGTGAGATTTGTAAATTTGTAAAAGATTAAAGCGAGATCTCGGTGACTGTTTCTACCAATTTCGGAGCTTTATGGAACCCAGACACCAGAACTTTTGCTAAGTAACCAATCAACACTTACCATCTGATGTAAAACGGCTTGTTCAAGTTCTGGATCTCAATCTAGTATCCTCGCTTTAAGTGCACGTAATACTTCGAAAATTTCGTTAAATACCCATGTCCGTGTTTAAACTCCAAATTTGTTTACAAACACTTAACTGAAGTAAAGCTTTAATTCCTTACTTCTGAATTTCAAAGATCATAAACAATAATCAGATCACCGCCAGTGTTGACAGTCTTATTAAAACAACAAATTACAAGAAATTAGTCTGATCCAAGCTAAGAAGAGACAGAGAATCATAACTTTGTACGACATAAGACCAACAGCTTTAACACAGGAAAAATAATTTTTTTCTTTTGTTACAGATGCACGGTTACGATATTCACGGACCTCCACCCCACCATGACCTAGGGCCACCTCCGAACGATGTCGGACACCCGGATTCGACTGATTCATATGTGACGTACCTAGAAAGTGATGATGAGCACGACGGGTCGAGTCCTTAAGTGCTTCAATCTATGTGTAAATAAATTTCGTTTCTTCCCCCCCACCCCTTCAGACGTCCTGGAAAAGAACAATTTGGGGTCTGCGAAGTGATATTTAAAAAAATTGGTTTTAATTTTTGTTTTGTCTATAAGTCGACAAAAGTTTTTTTTGAGTATCCTCTCATGAACTTTCATCTTATTATAAAATTGCTGTTGGCTACATCTGCTTAAATCAACAGCTTAGCAAGTCGAGATTTTAATTTAAAAAAATTGTTTGTACAATATTTAAATTATCGTTAAATATAAAAATTTATAACAAAGATTAAAAAAGAAATGGTGTTATATAGTACAAAACTTTTTCCAAGAGTGAAAAATAATATAAACTGACAGCAAAAGATGAAATTCTCATGAAAAAGGTTCCTCAGAACAGAAACTTCTAATGTTTTTACATACAGTATGTTCTAAATAAATCAATTATACAACCAAAATCTTTTTTTTTTGTTTTTATCATCCTGAAACAAAACCCACCACCTACTGAACATTAAAAACTTCCTTTCAGAATCAAATTTACCTTTAAGAATATGCAATCCCTGTGTCGATAGTGTAAGCTTTGAACTGGAAGTCTCATTTCTATTATTTGGAGTATTCGTACTCATCAAAAATCTGGCACGCACACATGTAGACCAATAACTTCACCAAACATTTCCCCAAACTGCATTGAAAAATGGTTAAACCCAGCAAATGTCTATGTAAGCTTGCTAAATAACCATTTTCGGCTCAAAAATCATTCATTACATCATAATGATTGATACAGACACATCAGATACAAATATTTTAAACCCCTTATACTAATATTGAGAATTTTTACAGGAAAAGAAAATTAGAAAAAGGTTTAGGTGTGAAATTTTAAAAACAAATTAAACATTCAGTATAAAAAAAGTTCTTTATTGGTGACCACCTGAAAAAAAGAAATACAATACTTATTACTAAATCAAAACTCATCAATATGTAGATCACACACCATGTTCAAATCTTCTGGTGATGTTAAGTTTATTTTTTGTACTAAATGATTTGAGATTCAATCTTAAATTAACCATCTCTTGATCGAAAACTAACAATAACCTAAAATGTTTATGGAGAGATGCACTAATCAACTTTCATCAAATTTCTGTTGAGTATTAAACGGGGATAAAATCAGAAGGGAAGATGATTTTTATTGAGGTTTACTCCTCACGGCAATGTGATTCCCATAGCACCATCAAAATTTTTTTTGAAGAAAAATTAAAACTAGAATAAATCATAAAATGTCAAAAGACTCAGTTAACACTCCTTAGAAAAAATAAATCAAAAAAAATTTGAAGAATGCTATTGGGTGGATGGGATGCCAACCCCGACCGAAGCAAACTGTTGAGACCAGTAAACTAAAATTGGTTTGCTTTTCACTCATTTAAGTCAAACTTTACGGAATCTCTCATGAAATTAGTGGGAGGGCTGTGACAAAGTCATTGCATATCTGAGTTAAAATTTTTCTATCCTGATGTCTAAAACTATCAAAACTAAAACTCAAATTAACTCTCAATAACTTTGGTGAACAAGTGTGCTTCCTCACATCTGTTGAAGTATAAAAGTAATTGAATGCTTGAAAAATCATTTCAAATTTCAAATTTTAAGAAAAAAAGCATACTTTAAATTTTGAACACTCATTTATTTATAAAAATTTGGTTATGGCAAACGATAACCAAATTACAAACACAAGTTATCTTTTCGATAACTGAAAATGAAAACATGAACAAATTCTGGTAAGCATTCAACAATTTTATGTTATGGTCATGGTCTCAACAGCCTACTTTGAAACCTACCAGTTTATTCATCAGGAACTTCCAATTCTCCAGCACTGATCTGGTCTATGACATCGTGTGGTGGTTTTCCTTCAACAGTGCATCCCACAGACTAAAAACAAAGACATTAATCAGACTTATTATGTAATGTTCATAGTATTTATAATTCGTAAAGTCATAACTATCTTACCTGACAAGTTCCTAATATTTCTTTAACTGTGCCTTCTAATTTTCGAGACATAGACCTGGGCCTCATCGTCCTGGCTATTTGAATGATTTCATCAAATGACAAATTACCACTATGTTTTATGTTTTTAACCTTTTTCCTGTCTCTTGGAGGCTCTTTCAAAGCTTTGATAATTAGTGAAGCAGCAGATGGGATTACTGTAATTGTTGCCTGCCTATTTTGAATTGTCAAACATACTGTGATTTTAAGGCCCTTCCAGTCTGCTGTAGCTTTGGCAATATCATCACCGACTTTTTTGGCTGACTACAAATAAATAACAAAGAGCATTGTATTTATGTGAATTTTATGAATAAAGTTTAAAGAATCAAAGACATAAACAAAGCTTACCAAACCAAGAGGACCGATTTTAGGGGCCAGGGAAGATGTGGCACCAACTTCACCCCCGACACATCTTAAATAAACTGGAAAAACAAATTAAAATTTGTCACAAAAAAAACTAACCTGTAAAATGGCTTAGGCTAGAAAACGTGTCAACTACTCCTCAACCCGACTCAAACAACTTAAATGAAAGTAAGGTATATAAGATTTGTCCGATATTCTTAAAAAACATCAATATCTAGATCTTTTTTAGTTTAAAATAAAACTCATTATTTTTAAACAACTTAATACTCCTTACATCTAGGAAAATGAAAAAATCAGTTCCATGTCACGTCCCCAACTTTCTTAACGTGTAACCCAGGCTGATATTCACACTCACCTGTTTTTATTTCAGTAGGATCAAACTTTGGAGGCATTTTTCAAATTTTAATATTACAATATTTGTATTGTATATAGAAAAACTGAGGATGTATGCGGATAAATTCCACGGCTTAAAACACCACACCACTATCCACGTCCACCATTAAAGAGAAAGATTGGTAGTGCAGTCGTGCCAACCTATGAAAAACTAAATTTCAAACATTTTTTTTCGATTCAATATATCGATAGTTTTAAATAATTTTCCAAAAATCTTGATTACATTAATATTTCTAAACCTTGAAGTTTATTATTCATAATTTATCAGTTTTATGTCTTGACGTTTGAATAGCGTAAGAAAAAAGAACTTTCCTACATTTTACAATTTCAATTTTTTGTACCTTTAAATCGGGTTCGATTAAGTTCTCATGAATTTAAAGTAAACAATCATGGATGATCTTACCGACATAGCTAGGCTTCCTGTCAATTCTGAACAACACAGGTTATATATAAGCAAATTTTGTTCTTAAAATAATATCAAATAATCAAAGATAACTCATATAATTTTATCACTTTTTTAGGTTTGATGCGTGGGAAGTCAAGTACACCAAGAGTCACATTTTGAGTTCACAATGTACAAAAAACGGTTCTTGTACCCCCGGAATGACTGGGGATGATGAAATTTGTTTGTTTTGTATGTACACTCACAAATTAGATCTTCCGCACTTACCGGACATGGTATTCCCATGCAATATTTTAAAATTAACACATGATTCTGGGTGCAGTATTGAATTTAATGCTTTAGATTCTCTCTCGAGAGTTAGTAATGGGAAAATGGTTGTGAGAATTGCTTGTTCTGACATGTGGAAAGAATCAAGGTTTGCTATTCAAATTAATTTTCATTTTAAGAATCATTTCAACTATTAAAAAAATTGTGCTTTTCAAAGTAGCAATAACATAAAATAATCATTTTACCCTTAATTACATTCTTGTAGTGGTTAAAGCTCCTGACTTGGATGCAATGATCTTGAATTCGAATCCTCCTCCTGCATCCTGTTATACCCAAAAAGGATGAAAAGCAGGATTAAAACCACCACTACTTTATTAACATTCTAATATATCAAAGTTGAAAAGTATCTAATTTTATTTCAGGACTGAAACTGGTCATACTGAATCAGTTGTAAAGCCTTTCGACTGGACATTTAGCACAGATTATCAGGGTACGCTTTTGGGGGATTGGAAAGTAGAATCGACTAATTTAAGAATAAATATAAATAAACTAAAGCAAAAGGAGAAAATATTATTTTACAATGATTTGACATTATTTGAAGATGAACTTCATGATAATGGAACTGCTTTACTTTCTGTAAAAATTGTAAGATATTCATTATGTATGTCACATTTAATTTTTATTCCAAAAATGACAATTTTATAAATAATTTGTTCTTTTCAGAGAGTTATGCCAACTAGTTTTTTTATTCTTCTGAGGTATTTTTTACGGGTTGATAATGTATTAATTAAGATAAATGATACAAGATTATATCATGAATTTGAAAACAATTACCTTATTAGAGAATATACTTCAAGGGAAGCAAAAATAGATGAACTAAAAGTGAGTAATTAGCAAAAGTATTAGTTTAAACGATTTGAAGTTAAACATAAATTTGTAAGACACAGATATTGTTGTAGTAGTAGCTGAAAAGTTTTGCTTCATCCAAGCTTTGTTGATATTATCAATATATGTTTCTCTGTGCTGCCTAAGAAAAAGTATATAAATATTAATATATATATTAGTAAATAATGCAGGAGGCCTAGTGTGGTGGTCCAAGTATTAGTATACCTAACTTGGGTGTTATGGTAGTGAGTTCGAACCTCCTCCCACATTCTGTTATACCCAAAAAAAGGGTGAAAACTTGATTAAAACCACCATAAAATATTAGTTAATGATAAAAGATACTTGTTTTATAATTTATGACTCAGGAATCACTTTCTTTCAGGTGCCACCCATGCTATTATTAGATCCAAATGAAATATGTAGGCATCTTCCTTTAGTTAAAGAATTAAACCATAAGCTCAGTTTGCCTGGAGAAGAAATAGAAGAGGAAGTTACAGAGCCTACTGTCCAAGATTAGGTTAGTCATTATTAGGAATATGAAGTATTTAAATTTTTTATAACAAGTTTTTTCAAACAAGCAATTAATTAAATTGATTTTTACAAAAATCAAATTTCTTAATGTTTCTATGAAATGTGGTCAATATCCTGCTTCCTTTTCAACCTAAAGGCTGAAAAATGTTCTTTACATAGATTCGGATTTGAAATAAGAAGTAAAACAAGAATTAATAAACTTATAAATATTATATTGATAAATATTATACTGTGGTGACCCTGTGGTGATTGTTCAATCAGTTGCGGCTCCTTCAGAATTCGTTGATATCAGAGAGAAATACGGTGGAGTTGTTTTTCAGTTTTTAGTTTTGCAAGCTCAACTCGTTTTAGTAAAATACAGTTCTTACTTAATTCTTTGGATATTTAGTTATTTCAATAACATTAACGTTAAAGCTTTTGCCACCACGACTAGTTTTCGTCATAATTTGTCTTCAAAGAAACAACCACTACACATTCAGCAGCTTTTATTGAAAGACAAAATCCGCGTGAAAACGTCATATGAGCTTTTAAATTCTTGTAAATCCTGTAGCTTTGGAGTCAGTTTCCTTAATAAATATATATTTCTTTTTATGTCTCTATGGTAACGTTCGTAATCCAATTCCGGCCGTATTTTTAAATCGTCTGGATACACTTTCTCTTTGCTTTTAAGACGTTTATAAACGTCCCAAGTTCTGTACGTACAAAAATACGACTGAATCATTTCGACACAAAGTTTTATAACTATTTCCTTGTTCTTCTCTTCAATGTCTATATTTCTATAACTATATGGGGTTCGTATATTATTATCTACATAATATTTCAAAATTTTCGTCACCTCCTTGCTTTTTGCCAGTTCCAAAGGTGTTTGATTCGACTCATTAATATCTTCTAATAAAACCGAACCTAAAACAGTAAGTTTTGATACTTAGAGCCTAGGATCTTTATAAGTGAGTTGTCATAAAAGATTGCAAAAGGGTATACCTGTATGTTCGAGAAGCAACCGGCATACTTGAGCGTGTCCTTCACTCGCAGCGCACATAAGTGGAGTACTGCTTTCTGGGCCACGAGCTCTTGTATCTACAGACTTCTGTAAGCTTCCTGGGTAGGGCCAAAAATTTAGCAATTCATTAACGATTTCTTTGTAGCCTTTATAGGCCGCCAGGTGAAGAGCAGTCCATCCTTCATGATTGGTAGCATTCACGTCGAGATCGGGCAATTTTAAAAGTGCTCTAATTTCCCTTATGTTGTTCTCTTCGCAAGCCTTCTGAAGAAGTGTATTACCTGGAAAAATGGTCATTTACTGTAAAATTAACTACTTGCTGTTAAGATATTACTTTTCTCTAAACGAAGGCAATTTCTCTTGAAATCATCTGTCATAAACTGTTACAGTAAAAATTTACTTGCCACTGGAAAGTCTTGAATTGACGCTTTTCAATTTTTTATGCCTTTCACTTAACCAATCATCGCTTAAATTCGTCTTTAATGGTTTTGCCCTTTTGGAATTTGGCGATTTGTTTTTGGAGAATTGACCGTGCGCGACGTGCTCCAGTATATCATACTAAACAAAACGTTTAAATGTATGAAAACAAACAGATATTATCCTTTATATATTTTAATTAAAAAATTACTAACTAATTATTTTAATTAACCCAAGGGGCTAAACAATCAAAATTTTTCACTCAATAATTAATTTTTATGCTTTCCTAAGACATAAACTATCAACAGCAGCATCCTGACAATGCTCCCTAATCTTCTATTATTTTTCCTGCTTCCTGTATCTCTTTATCACTCTCTATCCTACTCTTGTAACCCAAACGGTATATAATTATAATATTGATACCAACTGTGTTTAAATATTTGTTGTGCATGAATCAAAACCTTGTGGAAGGTTTCTTAATCTCATGTATGCAAAGCCTAAATTTTTGTTTTCTTAACTCAAACACTGTTTAATCTTTCTTCAAATTTATGGATAAAAAAAAATCAATTTGAGGAAAAAAGTATAATCTTACCACTCCAGTTAGGTCTGGTTGACACTGAGATCCGATAATGTTACTTATTAAATAGGAGCATAAAAGAAGTCGAAACCAATGTGGCTTTAAATGTAATATTAATTCATCTACTTTGACTAGTTGATTTTCAAGGGAAGGATCAAATAAATCTAAAAAAAAGGCAAATTTTAATCACAATAGATTCTTAATAAGTTCAAAATAAAAACTCACTTCAAACACCAGTCATAAACTCAATGAAACAAAAATTTCAACATTCTTAAAGGAACACTGATCTTACATTCGTGTAATTTTAAAGACAGTTCTCGAGCAAAATTACTCGTTTTCGCCCCTGTAAATGGATATTTCAATTTCTCTTTCCTATCGACACATCTAAATACTTCAGCCAATAAGTTTATTAATTTCTAGAAAGAAAATAAGATATGTTAAAAATGATTCTTCAAATTATCTTGACAAAATATATATCAAATGCCTAATCCTACTACTACTGCTACCACTACTACTTACTTTAACTTAGTGAGGTCGTACCAAAGTGAAACAATATGAATATTTTTATGAATATTTTACAGCTTGAAAACAAAAAATTAAAAAAAAAAGAAGACTTTATACTAATCTGACAAACTATTGTACAAACACACTAAGCAAAAATATTTCAGAGCTTACATTGATAAAGTCACTCACCCTAAATACATCAAAATGTGGTAAAAAATTAATTTCTAACTGTTCAAAAAGTTTAAATGCTTTTAGAACTTTGTAAATATTCTTATTTATTAGGCCTGAAATAAAATAAATTTCACTGAAAAATAAATATTCAACTACAAAACTATAAACTTGAAAGTAAAATTTTATAAAAGTCTTACCAACATCCCTCACTTCTTGCCATAGGCAATGACAGATTAAAGGCCTATTTTCTTTTTTCAGTGAAAATTGTTTTGATTCATTAGCTTGACACCATGAGACTAAATCTATTTCTAATATATTATAAATAAAATTCAAAGCTATCAGACATCTTTTCATTTTCTCAGTCCAAGAAAGATCCTCAAAAAAACTGAAAAATATCATTTTTAATAGTTGTTTGAAGTAAACAGGTTACAAATGGAGATTACACATCAACCACACTTACGTGATATTCTTATGGTTTAGAGGAAAGTTATCTAAAACTGTGCCATTAAATTGATCTAACCCTTCCAACAGTTGTTCTTCGCCATTATCAACATCAGTGCTATCTAAGTCTTGCCATGAAAATTCAGGATCTGAAATTAACGGAATGAAATGAAAGTAACATTTCCAAAAATTTTTTTTTGATTATTTTAATCATCAAGTCATGATAGATGTTTTAGCTTAAAAATTTAAATCAGGGTGTCAGGCAAAAGGTTGAAGTCTTCGGATACCTACAGTTGATTTGAGGCAACTATATTAGACTTTTGCAAAACCTCACATAAATTGTTTTTGAATTTGCTAAATACTATCATTGAGATTTTGTCCCTCCCATCCATTACATTCATGTCTCATTTCAATGATCCTCCTTCCCCATATCATAAAATTGGCACCTCATCTATGATCAATTTATCATGATTATTATCCACATACTCAACAATGGAATCATTCTCTCTTAACTTCAACACCTCACATGTAAATTTATCAAATTTATCATTAGGCAAGGTTAGATAAGTAATAAATTGATTAATAAATAAACATAAACTAAGTGAAACCATCTCGAAAATTTTGTTTCAATAAACAATAGCACCCTGAACTAACTAATCCAGCTCAAAGAACCAATTTAACGTTCTAGATTACAAGTATAGTTGATGATAAACCTAACTTAAAAAAAGCTACACACATATTTTCACCATCAAATCCTTTAGCACTTTACTTAAAAAATAAGGATTAATTTATCTTACTTTTCAAACAAGTTGTTAATGCTTCTATGATACAAATAAATAAATTTTGGTCTTCCATTTTTCTTTTATAAATCTAAAAAGAAAAAATTCATATTATTATTAATTTGTTATTTACAGACATACAGTTACAACCAATTATTCACTTATTACTTACACTCAAAAAACGATCAAACAAAATTGTCTTATAATAATCAGACAACTCAGGCTTAGGACCATGTGCAACAAGAAGTTCCCAAAAAAATTCTTCAATCAGACCAATATTGACAGATGAATGTGAATTCTGCATAAAACAACACCATTAAGTTTCAGATAAACATGTTACAAACTTACTCTTAGAAAATCATAAATTCCAAATTGCTGTTAAAATATGCTTACTAAAAGATAATTTATAATCCCCTGTACCACAAGAAAATGTGGGTAAGTTTTAGTTGTTATACTAGATATAGAAGTTGCGAGAGCTTTGTCCCAGAGCCCAGCATTAATTTCGCATAAGATAGTTTTCTCTGACTGCATGGTTGGACATGTTTTCTAAAATTAAAAAGCTATATACTGTAATCATATAAAATCACACAAACACCAACAAGAAAAAAATCTAGAGATTAATTCAAATGATCTAAAATTTTTACTTTTATTACTTTTTAAATCCAAATCCACCAAGTACAGTTCATGAAGGTGAAGAATAAAAATTTACTTACAACCTGGTGTTATCAGAAAAACCAATAATATTTAGCTTCTTTTTAAAAAATATTAACCACAAGGATGGACGGCTTGAATCATGCAACAGGAACTTACATGTTTACGAGAAGTGCTCTTGTGCAGATGAAAAAAATTTTGGCTACTTTGTAATTTGAAATCACTGCAGAAGGTTGTAAAGGTTTCATTCACTGACTGAACAATGTCTGTAGAACGCACATTAGTCTTTGGCAGATTAATTGAAAAAGATAAGTTATGGGCCATACTGAAATTAAATTGGAGTAAATCAGTTATTTTAAATTTTAATGAAAGTCAACTGACAACAAAAGTGAAAATTAGTTGTTTTTTTATACACTCCTATCTATTAAATTTCAATTTTTGGTCTCCACTTTAAATTAACTGAAGCGTTTAAGTAATTTAAATAAAATTAGGACTATGGTTTATTGAAAAAAAATTATTACATACTTCACAGATGACATTTTCTGTTATAAAAAAAAAAGAAAAAGAAAAAAAAGCTGATAAATATTTAGAGTGTATTTGTGATAGCGACATTAAATTATGACAAGCCTAGACAAACGTACTATCGAATTGAACCTCGAAATCGAAAGCGAGACTATCGATATAAATCGACGAGATATCGACTTAGGAGATAACTGATGTTAAACGTGAACAAACCATGGATAGATTCACAAAGCAATGCTTCATTGTCGGAGGCCTTTGGGGATTAGGAGCGATTGGAGCTATTGTCTTATTTCAGAATAAATTGTCAGATACATTGAAAAAAAGTAAAGCCTTTAATGAAGTAATGGAAGAAGTAAGAAAACATAGGGGTGCTATACAATTCCTGGGTGAACCCATTCAGGACGAAAAATGTACGTTTAATCATAAAGGCGAAAAGGAAACAGATGAATATAAGGTTCAAGTAGATGTTGTTGGACCCAAATCAAAAGGTATAGTTTTTTTTACGGCAAAAAAGGTCGATGAAAAAACTGTTAATGTTGAGTGTATTCATTTACAAATAGGAAAAAATGAAAATGAATTGTTGGTAATAAAATGACCTTAGAATAGTTTTATTGAATTATTGTGTATTGGTTGTTTTTCTTTTTGAGAGAAGGCAATTTTAATTAGTGAAAATCCACACATCGAGCTCTACTTGGTGTAATTGTATAAATTATATTCCATCTGTCAAATAAACGTAAACAGGATAACTGTGTCATTTCTTTTGAAACTACTTACTCTCATTCTCTCCATTCTACCACTGTTTAGAGGATAGAGGTTGTCAGGTTGATTGAGATTAAGTTCCAATGCTGTCAAATCTTGCCCCAGAGCTAAGGACATGAGACTTGCATCTGATTCAGCAGCTCTTATGAACTGCAGAAGACCAATCATACCAAACTGATCCTTCACCATACTGTACCATACCATGATACCACTGTTTATATGTAACTCATATTTTCTCCAACTGTCTTACTTCTTCTCAAAACTAAGTGAAGTGAGTTTTGTTTCATACAAAATGGTGAGTTAACTAGTTAAACCACTCAATTACTAAGGAAACGATTGAGAATTTCAGCCCAGTCCCACATCCCTATTGTACTAAGATTGAAAACAAAATCAAATCCAAATTCAATTGTTAAATAAAAAAACTCACCAACACTAAGCCTCCACCAAAAAAGGGGAAAGGAAAGACTGAAAACCAATTAAATTAATGTGAATAATTTGTTTTGAGCAATCACCGTTAAATCACATTTTATTAAATACTAATACAAAAAAAAATTTCCATAATTTTACACAAGGAATATCAAGAAATTCAATACAGTCCAATACCTTCAAGCTATAAATAAAAAATAAATAAAACAAATTAAACATTTAAAATTAAATTTACCTAAAAAAATAAATTCATTTAGCAATTATTCAGTTAAAGAAAGGTTCTGCATCCATTTCATAAAAAGAAAACTTTGTTTTCATGAAACAAGATTTAATGTCATGGCAGGTAATTATTATTTGTAAAACAGCTCTTTTGTTTTGTTTTTGAACTGTTTCCAATATGGCACTGAAAAACATTTTCAATGTCTGCATTTATGAATTTTGCATCTTTCCTGCGATGACTTTTTTTATGTAACTTTTTCAACTGAAAGGTGGTAGAAACATAACAGTTGGATTAACTGTAATGATGAATACTAAATGTCACCTCATTGGAAGGAAAATTTAAATGATAATGTAAAAGTGACAACTAATTTAAAATGATTTAGCAGCCCATTAAAACTCGAGACAGACTTTTTTCCCCAATAACTTTGACATTAATAAATTACCTATAAAGCAATAGTGCATTCAGGTTGAATAGTCTAATAAATTTTGGTGCACAGCTAAAGATAAAAATAACATACAGAATGATAGGTATAAACTAGTATGATCTACAATTAAACTATCCTTAATTTTCTTCTCAAATTTATAACAATTTTTTTGTTTTCATTAAACTTTCTCAGAACAACAATAATATAAGTAAACATAGTTTTGTCTTAACTACAGAGAAACCACATTTCTCAATAAACAATTTTAAAATAATCATGTGAAAATATATAACCTGAATGCAGAATAGTATTTAAAAGTTTGTTTCATCCAGAATACTTTTCAATTTTGATTCCAATAAAATATCTTCATAATATGTGAGACTTAACATGTTGACATTAAATACTTTAATGAGTGAAGGCCCTTCCAAAACAAAGTATCCAAGAAATTTAATCGTGTTTCACATTTGCTGCAATCTTTGTAGCTGAAAATAAAAGATAAAAATATTAATTTCAATACTCATCACACCAGCTACAATTCTTTAGAAATAAAAAGGAAAGTTTAAGTGGATTACCTTTGGCTATACCCTTATTGGTGATATCATTCAGTAAATTGTCTACAGTCCCATGATGTTGGAGAAAATATGGACGTATGTATTTATTATATATAAATAATGATCCATTAAAGGGGATGGGTAAGAAACACCACAGGAGGAATACACACTGTAAGTAAGAAGTTATATTAATATAAAGAAAAACAGAAGCCCTGTTAAAATCAATATGGTTTCTGGTTTAAAAAAAGTAAATAAATTTTTACCCATATATTAAATAAATAAACTTCCCACTTGCAACCTGTTATACCCAAGGGTGAAAAACAATATTAAATCATTCGAATCAATAATTACGAGCTCATCTGATTTTTTCATTAGAGTCAACCTGTTTTCTTTTTCCCTCATAATTAAATATGCAGAATAAATTAAAGATGTGTAACTTTATTATAAGTAATAAGACTCAATAAAAATACTAAAGTATACAAAAATTACATTCTGAGAAAAAAAAACTTTCTTTTTAAATTTAGCAAGAAATAAAAGAAAGTAATATTAATTGGTTTGAATAAACTTAATAATTTAAAGATTTTTTTTTCTTAAGATAATGATTTATCAAAGTCTTTTGTATTATTACACATCCATTACTATCAATGGGGGCCATGCACCACACTAATATCAGGGTCTGAAAATGGAATAGAGGAGAAAATTATACATTAAAAAATTAAAGTATGTAAAAAGAAAACGTAGGTTCAAAACCTTAATGCCTTTAACTTTCCCATAACTTGTTCATTACATTTTAATTTTATTAATAACAATGACTACACACTAACATTGCTAAGACAATAAAAAAAAAAATTAGTTACCTTTAAAAGCCAGTAAACAGGAATCCAATAAACGATAAAATTAGAAAAGTATTCAAGAAGAGAAAATGTTGCAAACACAACCCAGTATATTAGCCATTTAGTGTCATCATCTTTTTGCTGTGATTCCACAGCTCTCATCGAGCAATATGCAGGATAGGCATAACCTATGATGTTACACAGCAGCTGTGGGCCATAACCAAACACTAAATACACTGCAATTAATGCAACTAGGCCTGCAAACACAAATGCAACAAGCATTACTCACAATTAAAATTCAATATTGACTCGGCTGGTTATGACTAGCACAAGAAACTAATTTCAATTGGACTTGGTACTTCAAGAATGACTACCACGTTTTAAACCCAGATGCATCAGGTTAAGATAAAGGACGGCTTGAAATTAGTTTTGAAGGTTTTGTGTTATCTTCGAAAAAGATTATTGATTTTAGTTCAAAAACATATTAAATAAGAGCCTTTACGACTGATCAGATAATTTAGCATTTATATGATGAGAAAATCCCAAGGTCAGTTTACATACCCATGAACAATTGAGTTCTTTTCACGCCGCTTTTCTCTTCAGCCATCTGAAAATACTTTGTCCAAGGGTGTTTATCATCGTGTAAAGCCTTTTCAATTGCTTCTCTAACTGAAGCGATTCGGGCCGACATTTTCGTACACTTAAAAAAAAATTTCGTTAATTTGGAATTTAGACGTCCACAGCCTGCTTAACCGCTTGCAGTATCTTAAACCATAGACACTTGCTAGATTAAGACGATTATCATCATAGAGCAATACACCCAAAATAAAAACAATCTTCATTCCTCAAACTCCTTTTGAATAGTTAAAACAAATCCACCACATAAAAAATATAAACTATCTCTTTTATTAGATAATAATTAAAGTCAATATAAAATAATCATGATTTAAAAAGTTGTTTTTGTCCAATATTTTTCACTATTATCATATTAAAATGCAAAAAATTCTGGAAGCAAATGGAACAGCAATGTGTATTCCATTGCTTTACAACATTAAAAACAGTTTTATATTTTAAAGTGTTCCAAAGGACATAAGCTTAACAGGAATCCATAAAATCACTTTGAGTAGTTCTGTTTTAAATAATTTTCACATTCTCTCAGCAGCTCTTGCATGTCTTTATATTCCAATATTTTGCACGATTCTTCCAAATTTCCCCAATTAAAATTTATGTGCTCTGAAGACAGTGTAACTGGAGTGTTTTTGTGAAGTTCAGCCAGCCAATATATTACTGTTTTAGGTTTACCATTAACCGGATACTAAACAAAAATTTTATATATTAGTAAATAACAAATTTCAATCTTAGGACAATAATTTTAGACAATGAGCTTTATGAAGATGAACAAATAACAGTATAAAAAAACAATTTTCATTAATAATAAATCTCATTAAGTATTGATTATTATCAAACTGTTACTTCCTAACCTAACCGTTCAAAAATATTTTAAGAATTACTTCAAAGCCTACTATATTAGGTCATTAAATATTAATCAATAAACTGACTTATTTATTTATGTATGTACTAAAAATACTTTATTAGTTTGGTCAGGTAAAATTTGAGTGAAATCAAGATACCTTCAATATCCTTTGAAAATTTTCTATTACTTTTAAATCTTCCTTTTCAAATCCTGCCTCTTCTTTAGTTTCTCTCAGGGCAGTTTCAAGATCAGACTCACCAGGATCAACATGTCCTAAAAAATAGATTAAAGTGAAAAAAGATCTGCCAATTGAGTTATCACAAAATGCCGGTAGGGATATAGGTTAGGGGCCATTACTACCTTTGGGAGGGGTCCAATGATGGATGCCATACGACGCTTGGAGTAAAAGATATTCAAATTCCTTGCTAATTTTCCTAAAAATAACAAAACCGGCTGCTCTCTTTTCCATATTTGAAAAAAATGTTAAATTTGTTATTCTCACTATCTTGAAATGTATTCTGCTTGATAAGAGTATTATAGTGACGGCAAAGTAGCGCTGCAATCGCTAGAGCGTGCTGACGTAACGTCCATTTAAACGGAGAGGAAGCGTTAAATGTCCGTTACTGGAAACTTTAAAAATTTGATTTATGTAACTGCAATGTCTGCAAGTGCAATAAAATGAATTCAGTTTGAATCCTAGCCAATTTACAGGTAATAAAATAATTTAAACTTTATTGAAATAAAAGGAAGTCTGTGAACTGGATTTTGTGTTAGGATAAGAGAAAACACTTTCATTTCAATTAAATAAATCAAAAATTTTATTTTTCACTGTTACAAATGGAAGTAACTAGTCTAATCTTATGGGAAAAAAGGCAAATTATAATTTTAAAAAATTACTTTTTAATCACTAAGAATTTGTATGTTTACCCTTCTTCAAATGAGAAGCGTCTTTTAAAATCTTTTTCCCACTACAAACTTCTAATGTATAATTTTTATCTATAAAAAAAGGACTATTGTACTCGTAAATCATTAACATATGCTCTAAATCATTTCTAAAACAATGTAATTTTCTTTTACATAAAGCATTTACCAGTAAAAACAACGCATTTTTAATTTTTAAATTGTAATCCACATTTTAAATACGCCCAATTTTCTAACCTTTTTCGAAAACGTTCAAAAACAAAATTATATTAGAACAAAGCGAGAAACTTTCAAGATATGATTCTTAACATAGACAAATGTTTAACGGGCCTAAAAAGTTCTTTAAGCTAAATGAGCAAGCTTTAAAGGGAAAACCAAATTGAAAAAAAATTTAAATTAAAGAGGAAATTATATAATTAACATCCCATTAAATGAATTTTTGTTACTGTAGTAAATACGATCACCTCTGGGAAAACAAACATGGAACATAATCCAGCAATCTAGAGCAACTGATTCATAACAAAAAATTCTCATCTCGATTAGGTGTTGCGAAATTAAATTTAATTAAATTTCTAAGGAAGTCAATCAAAACCAAAGTCCAAAAACAATGATGGGCTTTTAAAGAAGCGTTAAATGTTTGCGAGAAAAAAATTTTCATAAACGTTCCTTGCAAATGCGTGTTGTCTATTTGTAGCTATAAACAAATAATAACAATAACCAACTTATACTCAGTCTATGTAATCCTACCGCCTAAACTTCTCTTTTTTTTTGGTTTCATCACAAACAATTAATTTTACAAACACTGGAAAACTAATATTGCCATTTAATTCAAGAACAACACCTTAATGAAACGAAATCGTTAGAATTATTAGTAATTAATAAATGGTAATCAATAAATTATATATATATATTCTTTGCGTAGTTTACCAAGGTTGATTTTTAATTATTTTCAGGCATTTGAATCAGTTGAAAGGAAAATTTTTAATTTAAACAAATTCTATTGAATTTGATCATTTTGAATAAAGCAAACCACTTGGGAAGGGTTTCTTCTTAAAATATTCCTTGAAAGAAAATTTAAATTTATGTATCAATTTACATTTCTAAGTTAGTATTGCTTCAAAAGATTTTTTATTAAATGGCCAAATCACTTCACTATATTATTGATTGAACCGGATGTTGTGGATTGGATATGTTTAACACTTCCCACCAACAGCTAAACCTGCTGATAGTGAGTCACAATCCAAATCACTAATAACAGAGAAGGAAATTAAAAGCAGATTTACAAACTAATAACTTGGATTAATTAATATTTAATAGGATGAAAGAGTTTAATAAAAAATTTTCATTTAGACCAACTTCTGATCTTCCATATCTCATTAATTGGTACGTTTCATGATGGTCATTTAACTTTAACGGATAGTAGTAAAAGTTATAATACTAAATTCATGGTATTAGAATTATGTTTGTGTATATATACTAATGGTGTAATGCCTCAGCACTCCCGACCAATTTAGTTTATATTCCTCAGTGACAAAAACGAAATCTTATCAAAAACATTTTAAGACATAATAGACGTCTGATTCTAAAAAAAAAATAGTCAACAAAACATCACATCAAAGAATTAACCAGATAATTTGTTTATAAATTGATCACAATCAATGCCTGAAATAAATTATCAAAAAAAAACCTTGACTCACTTTAGAAGATAACCAAATTTTTAGAATAAATACATTTTCATTGTTTAAAATCTTTAAATAATTTTTTATTAAGTTGATAAAATTGTTATTTGCACTAATCTCAGAAAAAAATTTCTTGTAAAATATATATCCAACTACAGGTAACAATAACAATCGAACTGTTTATAATGCAAGAATAACTGCCTTTAAGCTAAATTTTTAATTTTCCTTCATAAAGAATTCGATTGAAAACGTCTCATTTTATAAAATTACTTCTTTTAAAACTTTTTAATTACTCATTAAAATTAAGAAAAAATTTTTTTAAAACTTTTATCTGAGAACTATTTAAACTTTATAATTTCTCATTAACACTTTATATTCGCGAATTATACGTAATAAAGTAAATATTAATATTTCTTTTATGCTTAAATTCTTGTATTTATTCAAATTTAACTTGATTAATAATCACTAATATACATTTGTATACTCACTCAATTCATCACCCCAGTTTAAAATATTTGAATTTATAACAAAAAAGAACAATAATAAAAGTATAAGGAAAATTATTAATTATTATAAAGGATGGGCTGTTGTAATAGCTGATGAATGATGCAGTTTGTTGGTGTTTATATGTTGTTTGGTACTTTTGTGTGATGAAATCAAATTTAAATTTAAGGAACGCAAGTTTACTATTTCTACAAATATACTATGAATGTAGAAGTGTGGGAGTATAAGAAAACAAATTAATCACTGAAAGGAGGTGGGCTTGATGTAGGTAAGGCTACGATTTTGAAATTGTTTTGTATTGTGGGGAAACAAACACACCAAAGTTCCTTCAGATAAAATTTGAAGCTCAGCAACAGGAGAACAAAACTGCATTCGCCCATCCTCAATAATATACATGAACATTAAAACATAAAAATAAGGGATAACTGATTAGAAAACACAATAAAAGAAGAAGAAAGTTAAATTATTCGTAAATCCATCACTGTCACATGAAAATTCAAACGTTCAGAATTATTAAAGCCAGGATGACAGGGATATTCTTCCTCAGTCACACAACCTATCGCCAACACCCATGAGGAATTCCCTTTTTCTTATCTATACTTATCGGACCATGACACACCCAAAATATGTATGAATGTGTTCAGAAATTTTGCACTGAGAAAAAATTCCCCCACATCAGTTGAGAAATCTGTATTCTATTCATTTTATAAGAATCCTCTTTAAGTTGTAAGCTAAAACGAACAATGTCTCAAAAATTCAGCTCTAAAAATATGTGCACTTACTTTAGGGGAAAAATTGAGACCAAGTTTTCAAAAACTTTTCATTCTAATAAAAAGTAACAACTATTGGTTTAATAAGAAAAGTCATTGCCCCTTTGAAGATGAACACAATTTTGCTTTACAATTTTTTAACCAAAGAAAAAAGGCTCAGCAAGACCGCTTAAATCTGATGTCTCACCATAAATGATTAATTTGGATGATGAATTTTAATGGTCGTCTGTGATCATTATTTGCGAACAAATTCTGACTCCCAAACGACGCTTCGGTTTACTCACACATACTCAACTGTATATTTACTGTTATTCAATTTTTATTGTTGTAATTTTACTGCTTTCTTCTGTCACTGCTGTATTTATGTGTTATTTCCACACAAAAGCCATTTTGAAAAAAATTCCTTGAGTGAAATTCCATATTATTTAGATTTACATAAATTATAGTAATAAAAATTGATTCAGATCATGATTATATTTTGGTGTACAAAATGGGTCAAAGAACTGATTGTTATCATATCCGTACGGCCATTTTATTCATAACCGTGGGATTAGGTTTACCATATATTTTGATGACTGGAAAATCCTTAAATCAATTCTCGCCTGGAGGAACAACTGGAATTCATACAGTTAGTGAAACACAACAGGAAAATATTGTAATTTGCACTGGTTTTTCATCTCAACTGGCAATGACTTTCTAAAAAACCAAATTCCCCAAAAACAGAAGGATTATACTCCTTAACCACTGAATCAACGGATAAATCTGCAGGCTATCGAGCTCAATTTCTTCCTTCATGTGATTCTACAGTAAACAGTACTTTCGAAATTAAAAACATTCTCTTTAAAACTCTATTCTACCTAAAAATAATGTAACAATCATAAAATATATATTTATATATCAATATGTATACATCATATGATACACTTTTTCTTTCCTCGAATCAAATTGGTTAAATTTTATTTACTTTGGGGTAATAAATAATTAGTGATTACCTCGATTCTTAAATACGATATCCCTTAAAATTACATAGTTATTGTTGTTAAATGATTTTTTAACTATTCTATAAATAGATAAATATAACTATACTTATAATTTCAATTTGTTTTCAAAAATGAGCTTTCTATTCAAAATTTCATTTAAAACATCTTCTAACTACTTTCATAAAAAATTTTTTTAAGCAAAATTTGTTTTTATTTAATCCTTAAACGTAAGCGAAATGAAACATTATTGCTGCTGCTGTTGCTGTTTTTGTTGTTGTTTAAATAAAAGCACAGTAAGAGGATTGAATTGATTTGGAAATAAGGCGGGAGACTGACGATTTTTCGGGGTTTTGGTGTTTTGTAGTTTCATTCTTACATCGGTAGGTGTACCAGGTGACATTTTCACATTTTAAAATTTGACATTTTGGTAGTGTATGAGATTTAAGGAAAAAAGGTCAGATTCTAGACACGTGACAATAAATTTTTTTATTATTATAAGGTTAATTTTGACTTTGTCAAATAATAAAAATTTTAGCCAGAGATGGTGTTATAGGTTTTAAGGTGTAACGAATTTAATTAAAATTTGTTTATGGAATTCCCTGTGTGAGTGTTTCATTAAATGACTTTTACAATGGCCTGCGGATTGTTGGCATTGAAACTTTAACAGGATTCAAATAATAAAATGCAAATAAAAAATTTTAAGCTTTTGTTGTTCATCTCTGGTCTGACTTAGTACCTAACAAAAAAATTTGTCAGGTACGAAAAATAAAAAATAAAATCCGGCCAAATTTCCAAATCATTTTTTTAAAGACCTTATCGGCTGAAAATTTTTTTGTATTTGTAACATTTAAGGATTAAAATGGAACATTCCTCGTCATTATCACCTATTTGTTTTAATTAAAATTGGAATAAATGCGCTCTCTGAAGTCATTGGGCTTTTTTAGTGCGTTTTTGATAATGATCATTGGGCGAACCTCCCTTAGTTGTTTTTAACCCCTTTTTCGGTGGTTGTTCAGTGACTTGTTCAGATTTTAAACGTTCCATTTGTGACCACTCGGCGTATATATTTACTTTTCTGCTCCTCAGATTTTCTGGTTATAACTTAAAATCTGTTGTTCTTAGAATGGGTAACAATCTTATAAGAAGTTCAAGCTTCATTCTTCAAAAAAAGTTATGAGTATAATAACAAAGAGATACCAACGCACTCATAACTGTTAGTCGTACCATGCTGTCAGCAACAAAAATCGTTCGCTGGTAAGCGATGATATAAAAACTTACAAAAAGTTTTATTTATTTATTTATTGCTAATTTTTTTTTCCAAGATTAATGTAAACAAAACTAGACGGTCTTGAAAATTAAAAAATAAATTTTCTGTTAAAAAAAAAAGTTTTAAGAAATCTGAGGCAGAGAAAAAGAATTTGTAGAGTGGCAACAAACCGCAATACATTTTCTGACGTAATTTTAAATGCTTCTAAAGTAACTACTCATAACTTTTTAATTAAATGCTTGTCTACGTCATTGTATAGTATAATAACTTGTAAATAACTTTTCTTCTACAACTTTCTTCTTCGACTTCCAGGACTTTCTATTCAAATTTCACCCGTTTTTCCTTGGTGACGTTTTCGCCTTTTTTCCAGACGAATCTTTCCCCAGCATTCTTATGGCCTACGAAAACCTTCATCGAAACTGATCTTCCTTTCTATCTCTCAGTATCAACAGTACCGTTTGGAAAACTAATGTATCACTATCAGTACATTTATTCTAGATGGGAAAATTAAGCTACCATCTTGTTCAGACCATTGTCTTTGGAATAAGTAAATAAATTTTAAGTAATTCCTAATGTTCGATATGTAGTCAGGTAAGTTCAACCTTTTTATCAAACTAAGCAATTTTGGAAGGTTTAGACAAATCTATAATTTGGGACTCTGAAGTCGTTTTGGGTTGGATAAACTTAAAAATTTTGAACTTGTAATTTTAGGATATTCAGCTGGATTTGGGTGGTAGATTGGTCAAGATATTCTGTTCTAAAAGATGGAAGGTATTTATGGAACATTTTATTGGTGTCAGTTGATTTTATTGAAATCATACTGAAAGCGAAAATGGTGAGGGAGCATCTCTCAAAATGTCCTATTTATTCCAAACCCAATGGCCGTGAAATTTCCCATCCATACAGCACCACAATAAGTCTTTCATCTTATTGTAAAAGTTTCTTTTGTAACGCTTTGTTTAGCTTTGTGCTGTAATTTGAATTTAAATAAAATTCCTTTCACAATAAGACTAAAACTGGGCAAAAACAACAAGAAGAAAAACTTTATTGCCTTCCAGTATCATTTTGGTATTTTTTTCTGTTAAAAAAATGTTTCCCTAAAATCGGCACTGTATTTTACTAAACGGGACAAACAAGCACTTCGTACTCAAACATGAGTGAAACTGCTACGAAAACAAAGTAGAGAAGAAACATTGTAAAACCAAGTCCTTTGTTCATTCTCCATTTGAAGCAAGCGATGGACATAATCACAAAAAGTAACATCATAAACAATATAGAGATTGAACAAACCATGCCGACGCTGTTCACTTCAACGTGCTTTCCGTATATCATGGTGTACAAAAGCCAAGGCACAGTTAATCTAGAACATAAATCAAAGAGAAAGGTGATAATTTATATTAATATAGGTTAATAGCTGTAACGATATCAACAAATTATACTAACCCAACAGTAACGTCAAAGATGTTACTCCCTACGGAAGAAGAAACAGCCATATCGCCAAAACCCTTCCTTGCTACTATTACACTCGTTATAAGATCTGGAATGGAAGTTCCTGCGGCTAGAAATGTTAATCCCATAACCTGAAAATAGGAACGGGGTATTTAGAATTATGTCTTCTGGAGGAAGCGTCGGATATTTAAAATTTCTAACATACCTCCGGCGGTATTTTAACGGTATCTCCTGCAACGTTGGCCCACCACACCATGAAATAGGAAAAGGCCGCAATCCACAGGATACTCCCTAAAAACGTAACTACAAAAAACTTTTTACCTGAAAAATATTTAATTGATATTAGTTTATGACCAACTTCATGTGCTCTAATATTTCAGTTATTATTACTAATGTTATCCACTCTACCGAGGACGCCATTAGATGTCGAAACGTCTGGACGATGTATTTGAGGGAAAAATTTGACACAAATAAATAAACTTGTCAGAATTTAAAAATCAAAAATAGTTTGTGGAAAAAGAAAAAAACTGCAACTCACCCCTGGGTGTTCGAGTATCAGGTAATGTAAGCCACAAAGGAAAGATTACAGGAGCGACTAAAAGATAAGTGAGTCTCTTTCGTGCGGTATCAGGCCAAGACATATCGAGTGCATCGGGAGGTTCGTTGTCTTCAGCCTGGAAAAGAAAGGATACTGTTATATCAAAGCAATCATCTTACAAGAGATTTCCAACTTCGCTGACATTTTTATTCGGACATTAGCGTTGAACTTCTTTTGAGACGAGGTTCATTATCATGCAAATTTTGTTTGACGTGGTGCATTACTCTCTTTGTATGACGGCTAAATAACCGTGAATGTGTGCAAGAACAACACGGTTTCTGTTGAGGGCAAGGAAAGGGCAAGTAAGTTTAAAAAAAGTTACCAACCGAGCATTCCGTGTTTATCAGACAACATTCTAATTTCTCATGCCATGAAGACATAAATTTACGATTGAGAACTCCCTTTAATATATAATATTACATTATCTAGAGTTAATTTAGTGTAAAATATGAAATAATTTTTTTTTAATAAGCCACAGTACTTAATCAACTTTTTTGGGCTCCCTATAAGAGGCAACAAAAAACTGGAAGGAAAATGAAATTTCAACATGTCGTCACAGTTTTTGATGCAAAATTTAATTCATATTAAACCTTTTTTTATATCTCATAATAATATTATTATTGATCGCAATTTTTGGTTCTGTAAGGGAAGAAAAGGGTAGGAATGATGCCAAGACAAGCGTGATTAATTTGTGAACCGCCTTGGTTCCCCGGGTTCCCAAAACGTCCCGCATCCCAGTATTTTCTCTTTCTCTCCCGTAATATTGATCAGAATTTTTGTAAAGAACATGAGATATATGGTTGGTATTGTGGGTTTAAAATGAGGTAAATTTGGGGCAGAGCAGAAGGAATGTTGACGAGGAAAACGAGATGATAAAGAGTCGAACTCGACAAAGCGGTGGAGGGATGCGGTACAGAAAATAGGGCAGGTCCTTTCATTAAATTTTGCAAAACGTGAATTTGGCAAACACCTTTTCCTTTTAAAGACCTCTCCACACCTTTTAAATTTCGGTTTTGGGTTAAGCTCAAAATGAATCTCTTTGTGACTGAAAATTTTCTTTTTTTTTGAGGGTTTTTGCTTGAGCGTGAAAAAGCTCGCAGACCACAAATACAACCTTAACAAAGTTATCAAAAATGTAATTACATTTAGGCTTTCAAAAATATTACATATATAAAACGTAGCAGGGGAATTTGAACCTTTTTGGAAGGGGTTAAATTCAAAAAAGAGATTTTGGCCAAATTCGACTTGGCGTCGGCTTAACACAATTAGATAATTCAAAACTGACGACCTCACTCCAAATTTGCTTTTTTGAATACAAAACCACGTCTCTCTTTCCCGAATAAAAAAAAACAGCAAACAGCAAACCACCCTTTTTGCCTTCACCATAACCTCCTACTACAATACATCCTTCCCTCACTCCCGGAAATTCTGTAAACAAATGCAGAATCGTCGACTGTAGGATTTCCACGCTCATCAAGACCCGACGGAAAATTGCTTTTTTATTTTCAAACATGGAAGGTCGGAAATAATTCTTTCCTGAATTGCGTGCTGGGTCGCTCGCTGGCCATAAACATAAAACAAACAAATTGTCTTTGCCTTCTATTATAAAAAATAAAAATTCAAATAATATTTTACACAACCAGACGCTTTCCTCCAAAATTTGGAATCGACCCAGTTCAGCGGGGCCACTTTTATTTTAGAGCCCAAAATAATAATGATGATGATAAAACAAATTTTGTTTTCCATCCAAAAACGTTTTTCGTCGTTTCGGGTATATTTATGTATATACATCCGTTTGGCACGAATAAATTTTTAAATTTATGCGAGGAATTCTGAAGAGATATAAGACTGAAATGTTGACGTTATACAATTAGAGTAAGCTCCATTGGATCGATTTCCAGATGTCAGACAGATATTTTCCGCATTTCAGCGTTTTACGCACAAAGGGAAAGATTTCGAAACGGTTTATGAGCAGTTAGCTGAATTCAAAGGAAGGAATTTAGGACAAAGTGGGCCACAATTACAATGGGTGACACTCGACCTTGTGAAAAAGAAATTTATATATGTTATTCAAGCATTCCAGTGAATATGACAAAGCTTTCTGGGAAACTCTTTTCAAATTTTATTTTATTGTGAGAATAACTCGTCGGAAAAAGCTCCGAAGAAAAATTGCGTGACCTTCGATAAATCACATGTTGAGATTTTCCCTCAACTTTCGAGTTTTAATGTTCAATTAAAAGTAATAACATAATATTACTTTATGTGGTGATTATAATTAGTGTAATTAACGTTGAGTTTCGAGAAGGAGGTGGAGTGAAGGATGGATGGATGGGAAGTAACGAACATTATTTCCTTTTGCAATAATGGCAGTGTTGTTTCATGGCGCAGGATCCTATGCTGTTACCATCGCCAACATTCCTTCTCTTCTTTATGAAAGCACATCTCAGATATATATCACAAACAATGGAACGTGATTCATTTCACGGGACATTAGCCAGGTCTTTCTTTTCCAGACACAAAAAATTTGTTTTTGTCGTTTGGGCTTAGCAATAATTTTTAAATGTTCCTGTGAGGGATTGGTGGAGAAATTACCCTTGGAAAAAACAACAAGGGAAAAAGGGACAGAAAGTCGAAATGATCCGAGATTATTAATTACTTCTCTAAATGGAGGAACTGTTAATTACAACCGGTGTTCTCGCATATTAAGGACTATGGATCTCGTGGGTCTTTCAAAACGGAGGGAAAATTTTTCTCCAGCGAGCAACTAACTTTCGAATTCGTGGATTCTAGGTCAAGGGAAAACTTCATTTTCTCAAGGAAGGTTCTAATGTCTTAGTTCTTGGAATTCCCAATCAATTTGCACGTACAATGACTAACATCTAGCCAGGGTAAAGGGATAATTTTTTTGTGTCGGGGTTGAGATGTCGATTGAGCTTGCTCAGCAACCGGGATGAGAACCAAGACAATGAAATAAGAACTGACCACAACTTCAATTAACCGAAAACATGGAGGGAATCGTTTCTCCAAAATTAGGCAAAACATCTTTCGAAGGGAAATCGCTTCCGAAATTATCAGAAATTGCTTTGAATAGAATTAATATTTATCAGACTTTTAAATTAGTTAAGTTGGCAAAACTTTTTCTACAAGCTTTTTATTAATTCAGGGTTATTTTAAAAAATGGAGTTGAAAGGATTGAGGGGATGAGGAAAGGGAAAAGGAAAATTGAAAAGAAAATACTAAATTTTTATTTTCTTTTTGTTTTACTCATAAAAACGGAAGATTTTGCTCGAGAAAGCTCTAATTAAGCTTTTGTTTTGTTTTTCTAGTCCTTCCGATGTTTCTCTCATAAAATTTCATTACTCTGAAGGAGTTACTTTAGAAATGATGGATGTACCTTTAGAGGAGAACTTTTTCTCTCAATGAGACATGACTCCGTGATACTTAATCATGTTAATGTGCTTACATCACAAGCCAGCATTTTGAATGGAGCTTTTGGCAATTAAAAGCTACTTTTTCAGGATGAAAAGGTATTGGTTAAAGCTTTTTTTTAGCAGAAGCCTCGCCTTCGACAGATAACTTTTCCATAATTTTTATTTTTAAATGAGCTTTCGAAAAGATAGGTTTTGCTATGGTTAGGAGTTCGAACAAAAGCTCAATTAGGACAATATGTAATAATTTTTAATAAAAGTGAGCACGGAACAATGCCAGGTCAAATATAACTGTTATTTTGACTCGGGAACCATTTTTTTTTGTAGAAGGGGCTTTAATGGCACAGAATAAATTTTTTTTGCAAAAGGTGTTTTCGTTAAATTTGTTTCCACAAAAAAGAAGAAAGCTTTAGAAAATGTTTTAAAATTGAAAAGTTCCAGTAGTAATTGCTATCATTCCAAACTCATTATCGGAATCTGGGAAAACATTTGGATCGATGGGCGTGGAGTATGTGGGCTGTAAATTTAGGATTTTACAATTTGCCCTGCAGCATTTCGCCAATTACAATCCTAACTACCCCCCCGAGCTTTGCTTAATTTGATTTGAATTTTTCAAAAACATTCAAACGTCACATTTTTCAACGTTCTCAATTGCCTGCCTTCTTCCTCCTTCCGTTCAATTCCTCTACCCCGCCGTTAACTCCTTTTATCCTTTCTCCAACAGAAACGTGGAAGAGCTTTTGTCTTATAAAACAAATGGAAAATTCTCGAGCTGTTGAAGAAAAATATCTTCAAGAAATAAAAAGAAGAAGATTTTCGAGTGCGATGTCTTCCAAGTTTTTAATCTTTTGTGACTCGTTTGGAATCTAACCAGAAGATTGAATTTCATTTCGAAAAGTTTTAAGTAAGCTCTTCAGTCGGGTCTTAATTGGATAACGAACAAAATGAGGCAAGGTGCCAATTATCATTGAAAGAGATGCTGTTCCAAGCACCAATTTTCAAATAGTCAAAATGGTTGGAAAAGCTCAGCAGCTTCAATAAAATAAAAACCGAAATATTATGGAAATTAAAACTTTTTGTTATTTTCGACATTTTTTGGCATCCTCAAATTGAGAATTAGGTATGATTTACGCCAGAAAATTTTATTGCTGTCATTTTTCTGTTGTAAAAACACTCCATTGGCATTCCTCGCTTACTTTTATTGGACAAAAACGCTTCGCTTTCAGTTTAACGCCATTAATTTCAGGCAACAACAGCAGGCAGTGAACAGCGAATGTGTGAAAGCTAGAACCAGAGACTCATGAGAATAGAAGAAGCGCATTTATTGTTGTTGGATTTATGGTAAATCAATAAAAGAACCGTTTTTTCCCTCCTTTTCTGACTAGAGCTTTAAAGAGTCTGTGGGAGCTTTTACTAAAAGGAGAGCTTTTACCAAAATAAACAAAATTTAATTAGCCAAAGTGTAAATCTGAAAACTAATTTATTTTTCACCTTTCGTCCTCACCTTCGCCTAAAATAATAAACCCTCATCATAAGTTGACGGTTAATGCCAACCTTAAACAATTTATATATATTTTTTTAAGTCTTACTAATGAGTAATCGCGCCTATCTATTCACGGAAAACCCCACTGTAAGCAGTGGAATAAGCATAAAATGATAGCTTAAAACTTAAGTACTCAGTTAATTTAACACTGAGTACGGTTTTAGACAACTAGTTTACTTCTCCTTAATTAAAAGAAAAGGAGAATGGGCGAGTAAAAATTCTTGGATAAGCAAAACCAAAATCAAAAGCTCGAATTAAAAAGAGTCAAGGTTTCCATTTTATTCGATTTTCTTTCTTGGAAAATTTCCAAAAAAGGAAAGGAGGTCACGGTTTTGTGTTCCAAATCTACCACTTTCAGTCCTTTTTCTTTTGTTTCCTCAGGAAAATCTCCCACATGAAAAATATAAGAGACGAATGATAAAAACCTAGAAAGAAGGAGAAGAAGAACCTTAAATAGCTCCTGGAAGAGTGATTCGACCGGAACTTGGGAATTTCTTTCCCCCGTCTGGAGGCCTGGAATGTTGGATCTGAGGCGATATTCAATCGAGCGTTCGGGTTTTATCGTCCAGGGACGGGGAAAACCACTCCGTTTCCGCGGTTTCCGTAAGTCGTTTCTCGTGTCATAAGTCTTTCTCCCAGTCGTAAGTAATCTGGGAAGGCGGTGGAGGACTAGGATAAAATCCAAACACCCGGCTAAAAAAAGGAAATATGTAAATTTTGGAATTAACCGCGCGTTTTCTCTAAAACATAAATTTCAATTTATAAAATTCTTCCAATTTATTCATGGTTCTTTCTTTGTTGGTTTTTATTTTGAAGTGAGGTTAGGTGTGAAGAGTGGTGGTGGTGGGGGCTTTACGACCTTTTACCATATATTTCATTTTCCGAGAAATTCACCTTGTAAATAGAGAACTGGACAATGATAAATTGATTCCTTTATTACAATACCTTCTATTAATTTATTAGCCTACTGATTTATTGTCGAACCGCTTTCTGTCATTTCATCCACTTCCAATGATCTATGTCGGGAGGTGGGTGAGTAGGGATGAAAATATCAGGCCACCGAATCACGGGCCAGAGACAGGGCATAAATTTAAAAGGACTCCCTGTCAGGGAGTAATTTAGTTCTTTTCTTCAGAAGGAACTGATTTTGGTGGCAAAAAAATTAACTCGTTACTGAGAGTGATAATTGTCGGTGTTCCGAGGGTTTTATTAAGCCAAACGGCTCTGCTGACATTTTTTAGGGAATGAATCCCTTTCAAACTGCATCTTCTGAAGGAGTGAGTAAACTTCAGCCCAAAAATTTACAAAAACTCTCAAACGGAATCTGACTTCTGTTCGGACTTTCGAACGGAGAAATGCTTCTACTTAAGGGCTGATTCTCCCTGAAATCACCTCAAACAACCTGTATGAGGATAGGTTGTTAATGAACAACTCCTCTGATGCACTAGAATCACCCTTAGTGGTGACGAAGGTTGTTAGAAACAAACCAACTGATTCCTGATTTCGGAATGTTTTATTGATTCATTTGTGCCTGTATTTATACCCCCAAAAGGGTTTGACAACAGTCATCTTTTGAATGACCCATCCGGGCGCCCATCAGTGAACCATTTCCTTAAAATTCCTAGGCCTTTGGATGGATCACTACACGATTAACATAGTTTCGGGTATATGAAATGATTCGTTCGGTCAACCTTTTACGCCATTTTCCTTTTTTTCAACAGAATGAATCACTTGGATTGATGATCGCAAGTCTGAACAAAATCAATTAAATAAGCAGAAGTACAACATCACAAAATTGGTTAGTACATAAGTAAACATGCGTGTTTTTGTCTGTGACGTGATTTTTTCGTGAAAGTGTGCATTATTTATGAAATCAAAAATTCATAATTTTTTTCCCCAAAAGGTCAAAGTACGTTTTCCATAGAACTGGGTTCACCATCGATTTATCCTCCTACAAACGGGGGTAAGGAGAAAATCCAAAATCTATTATTATAGTTGCCCAAGGGGAAACAATCCAATTCCATTTTTTTTCAAACTCGAAAGTTTAACGACTCTAAGCGTCCATCACTTGTTTACCTTCGAAAAAATATCTGATTTAAAATTAATGATTTTTTTTTGTTCGGATACTCTATAAATTATTTATTGGGGTCTATTATTCAATAAAACTTCTTCTGCTTCTTCTGTTTTTGAATTTAGAAAGTCCATGGGTTTGGATTTTTGCCTTTGGAGGGAGAATTCTGGAGCGAAATAACTCAAACATCCCAGTACACATACATAACATCACACCTAATTTTGTTTCCTTTCCTTTCCGGAATCAAGAACTCTTAAATTGTCCTCTCTTAACTTCATTCTATGTTGATTTTTGTTGGTTTCGTTTTACGCGAATGATGAGGAACGTGGAAAATGGTGTGAGAAACTGTAAATAACGTCAGGGAGGTTGGCTCTGGCAGGGGCAGAGTTTGTCTCTTCTGTAAGGGTTATGACGAAGTGTATCATAGCCTGAGCTCATGTGGGGGTTTGCAGGACCTAGAAATGGGTTTCGTCGTGGAAGAAGACGAAGTAGAGTGGGAAACCTTAGGGTTTCTAAAAAGAATGAGAAAGTTTCTGAATCGTACAGGAACAGAAGGATTGAGAAATTTGGTGGTTTTAATTCAGTTTTTCACCTTTTTTTTGGTATAACAGGATGCGAGAGAAGGATTCGAACTCACGACCATTTGCATCTCAGTCAGGAACTTTAACCACTACACTACTCCTCCCACGGAGGATTGAGAAATTTAGGAACCCACTACACCAAACCAAAAGTTGTATAAGGCAGTGTACTTCGTTAAAAATAATTTTGTAAATGAAATGTGATTTTGTATGGGGAAAAATTTGTTAAGCCCTAAATAAGGCCATATACAGATAAAATATAACAATATATATAGTAAATAAGGTCAAATAATTTTGTATTTGGCTCTTTTTTGCTTTATAAGCCAAACAAAAACAAACCGCATTAAGTGAGAGCCAAATAATAGGAAACATCAAAAGATTTTATTGATAAGAATACATTTGAGTGCTTCCTATTCTCCTGTACAATGAAATGGGATCATTACAAATGCGTGCATTGTATATGAAATGAAATCTCTGTTACGTGCATTACTTATGTACAAAATAGAAGTAAGGCCTATATCGAAACACGTCTCTAATTTTCTAAAGGCTTAGCTCTAAAAATACACAAAAGTAGACCGGATTGCAGATGCTTTTAGGGAAATGAAATTATTTTTTAACAAGATCAGTTAAGCGATTTTTAGAGGATTTAAGTCACCATGGCAAAGCTTTTATAAAGTTAATAAATATTAAAACATTTTTAGAAATGAATAACAGTTAATTCGATAAAATCATTGTAGAAAGCTTTTAATCTGCCAGACTATTTTTCAAAACGGTGAAAATCAGACATCACTCTTGATGGCGGGTATTCAAGTGAACACTGAGTCAAGTGGGCGTGTTTAGAAAGCTTTCGTAGAAATTCTGACACATTTACAGACAGATAACAAACTCCGAAGTAAACCAAAAGAAGAGGATATACAGGCAACAGTGTGGATTTCTTAGAAATATGGCGACCTCAAGATTTCCTCTGTGAAAACCGAATTTCTAATTTGTTTTTCCAGTCAGCAACTCTTCAGTCGTTTTTCATTGTCATGAATCGTATTCTAATCAAAAGTAAACAGAAGTGGCAATGAAAAACCATTTTCGCCTAATTTCAGTAAATAAATAAAAAATATTTAGTTTGGTTGATGACGAAGTTTCTTTCAGTTTTCGGCTTTGATTGTTGTTGTTGTTGTCCAATTTGAAAGCGGCGAAACATAATTTCAGTTATTGTGGCTATGAATCCGTCTCGAGGTCGCACAAAATTGATAAAAAGAGAAAACGAAAATGTCGGGTATTTTGTAAACCACTTTCCAAGTCGCAAAACATTTTTCTCTCTAGGCCATGTCATGACATTTCCCTCTCCTCCCTCGCCTTTCTCGTTCCATTCCTCCAAACTTTATAATTTCTACTCTAATTTATATTAGCTCTCTGCACGAACGTTTCGAAGGGAAACCAAATTAAGCAAATGGAAAAAACCAAATTTGGGAAAAAAGGAAAACCTCTTCCTTGTAAAAATTTATCGTGTCATAGCTAAGACTCCATTCCCTTTATCATAGGCAAGACAGTATTAAGAAAGGACGATTCAATAAACAACGACAGAGTTTCCTATTCCAGTAATTAAATAGTAAAATTGGCGACTTAGTTTCTCTGACTTTTGACCTATTCACCTTTTTCCTTCGTCAAATTTATTAGGACAGTGCTCGCGGGCTTGATAAAATTTGCGATTGAGGATCAGATTGTTTACGTCTTTCCCTTGTCCCTTTAAGAATTCCAAAAATATCCCCGGATTCGAATACCAATCACTTTAGAAATGGTGTCCCTTCGAATCAAGCTTACTCGTCCGTTATCCACCCAAGTGGAAATCTATTACGTCACGTCAGGTCACTAATTACGAATGATACATGTCACTTATTGTGTCACAATCAAACATTCCGCCTATTTTATACCCTAACACCGCCTTCATTGGGTTCACGTAAATAATTTGGTGAAATGTTGTACGGTTGTGATGCAATAAATGTGTTCTATACTATAGATCTATACTGCACAAAAGCCTCATATCATTGAATGCTGTTAAAAAAGACGCCATTTTGTCATCGGTGTATATAATTATATCTCTCATTTAAATATATTGTACAATAAATTTCACAAAAATTGTTTTAATTGACTTATCTCAATATCTATGATTGAAAATATATATTAACCCACTAACGCCCTGCGTCCTCAAATGAGGACACTAACTTTAGGATTTTTTTAAGCTTTTCAGGTTCTTTTTTTGGAGGATTTTTAAGACATCAACAGCCATCTTTTTTTTATAAGTTGGTACAATTTTTTCACTTTTTTCATAATCAGGGGTTGTAGAAGAGTTCTTGATAGAGCAGAATGATTTTCACTAAAATGCATCGGTCCTTATAAAAAATTATTTTTCTCACATCCTGTTGGAGGTATCGCTGCGGAAAAAAATTAGCAGACACTTAAGATGTTGTAGAACAAACCCATAAAGCTCTTATCATTGAAATTTCAATCAAAACAAATTGAGCCACAGTCAAATTTTGGTGTCATTAGATCCCGGTCTCCTCAAATGAGGACAGCAATTTACCAGAAAAAAGTGCAAAAATTTTGAAAAAAATTTACAGAAATGTCATTTTTGATTTTTACGCCAGACTTCAAAAGGATTTCAAAAAATTTCCACGATTTCTATACCTGGGCGTTAATGGGTTAATATACAAAATAATTGGGGCTAGAAGTACTGTATACTCTCGAGCTTGCCTTTGCTAAATACTGTATCTTAGCTTAACTAACGATACATTAAATAAAGCTTGGTATCATACTTATATAAGTATATTATTTAGTTTATAAATAATACTCCTGGGCCTGAACTAAACTTCTGTGGAGGAGCCACACCTGCCGATACATACTGTCGGGACCAGGTTGTTCCGTTGTAGATGAACGAATGATGGACAACACTAATTCCGAACGTATATGTATGTTGATATACAAAATGTTATTATAACTATAATTTAGAATCAAAATGGAAAAAGCAAGGATCCTGACGGTGCGGAGCTCCGGGACTGAATGAATTTAGCTTCGGTTGTCGGCTGCTTCATTTCACTGTACCCATTCCGGACTTAGGAATGTGGCGAACGCCACAATACATTCAAATTTTAAGTTTAGCCCTACAGAACCAAAGAGAAAAGGCAAAACCCAAAATTTTAAGTTCAGATTAAGTTCAAGTTTTAGTTATACCCACTATGAGTGATTATACAAGTTGGCTTCCCATTAGCATTAAAATTTAATTTTTCTTAAAGAGAAGCATTGATGAATGTTTGAGATGGCTAAGAAAACTCTCCAAAATTTAATTCTTCAATAAATCAAAGCTAAGACTGAAATTTTTTATTATTAAAAGAATTTTCGGAGGAGAAGAAAGTTGGACAATTAAAAATCAGTCAAGCGTGATTCTTCTGTACATAATTTTTCTTTTTGTCGAAGAGGAGTAAAAAAATGGAGAGAAAAAGGAAGATTTAATTCATGTCAAGAAGTTGTGGCGCATTTGGCCAAATTCCAACTGAAATTCAGAGAGGGGAAGAAAAAAATGTCTGTTTCAGACCAGTAATTATTATCGAAAAAGGAAATAGGAACAGAAAGAGAGAGAGAGAGAGAGGAAAGGAGAGGTGGACGGGCAAGAGAGAGTTTTGTAGAAGTGAAAATGCGCCGTAAAGAATTCGACAATATTTTAGGTTTTCCCTTGAATTTGTTCTTCCTCTCGACGGAGGAAGTCGGAAAACGCGGTTAAAACAATTTTCTCTGGAAAACTTTGCTGCTTATTTCATTTCTCTCTAGTTTCACCCTTTTTTTAAATCTTTAATATTTATTTATTATTATTATTTTTTTTATAAAAACAAAATAAGCGAGAGAAGAAATTTTTCTTTCAAACCATGAATAATCTCCCGCCTCCTCTCATCATTTCCACTCTTTCTGTGGTGAATTTCATTTTAAATGTTGCTGAGTTTCAGCTCGATGCTTTTTTAATTTAGAAAAGATTAGTCTTTGTCTCTAAAAACCACGACTCAAGGGAGTATGAACAGAAGTAAATAATCACTGAATGATTTACTCATGACACCATAACTCATTTCTTCTTTAAATTTTTTATTTGGGACATAAATTTTTATGTAATCTTCTTTCAATACTGTTTCGCTTTAAGTCTGCATTATTTACGAAATGGAGTTTAGTCGAAACTATATAAATAGGAGAACCTGTCCCAAAATATCTGTAATAGAATGCTGAACTGAATTAATAACTAAATACTGTAGTGTGTATAGTTGTAGTTGAGTATCAATCCCGTTTTTCACTCTTTTGGGGGTATAACAGGATACGGGAGGAGGATTTGAACTCGCGACTATAAGTTCTTAGTCTGGGATTTAATCCACTACACCACAAACCTCTCCCTAAATATTATAATATAAAAATGTCTCATGTTCTTAATAAGCTTTTAGAATCTAGGTCAATTTTTGTATTAACTCATAGTTTCGTATAACACGGTTAACAAGACGCTTTCTAGAAACCACTCTATGTTAGATATGGTTGTCTGTAATATTCGTTTCTCTCAAAATTAACTTTACCGAAGATGTAGTCAGCAGGCACTACAGACTATCCCATCTTTTCTGACAACAGTTCAATTTGTGGTGAATATTTTGGAAATGTCTGGAATTACTAGTTCTAACACCAAACTTCGAGATAGTAAATGAACAATACGGTCAGTTGTACTTTTAGAATATTTGGCGTGGGGGTGGGGAAAGCGAGAGCTGCCGAAAATGAAAAATGTTTCTTGTTAAAATGAAATTATGGTTGATGGTTTTATAACGGATTCTCCCCCCCGCTCCCAAAGTTTCAGATTCGCAAACTTTCTACCTCTAATATTTAAATGTGTAAAATTTTATTTGGTGAGAGATAGGCCCGCTCGCCTATTCCTCTTTCCGGAAAAGCTCTGACCAGAAAAGGAAAAAGGAAATCTTTCAAAATTTCAGCTATGAATTCACCGAACAGAAAGATGTTTTACGACGTCGTTTCCCCTTGTTTCCGACCGTTTTCATTTGTTTATCGCGAATTCAAAATCTCGGCACGATTAACTCCGGAATTCGGATTTGGATACACATTAATTATCTGTTAACACAAAAATAGCCCTCTTTCGAATCGAAACTTTCTAAAACTCTACGAATTTCACGCCGAAAAGGGAGGAAAAATGACTTTCGAATGAGAACAGAAAATAAAAATTGCTAAACAAAAAACATCGCGTGTAAAAGGTTAATTGCCAGAGTTTTCAAATGAAACGAAAAAAAAGTATTTTCCGGCGAATTATTTTTCCAAAAACTCGATGAAAAATGTGACCGATCAGAATGCGATTTGCCTGAATTTTCTCCTCCCTGTTTGTGTGAATATTTAATCAGAAAACGTGACCACTCGCTCCTCATAATACTCCGGGGAACAAAATATTATTTTTGAGGAGAAAAAAAATTTCCGGAAGGCTGGCCCAGCAATTTCGGTCTTCCGTAATTATGACTAAGTATCCCCTGTTAATTAGCTAGGGGATTATATGTATATTTTTTATGGCTTTTTCGTTCTGGACCTTCTTATTTTGGATTATTATAGTATTTACTTCAAGTATATTATTGCTCAGAGACGTGGGTAATGAGATACGTTGCCGCCATTTTGTCATACATATGACTATTGAATATTCGAAAGCCGTGGCGTATATCGTAGACGTTAAACTTCCACGGAACTTTTTAACTTTTGTCGCTAACATATATATGAGTACAGTAGTTGTAGTATACAGAAATTGTTGATAATGTGTATTCACAAAGACTTATCCACTGTACTTCTGGGGATAGTATCGAGGTAAGCTTTGTTGTACTGGATTGTTACACCGCGGCATGTGAAAATCTATACATAACACCACCCCCAATTGACACTGTATATTTATTGCAAGTTTGAGGACATTGGTATATGTTTAAAAATCAGATCAGAAAAGAATTCGCGTTCAAAATTGAGGGAAATATAGTCAGGTCTCGTTTTACGCGATAGAGACTCAAAACTTCGTTTAAAAACTTTTAAACACCCCTTCCTCTCGTCTCTTTTTAAATATCATTTGGGGACTACTTGATACTGGTAAACCGACCTCAATTAATAACAAAGCGGGAATAATACAGAATGATTGATTGCAAAAATTTAAAAATAGAGGTCACAGTTGAAGTAATTCCCAGCGTTCAGGTTAAGGTTAATCGATCATTCCCTGTCCTACAATTCATTTCTTCTTTTCATTCTTGGGAAAAATGATTTTCTTTTCTCGAATATCCTCCTGTCTTCTTTTCAGAACTTATTTGTAATTTTCTATCACCAAAGAATGAGATTCAGGAAACCATTCTCGGTTTGCACGGTTTCCTGAGTTTGATTCAAATGTGTGGCCTTTTGTATGTTGAATTACGTTTGCGAATTTGAGTTGGATAATCGCAGAAAGCAGAAGTTGTAGTCTTTTGAGTATAAAAAAATTTTTCTAGCCTTTTTCGGTATAAGTGGGTCAACAGTAGTGCTATTTGGTTCCTAGAAAACCCAGTTTAGCCAAAGTAGTCGAATTTCTGGTGGTGGTTTTAATCCCGTTCTTCACCCTTAATTTTTGGGCATAACAGGATGCGGGAGGAGGATTCGAACTCACTACCATTTGCGTCCAAGTCAGGAACATAACCACTACACTAATCCTTCCCACCAAAGTAGTCGAATACTGCCTGAACTATATCAGGTGAAATAAAACTTACTTGAGAGGAAAATTTTTTTTATTTGTATCCTAAATATTGCTACCAAAAGTGGACGCAAGGGGCGCAAATGGGCGCACAAAGGTATGATGAGCGCCGTGACGTAAATTGCTGACAACAGACAACCAGAGTGTGTGGTTGTTGTAATGAGTAATTAGTTCAGTTAATTGAGTAATATACCCTTATTTATCAGACTGACCCGGTGTTGTTTATTGGTACCACTCTCTAACAATATCAATTTGAGTCTTTTATATATCACCCATGTCATAAAAGGGAGTAAGACAGTATATGTATTATATTATAATGTGGCGTTCTCCACATTCCTAAATCGGGAATGGGTACAGTGAAATGAAGCAGCCGACAACCAAAGCTAAATTCATTCAGTCACCATCAGGATCCTTGCATTTTCCATTTTGATTCTAAATTATAGTTGTAATAACATTTTATATATCAATATACATATACGTTCGGAATTAGTGTTGTCCATCATTCATTCATCTACAACGACACAACCTAAATTTGTTAAAATAGCACTGTGTTTGGTTTAAATGTGCTTAACATCCTGGGTTATTGCTCTCATACTAATTTAGTATATTATAACAGTAGTTACTGTTGTAGCTCATTATTTTAGACATGAATTCTTTACAGAAGTGCGTATTCGTTTAGAAAGAAAAAGGAGTATAAATTGTCTTCTCAATGCGAACAAAACGACTTGACTTTAACTAAGTAAATAGAAAGACATTAGTAAATTGATTAGTGAATACGTAACTGATATATATTATTTATGAAACGAACTCTTCCTCAGAATATATTATTTCAAACATCCCTATACCACCTCTCACAATGCAGTATATACTAAGATCAGGTCAACTGTCTTCTACGTCTCATATAAAACGATTTCTCATTACACAAATCTTATAAATTATTCTATAATATAACTTTATTAATATATTGATTCTAAGGATGAGAAAAATTAATTCAATGATCATCCCTGGTCCATTTCCAACTTCTCTGTCTCAGTGTTGAGAAGTCCACTGTCGGTATTCAACCTTTCGACTTCGTCCTTACTTTCGAACTAACTTTATCATCTTACAGCCATCTATCTAAAAGATTGGTTGGTGAACTTTCGAATTCTTTCGTGGTGGAGTCATATTTGTTGCCCTTTCAATTGGATCTGACTCTTGTTCAATATCCCTCCCATAAAATTGCTGTTGAAAAGCTCTTGTTATGAATTTTAAGGGCTTTGGGGGTCACGGTCAAGGGTATTTTTCTTTGGGAAACGTTTTAATTTTCTCTCTCTTTCCATTTTATTTGTTTTCAATAAGCCTAACGCGGTTTGAAAGCAACATTCAATTAAATAAAATAAATCTAATTTTAAATTTATTAAAAAGATAAAAGCACAATTTCATCCGAGAAGAAAAATTAATAAAAACGAAAGAAAGGAAGAAAAAGAAAAATCATTTTGAACTCACATAAAGTAGCTGAGATAATTTTTGAGGTATTCAGTTTTTCGCGGGTGGAATCAGCGAAATAACTTGAAAGCCTCTGGGGTACACAAGGCCAAAGGGTCTAAACTCATAAAAAGCTTAATTTTTCTCGCAGTAATTCCTTTTTCAGTAAGAAGAAGGAAATAACTTTAATGCCCGAGGGCTTTTTTCCTTTCCAAAGCTACCATTTCTAAATTGAGCGGCAGCATTTCTTTGAAGCCCCTTTTCTATTTGATTTTGTTTTGTCCGACGTAATTGGTTTGGCTATTCTTCAACAAACGCTACATGAGAATTGTGTCTTTTTAACCACAGTTTAAGGTTTGAAGACTATGTCCCAACATAACTAACTATTTGTAATGCAACCACATGACTGACCGTTTTTTGGAAATCTCTTGTTTAGCCTTTGTAGCTGGCTAAATTTTGGAAATGAAAAACTTACATCAGCACCAGTATCATCCAGTCCCGTGGCAATAACGCCATTAGGTTGATCGCTTACTGCCAATCTCGTTTCTTGGCTTAACTGCCCTGACTTGGTCACATGATTTGCTGCCGTAGCACTGGAGGATCCATTATGAGGCTTCGTGGCATCCAGTAGTACTTTGAGCGAAGCTATTGCATGAAGCTGAGTTGCTTTCTCGTCCACTTTCCCTAGAATAAATGAGAAATGAAGAATATCAGTAAGCGAAAGCCAGGAGAACACAATTTTGAACATGAAAACTGTGAAATGAGGAGGTTCGCATTACTACTGGCACGTGCCCTTGAGATTAACGCTAGAACACATTGTAATTATCCAGGCATAATAACTCAATTCGGATTACGTGCATTCCATAAACTAATAACACTTGAGGGGGTCCTTGAGACGGTGTAGGATTTAAATTTTCGGTCGTGATTTCGAGGTAACGTTAGTCATAAAACTTTCGTGGTTGTTTGTTAGCTGAGGAAAAGTCTTGACAGAGACTAACCATTCTGTCCACGACTTTTTTAAGCTGCATTTTTAAAACTTTTGACTGGTTTAGGAAAATCAAAGTTTTTTGCCAAAATTTCAAAACATAAGAAAGGATAATTATGCTTCAGAAACTTCAAAATAGTTTAAAACTGTGAGACACGAAAGGAACTATTATAAATGATGAAGACTAGTTTGATGTTTGGGACATGTCTCTCGAGTTATTATTTTGATAGATGGGATGTGTCAAGTTTTTTACTGAATTTACTAAAAGTTGTTTTTTGTGTGAGTGTGTGTAGTTCGTAAGCCATGATGTTACATAAAGCCCTCAAAACTGTCATGAAAATTGAGGCGAACATTTTACAGCTAACCTTAACATAGAGTGAACGAGGAGAAATCAAATCTCGTTAAAGTGGTTTAAAGAAAGCAAGCGAAATCTGCAGTACTGTTAGCGTTATTGTATTGTAACAGTGGCTCATAAAAAAAACTGTGAAAACTCAGCTGCCTTTGTATTTTATAAAAAATAATTATTAATATATATTGATTGTATTTGGGAGAGTATTTATGATTTTATTGTGGATCGCTTGTTTGAAAAGACGAATACAAAGAATGCGAGATGTGACGTGCGAATGTAAGCTGGAAAGTCAATAACTGGACTGCAGCGTCGTAGCTATTGTGTATATCCACATTGCGAACATGATCTATGTATTGTTACAAAGCTAACTTTTAATCGTTTTGTAGTCAGATTGTAGAAATTTGCTCATGGCGTTTTGAATAGTAACTGTGGCGACCAAACGAAACGGCACGAAACAAGTCGACACAGGATTCGGAATCGAGACACGATTCGACCTGTCCCCGACAGTTGCGAGACACGAATTCTGCACGAAGTCATCAGTCTCCATCTAAACGGATCTCCGAAATGATTTCGTTAGCAGCAACATTCAGCAAAAACTCAAAGTGATTCGGAACAGTCTTGCGATTTTTCATTTCTTTCTTATTCCAACAATTCACCACCAAAAACCGACAGTAACCTGTTAACCGAGCTGGACGTATAAATACGTCAGACGTAGTATATATGTTGTACTCTGGAACCGGTGGGACGTATATTATACAGCAACTGAGGTTTCAGTCATCTTAACATGTCTCGACACGAGTTTCTCTTCTGACGGGTAGATACTAACACTTACGCCCGATTTTAGAGTTATATTAATATATTATACGGTATACCGGAAGTGAGAAAAACCTTTGAAAGTCAAGAATTGACCTGATCGTGCTCTAATCTGGTAACAACACCTTGGAGTTCCTACAAAATACTGTTAGAGAGCGGTAGTGTGGAGTGCTTGATTCAAGTGGCAGTAGACACCGGCGGCAACGTGTGTGATACTCACGTATTGATACGTCCTGATGAAAGAACTCGCGGTTGTTGTTGAAAAACCAAATCCCCGGCTAACAGGTTGTAACCACTCAAGTGAATACAACACACTATCACAGAACGTTTTCAGTGATACCTTTAAGATTCTGACGGCTATAATCTTGTTACTTTTATATTGGTTTGTTAGAAGTGGTTCAAATTAACAATAACAAATTTTCTGACAAAATTCTTCAAAACTCATGCTGACGTCTACTCGTCATAGCTATACCAACCATACTTCTACCCTGTGACGTCAGCCATTGACGTCAGCCAACAACTTGTTCCACCGACTTAAGTCGCTAACACGTTTCTTTAAAAAGCTGTACTTGTACAATAATCTTTAAAATTTTCGTTTTCTTATTATTTTATTGATACTATATATTGATGAATGAAGGCTTCCAAATAATGAAGTCTTCAGTTTAACGCCAGAAACCAAATCCCTTAGGTACGTCGTTATTTTTGGTAGGGTTTTGAGAGGCTTAAAAACTTATTGGGTTTTCCTTGAAGAAAACTCCCGGGAATTTTTCGTGAAAGAAAAACATTTTTAAAAACTTTTTTCCACTGTCAAATTTAATTAAATTAAAAAAAAACCGAAAGTAGATCAAAGTTTTAAAAATATTTAAATTTCCATTACGGAAAACCTAATGTTGGGGAACGAAGCGTTGTAATGGTACAAACGCTTTAAAGTAAACAAAAGAGAAAAATCTTAAAAGGTTTCTTTTACTTCTTCTCCATTTCCCATTTTCTCAAATTCTCATGTTTATTCAAGGTCAACTCTTTTTTTCTCTATATATAATATTCGAAAATGTAAATTTCATTCGAGGATTCCTCGCTTTTCCTTTTTTTATTACACTCAAGTCAAAGATTAGATTTTTCCTTCCTTCAGTCCTTTATTCACTCGTAAGTGAATCATTTTTCAAATTTCGATTTAACGAATTCTTCTCTTCAACTTTTCAGGAGTGAGCGACCGTTTTAATTAACGCGCCAATTTAAATTTTAAAATTTTTTGGCGGGCCGCACAAATTTGTAGGAAAACTTAATTTTGAATAAAAACTTTTTGGCTATTGCACTCACGCCTTTCAAGACACAAGAATTGCTGAAATTGCTGTTAACAGCTTACCAGTCTGACTGATTGTGTGACAGGAGGCAACACAAACAAGCACAGACGTGGCGCGTCATATTGCTTGTGTTGAACAAGTCGCCGACAGGTGAGTAACTCGTCACAAAAATTTATTTCGGTTTAGTATATACTACTAATTTGTTATAATTAATTTTATAATAATATATTGATGGGAGAAAGTCGATAAAATAGAACAAAGTCAATTTTAGAAATGTTTGGCGGGCTGCATGTTTCTCATCCCTGACACAAATTCAAAATTTGTAAAACTAAAACTTGTTTATGCTACAGCTAAAGTATAAAAAACGGTTATTCAGCAAATTATCTCAGCAATGTGTAGATTAATAAGGCGGTCCGTTAAAGTAAAAATGAAATTTTCGGCGGAACAATGTCAAAGTTTCTGTAAACTTGTGGTAAGGCTTCATAAGTGATGCACACTTACGGCAACTTTATTTTGGTTCTGTGTGTCACACTTGGTATACATAAAGTAAAAGTAATAAATCGTGCGAATATATTTAGTTCTTGACGATTATTCATAATCACCAACCAAGTTTGGTAAACTGCTGACAAATTACTGAGTGTTTATCACATTTACCGGCTTCGTTTATAATATCTCCAACTCGTAAGGGACAATCTAGTCAAAGTTTGCTTGTCGATTGCTGACAGTCAGATGCTTGGATTGCTTGCAAGTTACAGAAGCACACTTTTATTAAATTACCATTACGAGTTGGAGATTTTAAAACTAATCGGCAAATGTGATAAATGCTCAATAATTTGATATGACCAAGCTTATTTAAGTTATGACTAATCGCCGGAAATTATATATATTCAATCGATTTATCACTTTTACCTAACATTTACTATACAACTGTTCAGTCCACGTGTTGTTAATGAACATACCACATTGTGGTAGGAATTCATTTCAATGCTAATACAGATTAGCTGTACAAACCGTTAGTGTAAAAATAAAATCTTTGCTAGAACGGTTGTAACGTTTCTGTACATAAAATCGCATAGTTTTATTTATTTATTGCGATATCAAATAATTTAAGTTGACGGAAAGAAAGAAATGAGAGAACCGAACCTTTAAACTTTAACGATACAAATTTAGTTACGATAACGTTATTGTAAACATTACCTTGATAAAACGCGGAAAACTCTTGATCTCGAACATTAACAAAGTAAATCACTCAATCTGCAGATTAGCCATGTAATGTGCACATTAAATTTAACATACAGTATACAAACAAATCTTTAACAGTTTGAATTGTTACGACTGCTAACTTCCTCCCCTCTCCACCTTCTAAGTTAAGCCCTAAAGAAAAATTCTGTAAGTCGTGTGGTCGTTTAGTTTAATGACATTGGTTTTTGCTTAGCTTTAGCTTTAGCGCGTATTTCATTATTTAGTATTAATAACAATAAAAATATTTTTTGGTCAGAATTATTATGTCCTTCGTTTAACTTCCGGTTTTAATGTTTTATTGCAGCGGTGTGCACATCAACGTGAAAAACTGCGACCACTTTTCCTGTTAAAGTTAAACCCACATTAACTGAAACCGTTAGTGAATTGTAATATTTTAAGCTTTTGTGTCATCAGGGAAAACAACAGCGCGACTATTTTGGAGTGTTATTAGAACCTGGTTGTTTCACCAACGATAAATTGTATTTAACCTTTTATTTAAAAAGTTATTCGTTACTGTACATTCTTTAAAAAAAACTTTTTAGATTTAAAGCTTAATTTCTGTTTTATGTATTTATTATTTTAAATCTCCTAGTTGTCTACCATTTACCGTCAAGTAGTATCCGGGTTATGTATCTAGGTCTATTTATATTATGAAAGTATTCGTGAAGAATTAATTACAAAAATTTCAAACAGACAGAAATGTATTTGGGTCTTGTTTTACGCGTTAAGGTTTTGCATGTTTATAGAGGATGCCTACTTTGAAATGTAACCAACCAAAAGTTTTCTTTATACGATTTATAGTTTATACCATTTTGCTTAGTTCCCATATTTTGTTTGAAACAAAATTGGACTAAATTTTATCAAATTTTGAGTAACAATTAGTTTGGTATCAAAATATGCAGATTAGTACTAATTAAGAGAATTGAAGGGGCCTGGTAGGCAAGAGGCTAGAGCACTCGCTTATCAGTCCAGAATCCGTGGTTCAAATCCCACCTGGGTGCCTGTTTTTCTCCCGCTCTTCCGTACCTAAAATGTTTTCCTTCAACTTATCCACTATCCTATCACCCCAAAACTCTCTCCAAGACTCACAACCTTGGTAGTAATGTTCAGTCAGCGAGTAAGCCTTCAACGAAAGGTAGCTGACTCATAATCAAACATATTTTCAACTTGCTAACAAATAGGAGTGAAAATGAGTTGAAAACATCGTGGTCATAGTTGGGCGAAAGAGGAGAATAAAATTAAGAGAATAATTTATTTACATGCTCAGGTTTTGTTTTATGCGTGTCGCGGATTCAGAGAATTAATATTCCACTTGGAGAAGCTCATTTCTTTCAAAAATAATGCAAACTTATGACAATAACTCTCGTTCCTAGTAAACCTCTGCTTTGGATTGCTTTTAGTGTTCGAAACTTTTAGTTGTTTCAAATTTTTCCAAAAGCACAACTTTCCAATCGTAAATATTTTTGGTTCGCCTTTATAGTAGTCATATACAGTGGTACCTTGAGATTTGAATTTAATTCGTTCTGTGATCGTCGTATGTCAAATTAATCGTATCTCAAAGCGGCGGGAGGAAAGCTGAGCGAAAGTTTTGCCATTTAGGGATCACCTATGCAATTATCGCACATCCCAAATTCGTGTCTCAAATTTGTCGTCGAGGTGTAAATTTTAGAATATTTCTGTCGTATCTCAAAAATTCGTTTGTTAGGACATTCGTATCTCAAGGTACCACTGTATTATTAAAAATTGACTACCAACTCGCACATTCCAAAGGCAGGAAATTTTTATCAAAAATTTTCAATTCGAAGCTTGAATAAGCTTAAATGATTTCAATTTCAGATATTTTAAGTCGTTTCCTTGCTCTTCTAGGAAAAAATAAAATAAAAATTGTTGTAAGAAAGAAGAAAATGAAAATTAGTATTTCCAGTGAAAAATGGTGAGAGAAGAAAGAGAGAAAGGCAGTGGGGAGTGTGGAAGGAGGAGTTGAGAAATTGAAAGTAGAACGATAAAGATTTTTCTCCCTTTTGTTCTCTTCCGTTTCTCTCCTCTTTTTCCCAGGTGAAGGTGACCCATAACTCAAGGAAAATTTCCAGTTATCTTCAGCCGTTCTCATTCGAAGAGACAGTTTCAATATGAACTGAAGGAATCCGAGAATGCGAAGGCTGACTTTGAACGTGGTCGATGATACGGAAGGATGTTAAATCAAAACGGGAAACCTTGTTTTTGACAGAACAGGATATAAAGATTCTCTATCAGGGGTAGATTGCTTCCTCCTTTCCCTGACAATCCTTTTATTATACGAAATACCTTTGACCCGGTTTCGAAATTTGTGGACAACTCCTCCCATTTCGGTTGAATGATAAGCTTTTCGATGACAGGGCCAAAAATTTTGACAGCGTTATCAATTCTTTTGATGGGAATGGTCCTTTCGAATTATTATCAATCTTCTGGGGGTATAATTGTCACTGATACAGTAAGTTTTTGTGAGATTTTTCCCCCGCTGTATGGCCACCTCTTCTACCCTTTCTTGTTCCCATCAGACTATAACTTATTTCAAACTATTAGTTTCTATTCAGACGAATGACGGAAACCACAAAACAGAACTAGAATAGTTAGCTGGGAGTTTGGGACAGTGGTCTATTCTCTAGTTACACAGCCCCAATAAAGCCAGAGTAACTACTTAATGCTTCGCTTATACAGAGGTAAGAAAATTCTAAAAGCACAACTGAAATGATTATACGCGCAAAAGGAGACCACATTACAATCGGTTGTATTAAAATTTATAAAGTTTTATAATTCTTAAGGATAATTTGTCATTTGTGCATTACTTTTGAATGAAGTTCTTGGCGAAACTATAATATATAAAACAAAACTTGTCTGAGTATTTTGCATAATATATCCAGATTTTATTTTATGCGAAGGTTAGTAGCTTTGTAAAGAATTTTTCGTTAAACTCATCGCATATAAACAAACCGATTGCTTTGATCACACCCAGTGAGACAGAAAAAATGTTTCCACATACGAATCGTGGTTGTGTGTATATGTCGATTGAACTTTGATTTTTAACCCACGTGTAAAATTCAATTCTGCCACCCACATGTCATTCAAAAATAGAAAATCCGATAATAATATCGCCAACGTAAACAAATAATCAATGTTAACGTCACTCTATTGGTGGAAAACCTTTGAAATTGAAATTGTTTTGAAAAAGGTCGCGTAACTCAATACACCCAAGTCCGATCCCAAGTGGCTGAAAAATAAAATGGGAAGGCAGAGAGTATAACCGGAATTTCGGATTATGATTCAAGCTCCTTCAATTCTAAGACTTCATTCTTATTTTCCTCATCACGACAGGAAAATGTCTTATCGATCGATATTGATTTACCTATTCAAAATATTAGTTGAGGGCCGTGATTCAATTTTAAAAGGAGGTTTTAAAGGGGAAACTCACTTTTTCGTTTTCTTCAGTGAATCCTACCAAATCTGAAGCTTTCTGGCTGTGAGTTGAATCCTTTTCTTTTATTTTTAAAATTTGAATTGATAAATTGAATTTATGGTGCTACGCAAAGCGGGGAAAAAACAAATTTTGGTCACATACTCTCTCTCTCTCTTGTTTGTCTCTCCGTTTGCCAAATTCTGGTCATATAGGTCAGCGGTTTACCCCCTTTTGGGTATTGCGGAAAACTGAATTTTCAATTTTAAAGTTTGTGGGTCATTGAAATAATTTTTACATATGCAAATTATTACCGATATTGTCTGTGGTTTGTATGTAAGCAGTCAGGTCTTGTTTTACGCGGGTTGTTTTTGACTTTTTGGACATGTTGCGGGAGGCGTGGTGTAGTGGTTAAAGTTCCTGACTTGGACGTTATGGTCGTGAGTTCGAATCCTCCTCTCGCATTCTGTTATACCCAAAAAAGGATGAAAAACTGTCACTATATTAAAAACATGTTAGTTATAACTTATACTAGACTATTCCATTTGGGTTCAGCGAAATTTTTTAGATCATTCTCCCATCATTTCTTCTGACGATTACTTTTCAGAAGTTCTAAGTTTACTGTCCAGTGGGTAGCATCTTGATCCATCCTTTAACGAATTTCCAAACAGTATGTTCGCCCCATATCCATTTTAACTCTAATTATTTTAAACCTTTGGTACTCAAACTGCGGCCCCAAGCTCTACTGAGTGGCCCAGTGGCCCAGTGGAAACCGATTCAGTGAAAATTTGTGAAAGGTCGATTGCTCATTGTTAAGTCTGAACTATAGTGCCTGACTAGTACGAAAATGTTCGGACCTGTGCTCAGAAACTGCTAACAATGTTTGACTCAACATATCTTTATGAGGCAATATACAGAAAATACATACACAGATGTGAGGTGGACTGATGCCGAAAGCCGGACGTGTAAAATCTTTTTTTTGGGAAGTCGTATGGCCCAGTCGCAATGGTCACAATGGAAATTTGGCCCGGGAAGGAAAAAGCTCGAGTACCAAAGTTTTAAACACATCCCTGTATCTCGTTGAATTTCTCTTATTGGAGCTTTCAATTTTGTCGCATCTTCTGACATGCTTATGGCTTCTTTCCATTTCTCTCTGGCTTGCTATTAATTTCAGCTTATAAGGTCCGTTGTTGTTTTCATATATTTATTTATGCCGGAGGGATATTAAAAAATTCTGCTGAAATAAATATTTTATATTCAAAATCAAAAGTCCTCCTCCTCCAGTTCTATAGTTTTCATAAACCAGCAGCCATTTTATCATTTTTGAAGGAAAACTCTTTTTCTGTCCTTTCCCATTCTTGCTTTTTGCCTTCCTCTAGTTTTTAATAATTTTTAATAAACAATCTGATTGCATTAAAAAGAAACGTTGATTTCCATTTTTAAGGAAAAAAAAGAAAAAAAATTTTCCGCTTAGATGTGTACTTGTTATGCATAACCTTATTGTATTGATTGTCATTTGGTTTTACGTAAACAACTCCCACAGAACCAATTTTCCAGCTTATCTGTTCAGACGTTTTCCACTCTATTGTCTTGTCTTCTGCAAATGTGATTTTCATTTTTAATCAGTCCGGTTACATTTTCCATTTTTCTTTCGAAGGTTGAAAGGTTGAGGAACGTGATTTTCCCCGTTCATGGATTGAGAGAGCTTTTTCACCCAAGAAGAAAACTTTTTCCTTTTCTTTTCTTTTTTGTTTACCAAGCGATTAATCTCATCAGCCGCCGCCTCTGATAAATTTAATGGTTTCGGTAGTGTTTCATGTTTTCTTTTGCTGACACAAATACGCTTTTCTTAAGAACATGAGACGTGGAGGTTGAAATAAACAAAGATTCGCTTTAAAGATGGTGAAGATTTTTGGGATTTCTAACGGATTCAGTATCAAGGCTGAATGGGTAGTCGAGAAATGATCGGAATGATTACTGTAATCTTCTGCTTAGATATTGTCATAATTCCTTTCCGTTTAGTAGTTTTTGATTATACTTCTATCATTTTTCATTTTTAATGCTTTGGAAACATTAAATTTGCTAATTAGATATCCAACCCACCTCCTACTACCACCTACCTACTCTCTTCTACCTTTCTCCCTCCTCTTCCCATTTTTCCTGTCTTATTGCTGTTGCTTTCTACCTATTTTATCATTGCTATTGCGACTTTCTTCTTCTCTTCACTCCTCTCTGCTGTTATTTCCTTCATTTCCTTTTCTATTTCATTCTATCCCATATTATCATTACACCTCTTTTATTCTCTCCTCTATATCCTACCCCATCCTATAAATTGTACCTCCAGTCACATCTACTATCCAATTCCTGAGGCTGAGACACTGCGACTCCAAAGCCAGACCAACTACTTAATGTCTCACCTAAAGATAGGTAGCAGTTAGCACGGGGAAAAGAAGATATTCGACCGGCACAGTAGCTAGCATATTAAACCATCGATACTAGGTCTTAGTGGGTGTATATGCTACCACTAAAGAGTGAAGTTATACCTTAACTACCTAATCTGCAGATTAACACGATCGGTTAACATTTTCATAATATCACTTCATCACTCCCTTGTTCAAAATATTGGTCCCACGTGGCCCCACTGTGACTCTTTCACTCGCAATAATCACAATCATGACGTCACTGTTGGCTGCTGTGATGTGTCAAATCCGATGCCCCAATATTTAATTAACATTGATTCGTTGTTCTTTTTGGATTGATATTTATTTAGACATCTGTGTAGGCACAAATCAAACAATCTCGACGCCAGTTTTCCTCGTCTGTCATCATTCCATCCTGATCGTTTTGATATATTGAACCCTTTTCAAATTCTGTCGGGTGATTTGATAAAAAAAATGCTGAGTCATAACAAAAATATTTCGAATCTCTTGAAGCGTGAGCTACAGTTTTTGTTACAGAAATTCACGATTAAACTGTCACAAAGACAAAGACGTCAGAAGACTTACAAACGTTTATATGGTCGTGCATATGAACGGCTTCCATGTCGTCAGAGTTTAAAGTTTAGATCTTTGTATGAATTCGTAAATAATTATTTGATTCTTTAGATATTGAAAAATAAATTCCATCATATTAATTTAAGCCTACAGAAACATTCCTGTTGTTCTAGTAAGAAACAGCTTTTGGTGTCTTAGTGGATAAACCTTGTTAGTCCTCACATACTCTAGATAATCTGCAGAACAACTGATTTCCAAACTTTGGCATAAACATTAAATACTCATATAGGAACCTAAAGAAGTCGGTTGGAATTTGAATTCTTCATGAAAGTGTGCATTAATTATGAAATAATTTCTTTATAGATGTGCATTACTTTTGAAATTTATTTTTCTCAATTATTTAAATTCCCAAATGACTGTCTTCGCCGTTAAATTTCATTCTTCACTACTTGTTTGATATATTTTCTATAAAATTTCTGTATATATTATATACGAGGGGTCGGCAACCTGCGGTTTTTGCCCTTTTTGCGGCCCGCCAGAGCACCCTTTAATTATATTTATATTAATATATTAAAATTGGAATTATATTTTACCTATTTTTCTTCTAAGAACTGCAACATTTTTGTTCTCTGACATTATTGTTATTACATCAAGTCAATAAAAATAAATGTTTTCTATACTTATTTTTCACTATAATTATACTCGTATATGATATACAATCACTATTTAAGTAGTGTGGCTCAGAAAAATTTTATTTTGAAAATGGCCGCCCGTTCGAAAAAGGTGGCCAACTCCTGCTGTATACTATATAAGATAGGAATTCTAATGTGACCTCGTATTCGTTTAGGTTTCCCCCAAGAAAGAGTTAAGCCTTCGCTAGTGTTTACACATGGAATCACTCTGAGACTGGTTTGCTGACTGGTGAGGTTGTGAAAATTCATTCATCAAGATGAGAATAGAGCAGGGAATTCTATTAATTATTCGCATAATTATAGTAAAGTTGGGCTTCCCAAACCTCAAATTTTAATCCCCGTGCCAGGTGGTAAGTTACAGCTCGAATATTGTCAAAGTTAAATACATAAAAAGTAACCGGAAGAACTCATTAGCATATGTATCATATAATACGTCACTTAAAATATTCAACCGACCGTGAAAAAGAGAAAAACTAAAATAATAATGATGATGATAATGATAATTTTCTCTGACAAACAACGTTAGACTCCTTTCTACTCTCTCCCACTACTTAGAAAATATGGTTTATAAAGTTTAGTCAAAGATATTGATCTTAAGGTGAAATTATCGCGTGCAATTTTCGCCATAATAAACTTTGGCACGCTATAGTCTAATAAACGTTGAAACAGACTGATGTATTATGTCAATTAATATTGAGTTACTTCGAAAAATAAGAAAAATAAAATAGCGTAGGCTTTTCCTAACCTTTATACACCCCCACCCCCACCCTCCAGGTCCTCTTCTATATTCCATATTCACATAATTTTCTTTTTTAACTTTTGCATATTATCCTCCGCCCATCTAAGATGACTAATTTTCTTTTAAATATCATTTTACTCCTTATCGGATTAAAATTTAATAATTGATTTTGTGACTTATAGTCGGGTCTTTTTTTACGCGTGTCCCAATCTTTGAGTTAAGAAAATTTGAATTTTATTCTTGCTAACTTTTATTTATTTTATAAGTAATATAGGTTTTGTGTAATAGAGATCATCATCATCATTATCTTTTAGTGCTTTCTGGAACATGGGGTCTCTACCCAACTCTCCCAGCGCAGCGAGGACTCTAGGTTCTTCAATAGATTTCCTGTCTCTTGCTCTGACAGATCTTCTTCATGACTATTTCTATCATAGAAATAATTTTTTTTAATTAGACTAACTTTTGTTAGGAGTTTATTTCATAAATAATGCACACTTTTATGAGTGAATCTTATAAGTAATAAGAACTAGGCGGGAGGACTAGTGTAGTAGTTCCTGACTTAGACGTTATGGTCATGAGTTCGAATCCTCCTTCCGCATCCTGTTAAACCCAAAAAAGGGTAAAACGGAGTATAACCACCACTATCACCAAGGCGTATATTCATTGTAAAATGTATAAAAATTATAAAATTATAAAAATAATCTTGTTTATGTGGAAGTCTACAACTGAACGATGTCTGTTGTGTTATGTTTCTTCTGCTTTTTTGGGTATATTGGATACGGACCTTAGCCAAACTGCGAATTTGGGGAATCGCCAACGTTTTCGAATATTTTCGAGGGTTTAGAAAATTGTGAACTTTTCTTAAGATAGAGTATAAAATCTTTGTCTACTAATTTCATTTATGCGATCGTTATCATTCGCGTAAAACAAGACCTAACCGCTTGTGTATCTATTTTTGAGGGAGGCTTTGGTAAAATAATGTCCGTGTTTGTGTGTCTCATTAATCACCATTTTTAATGATTTTAGTTGGGTTACAACAGAATCCCCACGACTAATTCCAAACTTTCAAGCTTCTTTCCCTCCGATTTATGATTTATATAGAAAGTCGTTTCGAAGTGAATTTAATCTTTTTCCAGAGATTATTAAAAAAGAGCGGAAAAATGTTCCACTCATCTCTCACTCTGTCTTTTGTCGGCGTTGATGTCAAATAACTCCGCTTTCTCTCTCTTTTCGAATTCTTTAATTCCTTCTTATAACGACTTGTCGCTTTTGATATCTTCCCTTTTAACTTCTCCTCATTCTCATTCAGAACCTTCCCATTCTCTTTGCTTATTTCACGTGTGATTAGAATCGATCGCTTTCGCGTTATTTCCAGGCTTTTCCTTTTCCGAGTTGAAAATCCCTAAAATCCGTACGCATTGTCCTTATCTATTATTCCTTTGGTTTTCGTTTCCATCGGATTCGATTTATCCCTCTAAGTGCTTTGTTAGTCGACTTAGTATCGGAAATTTCAAAAGGGTGCCATTGGTTGAAAGAGTTGGAAAGGACTGTCTCTTTGTTCTCGTTTTGATTATTCTATAAAAGCGTTTGAAGGCTTTACACTAAAATGCCTAATTGACTGTTACGGAGTGTTTTGTGTACAAAACAAAAAGGGAAGGTGTGAAAGCTTTTGATTTAAGTTGAGAACTGAGAAATTATCATCGAGGAGATAAAAATTTCTCACATTTATTCAGGCTGTCTTTTCCTTACACTGCTCAAACTACAAAGAGACTTTCAAATAAATCTTTACCACTCTTCTTTTGTTCGGTTAATAAAATCAATAGCAGGCCCCGTTTTTGTTTTGCTTCCTTGCCAGAAACTTTAGAACTAACTCACCGATAAATATGATATTTGAACGGGTGGCCTATGATTATCTCTAAGTCGCTTTCTGTTCAAACTATTATTATCTATCTTAGTTTTTGGAATTTCCATGCTCTGTTCTCCTCACGAACCATTATGAGTAACCTAACAACTTTCATTAAACTTCAAAATCCTGGCCTGTAATTGCTTTTTCATCAGTTTTTCTTCTTTAAAATTAAATATAAACACCTAAACAGTGGCGTGAAGTTGATGGGATCTATGAAATAGTCGAATTCGAAGACTTATTCCTACAAAACTCAGTAGACGATCTGATGGCAGCAAAAGCTGTTGGGCTTTCACCCTTGAAATCTTGAATTTTTATTTTCCCTAATAACAGGTATTTAGCCGGTCGATTATTTGTCATATCTACTCAATTTTCTTTTCCTTTTCTTTTTCAATTTAAAAACAAAACGAGAAAAGCAGTTCAAGTTTTTAAAGCTATCCTTGACCTGAAAGTGCAAAAATAAAATAACAAAAGGAAAACAAAAAACCAAAAATCGTAATTTATGGTTTCCACGAAATAGAATAAATTGTTATGCTGACCAATAAAATGAAAGGAAATGTTGACCTTTCGTGTTGAAGGTCACACCCCGAGATTTATATTAAAAACATACACACACAGACGGGCTCTTTCATTTTGCTGTGGAAAAAATTTCCCTGCTTCTTCACCCCTCCCCCCGGGCTGCCTCCATCCTCTAACAGTGATGGGCGATAAAACTATAAAAGCTTTTCTACCGCTTTATTCTCTAGAAAGCTCTTTTTTACTTTTTTTTCTCTCTCTCTCCTCAAATAAACTACCCCCGGTCGGGAGTTACTCCTTCAATTTATGTATTGCTAAAATGCACTTTCTGTCTGCTGTTTGTGATTCTTTTATACTAGGAAAGTCATAAATAAAGTTAAACTTTCGCGAGGTTACAACAGTGTTATACCAACACAAAACTCTGTTATATATTTTTCTTGTTATTGCGTACGTGTTTTGTTTATTTAAAACCGACACACACTTCACTTTTTGTATATCTGTTTAGTATAATACTGAATTTGGTCTTTTTGGAAATGTGTACCCCTGTATTTATTAATTTTGTGTGTGTGCTTTATCCTTTCCAAGTTTTCAAGCTTCTTTTCTCCTATTAATGATCTCCGCCTTTTTTATTTTGTAATCTAGCTTTAAATTTCTTTTTTTTATAAATACCATGTTTGCGCGATAGATTTCCTCTCTATTACTTTGTCTTTTGTTTCAAAAAGGAGTTAATGAGCACTTTTTTGTAACAAAAGCTCACCCATTTTCTTTTGTGTTTACACACAAGCTCAGTTTTATGAAAATTAAAACTCAAAAACAAAAATTTTGTTTGAAGGCCTATAATATTCCCTTAACAAAACTTAAGCCCTTAGTAAATTTATATAATTATATTTACTTACTGTATTTTTTAACAAATAAGACGAAGTTGTAAATTTTTCACATACCCGATGTGGTCACTGTGACGAGTTTCTTAAGAATGGCAAGTAAAACTTAGTGTTAAAACGACCTAAAGATGAAACTAACAGACTGCGCGCGCATCTGAATTTGTTTTGACCAGGCTAGGTTTAAGTCGTTTATTAGTTGTTGGGTACTCGTGTGAGATCGGCTTTGGTGTCTAGTTTGTGTGTGATGATAATTTGTATGTAAACTGACATGAAGTAACGATTATTATTATTATTAGAGATCTGTATATATTCAGTACAGGTTGTAGTAAGTCAGTTATAATTCGTGATGATGTATTTTACTTTATGCTGGTGCCACCACAAGGACTAGTTTTTGTTACTGTCTTCTACAATGGTATGAAATTTATTTCTTGCTGTTTTAATGTTGCCTGTAAACGCTCAACAGGAACACTGAAAATTAATTGAATGTACTGTTTCTTGTAAAAATTGTTTCTTTTTGTAATATTTATATTAATATCATTCCTTTTTGGTTTTAATTTTTTTTCATTTTTAATATTTACCATCTCACACCAGATTTATAAACTAATCCATTCTGTTCTGTCTAAAATTTTATGCTGTTGGTTTTGTTTAAGTTATTATATCTGTTTCGTGTTTTTATTATTATAAATATTTTTATTATGGTGATTTTTTATGATTGTTCGGTTTGTAGTTTCCTTCTGTTTTGTTTTTTTATTGTCTCCTGTCTAACTTCTACCCTTTTTCAACTTCTATGTGTTATCCTATCCTCTTATTAGTACTTGGCTGAGATTTGTTTTGAGAGCTTGGCAGTGTCTTAGCTCAGGAATGGATAGCAGAAGAAGACTATGAGGATTCGGTTGGGAGGAGGGAATAGGTTAAAGGAAAGAAGTAGGAAGGAGGGATTAGTGATTGGAAAAGAGAAGGATGGGTTCATAGACAGAAGTAAAGAAATATGTAAAGAGGACGGGGAACTACAGTATGAGTGAGGAGTGAAACGAAAAGGAGTTAGCAGACTAATAAAGGAATAGAAGTAAATATAATATAAAGATGAAAGAGATGTTTAAGGGCGAAACTATCTAGTCTTATCTAAAAATTATTATTAGTCTTGGTGGTGGTTTTAATTAATTTGTTCTTCCTATTTGTTTATTGTTTTCTTCTTTTCTTTTCATGTTCTTAGAGTCTTTGCTTGTTCTTACTGTTCTTTTCGTTCTTATTCGAACCTTTTTTATCTCCTAGTTAGCCGTCACCTTTTTCTATATATGAGTCGACTAGTTAGGATGGGTTAACTATTTGTAGTGGTGGTTTTAGTCCCGTTTTTACTCTTTTTGGGGGTATAACAGGATGCGAGAGGAGGATTCGAACTCACGACCATTTCCGTCCAGAAAAAAGCAGAAGAAAAATAAAACAACAGTCATTGTTCAGTCACATAAACAAGATTATTTTTATAATTTTATAATTTCTATAGATTTTACAATGAATATACGCCTTGGTGATAGTGGTGGTTTATACTCCGTTTTTACCCTTTTTTGGGTTTAACAGGATGCGGAAGGAGGATTCGAACTCATGACAATAACGTCCAAGTCAGGAACTTTAACCACTACACTAATCTTTCCACCTAAAAAATTATTAGTCTTACACCTTTGTTTAATTATGTCTTCACTCTCATTAATTAACCGACTAATTTAAAATACTCAAATCAAATCCGTTCATCTGACCCACTTAAAGATTTTGTATATCAAAATCTAACACTCATTCCCTTCTCAAAAACTTACCAAAATGTCTTTTTAGACAGGACCACATTCCCTGGCAGCAAATTAAAAAGCTCAACCAAAATCAATTTTCATTTGTTTACTATTTCATCATCGGTCCTGCATCAATAAGCATCAAAGATGACCAGTAAATGCATGAGTTTATTAATATTATAATAAAGCAAATCTTCTATTTAAAAGCTTCTGCTATTACATGAAATCCATTATTTCCTCATGATTTTATTATTGAAAGCTTGCAAGCAAGCGAATTACCATTATACTTAAAATAGCCGAGCACAAAATATACTAACCGAAAAAAAAGTATAAACGAAACAAAAAATTGAAATAAAGAAGCTCGAGCAGTTACATCTTCTAGTTCTATAAACTAGATCTAAGTGTGTGTGTGAGTGTGTTAAACTTACCTGGTTGGGGTTGATCTAAAAGAAAGGATAGTTCATATTAATATTAATATCTAATTTGCTTAGTTTAAATTGTGAATTAAATAGAGAAACGACTGAATTATGTCTAAGAAAAGGTTTTGTAAAAGGTAAAAAAAAATTTTTTTAAAGTATCTACAAATAACCTGAGAGAGAATCTTAATGAAGAATTATTAATAAATAAATAAAAAGAATGAAAGTGATATTAAACAAGTTATATTATTTTTATTTGATAATATTAAATCATGAAATCTAAATATAATCATGCTTTGAAAGGAATTAAATTGGAAACATGATCAAATGAATTAGTCTAATTAAGAAAACAAGAGACTGTTTCTAAATCCAAGATCTCTGAATCATTCATGTCATCAATATTTGTGTTTCTCGGAAGTTGTCCACCCACTACAACCTGAGGTAAAAACAGTTTGGAGAAAATTATATCGAAAGCTTCTAGAATAGTTTTATGTTATTCAAGGATTCGAAAATGTTTTGTCGAAGGAATTATCCTTTCCAACTCATAAATAAAGCCCAAAATTCAATTTCGTTATATATATATTCTCTCTTGAATATACTATAAAATATTTCCGGTGTAGTTACCATGGGTTGGTTTTCATTTATAACAACCCCTTCCAAGTTTCCTGGAGCGGTATGCGGGTTTAAATAATTAATATAAAGAATATTTTATCAGATTTTGTGTTAGTGATAACACAAACTATTCCTCGAAGTTATTTTTGAGCTGGGAAACATGTGGGTTAGCCTAACGTCAAATTTCCATTTAGTCAAAGCTCTGTCCTGGCGTGGGCGAGTTTCTTTGTCGGTCATATTGGGTTAAAAATTCGTTAAAACGATAACGAGCTTTTCATCCAGGTCGTGGATACGGGAAAGGGAAGGAAAAAAGGCTTTTTAGAGCTTTTCCTAAAATTCCTGGGGTTTTTTCTTTAAAGTAATTTTGTTTTTCAAAATAAAGTTGCCCACGCATAATTTTGGGTCAACGCGTCTTTTATCGAAGAATTAAAAAGTTTGTTTTTTAAAAAACAGTTTTAGAGTTGATGGTTTTCACTTCAACTTGGCAAAATATTTTGGGGGCATGGGGGAGGGGTGACTCAGTAGATAGTTTGAAACTTTCAAACAAGATGTAATAGCTCCAAAATTAGAACCATTAACAACATGAAAAAGATTGCTTGAGTTATTTTAAAATCATTTTTTACCCCCTCGAGGGTGGGTTTATTTTGAAACAGAAACCCGTATCTAGTACGTCGGTCCATTTATTTGTAAATTCTTTTCAAATTTTATTTCTCCTTTCTCCTATCTCCACTAGAAACTGTCCTCGAGGAAGGAACTACAAGTTGGTAGAATAGTTAGAGGTTTGTCTCTGGAACAAACCAACATCCCCATGAGCTGACGGAGGAAAAGACAGGATGTTCGTAAGAATGAAGAAGATGAGGAATAGAGTGGAGAGGGAGAGGAGATATTGAAAGAATAGGATAAGGGAAGTAAGGTAGTAAGGAACTCGAAGAACTAGATAAACTAAAGCAGTGGTGCGCAAACTTTTTCCAACTGTGACCCTTCCAGTAGAGATAAAAATTTTGGCGATCTCTTGAGATAGATGTTCACAAATATGATGTATAGATGGGCCATTTCTTTCATTTTATAGTATAAAAACATCATCAAATATGACGCATATTAGTTTTATTTATAATTTTTAGAAAATACTTTTTATACAACATGAAAATCAGTGGAATTCCCTTTAATGAGATGTATGAGGCTGCAAGTTTCTACTTATCTCATCCATGTTAGGCGATAAGTTCGAAATTTATAAAAATTTGGCGACTCCCAACAATCTTCTGGAAACCCCTAGTTTGCGCACCTCTGAACTAAAGTATCATATTCTCATAATTTTTGTTCTTTAGTTTGAATGACGAATTGTAATTACCAACCGGTTTATGACGAAGCTCACCCGTCAAATTTAGTTAAGAAGTTAAAGAAAAGAAGTGAGTCAGTATGACTCAAACAAAAATTTGAAGGTTTTAGCTAGCTTCAAAACTAGCCAGAAACTGATTTAAATCAAAATTTATGGCTAAGAAGATATTCTATACATAAACTCCGTTTTCGGAGGAGGAACCATAAAATTTTTAAACAAACCAAAGTGTCTCAGTTTATGAATCTTGTGTTAAACTTTTATCTGAGATAAAAAAATAAAAAGGCACCCCCTGGACGAGGCATAAAATAGGAGAACATTTTTTGAGAAGAATTTCAAATAGGTTTATTGGTAGATCCAAAAGTCGGTCTAAAATATTAACGGGAATAATATAGAGAAAAAGGGAAAAAGGAAAGCAAGGAGGAAGAGGAAAATATTTGTAATGGAATTTAATTCATTCTCTATGACAGGCTTTGTCGTATAAGTCAACCGAAGGAATTCTCACTGAAAATTCTTCACGAGAAACGATTTTCGCAACTGCGGTACAGATGAGGAGGCTATAGGACTCTGTTCAAGCCGTTGAATTTCCCTAACCAAACTATTTAACTGTATTTCAGAGTGTATACACCCTACACCGGTACTGTAGAAGATTCTAAGGCGAAAATTCGCATGCAGAAAGTTTTACTCGTTTAAATTTGAGAGTATACTGAATGCGGGTATCTAAATCATGTTATCATCTTTGTTTTAGTGACTTCAGTTCCTTTTGTTCTGTGTTTCGTTGTTCTTACTCTATAAATTTTGTCTGATTTTGAGTTTTTATCTTAAACTTCTTCTTTTTGGTGCGTTCTCTTTTGTTGTTTATATTCTTTAAAAATTTTTTGTATTTGCGAAATTCCTTTTAGTTTCTGTAAGTATATACAGGTCGGTGTATTGTACCTTGTTGTTGTTGTTGCGAAATCGTTTTGTAAGTGAAATTGGCCAAACCAAAAAAGGAAATTGGATTGTGGAAACCTAAACACACTCTCCTAGAATTTGAGTGTTTTTCAAAATGGCAGGCCCCTCATTATATTTCATAAATAATGCACACTTAACAAATTTAGTTTTATTTAACCCAGCCAATTTCTCCATTCTGTTGTGAGAATTCCTCAAGGTTATGCAACCTCGAACTTGAATTGTATAATTCGATTATGTAAACTGTTCTCCCATCTGTCTTTCATTTTGAACAGAGAGTTCGGATTTAAAACAACAGAATATGTCAACTTAAGTCAACACTTCAATCACAAAAAATTTTTTAACACATATGACGGGTAGTGCATACATTAAAGCTATACACACAAATAGGAAACTGCAATTTAAGCAACTCTCGTTCGAATTTGAATAAATTTCTGTTAAGCGAAACTGTCGTTCGATATCGTGTTATATGGAGCATTCTCTTTCACAAAACGTCTTTTATTCTGTCTGATTCTCGATGACGGGACAGTGAATATGTCTAGATGTCTGTTTAAATTTTTTGTATTTGGCCTTTTCAAATATCAGGATTGTAACAAAGATATGCAGACTTGAAAATTTTACATTTCTGACTTACTAAAGGATGTGTAGATAGATCATTTATGCTCGAAAGTAGTTTAACATTAGATTATGCTACCGTAGTAGTGTAAGAAATCGGTAGTCTTTGCTTTGGAAACCAACATTACCTAAAGACACAGTTACCGACGAGGAATTTATACCAACTTGTGCGAAATTTCAAATACCAAACAGGAAATATCTTTTAGTGCGTGAAGTGCTTCAACAAATCAACCCAGAACAGTGAGACATAGAGCCCAGAAGATGGGCAAGAGTGTGTGCAGACAAAAAAAAAGCAAGAAACACGTGATTAAGTATCAAAAGGAAAACAAACGATACACAAAATTACAAAGCGCAAAAGAAGTCTTGAGTTGTGAGAAATTTTTAAAAACAAATATTTGCCAAGATGCCAGTCTTACCTCGTCAACTCGACGTTACCTCCGTCACATGCAAATGGAATTTTATTTGTGGTGAGGAAAATTTTTCGGAAAATTAAAAAGACGAAACAGATTGTTTAAACAAAGAAGTATTAAGAGTAAATCCCTTTAAATATTCCCACAGGTTTTTCTCTAAATCAGAGGGAAAATTTTTTTTTATTCACAAAGTTTTTGTTGTTTTATATTTAATGCTCAAATTAAAGCCGCTTAGAGTTCCACAGAATTGTCAGAGAGGAAGGAAAAAGTTGTCGTGTCGTTTCCACCGAAGAAACTATAAGAGAGAAGAGAGGGGGGAGAGGAAGAGTATTAACTAGGTTAAATAATAAAATGGAAAAAAAGAAAAGAATAAAGTTCAAAATTTTTAAGTTAAACCTTTTGCAATATCGATCGGATTTGACCTCGCTATGACGAATCATATTCGGGTGTTTTCGCTTTTCAGCACATGGAGCCTCCAGAAATCTGGGTCATGAAAAGATAGGGAAAAAAGATAAGATTTCTAAAATTCTAAACGTTATCTTCTTCTTTTTTTTTGGAAGTTTGTTTTAGACAGTTCGTCATTGATTGCATGGGATTTTTAACTTTGTTTTTACTGCTGGGAAAATTTTTCAAAAACTTGGTTCTGTGTCATTCCGTCGGAAAGAATTACTGAGTTTTAAATAAAAAAATTTTCTCAATTTCCTCATGGGTATTCCTTGACCCCATTTCCAACTAAAACTTATAAATTGAACTATCTCATACTCTGTCGGAATCTGACTTATTTCAATAAATTAATGCGATGTTATTTATTTGTATGTACGAAGTTGAAAAGTTGACGAACGTATGAACGGTTTGAGGTGAACTTTGCATATATTTTTAGTACTATCCGTCTGTCTAGATTTCGAATGACTCCTAACTGTATTGTTATTAACTTTAACTAACTTAAATATTTCTAAATGACTGCCGGTCTTTGGTGATTATATTTGTTAGCTTTTTCCTTCATTTGTAGAAGAGATATATAATTTCAGGTGCTCTTTTGACCTTGAACCTTATATTCGTGAACTAGTACTGAAGGTGAGGAAGATTTTTGAAGCTCAGTGTCTTTGTGACGTCACCGATACCTCTTTAGGTTCCCAAGAATACAAAGGTTGGCTTTTATTATATATTAATATCTGAGTTTTAATTTCACTTTTGATTCTTGAGTATAAGAGGATTTGGCAAATGGCTGGAACTCTCGACTGTTACTTTGCTAGACGGAGGCTTCAGTCATTTTCAATTTTCTGTCGTCACTCTCTTATTTAATTGAGTACATAAGTTATTATTTAGAACTGTAAAGAGATAACTTCGTCTAATTAGAGTAACAGTATATTAAAAAGATTTTACTCGGTTTAAGAAATAATTTTATTGAAACACACAGATGACTTTGATGACTTTTTATTTAGTTGGGAAGTAACTGTTTACTAAAACACTTTAAATGTATATAGTGCTTGAGCTGTAGGTGAAAGTTATGTGTGTGCAAAGTTTCGTTAAAATCAGATGTTTTGTTTTTGATTTATTTTGGCACATATACACAAACAAACACAAATACATGTACAAGTAAACAAATAAGTCACGATTTTTATTCTTAGACTTTCGTGGTTATCGTGGTTGAATGCTATAAATTTGGGGTCAAATATGCTTACACAGTAAACACCAAACACAATGCAACCACCAACACAAACACAATCAGCCGGTTCGTCCACCTAAACCCTTGGTACTCAAGCTTTTTCCTTCCCGGGCCAAATTTCCATTGTGACTATTGCTACTGGGCCACACCTCTTACAAATAACGTTCGGTCGGGGGACGTTCAGACGTCATTAGACGTTTGTGTGGAAATTGATGATAAAATAATTGATAAGGAGAAGTCTGAGAAAAATGGCGAAATGAGCAATCGACCTTCTCACAAATTTTCCATCAATCGGTTTCCACTGGGCCACTCAGTAGAGCTTGGTGGGCCGCAGTTTGAGTACCGAGGACCTAAACACTATGGGACATCTTCAACAAATTTAATACGACGGGCTGTGAAACCATCAGCACGATCCAAAAGTCAAGACTTCCAAATTTTAATTTTCCCGACTAGTAACACATTTAATTCCGAACTTTACATCCGTGAATAATTTGTGAAGATAAATTTTAACTGAGAAACGGGAGGAAGGAAGGTCTGTTAGATTTGAAAACGCCTTGAAACTTGAGATTGCTAAAAAATTTAATCGATGGGATCTCAACAAGACTTTTCATGTTTTCACAACATGGAACTAAGTTTAGTTTGTGAAAGACTTCTGAGAAAATCGGCTATTAAATATTTTTGACTCCTTAAATATTTTAACATGTAAAATCAATTTTCGTAGAAAACGTGTTCGAGAGAAACACGTTATTTCGAATGAAAAATGAATTTTTAAATTAAAAATGAAAAGTTATTTCTTGTGAAAAGGACACAATTTGAATTAAAAGAAAAAAAACTTGATTAAAGAAGAAAGGACTAAAAGTATTAAAAAGTTTTCAAAACCAAAATTAGGTTGCTTCGTTAAGTATTTTCATTTAATATTTAAAAATTCTCTCTTCTTCATGAGTTATTCTTTTTTTATATTATTTTATTGCGGAATTATTTCACTTTCAGAAATTAGATGAAGGGAAAGTATTTCCGGTGAAAGCGTCTCCTAATCTAACTCGTTTCCTGCCTTAACTCTCGGTCATTTCCTCTGATGGAAGAATATTTCCGAAACCCAGCAAAATATGGTGAGATTCCAGGCTGTTAGAGTTAGTAATGTTAAAGTTTTGGGTGTTACGCTGTTGGAGTCAGATTTTTGGAGGAGTGAGAGAATTTTTGCCTTGTCCAGACAGGATGTCTTCCTGGACAAACTCACTCCTCAAACTCTTCTAAAAACTTTCTCTTCATAATCAGGAAAGGAAACCTCGAGGATACAGCGCAACATTTGCGTCACAAATAAAATTTACTGTACAACCAACAAAAACAGCCAACAGCCAGTAGCGTACACCCTGGGGAAACTGTATAATCGCCTTCAATTGATTGAGATAACTACTGTTATTTCTAAATTATCTGTAGTTAGATAGCAAGCTCTTCATACTATTACATGAGACACACTGACCTAATTTTTACATAACCCATACCTTTCGATGGATTTGTAGTTTGAAGTAGTTCAAACGCTGTCCTTTACAAAATCACTTTTGTGTAATTGTGTTCGAGAAGACGTACCATACATACGCGAGCCAATAATTCTGCTGTACTCAGTACGGAAACACAGTCTCCCTTCACTGTACCCCACTGGCTGTCACACAAAATTAACTAACAGAGCACAGGTTACGTTTCTTTGATATGCGTTATCCATCAGTCCATGCAGACACACAGCTTTCAAAAAAAGGTTGGACACATTAGTGAAAAAACCAAAAAGGGATGAAAACGCCAGAATAATTGATAAGTGTGCCAACTGGGCACCACACATGACGACATATTACACAGTAATTGTCAACGAACACGCAATTGTTTAAACTGTTTTCATTCTCTATGACCTCTTTTTATTTGGGCTAAAAGGTTCCCCGTAATTTTGTACCATTTCCTCAAAATCTTCCAACTTCATAATTTGTTTATTTGGTTTTTTAACCGTCAGGAACATGACTCGCAATCATTCTATGACACATTTAAATGCGTCACAAGAGACATGGAGATGGGGGATAATGCTGGAAACTTGAGAATGTCTCTCGACGTTTTCTTATTTCAACTTTCTTTCGTTTGGATGCGATGTTATAAGATGAAAAACTTTATGTGGAATTTTCCTTAACGTTCTCTCTGCCTCTTAAAATATTCAGAAAGGTTAAAGTGTAAACGTTAAATAAAGCAGACGGTTTTACCGTAATGATGCTATTTTTTGTCAAAATTAACTGTTTGGTGGAGGAAGGGTGTGAAAATTTGGATTTGTGCTTTTTGCAAAATTAAACCAAATGGCGGCTGCAAATTACCACTTTCTTTCCTTTCACCTCGATTTTTTCCTCTTCTTAATTACCCTTAAAATGGATTAAAACAGCTAACAGAACTATTACCCGCACAAAATTTCAATAATATTAAGTATCATCCATCATTCATGCATGTTAGATGAAGTTGAAATCTGTGGTTTGGTATTTTCAAATTTGACATAATTTATTTGTATCTCGGAAACCCTGATAAATCCGCTTACACATTTCCCTTCTCAAATATTTAGAAGAAATAAATTATGTAATCATTAATAACCATACCTCAACGGTCGTTTCATTCCTTTTGATAGTATTTGACTTCTTAATGTTGTATACACCGATTTTGACAGGGATTACAAATCACAAATGTCATATACGGAGCTTGAGGATCAACGGCCTGGTCACTCTAATCCAGATAAATGAATGTGTGGATGTGACTCTCACAATATAGCGGTTCATTCAGATCAAGGCAGAGTGAAGAATTCGCAGAATATAGATCAGACAACAAATAATGATCTCGGGGGATTACATTTGTCAGAAGTCGTTTTCATCCAATTCGAGCTATTAATGCCAGGTCAGTAAAAGATGGTAACTACTTCTGCCTAATGGCAGCAACACAAGAAAAAGATGACTCAAGAAGACAAGACCTGTGACTCAAGAAGCACAGCTACACGATTTTAAGACCTGAAACCTGAGTGCAGAAGAGAATTTAGCACTCTCAGAAAGATCCAAACGTAGTTTGGGGCCTGATAATGAAGAACAATTAAGAAACAAAAGATTATTTGAACAAACCAAAATAACAAAGGAATTCTTTCTTTACAGACATCTAATTGGGAGACAGACTGTTGAAACCAAATCCGAAATTCTTCAATCAATCAACTTGGAAGAATAGAAAATGGTCTACTAAAATCTACAGAACCATAATAATATAAGAAAGACAAACTCCGAAGTTTTTATAATAAAAATCACCAGGCGTGGAAGAGGATGATAAGGAAGACATCCTGAATGAAAGAGGAGAGAAGATGATAAGAACCTCAAGAAAGCAAAATGGAGGTGGAAACACTCTTTAGATGACCGAAAAGAAGAAATTTCTCACCAAGGTAAGCTATATAAGAAGTTGAAATATTTACTGACCAAGGTTACGTTTGATGGGTTAACAATGACAGTCAAACATTGGTATGAAAATTGGAAAGAGAAAAACAAAAAAAGAAATTTCAGGATAAAAATAAAACGGAAAAAGTTAAAAATAGAAATATAAAAAAAATTCTTTTTCCTCTTTAAGCCTGAAAATTCTGTTTTAATCTGTCGGATAAAGGGAACCGTAAAAAAGCATTTCGACCAGCGAATGCTGTGAAATCCTCTTTTTTCCTCCTCCTTAAACTTTTTCCACTCTCGTGAAATAGTTGGAAACATTATTCGCATTTTTTGACGAATCGGTTCCATGAATTTTAAACAAATTTCCAGAGGTTCAACCGTTTGGAATTTTCCCAAAGACTCGTTTAGCCCGAAACGAAAATCAGGTCAGTGATTTCCCGGAGGCGAATCACATGAACGACTCCTAATTCATTCTCACTTTATCACCGAAAGGGAAAGACCTAACCAAACACTGACACAAGGATTATGGGGAAATTGGATGAAGGCCATTTGCACAGTTCCCACATAAAAACCAAAAGGTAAGTGGCTAAGGATTGGCAACCCTGCTTATAAAATTCTCCCATAAGACGCGACTAAAATTTTTTTCGACGTGACGTTCGAGTAAAAAACAAAGCGAGGAAATATTAGATAAAATGTAAATTTAATTTTCGAAAACCGGGGAAAGTTGTAATCCTGCAGGGGTTTTGATTTTGCCTGCGGTGTTTTTAATGTCTTTGCAGTCTTCGGAAGTGGGTCGTCCTCTCGCCCATTTTTCTGTCTTAAACATATTCCGACTCGACTGTTTATTGCGTTCTTAAGAAACCTTTGGAAAGCTTTCAAGACTATTAGCTTCAAAAGCAAGATGGCGATCAATCATTGACGCAGTCATAACTTTGATAAGGGTTTAACAAATCATGACCGAAATAGTTTGCATAGACCAAGGTGACTTGTCTTATCGAGCTTTCTAAATCTAAACCTAACCTAAATTGTTTAGAACCCTTTGATTTTATTTTTGTTCTTTGATATCTCCAGTTAACTTTATTTAGGAGTGTCGAATTGGTGACCCGTGTATGGTATATATACCTCCAAGGTCATCTTAAAATGAAGTGGATACGGAGCTTAAGAGCTTTTGAAACAATGCCACCTCCTAAAAACCCTCTGGATAGTGCTGATATAACTTTGGGTAAATATTGTAAATCGTTTTTATCTCCCAAATGTCTGCGCAGAGCTCATCAGCCATGCTGTTGTAGTTTATAATTAGAAGTAAGAATTCGAGTGTTTAAGTTAAATAAAAATTCTTCTGCGATTTTAAGCGTTCAAATTACAAAACTTTCTCACAACCTTACCAGTAATGAACTTCTTTTTAGGTTTTAAAACTTTTTCTTGTTAACAAAGCTATCGGATTTCGTTCGAAACAAAAGAAGATTCTTGTTCTATATTGACTAAACTCAAGGCTAAAAAGGTTTTCGAGATTGGAGTACATTAATCGACTTTTTTTTAATTTTTGGATTTCCGATTAAAAGCTAAAAGGTTTTGCTGACTAATAAATTAAATTAATTAAAAAATTAATGAATTGTTAATAGCGATAATGTAAAAGTATAATTATAAATGTTTAATATATATATATAAAGAAATCCTACCGTCGTGAAGTGGATCTATGGTGTGGATCATTAGTTGAAGTAAGCCGTGTCTGAATTTTGCACCGGAGTGGGAAGAAGGCCCGGGTGTAGGTCTCGATGGTAAGCTTTCTCCAACCGAACATCCAGCTACTGCCCCTGCTCCGGAACCTTCACCGACGCTTGTAGTACTAGACGTGGCTGGATTGGCATGCTGTAACAATGCCGTATCATGATATTCATTTAAAGGTATCCAATTTAAAGAATGATTGATACAAACCGCGTAAAAGAAGTCATACTTGTTACAATGCTTTTTTCAGCGACTTCTTTTACGCAGTTTGCAATAAATCCATTCCGCACGTGTTCGTTGAGGTATAAATCATTTCTGCCTTGCAGCAGAATGCATAAAATGCCTTCATTCATTTTCCTGACCCAAATTCTTTCCTTCAAAAATTTCATTTTGTCGTGCTGCTGAGGGTGGGTGGGTGGGTTAGGGTTTTGCTTTAATCTTTCTCACACTTGATTGGATAATTCGATTTTTCCTCACCAAAAGATTTACATATTATTATATAGGTTTAATAAATTTTTATTATTGGACTTTATCAAACGTTTACGAATGAGTTGAAGGTTTTTGTGTTGTAATCTAAGTGGTGGTAACCAAAGCTCATGGCTTGGAATCACCAAGGAGACGGTGTAAATGCATGGAACGGGTGGGTGAGTCAGACCTTTCAAGTCCAAAAGAAAAAAATTTTTTTTTGTGAGTTATACTCACACCAAATCACAATCAAAATTTTTCTTTTTGCTTTAACTTTTTGCGCTTTGACGTAATCTCTTTAAAAAAGAGCTTTTATTTAGTGATTCAGTATTCATGGCAAGTAAAAACGAGAAGCGAGCTCCGCCTTTGAAGTAAATTTAATTTTTAAATGAAAAATTAATTTATTTTACAATTTTCCGGTAAATATAGCAATTAAAGAGTGTAGTTTTTAAAGAGTCTTCACCTGCATTTATTTTCACGCTCTTTAATGAATATAAAATTAAAAGAAGTCAAAACAGACCTGAGTGTTAGTAATGTTATGTTGGCTGTTGTTACGCCCCTCAAGTCAAAGTTTTCGAATGATAAGAGAATTTTCTTTTAGTTTCCCCGCCTACCGAAGGAGTTCTGACTGTTTAGTTTTAGCTGAGTCAACATAATAGCAGTAATAACGTTGACCGTAAAATTTCAAAACTGTAGACCTGAGTACGCTTAAATGTCTAATTAAATTGAGTTGTAATATCGTTTTCGCCTTTGGGTATAACAAGATGTGGCAGAGGGCTTGATCTCATGACGATAACTTCTAGTCTGACGCTTTGACCACTACACTACAAATCTGTCACAAGTATACTTAAGTAAACAAACACCAAACGCACTAAATTATAACATGAATTATATTATTATTATCTCTTTCCCAGTCTTGTTTGTTCCTGCACTTAATCCACCATCTGTGACCAGCAAGAACAGTGAGGTTGTCCTCCCATCTCATGTTTTGTTTACCCTGGTTCCCAGAATTGGCGTCCATATTGTGGGTTCTTTGGATCATCTTTCGTCTTGTGTCCTCATCAGGTGATCATACTTCCTTTAGTTTTTGTTTACCCTCCAGTCATTTTCTCTGATCTTTATTATCATGTGCCGTCTCCGCGTCGAAGGATGGCATTCAATGAGCTATGATCTATGTCGCTCGGAATAGGGTAACGGATGTCATGCCGACCATTCTCTTAGGTTCTTGAGCCACGAAGTTTTCCGTCTTCCGGGGCGTCGCTTTCCCTCCATGATGAGCTGAAGTAGTTTGTATTTACTATTTTCCAGTATGTGTCCAAAGTATTGCAGTTTCCGGTGCTTAACTTCGTACAGCAACTCCTTTTCTTTGGCCATACGGCTTAGCACTTCCGCGTCAGTCATTCGTCTCATCCAGGCTATTCTATGCATGCTGCGGTAAAGCCACATCTCAAAGGCTTCAATTCTTCTTTCTAGGGCCCTCGCTAGCGTCCATCCTTCGCAACCATACGAAAGAATCTTCCCTGATGGTTCTGCTATTGATACTATCCTCTTATTCTATTTATTATTTTTTTTTGGTCGGAGTCCATGTTTGGCAACCATACAGCAAACTTGGAAAATGCAAGTCTCTAGAATTTTCTTTCGTTCCTTGATTCCCACTTTCTTATATTTCTAATAATCCAGAATTTCTCCACGCTAAGGCTATCCTTCTTTGTACTTCTTTTCAGTCCTGTTATGGAAACTCACCAGTTATCCTTTGTATATAGGCTTTGTCCTCATAGCTAATAGGTTTTCCCTCTAGGGAATGATTTTATATGAGCTTGAAATATTTATGAAAAATTTTTAGTGAAAAATTCGAATTCTCCTTTTGCCAAAAAGGTGAAAACGGGATTAAAACCACCACTTAAATAAATTCTTTCGTCGAAAATTAAAAACATACCCAATACAAATACAGATACAATTCAAATATTTAAAACGCTCAAGTTTAAAAACGCATAAAAAGAGACCCGATCATGATTGTAAATTATGCTAATTCAATTTTTTCCAAAACGACAATCTAATTTCATCACTGATCAGTGCTCACATCCTCAACTATCCAATAAAGTATTTACAAACGGTTTTGAGGAGAATGACCAGATAAACTGTGACCCTGTAATTGAATTCGTTCTCGACCAGTAAAAAACTCGTCAGCCACGTCATCTCACATTACTTCATTTTCGATGATGTCAGAAGGTTTTCGAAAAGACCCTTTTTTTTTTAACAAGAGCAAAAAAAAGGTTGCCAGCGCTTGAAATTCAAGTGCTGTTATTGAAAAAAGGAGAAATGACGTAGACTGGGAAGTCAACTCGACCGCTTAACTAACTAACCCAAGACAAATTATTTCCTTACTGAAAAAATAAAAAAATAATTGAATATTTATAAATTTCCTCTTCAAGCATTGTCCTGTTAGTCAATTATCATTTCTCAACTATCACAACTTCATTTACTATAATAAAATTGTAAATGAGGTATATGAAAGACGGGAAATATATAAAACGAAAGTTATAAAATGAAAAAAAAAGGAAAATTTTTTTTTTGTATGTTTACATAAGGCTACTTAAAATTCCGGAAATATTGTGTGAATTTATCTGAGGCAGTAAATCTTCCATTTTGCTTTTTGAAAATTGTTCTTTGTATCAGCTTTGTTCATCGCCGTTTTCATTGCTGTTGTTCTAACAAACTCATTTGTGTTGTATTGACTGAGATTGTTGATAGCATTCTTGAGTCTTTTCAATTTTCCGGTTATTCTATTACAGGATGTCACCTCCTCATTCATCAATTTTCTCTGACCCAGTTTTGAATAGTCAAATCGGTGCTTATGTATTAATACCACTGCAGCTACAGATTTGGCGGTTTTTTTTATTTCTAAATAATTTCAGTAAATCTTGATTGATTAAATTAAAGCTTAATTCACTTTATGGAAGCATTATTTTAACTGATGCACATTCAAGGAAGGAGTTTTTGGTTATTCAGATTCAAAAATTCCGCCGTGTTTTAGCCAGCTGTACTCTTTTTGAGTTGGTGCGTGAATGAGCTGAAACCTGCGATGGTTGGGTTAAATTTTGTTTGACTTTCCGTTTTGGGTGTTTCCAAAAAGCTCCTTTCAGAATCAAGTTTTTAAAAGACCAAGTAAAGTCCCCTTTTTATTCAAAAGTTAAAAATGCCTAATAATACAGCTCCAAATTTAAGATTTGGGTTTGAATTTACAGATTCGATGACTTAGTTCTAATTTATTTAGTAATAAAGCCCACACAACCTTCAGATCTTTTCCCAGATAGGTTCAAAGCTAAAAAAATCGCAGCCAACTACCCTTTGTGCCTTGTGACGGTACTACCTAAGTACCGTCAAAGTGGAGTTAGAACATGTCGTGACTTGAAGGATGTAATTCTGTAAGGCTGTGATGTGGAACATGAGCCACACGATTTTGAAAAGCTTGAGTACATGACTCACTGCTGCTCTATGGCCTCAAAACCATATCAGAGAAGTTGAAGGAAGGCGAAGGGAAACCACTCCCAGGATATCACTAAGGAAAATTGCTGAGTTTATGACCTTGAATGGTTAGAGAACACTTAGAGACCAAGTATGGTCACGCTTTCTATTTACTCAATAGACAAAACAATTTCCAAAAATTTGAGAGATCTAACCGTTATTAAACAATAATGTATAAGTCTTTAACTTTCAGTTTAATTTGAATATGATGAGAATTTCGTTTGAACAGAAGGAAAAACCGGGAAAACTAAAGACAAGGCAGGAAAAAAATTTTTTTCACACAAAATTATTTTTGAATAAGTCGGAAAGTTGTTTTAATTCTCCTTTTTCCTCTCCTAGTTTTGACTTGCTTCCGGCAAAAAAGAAAACCTACAAAATCGTATTATTAATGATTCAAAAGTTTTCAGGGTTTTTGGCTTTATGTCTGTAGTAATGGTGCACGCTTTCTTGACCGCACGCAATGTGGGTATCCGCCGCCTTTCTTTAACTTCCTATAAAACCTTTATCTTTTTTTTCTTTCAACTTTCCCTTTGACTCAGGTTTATTTTATGGTTTTCGTCAGCCTTTTTCCCTTTCGGATTTTCTGTCCTTTTCGACTTTGGCTAATGCTTTTATTATCTCCAACGAAAAAAAGTTGACAGCTTGCACGAAATCCCTACTCGTAATTAAATTCTTTTCTTTTCTTGCCTTTTGTTTTGAGCTTTTTCCACTCAGTAAACCCTGAGATTTAAAAAGACTGATTTTATTTATCTTTTATAGTAAAGGATGATGGTGGAAACAAAAATGAGACCACTCACACCGAATCAAACGTTTGAAGAGGAAGTGTGACGTACGAAAACCCAAGCTCGAGAACCAAACAAAGCCCTAAACAGCGTGAATGTTTTGAAGGTAAAAATGGAAAAGTAATTTTTCATATTTTCCGAGAGTACTTCAGCCATTTTTATATATAAAAGGGAGAGGTTATAAATTTTAATTAAAAAACCAAGGGAAAGGCACCGTCGTTTTGAACAACCTCCGCAAACATGTTGACAATGGGAAAAAGGTTTTCTTTAGAAAATTTTCACGAGAGAAAAAATTAATTAAACGTCAGGAAATGGCCAATACAGTCAAACGGAAGGCAATTAATAAAGATGGGCGTGAAGGGATTTGCAGTGAATTCAAAAACAATTTTTATGAAATTGTGAACTTCCTTTATTTTCTTGTTTGCTTTTATGGCGGGTTTCACGCTTCCTATTCACTTGTTTACCTCATTTCACAATTAAAAGTTTTTGCTTACTTTGTTGTTTTAATGGCCGCCATTTAAAACAAAAAGCTTATTTCGAACTCCTATTACTTCAAAATCTCTGAAAATTTAGATCCCCTAATGGTTTTGAATGGAAAACAACTTTACTCAGCCCCGAATTACAACTCTCATACTGTATTCATATTCCTCTCTCTCTCAATGATGGCATCACTGGTTAATAATAAGAGAGACTGTGATGGAAGTAATTCAAGCTTCTTATACTCGGACCTTTTATTCTGAAAGGACCCAAAATGGAAGGGCAAACAAAATTTGACCTAACAGTCGCAGGTTTGAGCTCATTGACGCACCAACTCAAAAAGAGTACAGTTGGCTAAAAATATTATGAACTTTAAAGAGGAATAAGATCTCAAAATTAAAGACCACAACGAGACTCCAAAAATGAGCATAAACCTCAAATTTTAAGAGGTTTTACAGGATGGAAGTGGATGCGACACTATCAGTAAAAGCCAGACTGTATTGTCGTAAACAGTGGTCGGTAATTTTCCATAACAGTTTTTAACGCCAGCATTAAACAGAGATTACAACAAATGTGCAACATTAAAACCGAAAGTTCGCACACCAGGCCTTACTTACCTTTTAGTCTTCTTTTCTAAAGTTAAAAAAACTTTACATTTGTCTGTACAAGCAGGTTTCGTTTTGTGCGTTGTATAGAAACCACAGAAATTTGCACGAATTAACATTCGTGTTGGGAAAGATCTTAGCGCACATCGTAACACACTTGGTGGTGTATTTACCTATGTGATAGAGGTGAAATGGAATTTTCTCTTACGAAATGGAGTCACGAAATGGTACACAAATAAGCTGGCGAATTTATTTAAGTTACTATGAGGAATTGATTTGTACTGTTATGTATCACTGAAAGCAACTAGCTGATGAAATTTCATCTATAGGGTGTCTGTGATTTAAATTTTCTGTCATTTTTACAGTAGATTACTGGTAACCCTGAAGAAAAAACGATCCGACAGCTGAGAGTTTAGGGTTAGTAAAAATAGAGTGTTGTACAACATATGTTTTCACCAGGAGGGTTTGGCAGCGGCAAATTTCGGCAAAATAGTGTGTTTGCAATCCTAATTTAAGGCTAAACACTTTGCTTTCTATTTAATTCAAAGCTTCCGTCCATTTTACTAAACTTTCAGCTGTCAAATTGTTCTTTTTCAAACCTGCCAAAAAGCACTCTTGCGTTAATTTTAGGACACCCTATATAAACCGCTTGGCTAGGTAACTAAAAATCTGTGGTAAATATAAAACGCATAAACCAAACCTGATTGTACAGTGTGACAACTTTGTCAGATTCAGTCTTCACTCAAAGCCCATACGAAACTGGTTCGTTTGTTGTGGGAAATGGAAAAGAAAATTTTAGGTTTTCGCGGTTGAAAGTCATTTTTATAAAAAAGATGAAACATTATTTGAGATAAAACACCAACAGAGGTTTTTCGAGCCAAAACTTTTTCTTTTTCATTACCAAAATTAATTACTCTTCACTGCATCCATTACCATAATGAGAGGTTATAGATTTATTTATACCGGCAATTGACAATAATTGTTTCGACCAACCTCTCTTTATCAAATTATACATTTCGGTACGCTATTAATCAATACAGGTAAAGCTCATGTGTATATATATAAAAAAAATTCAAAACTCTAAATTACTGAATGAGATTGAAGTCCATATTGTAGTACTAAATCGATGAAACCAAATTTACAATCGGGGACTGTCTAACTAATCAAAGGACAGTCTGTCATCCTTTCGGGCCAGATCAATTGATGAGACTAAGTAACTTAATATAGCGTGTTAACGAACATGTCGTTTGAATTTGTCACGCGATCTCAGTATAAAGTTGGAATGAGTAGTTGAAAAGTTTTTGGGTGTGAATAAAAACTTTTTCTTCTTTCATTACAATATTATAAGTTAGTGAGAGGTGGTTTTGAGTGAATAGAGAATCAGTTGAATAATTTTACATATAGCTGCTTACAGTAAGAAGTAAAACAAGAACTTTTTGTATTTCTTTCTGTCCGTTTTTCCAAATTTAGTGGTGGTTTTAATCTCACCCTTAATTTTTGGGTATAACAGGATGTGAGAGGAGGATTCGAACTCACGACCATTTGTGTTCAAGTCAGGTACTTAACCACTACACTACTCCTCCCACCCATTTCTCCAAATATGAACTCTCTTACTAGTCTTCTGTAGCATTAGCTTTTTCTGCTGTATATTGTGATGTATAAGACAGTATAAGTAAGTCGCATTTCATTCAAATACGTTCACATTTATTACTTCGTCTTTCAAATCGCCCATCAGCCCTAATTTCACAACAAGCTTTCTTAATAGTTAAGATAATTAATAATCTGGCCCAAAAGTTAGTCTATTAATAGTTTATATTTATATACAGTGTTTGATTTATGTTCAATTCCCACAATTTATTCATACAAATTATACATCACGAGTTCAAATCTCAATTGGGTTACTCGAAATTTTGAACTGTAACACTTTCCGACCCAAGTGCCATAGATTTGCCGACGCCTGGTTTAATCATTTACAACAACAGCAACATAACAAGAACATAATTTCTGACTCACTAGTGAAAATTTCAAATCTGTTGGAAATATTCATTGTTTGCTAGGTCATAAATAAAATCATGTTTTTCAATTTAGTCTGAGCAAAAGGATTCAGCAGTAGACCAACAGAATAGTAAGGATCGCTTTTCATAAATAAATAACGCCAGGTAAACTTCTCGATATTATACATTTAAGATTTCGAGTTTTTTGAGTTAGGGAGGCAACTTCTATGACGGGAAAAACTTTCTAAATCAAAATTCATATGCTGAAGGATAGCTGTGTTGTTTCTTAAAATGGGAAGTGCTCAATTTAGCTTTAAAAACGTCTGGTGCGAAAATAGCGCCTAAGGGAGAAAGAGAGACAGCTCTATGTGTTAAATTTTAATAAAGTCAATACTCCTAAGGGTGGAAATAAACGGTTTCAGTCTCAATAAACGCATTTTATACCTAGAGGGAAAATTTAAAGTTTTAAATTTTAAGTGAACACTCATTAGACCAGCAATTCGGCCTTTAACAACCCTCCCTCCCTCCTCCTTAATAGAATCCTTTAATAAAAAGAAATATTTAAATAATTATCTCTGTCTCTTAAAGGACATGTAATATGTTCAGACTGTAAGACATTATTTTCTTTAACACTACACTAACTTTCGTTAACACTAACATACATACAACCAATTTAAAACTGTCGCCATTTCCCCAGTTTTAAAACTGAGTCACAATCCCCGAATAAGATACCGTGTACAAAAGTAAGTCTTAACCTTTATGCAGTGGCGTTGAGTCGATGGAAAAGCCGTTTCCCTTGTGTTTCATAAAATATCTAATAAATGTCCTGAGATCACTTTTGCCAGAATATTTATGTTGTTCATAAAAACAATTTATTCGAATAGATAAAAAAAAACTAAAGAAAAGATATACGGTACGAATAGGATGCTTATTGTATGATAGCATGAGACTGTCTTTGTCGGAAGAGCTCATCATAGCTCATTTATATTGTGCACTGAACGGAAGCTCTGTACTGTTCAATCTGTGATAGCTTCAATGGGTTTAGATATATCCCCGCATGTTACATCAAAATGCGCTCCTTCGAATATTATCTAAAAGGCGATTTGAGTGATAAAACTGTTTTATAAATTTGAAAAGTAAATAATATTTTGTGAATATTATGTGCGTTCCTTATATAATATAATATTTATTCGTTGATTTTGTCGCTTCAGGATTTGCTGACCATTTTCATAGAAACAGAGCTTTCCCACTAACAAAAGCCACCGCATAAACCACTCCCTCATATAAAATTAGAATTTGCGTTTCAATAGTATTTTTATAAACTTTGGAAATAAAATTTGAAAGTATATAAATTATAATATAAAATCAGAGAAATAAATAAAAACTTGACCTCGATCTTTACGGCAGTGAATCCGTGGTAGGATTTCTTATAATGTCAGTAAAATCAATATTGCGTCTGCGAGAGTGGAGGTCAAAATTAAATTATCCGAGCTTTTGAAAATGGGAAAAAAATTTTTATTACACAAAGGAGTAGAAGGTCTTCAAATAACACCAAACCTCAGCAGCTAAAACTAAATGACATCACCTGTCAAGAAAATATTTTTAAAAATATAACAGTAACAGCAAAAATAAACATTAGGTCTACCGGAAAGTTCTGCTCATTTTTCATTTCTGGTTACAACAGGATGTGTGAAAAGGGTCGAAGTTTAGTCAGGAAAATTTTTCCAATCGTCTTCTGCATGCAGAAACTACCCTAATTACGTCCAATACATTTCCACCTCCTTTACCATTTCATTCCTGTTGGAATCCAAACAAAATACTGTTAGCGTCAAAGGTATCGTTAATTGATAGAGCACTAGAGTGGAATGCTGATTAAAATATAATTGACCAGCAGCAGACAGCTGGGAGGAGATATTAGCTAAGTCAGTATAATATTTTGTGTCATCATACATATACATACATTCAGTATTAAAAAAGGGAGAGGATATGCACAAACGTGTTTAAATTTGGACAGAACTTTCAGGTAGACCTGGGAATGATGTAGTGTTATACTATTTTGTAATTGTGGGAGGAGTAGTGTAGTGGTTAAGTCGTCCTGACTTGGACGCAAAGACTGTGAGTTCGAATCCTCCTCTCGTATTTTGTTATATTTAAAAAATAAGGGTGTTATATATTATTATATTTTATAATTTGTTTCTTTTCGAAAGTATAAAAGAATTTAATGTTTAAAACACTCGCTGTTATTTGAATCGAATAAAAATCATTTGGTAAGAAGAGTTTTCAAAACTTCGATTTGCCTCCTCAGAGACTCTAACTAAATTTAAATATAGGCGGGAAAAATTATTATAATATTAATATAAAAATATGCAGAATTTTAATAAGAAAACAAAACACTCTCTAAATCGTTTACAATTTTTACATTTATACATTTATTTTAGAAAGCACACTTAAAGTCAATTGGCTTAAGAAAAATTCTTCGGAAATTTAAATTTGCTTAAATCCTATTTTTCGAGAAGCAACAAATTTAAATTTCAAAATTAATACAAAGTAAGTACCTATGTATTGAGTCAAAACAGAATTTTTTACTGTGTAACAAGCTCTGGCTTAAAATTTACTTCCATTTGTCAAATCAGTTTGCTGTAAAAAAAATGCGAAGACCTTTGTGGAACGTCTTGTAAGAATGATTTTCCTTATCGTTTCAGTTTTGGGGTGCGACCTAATGGCTCAGGAAATAGAACTACAAAACGGAAATCATTAGCCGGAATCATCGAGACCTCTGATGCCTAATCGCCAATTCCCAACGCTTTAGATGCTTTCTGAAATAGGTCAAAGGTATGTAAAATGTCAGACTAAAAATTTGTCCATCACATCTGAAAACGTCTACTTTTTGGAATGATGGATTGCTTGATGGCCCACAAGTATAAAACTTATGTAATACGTTTCCTTGGGGTTTGGAATTGAAGTGGATACTACCAACCGACTAATAGCTATTCGCTCTGGGTAGGATGACTCAGTTCCCACTTCATCCCAACACATTCCACAGTAGCCCACCTAGAAACGTTTTCTAACTGGAGATTGAGTGTCAGCAATAAATCATAACTAACAACAGCAATCTGTTAAAGAAAATTTCATTTCGTAAATTCACTCGTGGCAATAGACAAAACGGAAGTGTGCTTTTTAAACGTCTCGTTAAAATTTATTAAACTATTAGACTCTTAAAAGTTTGTTTTTAATTAATAAACAACTACTTGTAACCTAAGAACGTCTCTAAATCTATGAAGTTTTCCTAACTAAAATGAGGTTTTATTAAAAGGGCCCTTATTTAAATCCAGGTTTTTGGATTTATAACTTTTCCAAGGCCATCAAATATCTAATTTAACAGAACAGAAACTAATTACTGAAAAAAAAAATTCTCTCGACGAATTCACGGAAACAATTAAAAGTTGATGAACACTCAAGGCAACTCATTCAAAACCTCATTTCACATTAAGTATAAAACAATTATTTTTCAAAAGTATACAATTAATTAAATAGAAAAATTTAATTACGAGCAAAAAGTTTTACAAAATCCTCTAAGTCTATTTATAAAAATAATAGTGGTAATAAAATGTAAGAAACCAAAATTGACATTCTGCATGCACAACAGGAAAGTGAATGTCAGAGCAAACGAGTGAATAACAAATTAGAGAAGCGTATTGTGCAAAATCCACGTGAATATTTTTTATATTCAAAACGAAGTGAACAAACAACCATAAATTTTGAATAAAAAAAAAGATAATGATAATGATAATAATAACAACAATACCAAAAATACTTTTTTATTAATTTTATAAAAGTAAATAAATGAATAATAAAATGGGAGAAGACTCACCAAAATTTGTGCTGCGCTCTGGTGCTAAAAAAGGAAAAGCACAGTTTTAGTACCTGAATTATCAGTGATGATAAAAAATGGTGCAAAACAAATTTTTCTTAATTACTTTTACGTAATTAACATTTTCTTAATGAGAAATCCAAACAGTTTATTTTTAATTCTAATTAATCTGTTATGTAAACAGTTTTGTTTTATTTAGGAAAATTTCTTCCCCAGCTCAAAAAGAATTATGTAATTAATTTTGGGTGTTACTGTCGAACATAATCATTTGTGTTGGTAGCATTGAGTGTTGTTAATATGGCGCATGTAACGGTTGCAAGTTTATGTTAAATTGTGTGCATAATCATATTTATTATATACAGCAATGACCTAACAGTTATTTGATTCAGTTATTCTCTTGAAAATTTTTTAACTTATTCTTTGCTATCAAAAATTCTTTTTCCAGAGGTGATATCCTTCAAGAAAAAATGTTAATAAACCGGAGAGGAGTTGAAATACTGAAATGAGGAACCTGTCAACTTGCTGTCAGAAATGTCAGACAAAAAAAATTTTTTCTTTATATTTAAACTGACTGGCAAGTTGAAGTGAAACTTTTGGTTATTTCAAAAGCTTCCAGACAAGAATGAGAGGAAAAAGAAAAAAATTTTTTTTTCTTTTCAGGTGAGGAAATTATTTGAAATTTTTTTAAACCTAAACTGTTCACAAGGAAAACAATTTTATGTGAAAATTGCATTTAGTCTAGTTTAAATTGTGGACAAATTGTTAGATAAATTAGATAAAAAAAAAAGAAATTATTTTCTGCAAGAAACTGGTTCATGCTGAAACTTCCAAAAGGTCATAAAAGGTCAAGAGATATTTACTAAATTGAAAGAAAATGGCTAAATAAAACATTAATGGGTGAAACTTGACCCGGAAAAGTTTTGTGACCATCTGGTGAGTTTCGCACACTCATCTCCTTGGTAAGAAGTCAGTTTTTGGAAGGAGAACGAGAAGAAAATTCTTGGTGATTTCTCAAACATCAGACAGTTTTAAAATTTAGGGAATCTCTAGTAACTAAATAGTGATTTTATGGAAGAAGTTAAATTTCCGGGACACTTTTAAAACTATACACATTATACACTGGGTTATTGCAAGTAACCGACGTTTCATCAACTTCAACGGTTGCTGACATTGTCAAGACCCAGAGTAGGGCCCGAATCGTCGGTTATACGTAAAAACATGACCCAGTATGATGTATATAGTTTTAAAAGTGTTTTTATGAATTTATTACAGACCGCATAAAAATAATAAAAATTTTTCTGATTTTTTTTACGCGGTTTTTAAATAAACTCACAAAACATGTTACTATGGATAACGGTCACGAAAGTTTAAATAATATTTACGCAATCATTTTAACTACCATTCAAAAACTATGCTTTAAATTTTGGGTCATGTGGCATCTTCTTAGAGGAACCACATTTATATATAATTTTATCTACCTTCCATGAGCAAGAAGTAGATAAAAAAAAAAGAAACTTCGTTCTGATAAAAGGAATTACAATAAATGAACTTAAATTTCCGTTATTAAGTTACAGTCATAATCGTTTTACTTGTAAATCAAAACCAGGATTTTCATTTTTTCCTCTCATTTTATTTTCAAAAAGAGGTTTGAGCTTATATAAATGTTTATTTTTCGGATTAGTTTTCTCCCGAATTATTTATCTACGTCCCTTTGTCTTCTCTCAGGTTTTTATTATTAATTTTATTTTTATTTAAGGAAAAAGGTTGTTTTCTTTAGTCTGCACTTATTACTTTAAGCCTCTACACCCATTTAACATGAGCTTTTATGTATGCATGACTGGCTAAAACTTTCAGTTCTAAATTAAATTCCTCGTGTAACATTAATTTATTCATAATTAAAGATTCTCTCCTCTAATAATTTAATTTATTTCCTTCTTAATTGCAGGTAGCAAAATCTTTGAGATTGATGACTAACCAAGATTCTATGGGAGAAAATATTTGGAAAATTGAAGGTGAGTTTCATTCTTTCTCTAAATATTCTCAAACTGGATACTGTAATGTAACAGTTAAAATTTACCGGTGGCCGTCTAACTGATTTTATCAATGTTCAAAGCTAACCACAAAGTTGATTCTTAAATCAAATTTTTAAATTAAACGACGCCAAATATTGTTAGTACTATTACTCAAAGGCAATAACTATAAATTTATATTGTTACTCATAATTAATTTGACGACTATTGATCGGTTTGTGAGTAGACTTAAGTATCACCGAAAGAGATGATATTGCTGTTGCGAATCTAATAACATAACGTGTGGGCTTAGCGTTTTATATTGAACAACCTTTTTAAAGTTTATTCCGGAGCTAAATAATCCAGAGATTATATCAGGAAACATAATATAAACAGTATAGATGGTAAAAACACGAGTGTATACGTCTATCCTCTTGAACACACGGCCTCAGTTGGATTATTAAAGTTTTTCGCATTGGAATGTAGTTTATTGTAATCTCTTACCGCTTTTAGGGCTTAGACTGTTCTGTTCTCTTAACATTACCCCAGAAACCATTTGTTCTCTCGTACAGGAAGGAGTTGATTAGGGGATGGGAAAAATATTTTCTTTCAATTAGTTTTGTGTAAGTGATTGCTATCCATGGACTGAGGAAAATTCTCTTATCGAATGTTTTTTATTTACTAAATTCTGTCTCGATTTTATCAAGGCTCGCGAAAGAAAGGGTTTATTTTTAATCTTTCGACAGTTATGGGAAAAAGAGGAAATTACCCGTGTAAAAGATAAAATTTTATTAGCTTCCGACTTCAATTTTCTTTGTTATTAGTTGAATTTATTTTACAGCACTTTTATAAGATTTAATTTTGATAGTCGGGGAGTCAAATCATTTGTAGCGAAGGATTTCAACGGTACCTTTTTAAACTGACCGCCTAAATAATCCGATTTATATTAATCCAAAAGCTGAAGACGGTGGAAAAAGGGAAAAAAGCAACGCGGCGATGAAAAAGAGATGTCATATCATGACATAAATTTAACAACGAATGGCCGAGAACGGTTTTTGGAAAACCGCCGCTTCGCTAAACATCGTAAATACGCCACCATAAAATCATTATACAAACTCATAACTCAGCTTTAATTTTTAAATCATAGACATGCATTGTGGCTTTTCCTTCGAACCTCAAAGTGGTTAGCTGCATTGCGCTACACATTCCAGAGCTTGGTCGGAAGCTTTTCATTTTTGAAATCGCCTCCCTTATTTAAAATTCATATTCGGTTCAGCGGGAGCAGTCCATCCACCACCCCGTCATCCACCCATCAACCACGGAACAGCTCTTTAACATGAAATTTCAAGCCCTCACTATTTTCTAAAACAAAATAAAAATGGTTCCGAGAGTATTACGCAGCGGAAAACCCGGGTTTCTTGATGATTTAACTTCAATCCAGTTTTAAAATGGTGAATTAATCATTTTGAAATTGATTTTCTGTACCGAAAAAAAAGTAGCCGAGGGACGGTGGTCAATAAGGCGCCTGCGAAGTATACCCGAAAAAAAAATTGTATCGTGTGACCTTTGTGCAAATAAAACTAAAACAAAGGGGGTTGGGGGATGAAAAGAAAATTTTCATGCGAAATAGCGTTTCCTACAGTTTTGTTATCTGGCTCAGATATTATATTTTTTATTAAAACTCTAAGAACTTTTTCATTAGGTCAGTTTTAATTTTATAATTTTCAAATAAACTTTAAAAAAAAATTTTTTTGTGTAAATAATATTAAAGATATTAATTCTTTCCTTTTTTGACATTTTCTTTTGTTTTGGCATTTCCAAAAACCATTACAACGCAATTCTCTAAATCCAGACCCCCTCCCATCCCACTTCCAGCTGGGCAGAAAAGGGTCCTGCGATGAAGCTGTAAAAAGGCAAATTTATCTGTAGCTCAGCCACAATGAGAGATCATAAACTATTCTTAATGACGCTCTACCAAATTGGAATTTGGACTCGGAGTTTTTCATCAGAGTCTAATTAAAAATTCTAAACGGAATTCACTGACACTATGAGAAAGGTCACATTACAAAATAGAAAAGTGTTGTTGAAAAAAAAGAAACAAAACAAAACAAAAAACAAAATTCACTCTAAATGAATTGGTAATCAGTTTTTGATTTTACTTTTCCAATTTTTTGTTTCATTCGCTTGTAAAAATTGAAAAGAGTATGGAACTGTTAAAGAAATAAGTGTTTTTCCAAACAATTTATTGATTTTATAGAAACAATTCATCTTAATAAACTCTGTCGGATTTTGAAAATAACCTAATTAAAAATCAATCAATCATCAGAGTGCTTATTTACATTTAGATTGAAAGTGAAGCCGCCATTTTTTCTTTACCCAGTAACAGTACAAAATATTTTTGAAAAGATTTCACTCTAACTAAAGGAAGGAAATCGGTAAACACTTGTACGTGGCCTGGAGCGATGTTAGAAAACAACAAAAATAACAGTTACGATGTAACCATGACAATGACAAGTCTTTCAATTGATTTCTGTGAATTTAATGCGTTTCCCGCATTCACTGTTTACACGCCTCGGGGGATTGAAAGAAACTACGATGGAAATGATAACGACTCTAAGAATCAGTCCAGAAACTCTATTACTGGATGGCCTATATAATGTTGGCTAAACCAAACCTAACCTTAACCCGAAACATTTAAAAGCCTTCCATTAAATAAATAAAAAAACTTGAAGAAACCGATTTTATAGTGTTCCTCTTACTTGAATTTATGGCTTGGAAACATTTAAGTCTAAACTGCTATTACTGAAATTTCCTGTTCTTAAGTCTTTTCTTTTTCGATTCAAAGTTAAAAACAAAAAAAGATAAAAAATTTTCCATCTATTAAAAGTTCTTGATATACTGTATTTCATGTGTATTGTTTTGCATGTTAGCCACACTACAGTTTTAGCCCCCTCAACCTCTTCACCTCCCCGAAAAATTCAATAATTACACTTGTTCTCGTATATTTTGCGTGCTGACCAATATAATTTCCGTTTTGCCCTTTTACGAATATTTTTATCTACGAATTTTGCTTTAAACTAGTTGAAGTTCTTGTTGGAAAGCCATTTTGAAGTTTTGTTCATATTAAAAGTTCACAAAAACGTTGGCGTATTGGTTACTAACCGACCATTCGCCATTACAATTACATCACTCAATTGTTCTGTAATCCCACTTGCGCTCTCCACAATTTCCATAAATTCGGCCCAACTGTAATCGGTTTCGATTGCACTTACAATAATAAACCAAATCAAATGTTTGAATAGCAAACTACTACAAATACAATTGTTAGAACTAACCCAGAAATGAGTCACAATAATTGGCTAGACTTTGAAAGTTGATAAAAAAATCGTACAATATGAAGCTTCATTATAATAGATGATTAGTGAAACATTATATAAAAGAATGAGGTCATATAGTACAAGCTGGGGCTCTCAAGGGTTATGTCTAAGATGGTTTCGTGTAGTACGGATCGCAAAAAGAAAACTTATATCAAAAATCATACCTGAATTAAATTAAACAATTATAATATTAGTTGGGTAGTAATTAGCTCAGACCAAAAATGGATTTTTAATTTAATTATAATTTTAGTAAATTTTATTTATTTCTAGTTCGTCACTGTACCTATAGTGATTTATTAAAAAGTTTTTCCTTCACCTTCTTCCTCCCAAATAGGTTAGTGATTGTGTGACATGTACAACAAACACACACACATATATAGTTATGTGGGTATCAGATTGTTACAGATTCTTTTTCTTGTAACATTGGTGACTACAATAAAGCACATAATAGTGAATGTTTAACATGGTCTTAGTAACATGAAATCAGGAGAGAATCAAGTGTAGAGGTGCAGTAGGTGGTGCAGATCTTTCCTTTTTATTATTATAGTTTAGTTTCATAGTACACATTACCCGTTTGCTATTAACATAAAGTCTCGGTTTACTTATTACTTTCTCTTTTGATTAATAAGTCTATAAAACAACTTACCGAAGGCATCAACTGATCAGTGCTGCGCACTCTGGTCACTTTGTTCTTGTACAGATGTCTCTTAACAAATTTTTCGACAGGTTGATTCCATTTCATGAAAGACACATACATGAGGTAGAAGCTAAAAAGTATGAGAGCTTCATACCATTCGATAAAGTTGTCTCGGAAGAACAAGATGAGTGTAATGAGTGACACTGAGTAAAATGTACAATCACGAAAAAGCGGCCACCAAGTCAAAGTAAGCACAGTTCTGCTAAACAGTGCGCACATTCCAATCACAAATAGAATATTGAACACGGCGGAACCGACAATAGTTCCAATACCTACATCATCGAAAGACACAAAAACACCGATAACACTTGTGAATAGTTCAGGCGCAGATCCACCTGCGGCCATGAACGTAGCTCCGGCCACATCATCAGCTATGTCCAACTTCTCTATGATGACATCCAAGGAAGGTACGAAGAACTCGTCACAGACGATGGCTAGTGCCACAAACATATATATCACTCCAAGTATATGAAGAATAACAGCCCCTTCTCGTCGTTGTTCCAAAGTGAAGAGATCTTCTGGAAAAAGAGGATCCTTGTGTTGGGCGGTGTCATTGACGAAGCTCGCGTTATCAGAGTAGTCGTTAGATATAGCGTGCTGCAGGCTCGGCTGCAGGCCGCACAGCAGCAGGCAGAGGACGGTCCTCATGCTGCGCTGCAAGGCCGGGCCGGTGCAACTGCCCTACCGTTGCCTTGTCGTTACTGTCCTCCCCCGAGCGATATCGACCGCTTCAGCTCTCCGGGCTGCGCTAAGCGCCCGCGCATTTTTATCATGCGCCGTATTTCTTTTACACCCTCACCCTCACCCTTGTCCCTTAAACTACACAGAATTATCATAAAAATAATAATTTTTATATAGGCCAAAAAATTATAATAATATGACCTAATAATAGTTTTGGAAGGATTTTAAAATGGCAAAACCAAGGTTTCACACAGACAAAACGAAAACATTTACATATATTTTAGTATTTTATTTCCTTTCGAATTTTACTGAAAATTTTACAAGTCAAACGCGAATTTTCCGTGTCTCTTAACTGCAATTCCTTCCTTATGTATCGATTAAAATTTCATAACAACTGAAATTCCTTCGAAAAGCAAAAAGATTTCGCATTCAAAACGCCTTTTTGTAAACTTAAGAATTTGAAATATAAAATTAACATATTTTTTTTTTATAAATAATAGCAGTCCCTTTACCACTAATTAATAATATTTCTGGCAAGAAAAGGGCTTTTAAAAAATTTTACAAAAATTACTTATACAAATTTCAAAAAATACCAATTAACTTTTAACAATTCTCTGAATTTATAACTGATACAAGTCTAATTTATGTTAAATGACTTGAAAGTAATAAAACATTTGTATGATTTTTTAACTAAGTTGTTAACTAAAAATCTCTTTTGTGATAATGAAGTATGGTGGCAGTTATAAATTATATTCTGTCATTAATTTGAATGTTTGTAAAAGGTGTTAAACAGTTTAAAAATTTATAGTTATCATCACATTTAATTTGAGAAGAAACTGTTAATAGGGACATGCACAAATACTCTATTATGGTAATTGAATTGTTGTTAATTCTATAAAATAACTTAATGAAAAATAATCATTATACATTATGTATAAATAGGATTTTGTTAGTTTTGAATGTAATTTTAGATAAATATTTGAAATTTGGTTAGTGAAAAATAAATTTTTAGTAAATTACTACAGTTGCAAAGACATTCCATATACAACTGAGCCAGAGTTTCTTTTATTATATATATACTTTCCCCTGACATGTACTTCTTAGTATCCCTAGTAGTAGCCTAGTATGAGTGTTATATACATAAATGATAAAAATGTTAAAAATTGTCACAACGAAGGATTTTGGTTATACAAAAGGCGGAAACTACAGAATTCATGCTGCCAACATCAAAACTACTTTTCTAATGTTGGCTCCAATGATCAAAATGCCGACTTTATTTATGCTATTCAACAACAAATAATCTTAATCGTGATATTCGTGAAGGAATTTGTTTAATTTGATTGAAAACCATGTTCAGTGTTGACACAGGGTACTGTGACTGTAATTGGATAAAATAATAATGCACTTCTACGAGTGGTTCATCCGAAAAATGATATTTTATCGGTTTTCGCGTCTTATTTCATAACGAAACTAACATTTTCGAATGTTGTTATTGCAATCAGTGCCATTGTAATCATATGCCTGCAAAAGATCATGGGGTCACCCGAACGCCTTGCCGAAATCCGTTTGCTTACTGAAAGGGAAAACATTAAAGTACCTATATACGAAGGTACGACGGTGGAAGATGTGTGCACTGAAATTGCCAAAAGCTTGCGCATCGGACCCATCTGCCGACATTTATTTTCTTTGCGACTTCGCGGTACCAAAGTATGGCTATGTCCTAGCTTTAAAATTTTAGATTTGAGATCTGATTGTGTTTTTGATTATAGACTGCGTTTTAAAGTTCCCAAAATTAGTAAATTAAAACAAACAGATCTGGAAGCTTTCAACTACTACTACCATCAAGTTAGAAAAGATATTATGGACAACAACATCCCGGATATAAGTTATGAAAAGCACAAAAGTGAATTACTGGGGCTTGGAGTTACTGATATGTACAGGGTCATGATTGAACAAGGACTTTCAGTTGAGCAGATTAAACGTGACTACAAAAAATTTATTCCAAAAGCATTGTTAAAGCAACATTTTCTGTTTATAAAACCAAAAATTCATTCATCGTTCAGTAACATTCGAATTCAAAAGGAACAAGAACAGGATACATGGTTTGTCAAAGAAGAATATTTAAATATGTTCAATCAAATAGCACCTAATTACCTGAGTGAAAATTTTAATGCACAAATAGATGAGAATGGCTCTGTCAAGTTAATTTCAATTCATGTCAACCCTTTTGCAAAAGAAGAACCAGGCATAAAGTACCTTTATGATGGGAAGGAAGAGGTAATAGCATTTAACAGTTAATTCATTTTAATTACTAAGAGTTTTAGTTCTTTAAAAATTGATACTTTCAAATATGGTTCGATCTTCATTGTTTTATGTTTATAAATCTAGATATTTTGGTAAAGATTATGACTTATCATTTTTTATCTTATTTAGAATCAATCCTAAGTCATTGTCTCCTGCTAATTATTCCTCAATTCCTGTATATCCTTGTTTTGACCCTTGAATGTACTAGTTTCCTTCAAAAGGTAAAATTAACTTCTTTATTTTTTATTTTTTAAATAAATCTTGAATTAGTTCATAAAATTAAAATAAAGAATTTCTTTTCAGTGGCAATATTTGTGTTCTATTGAGGATCTCTGCTTCATATCTGTGAGAAATGATGGAACAGTTGAAATATGTAGAAAAAATGGGATTCCCTCATATTTTAGGTTTACTTCGACTTCAGTCATGTATTCATTTGTCAGTTTACTTGATGGTTATTACCGATTCACCTGTAAATGGACATTCAACTTGTGCAATGATGTTTACACACCCTTATTAAAAATTCTGCATTATCTCAAATGCCATGGTCCAGTGGGGTAAATTTTATTTTTTATTACTGAAGCCTTTCAAATTTTTGTAGACATTTGTATGAACAAATTGTTTTTTAACAAATTTTTTCAGTGGACAGTTTTCATACTCCAAATTGGAAGAAAAAAGAAACAACAAACCTGGCACATTCATTCTCAGAGAAAGTGAAACATTATACAATGTTTATTATTTGGATGTTTGCACTCAACAGTCGGCTAAACCAAAGACTTTTAAAATTGAAAAATTAGGCGATGAAGATTACTTATTTAGTTATGATGGGAAACATTATGAATCAATTGCAGCTTTAATAAATGCATACAGAAATTCTGATAATGCATTAAAATTGTTAGAATGTCTTCCTCCTTCAGAATTTGGTGAGTGCATAATTGCACCTTCATTTCTTACATTTAAAACTTGGTGTATTAATTTTTTTTCCCTGTCATTTTTAGATAGGTCTAACCTTCTGATCTGTGCTCAAGATATAAAAGTTGATAATGCTGGGTTAAATCATGAAGAAAACATTTTAACAAATTCACCGATAATTATAAACATAAAAAATCTGCAAGTGTTCAAAGGGATTAGAAAGGAAAGTAGGAGTCATCTTATGTATCATTATCGTAGCATTTTGAAAAATGAACATGGTGGGAAAATTGAAGCTTCTATGAAAGTTTTGAAACCTGAGTGCAAGGATTCTTATCTAAGTGTATGTAGATGTCTTTTTACAATAAACTTTTGTTAGTGTATGAGTTTGATTGTGCTTTCAGTTTTAATTTTCTTTATTTTACTCACATTTTATGTCAGTATTGCTTCTGAAAAGTTAACATTTTAGGAGAAAAACCTGTAAAAACCTTTTAGAAGCATTTTAACAATTTCTACTTCATGTCTTGTTAGAATGAAGCATAATGCATTGAATGTTTTAAACTTTTTGCAGGAATTTTTAGATCTTGTGGGTTCTTGGGCTTGTTTGCAGTCAAATTCAATAGTAAAGTTATTTGGAATCACTCTTAGAGGATCAGTCTCAATGGTATCTGAATATCTGTCATATGGTCCTTTTGATGCTTACCTACGAGAAAAGAAAATGTTTATGAAAGACGTGGATTTGGTTGAAGCGGGAACATATGTGGCTTCTGCACTTTGGCATTTAGTACGTGTAGACTGTCTGGTGTAAGTGAAGAATTTAGTCTAACTGAATTGGTAAATGATATTAAAAACTTATTACAGGAGGAATGTGGAATAGTTCATGGTAATATAAGATGTAGGAAACTTCTAGTCAGTGCACATAATGAAAATACTTGCCTTGTCAAATTGTGTGATCCTGGATTGCACAAATTTACAAATGATGAGTAAGTAGACCTAAAACCGATTACAATTATTTTGGTTTGTAACCTGTTAGGGTTAACTCAAGTTTTTATTTCTTTGTAGTGTACATTGGATACCTCCAGAATGTTATTACAATTTTGAATTAGCTAAAACTGTCAGTGCTGCTGATGTTTGGGCCTTTGGGACCACATTGTGGGAAATATTTTCCTTTGGTGCTTTACCCGATTCTAGTTTTGATGAAAAAGTAATAAAATTTAGATTTCATTCTGTTGAAAGTAATTACCTAATTTTTTTCTAATAATTATTTTCGATTTGTAGTATTACCTCCGCGGTAAAAGATTATCTCTTCCGACGGATTGCCCACTCGACATTTATCGCTTAATCTTGGAGTGTTGGGATGTTGACATGGGCAGGAGAAAGAAGCCTCAGGCTATAATGCGAGATATTCATCAAATATTGTATCAAGGTATGTACTGATTTATAAAAAGTGTAAGTTTAGTAACAAATTCAAGAGTTGAAGATATCTTTTAAAATCAAGCAACAGTTTCAAGTGTTATCATGAATTTTTCAGTTTTCAATTCAAGAAGAACTCATTCCTATGCGACTGCTTTTCCGAAATCATTCAAGAATGATGATCTGCACAGCATGACTGATTCAAACACAAGCCTATGGTCTGATGCAACTGCTGAAACTTTCCTAGTCACTGATATACCTACAGATAATCTAATTCCATTATCTGATCTCTCCTCTAGTTATAGCATAGATAATGCAAAGTTTGGAAATTTCCTTTTTAAAGGACTGGGTGATGCCTATGTAAGTTACCTGAGCAAGAAACTCAAACATAAAGATTAATAAGAAACAAATCATTAATGTAAATGTGATAAAAATATTTTTGCAGTCGACGCAGACCATTTCGCCGGATATCTCAGCGCTTTTGTCTCAGTTTCAGTCTTGTTTCAACAGTTCTTTGGATAGTGATACATTTATACAGAGCATATTTGAACTGGATAAAAATTGTAATGTTGTTCTTCAGGGTAGAATAGGTCAGGTGAGTATAAGTAACTACGTATGGATTGTTCATTATATTCAGTCGATAATTTTTAGTTGACTGCTTGATTTTTATATATTCCTTTTAGGGTTTTTATGGTGAAGTTTTTAAAGGGATTTTGGAACGATCAGATCGTGAGCCTCAATTGGTTGCTGTGAAGAAGTTAAAAGCCAATGCTGTCGACACCTCACGTATCGATTTGGAAAGGGAAATTTCTATAATGCAGGTATAATAGCGTGAATTATTTGTTTTACTCATCCTGGTATCTCTCTTATTCTATATATAAATGTTGATGTAAATAATTTCGGGAGTGATTCACATTTAATAAAGATATTTTATTATTGTAACAGAGGCTGAAGCATAAAAATATCGTCGAAATAATAGGTGCAATTCACGAACCGGATATAAGTCTAGTCATGGAATATGTTCAACATGGCTCTTTGCAAACTTATTTAAAAATAAATAAAGAAACTTTGAAACCTGATTCTTTACTCAAATTTGCCTTAGATGTTGCTAGTGTAAGTAAAAAAGTTTTTAATCATTTCCTATGGTCTTTGTGACTGATTTTGATATTTAAAAAAGTGTTTTTGTTATGTTATGTTCTGTATATTTTGTTTTTATTTTTTATTATGCTGTAGGGTATGGATTATCTAGGAAAGATGAATATTGTACATCGGGATTTAGCAGCAAGAAATATATTGGTTGCTAGTGAAAATCATGTGAAAATCTCTGATTTCGGTTTAGCTCAAGTTGTGGGACAAAATAGTTACTATATTCTCAAAACGAATAGAGAACTTCCGATTAAATGGTAAGTAATGTGACTTCTCTTGAAGTTTTTACTTTTTATATCCTGCTCAAACACTCCTCACCTAGTTTGAAACAATAAATTATGTAGTTAGTATATTTTTTGGTTGTTGTGGTGAAAGGACAAACTTATTAGCTTTAGGGATAGTGGGTGAAAATAGGTTATCGACAATTGTGACCTTTGTATAGACAGCTGAACACATCCTCTCGACTATTAGATGACTGAAATCCGATGTGTCCTTTCACGGCTCTCGTGCCTTCTTTAATTTGGTAGAAAGTTAAAAACTTCGTAAAATGAAATTATAGGTACGCGCCGGAGAGCTTAAGAGATGGAAGATTCTCTCATCATTCAGATGTTTGGTCTTATGGCGTCACTCTTTACGAAGTTTTCTCACTTGGAGAAGATCCAAAACTGCCCTGTTGCACCGAAAACGTGAATCAATCTCAACTGTTGGCTGCCTTGGAAGGCGGTGCGCGGTTACCTTGCCCTCCCACCTGTCCCCAACTCGTCTATGTTCAAGTGATAGTACCGTGTTGGAAATTGGATTCGAAGGAAAGGCCAACTTTCTCAATGATTTTCGACACAATCCAGAAAATCAGACATTAGACTGTTGGTCTGTAAGGCGGACTAGAAATATTCCGTTTACTGTTAACCAAAGAGAAAAGTTTTTGTTTTTATTTTTTTGGTTAAGTTTACAATAAAGAAAGGACGTTCAAAAAAGTAAAGAATTAAATGAAATCGAGCTTAAATAAATAGATAGAAACTAGTTAACTGTCACTTATTATATTTAACTGCTTAGCAAAATTTTAATCAATTAATTTTGTTGTTTCATATCTTTAAACGAATGACGTTCATTCAAGAAATATTGTTTACAATGAACACAAATATTGTTAAACAAAAATTGATTGGTCCATGTTGGATTACAAAACTTTTTTTTTGTTACTTTCCAAAAAATATTTTGTATCGTTTGACTAAAACCCCCACTATCTGCTTTAACGTTAAATTTGAAGATTTAATTATATTTATTTACTGAAGTGAGCCGATTGGACGCGTACAAAAGAATTTCAAGGTTACTGTAATAAGAAATAGTTAGACGGCAATTTTATATTAATTACAAATTAATATTTATGTAAATTTAATTAAATAACCGTGAATCATGTGTTTAATAAATTATAATTTAGTTTCATACTAAAAACATAAAATTCTTAATATTTCGAATAAGATGGGGCCGTAAATTTAGTGCTAAGTTTAATCTGTTGTGTTTCGAATCTGAAACTTTGAAACCAGCGACAAGGCTTGTGAAAAGTGTTTCAAGAGGAACAGTTAGCGCTTGATTTACAGCTGCTGATCGTTTTCGCCGAAGGGAGTAAATTAGACTTCAAATTGAAAATTAACAAAAGGACTTATTAATTATTTAAATATAACTGAAAACTTTTTTTCAGTTCTTAAAACCCATTTCTAAACAAACACACATAGTAAAATTTATTTTGAACAAAAATCGACAACAAAAGTTGAAATAAGTTAAATCGACTCTGTTCGTAAATCTAGTATCCAAAAAATTATCTCTGATTGAACTAGACTAATTTAAAACAGTTTAAAACTAATAATTTGTATTTAAACTGTTTTGTTAAACATTTATAAAAATAATCTGAGTCTGGAATTTCTAATCTACCATCCCGTCTGATGTAGTTTATCACAAAAAATGTTTAAGAAACGTAACTGACACAAAATGGAATCGAAACTTTTGACTAATTAGAATGGTATTTCAGAAATTTATTTTAAAATCGTGTAAAAGGTTTTAATACATAGCTAATTTTATATTGAAAGTAAAATTTTAATTATGATGTATGAAAGGTAAAATTTTTTATTGTATGCAGTTGTGGATTGGGATTATTGTTTGTAATTGACTTAAAACGCTCATCACTAAATTGGGTTTTGTAAACATTGTGCCCTTGGGACATGTTTTTTAAACTTAACGTTTATAGATCCCTGATCTAAATTAGAAATCTACTTATAAAAGACCACGGGTAAGATTTCAGACGAGTAACTGAATTCCTGACTCCTTTCAGTGCAAGTTACAGTGTTTTATTTAGATGTGATGTTCATAACACATCATAAAGTTCTTGTAAAAAGTTCACAGAAGATGGAATATTATGAAACAGATTTAAAAAACTAGTCTGAAGTCTTCTCCTAGGGTAAGAGACTTTGAAAAGGGAGAAAGAAAGCATCCGAATTTCGTCACAGACTTATAAAATGTTTTGTGAGTCTGTTTTAAGGGAACAAATGGCATCAAACCTAGGTTTTCTAGGAAAAACGTTTTGAAATTTTTTTTTTAAATAAAATATTTTGTTGTTAAATGTTGCACCTTTTTTTAGTCGTCATGTTTTAATATTTTGAACGAAATTGAATTTTATTGATTGTATTTTATTAAAATGGAATAATTGTAGAGAGCGTGATCTTTCAATTTGTATCAAAACATTTATGATTTGACTGTGAATAAACAAAACATGTAAGATTTAAATTTTTGGTTGTCTGTTTTTACTGCTTAGAAACTGATCATATTTTTACAAAGAAGATATGCTGACTCAGCTAATATCAATTTTAACTACCTTTTAATCATCAACACGGGAGTGTCTTACTCCTACTGCAACAAGCAGCTTGTAAGATTTACAGGAAGCCACATTTTATGAAAATTATATCTCCATAAATATGAATAATTAAAATACGTCATTAATTGATAACTGTATAGCTATCCTCAATTTCCTGTAGGTGTTACTGTCTTTTTAAGGTATTGGCTTGAGTTTACTTTTTTCAGAGCTTCGTAGATCACAAGCAGTTACTACTATTACTATCAGAATGACACACTCTGGAATAAGCTAGAAACAATTGTGCAATAAGAGAATTGCTCAGAAGATGGTTTTTAATTTTTCTATTAGTCAAGTTCTTGATTCGAAGCTCTGAAAATTGTTTCTAAAAATTTTTGCAATGATTCTCACCCAGCTCTTAATCAAGAGTTATGAAACTAGTTTGATTAGTTTTGCAATCATCAAATTGTAGTATTTGATTGAGAGAATCGGGCGATGGGTTTGAGATGTTACTTCTTGGGTTGAAAATTTTTATTGAATTTTGTCAGAATTAATTTTTAGGCTATCATGTAAGTTATTAACTGAAGTTCAGAAGTGCTGGAGAAATCTAACATCGCTCAGAAATAAGTAGGAAATAAATTTTTAAATAGCAGACCATCAGATTTGGTAAGTAAAAAAAAAATTAGAAAGAAGTAGATTATTGTAATTAATTAAGAATCATAATTTCTGGTGTTACAGAAAAGTTTCAACATAGTGTATGTAACCAAGTCTTCGGAGTCTGTTCTGGGCGCGAGAAAATGAAACACTTGATAAATGGATTTTGCAGAAGCGTATTTCTCGAAGAAAATGTGTTCGAATGAAGACATTAAATCGTAGAGCTCATGATGGAAGGAAACACAATGGACATTTAACGGTCTCTGATAATTCTCTCAGTTTGAACAACCATTAAATTGTAAATTAATATTTTGCAGTATTATTTATGTAAAAGAGTAAAATAGATTTTTATTTAAAAGGTGGAAAACCGCATCGTGAATATGGAAATGGAATAATAGTCGAGTGGGATTCAATCTGAACTTAGGCACACCATTTCAAATCGGTCGTACAGGGGAAATAATGAAAACAAATGATGATAATGTAAAATAAAATCACGTCCAGATGTGGTGAGTTTCGATTAGAATGCACAAGTGTGACTTATGACGATTCGTATTAAATTGTACTCCTTCCGGCTATAAAAATAATAGAGCAATACTCCGGCCCACCTGGAAGCAAATATCATCAATCAAATGTTGAGCTCGGTCCTTTCCTTTCAAGTAAAAGCCAACATGTCCAAAACTAGATACTGTTGAGCGTTTGGTTTGGTTCTTTGAAATATGGTTCGGATGCTCTGAGGGTGTTGTTTCTCCAACACTTCAGGTTAATTTATTGCTTTTGACTGTTTCCTAAAATTTAACATTTTAAAAGTATCAAGACAGTGGGAGTAGCACTCACTGAAACTCTATCTACCAATGGCTATAACAAACTGTGCGCTGTTGCTGACCTCTAAATAGATTCATTAATTTTAGGCTTCAGATTTCAATTGTGGGTTATTACCTTCTTCCTGCTTCTACTTCCAACATCATCGAATTTTGTCTACTGTATTAGCAATTTACTATAATTTTCATCAGCAGTGTGCATAGAGACTGATCTCTACCTATTGTCAGATACTTTCTTTTTGGTTTACCCCGACACGTTACTAAGGTGTTAGTAGCGTAATCACAATGGTGAAAGAGACACTCCAATTTGATGACCAAACAATGAAACCGCAATTTACTTTTGGCGGGCAACCAGGGAAATGAATGAAACCATCCTGGATCCGCTGCTTCCACCTTTCCTTCCCCCCGCCTCACTAAGCAACAAAATGAAAGAACAAAGCTTCTTATGTCTCCTTAGGCGAAATATTTGAACACAATGGAAAGTTTTAAACATTTATTTTAATATAAGAAAAGGAAAGATTCGGAAGAACAAAAGGTGTTCGTTTTCCATTTCCCTGGGCAAGATTTTTCTTGCGCGTGCGCAATCTATCATAACAATGACTTGATTTTATAAAATGTCATCTTTCATAATTATATCATTGTATATGTTTGTAATTTTTGCTTTGAGACATTTTTCATTCATTCTTTTCACGAGCGTGAAGCAAAGAAGAAAAAAAAAACTCCGGCAAAGTGTAACAGTCCATTATTCTTTTCCATTCTTGCTGGAGGAACAAAAAACATGAAGTGTGAATCTTTTCTTTTTCTAGAAAAAAAAATGTTTTTGTAAAAAGACAATTGAACATGGGACAACCTTGAAGACACGCGATTACTATGTATTTTTGAAAGGCAAACAGTTTAGAAAAAGAAAGAATGAAAAAAAAAACTTTGAAGTCATGACTGGAATTAGATTTGTCCAGTTGTAATTGATTTTAAAAAAATTTTTGTTGTTTTTTAAACATGAAAATCACACAAAGAGATTCTTCTTCTTCGTCTTCTCCATAGAAAGAACAAATCTTTGACCAAAGACATCTCCAACAATAGCGGTCCTTTAGTTCCGTGAACTCTTGGCTCCTCTGTTTTGGACTGTGGTGATGTAAGAATCTGGAAACATTCTTCATTTCGTCTCTGCTATTTTATTGATGAAACAGCTAGGATAACAGAGGGGTATCAGAATCGTGTAAGACAGTGTAGACCAGTGTTTCCCAAGGTGGGGCCCACGCCCCACAGGGGGGCAATTTAAAAATGGACTCGACACGAGTCTAACCCTTTCGCTTTGGGTTACTTAAAGTCAGTGCTATATATCGGTGACAAATTCACCAAAACAGGCAAATTCTTTAAAAAATTGCTGTAGATCACTATTAGGTGTAATTTCTTTTGCCGTTACCAAAATATCACCTGGGTATTCCCCTGTCGTGAGGAAGTCCGGACGTTTCAAAACTCGCTACACACCGCTGTTCGCACCCAATTGGCCCAACTCAACTTCTGTAGGGTTCACATCATTCAGTTGGTGTCAATTTGAAATAAGTGTCCGTCAATTAGTCGTTGATTTAACAAATATATTTTTATATATTGTATAAAAAGTATGTATGGGGGCATACAAATTTTAGAAATGTTAAGGTGAGGCATGGCTTAAAAAAGTTTGGGAAACACTGTTGTTGACGGTGTATCGCTCTCCCAGGCAATGTATTACGTATGTATATGTGTCAACCAGAGAAGAGGACGGAGGGTTGGTCTCAATTCAAATTTAGCACCAACATGAAGAGACTCTGTTAATTGGTCAGGTGGTTGACCCGTTGGGCACGCAACAGAGACTCAGAGGACGGACGTAGCGGATGGACAGAGAGAAACCGGTTAAGAAAAACGTGGAAATGAGTGGATGAGAGGAAAGTTATCAAAGGAACGGATCATTTAATTGTACGTTTGGGTGAATATTTAAAAGAGTATTTTTGGGATTCTTTAGATAAATATAGGTTTAAGAATGTTCAATTTTTAAATAGAGAGCGGAACAAATTAGCCATGAAAACTGTGTGTGGCATTCGATTCCTTAAGAATATGTCATTTTGTGGGTGTGCACACATGATCCCGTTTTACAGTTTTCGTTTTCCAACAACAACAACGGAGGTTTCTCGGGAGGAAGGGAGACGGGGAGGAGGAAATCCAAGATTAAGAAAAACGAAATTAGAGAAGAAAAAGACTCATTTATGATTAATGCGCACGCGCTCTATGGTATATTGTTTTATTTCAAATTTAACGTCATTTTCTGTAACAAATTGGTAATTTTCCTTGTTTTCTTTCTTTTTTTACCCTCTTCTTCTTCTTCTTTATTCCAAATGAAATAAGTAATTTTGGTTTTTCAATTACTGAATTATAAAATTGTTTTTAACGGAGTCAATTGTAGGGTAATGTTGGCACACCTAGGTATTTCTAGAGTTTTACTACCTTATCCTTAAATCGATTTTCATCTTGAGCTATTCCGATTTATAATATTTAGCAATAAAAAGAAGAATGAAACCCTTTTTTTCTTCTTTCTCTTACAAGCCATTTGCATCCGTTCAAGTGCAACGTATTGCCCTGGAAAAAAAAAATCTTTTAAGACGTTGTGGGTTAACCAAAGTGTTTGAAAATTTCTGGTAGCGTACCTGATTTCTTATTTTTATTTAGTGAAAATAATTTTTCGTATTGAAAGGAGTTTTAGTATTTGAGGTTTTGTTTTCATTACCAATCGGTAGTCAAATTGATGTTATTATTGTTATAGGTGATGAGTCAAGAAGATCTGGAAGTGATGGAATCGCTCCTGTTGAGATGTTCTGGTTAGTTATCAACTAGGTAGCATCGAAAGGTGTAGCAAATCAAGTGACAGCGTCTTAACTGGACAAACCTCTGAAGTTAGTAAGATGAACACATTTACAAGTTGAGTTTCGAATTTTTCGAGCAGTAACTATTAATGTTACATCAGTACCATCGACTGTTACGTCAAATTTTTGATTATAGGAAAATTTACTTTACATCGCCCTTTTGCCTGCTTTGAAATTTGGCAGGACTCTTCATTATTTGGGTGTCAGTTCTTCTTCGAAACCAAGTACCCATCCAAATGAGGCTCATTCAAATGGTGTTATATTCTAAAAAAAAATTGTAAGGAATCACATTTTAATTTTTAGCAAAAAATTTGAATGTAACAAAATTACAAAAGTTACAAGGATGTTACATGAGTCAGTCTAAATTGGACCACCCTGTAGGTTTTTATAAAATTGAGAGAATTAAAAGGCAAGAAATCGAGTGAAAGTACAAAAAACAAAATTCCCGCGTACAAAGTTCAAACACGGAAGAGAAATCGCCTGTAATAATAATAATAATATTAATAATATATTTTTAGGGTCGTTGGAGGGATTTTCGTAACACTTAATTCCCGACTTCCAAACTACGACAAACTTTTCAATCAGTCTCAATCTTAGTCCGACACAAAACCTCTCCTCAAATTTAGTAATTTTAGTAATGAGATTGTGAAACCGATTCAAATTGATACTCCAAAAATATTATTCACCTCAACAATCCTGAAGTTGGGAGGAAAGGGGATGATGCGAGACAGTATTGGTGAGCAGCTGTGTTTTCAATTCGAATGTCATCGTTTTGGTTTTCGCTCGACTTTTCAGGTCTTCGGGGACCACCCTCCGTTTTCGGCAAAATGCCAAAGAACGATAAAGATATTCTTTATTGATTAAGTTTATGACATTTAAAAACAATGCGACCCAAAGAGAGAGAAAAAGACGCCTAGAACTTAACGATTCCTCAAGGCAATCACGAAAACTATGATTGGGCTGCCGAGAACAAAGGACAATCTCACCGGCATGTTTTTTGATTAACGCCCAAATTCGTTGTAGTTTCTACCCTCCACCCCTCCCGTCTTTAATATATATATATATTTTGTTAACAAATTCAAGAAACAACATGAATGCCCTTTTTTTACCCTTTTAATAAAATGAAATTTGTTTCGTGATAAACCGTTTCTTTTATTAGTTATGATTTTATTACTCGACTTGCATTTTTAAGATATTTTTATATTAATATAAAGGAGAGGGGATTGGGGAGGAGAAATTCGGGGATAGAAATCAGCAATTATTTATATATATATTATTTGGGTCATGGAACCATTTTAACGGTTGAATTTCTTTTCCCTTAGTTTCCACTTGAAATGATCCATCAAATTTATTTTTTAAATTAATTTGCTTTATTGGAAAAATTCAATGAAAATCATGGCGGTCTATAATTTATTAATATCTTGAAAAACCGCATTCGAATGATTTGCAATTCAGATCAGAAGCGCTTTTATTTTTCTGCCCAGGTGAATTTCCAAATAATCTTTTGTAATGGGACGATTAAATGCGGTTACGACTCATGCGAGCAGCTCGAATGGCCCCGCTTCACTTAAATTACTGTATACCGAACGCAGAGAACGTTTATTTTCATTGTTTTCCTTTGCATAACCTCCAAATTTTTCCTTTTTTTTTGTTCTTTTCAAACGAAAGTCAAACCCGAAATCTTTTCCTTTGGTGCTCTTAATTGCGCTAATAATAGATAATTAGACTGATGTGATAACTTATAATTTTTCTTTTTATTGATCGAGACACAATATTGTTGATCCGACAATATTCGTTGGCACTGTTTTGCTGTTTGTAAGTCAAATTAATTATTTTTAAAGGAAGAAAAATCAAATTTTTGGTTTAAGGGAACAAACATCTCACAGCCTTCTTGTTCTTCTGAGTGATGGAGAATCCCTTCAAAAATCTACCGGTCGTTTTACTTCAAACAGAACAGAAGAGAGGTTGCTTCATCTCTACTCATCCTTAGCCATTCAACGACTCTCATCTTCATCAAGCCTGAGTTTGTTCTGTAAAAAAAGTTTAAAATGAGAAACGTTTTGTTAATATTAATCACAGGCTGTGGTAAAAATAAAAATGGTTGTCAGGGAAAAACAATACCAAAAGGAAGAAGCTACAAGCCTAGCTCGAGGGTCTTCAGACCACCACTGCAGTCATAGCCTATATGCCTTGTATGATAAATTGAAGGAGGCTTTATGGCTAATGAACATACTACAGTGCCGAATTCAATTGTCTCACTTTCCAGCTGTAGAGTTTACAAGTTTCCCAAACTTTTTTGTGTCGTAGACCCTTGCCATGTTTTTGGGTTTTGGGTAGACCCCCTACATACCTGATTTTGGTAAATTTCTCACTGTAGTGACCTAAATTTTTGACTTTATAGCTACTTTTATAAACAACATATGTGTTTTGATATTATAAGATAGTATAATGTAAGTGAATAGGTACTATCAGTGTATGTTGAGATCCACTATTGTGGACTCCCATTTTCATCTCATGGACCTCTAAATTTTTCGGCTGGTGTAGACCCCTTGCAGGTTGTTATAGACCCCTGGAGGTCGATATAGACCACTTTGGGAGTCACTGGTTGACAGCAAAATTTTAAATTCAGGTTTTGGAAATAAATGTAACACTTTAAACAACCTGGAATGCGGCTGGATATGTGGTTGGAGAATGAAACTTTTAATTTTTAAGGTAGAGGCGTAAAACAGACGTCGTGCCTGAAATTTGAAGTCAAACTAAATAATCTTCTGTAAGAAGTCGTTGACATCTTAAATCGTTAAAGATCACAGTGAAAAGAGTTCAGAGTCTGAATCCAGTCCTCGAAACAATCAAGAACGAACTGCTAACAAATTTCTGATAGACTTGGAAAGATGCTGTACCGTGTAAGTCGTTTTGAGCTTTATACTCGTCTCCAAGACGATTTTCATTATCTTCACCAAAACTGCCTATTGACTAAAACTAAAAATTTTCATTTTTGGACTATAAAAATCTAAAATTCACGAGAGTAAGGTGTTTAGAGAGTATAGTCCCCAACAGCAGATTGCAATTTTCACGAGCAGGAGTCAAAGAACAATTATTTAAACGACTTAAAAGCTCCATAAATATTATAAAACTCGCGAGATATTTCGAATGTAATCAATGTCTAGTTATATAAACGCATAAAAGTCGGTTTGTATTATAATTATTCTAATTCGTAAATAATTTAGAGGAAATGAAACAAAACGTGAAGGAATACATACGAAATCCAAACAATCCTACTCAGCCAGAACGAAATGATGTTCAAATGGAAATGATTAATCTGGGTTAACGACTCCCTTTTGGTCGTTTCCCAATTCCCGTGTTCACCGCAAACATATACGATTAAGGAATTAATAATTAATTTCTACCTTTTGTCGTAATTAATATAGAGTCTCATCAAATACACATTATTCCATTAGAAAGTAGAGAAAGCTATATAAGATGGAGGATGGAGGAGCGGAGGAGGGAGGAAAAATTAAAAATTTTTGCCCACCGATCGAATAATTTAAAACGCGATTAATTTAGCCTAATGGGGAAAAGTAAAAACGAAAAATAATTTTTCAAAAAAAAAATTGTTTGCCGGTTAACCGAGTATTTAAATTAAATTTATTCGGTCATGCTGCTAATTCTGGCGGAGCATTCACGCCAAAAATTTTTATTAAATTTTAATGCTTTGAATAAATTTTTAAATAGTTTGCAAAAGAGATTTTTCACCCGTCTGTCAACTTATTAAAGATCTTTTAAAATGTGGAAATAAATCTTTCAAAAAATGAGAAGGAAAAATTTATCAGAAATTTGTCTTCTTGAACGCCGCTCTTTTGTGCCTCTCCCATTTTCTCTTCCCACCCGGTGCTCCTTTTTTTGCCAAAGGAATTCAAGGTTTTCCCTTCGATTTATTAATATTTTTCTTGTTTGACTCAGAAAAGTTTTTCCAGAATTTCCCACCTCCCAATGAAATAGTTGTAAAGCTCTGCTTGCCTAAAAAGGAGAGGAGAAGATAATTTGAGTGGGTGTTTTAAATATCTCTCATAAATAATGCACACATTCGTGAGTATTTAATTTCGGATTATAAACTTTAACACAAATAACATTTCATATATAATGTCCACTCTTAGTAGGAGTACATACTTTTAGAAAGGATGTAGGCTATTTTCGGTGAGCCATTTTGACTCAGAACGAAATGAAACCTTTTGCAAATGAAAATAATTCGAAAGGAGTATAAATGATTTTTGTTTACCTAACACAAATATAAATAATATTTGCATAGATTTTTATACCGAAATTTTTTTTCCCCATGTCAACTGTCATCTGACATTTTGTAGTTGGTCTGGCTTAAAGGGGCTTTGTATCCAGGGAGTAGACCAGTGTCTCAACCCCAGGGATAGGACTGTTTATACTCAAATAAAATCGAAATTAAGCATTTATCATACAATATTGTATATTTTACTTAAAGAGGTGTAAAATCCTAAACGAATTAAATTTATTGCTTTGTAATTTATTACTTCTGAGGCTCAGGAAAGTTTTTCAAAGACTTTCCAGGTATATGTGAGAGATGAGATGAATACGAATACTACAGGATAGGATTCATCTCGTTTCAATCTTCATGAATGTGTGCATTGCTTTTGAAAGAAAATTTGTATGAAAGGGTGTATAAAAAACCGCTCAAATTATCTTTTCCTGGCAAAAAAGTTTTAGAAGAGTTTTGTTGTATAACTGGAATTGACTTTAATATAAATAGATATGATTAGTCCCCATCGGACTGGATGGTTTTGATCATACTTGAGTTATTGCTCTGTTTGTTTATAAAATGTTAGAATTATATTATGTTGGTACAGATGTGTTATAAGTATCTGTAAAGCAGTTAACTGTTATAACTTGTGGAGACGAAACCTCTACCTAAACTAGACCAGAGTCTGCCTATTCTCAAATTTCGATGTGTGGTGAATAACCAAAGCTTTGTAATGAGACTTATATATATTATTAGTATGTATAGCTATTATTAGTATACTATTCCAGTATACTTATACTATTATTAGTATATAAGCTTTGTAATGTTGTTTGTAAAACGATACCCCTAATGCCTATTGGCGAAATAGGGAATATATATTATTATATATATTATTAGTACCTTCTTTGTCTCCTTAAACTTATAGTATAAGAATGTAGAATATGATATGTTAGAAAACGTATTATCTAAACATATACTCCTATAATAGGAGACTATATGTTACAATATGACTTATACTGTATATTTTTAATAGTTTTTTGCACGTATAGCGTATATTTATAAAAGTTCCAAGTGTCCATATACTACAGCCATATACACAACTGTATAGGAATCTACTAATAGAGTTCCTTATAGACAATGATCGGAATAACAAAAATAGAAGACAAGTGGACGGAGAGCAAAGATCCGAGGCGAACCAGAAATAAAAATCAAAATTCCGGGAAATTCAATATCTTATAATTTTTTTATTGCCTATTTAATCTCAGTCGACAAATTAACCGGCCGGAAAACAAATCATTATAAAATGGAGTTAAAGTCATCCTTCCATTACAACCGTGGCAAAGACCGCCCTAAATGAAGCGCCTGCCAATGGGAGAAGAAGGCGGGTTTTCTGTTCTCGGACCAATTTTCCCGTCCCGCCTAGATTATCAGAGTTGCTTGATATCGCCGCGACCGTGTGCATGTGTTCGATTCGCTATTACCACTGTGTTTATACTAGTTTTAGTTGTTTTTCGTTGTTGCCTCGCGTTTCGGTGTTTTTCTTTCAAAACTTAAATGATGATTGACATTTTTAAATTGCTCACCGTTCAAATAAAATTATCCGCATAAGTGAAAAAAATGAATTTTTGGTTTAAGTGAATATCGAAAAACATCGAGTACTAGGAGCGTGTGTTGTGTATACTGAAAGTTTTGCCGGTTTTTAATATGGATCGGAAATTCTGAAAAGTCAAAAATGCCTCGGCCAAGCCGAGAATCGTACGGCGATCAAAAACCGCCATATTCATACATCTCGCTGACGGCGATGGCGATTTGGAGCTCGCCGGAGAAAATGTTACCACTTTCAGACATTTACCGGTTCATCACGGAAAGGTTTCCTTACTACAGGCGTAACACCCAAAGGTGGCAGAACTCGTTACGTCACAATCTCTCATTTAATGACTGCTTTATAAAAATTCCTCGACGACCCGACAGACCGGGAAAAGGTGCTTATTGGGCTTTGCATCCGAACGCGCTCGATATGTTCGAAAATGGAAGTTTTCTGAGGCGAAGAAAGCGGTTCAAATTGCCGAAATTAGAGAAAGAAGCGATTGAAAGTGTCATAAACGGTCTTCCTTTACCGCAAACTTCTCGGAGCAACGTGCCCGCGTCTGGAGTTTCCAATTCGAGGATTTCTGCTCCAAAGTCTTTTAGCATAGACAGTATAATCCACGGCTCGGAAAAAATGTCCCCTCCTAGAGATTTTAATCCTCCTGTTGTTCCTCAGCCACTCGTGGCACGCGGTACCGGTTCCTTTTACCCTCCTGGAAGAGTAAGCTATTCGCCGACGGGACTTCCACCCAACACGGCCTGCTTTCATCATCCTCCGGTGTGTTTGCCGCCAGAACCGACGAACGCTCTTTTCAACCTACCGACCAATCCCGGTTATTTAGTTCATCCAGCTGCTGCTGCTATTTATGCCGCTGCTCTAGCCACGGCAGGACTTTTTATCCCCCCTTTTAATAATAACCATCAAGCGTCGAAAAATGTTCTGGAGGAAAGCTCATTGAATCATCCGGGAAAAAATTTACAGGGAAACATCATCAAACCACATCCGCTTTTGCCACCTGGATCTTTCGCTGGTTTGCCAACTCAATTCGCTCTCGGGGCTCTTCATGAAAGCCTTCCTAGAATGCAGAATTTAGATGTCGACGATGCACCTCCTCCAACACCTATTGTGGACGTCGTTGATAGCTCATCGAATTCTTCCGACGTTTTTCAAAGAGATGATTATTCCTCGAAGGATGATTCCAAGTGTAAGTACCTTTACTTTTGCTGATGGATTGATTTTTAGGTGGTCAACAGTCAACAAAAATCGCGTCAGCCTCTCGAAACAAACAGTAGACGAACAATCAGTACTGTTTATTACTTTCCTCGACTTATTAAATGACGTCATTAGTATAATTTTTGAGACAAAAAATTTTAAACAAATGTCAAATTACTCATAGCTTCTTGTACACACCCAAAGACGGTTGGAAGAACAGATATGGGAGCGGACAAAATCGTGTCTAAGGTGTCCTTTCAATAACCGGACCAGAACCCAAAATAAAATTTTTATAGACCTCAAGCAAGGACCTTAAAAAATGTGTTTTAAACCGACTACCAACAAAACTAAAAATAGAGGCTCATAACTAAAATTTCCTTTGATTTCTTATGCCAGAAAGGCTTGATGTAGTGAGGTTGGTATATAACCTACACTGGGAGTGAATCCAAACCTCGAATACTCTGTGATACATTGACGTGTTTAAAAACCGCGTGAAAAAAGTCAGACAACAATCACGGATTTTGATTTCTTTGCTGTGTGACTTTTTTTACGCGGTTTGTAATAAACCAATAGTATAAGTGTTATTCAAAAATCTAGACAATTAGAATTTATTATAGAGCGTTACGGGGTTCAAGTTCAAAATCGTTGTACAAACTCTAATTCTGTCACAATACAGAAAATTCCAACCAAGAAAAAGAAAAACAGGAGAAGGGACTCGTTGACACAGAACAGCAAAAGCGAATAGTAAACATAATCAAAAAAAATTATTTTTTCTTTTCTCCCATTCACCACGACGCATTTGTTAGAGAATAAAGAACCGACTACCGCCAGGTTTGTCGGTTTCGTCGAAGAAAGAGAATGAAAATGCGTGCCTCAAGTTTTTGTCCGACTCCTTTTTCTTTCATGCAAAACACGACACAACAACAACAATGGCGTTCACAAAAGATGGACTAAACTGCTCTGTTTATTAAAAAAATTAGAACCTTACGTAATTTCAGTTGATTTTTAATTTATAACCTTCGGGGCAAACGTGGCAAAAATTTTTGTTTTAATTGCTCATTTCACCTTTAATTTGAGAATAATTTTGAAGTTTTCTGTTTCGTTTTGTTAAATATTCCGACGGTGAGATGAAAGACCGCGATTTAAGCAAACAAACCTGATGAAATCCCTCCCGCCCTAACACCCGGCTTAGTTCGAAACGTTCAAGTTCATCCGATGACCGATAATTTTAGGTTGGACCTCCTCCTCTTAAGCCGAAACACCATGTGCTATATGAGAGTAGTGTGTTTGTTTAGATGCGTACATGTGTAGTGCACACGTTCATTGGCCTACGCTCGTTGTTAGTGCTCCCTTACAAAACGTCGGCTAACGAAACCCACGATTCCGTGATTGGCCAACATCAGAGCTAAACTGATCTCATGGGAAGTTGCTGAACTTGAAACCACCACAAGAGGATGGTGAAGAACGTGAAGAATTACCGAGGTTGTTGGCATAGAAATCGATTCAAAATCCGAATGAGGGCTGAAAATCGTGGTCTTGTCTTTGTCCCTTAAAAAGGCTGTAACCACCACCACCTCCTCCTGCTCCTCCTCACCACTCTCTCTGACATCAAATACATTTTATAATAATATAAATTATTTCAGTTAGAGTTTTATTTCTCTTCGGCGGAAGTTTTTAAATTTCAACTCCGACGGATTTATGCGAAAAAATTTTTTCAATAACCTTTTTATACGCTTTTCATTTCATAATATTACATTTTGGGCAATAAAATTTTGATGGGCACTATAACAAAAAGTGTTATTTGACTTGGGGAGGTTTTCGTAGAAGAAACACGAAGAGTAGAGTTGGAAGTTTGAAGAAAGTTTTCCTCAGCTTTCCACGACTTACAACACTCAAACTCCTAATTCCCTGTTTTTATTCTTATATTCAAGTCAACTGTATTAAGTTTTGACCCTTTCGCTCTTACATATATCTTAAAATATACTTATACCAGCTAGTATCTACTATATAGACTTTTAGACAGGGAGAAGGGAGAGGTGTCATATCACAACCACCTGAAAGTGTTACGAAGAGTAACAGTCTTAGTTTAGTCTTTAATGATTAATATTTATATGAAATTTATTGATACTATTATTAATATACAGTTCTAAACTTTAGACGTGAAAATTTAGACTTATTATAATTGATATTATGAAGGGAGATATAATTGAATACATTTAAACATAAACACTCTTCGATGGTATTTGAAGAGTATAAATCATAAAAGTGTGCAATATTTATGAAATGAAATATTTGTGAGTGTGCATTACTTTTGAAAGAAACTAAAATGCGTTTGACTGATGTCTGATATATGGAAACGTTTCCTTAAATATCCTTCAGGGATTTCTCATACTAAACTTGTCTCAATGAAGTTGGTCTTTTGTAGTTAGTAGCCAGAAGTCGAAATGTTGTGTTATTGTTTATAATTTTAGTTTATATACATCAGTGGTGTGCAAACTTTTTTCGACTGTGACCCCTTCAGTAGGGAGAAAATTTTGGCGACCCCTGAGGTAGATGTTCACAAATACGGTGTGTAGTTCGCGCATTTCTTTCATTTGATTGACTAAAAACATCATCAAATCTGACACATACTAATTTTATTTATAATTTTAAGAGGATACTTTTTATACAACATAAAGCATGTAGGCGTAATTTAATTTATAAAAATTTGGCGACCACGAACAATCTTCTGGCGACCCTAGTTTGAGCATCTCTGATTTACAAAATGTATGTACTCTCAGGTTCTTTGTCATATTAAAAGTCTAAAGTTTGTACCTAATTATTTGGCCTCATTAAGTTAGATGGATATTTGAAGTGTTTACTACAAACCGCGTAAAAAAAGTCATTGAAGGATCACGGATTTTTGATTGGAAAGAACTTTATACTATAAACGGTTTCTAATAAACAAATCAAATCCGTAAGCGTTGTTCAATATGGATAGCAGTCATCCCTGATGTAGATAATTATAATTCAGCGCTGGAGCACAAAACCAAAAATCAGGATAAGATTCCTGTGGGAATATTTCCTTAAAAATTTTCCGGCTTCTCCAGTCGTCGGTCGAACCCAAAGAGACAAGAAACAAAAAAGTAATTTGAATTGGAAATAGAAGGAGCGATTCCTTCCAACTTGTCTACTCCAACCTTCTCCCATAAAATGACATGCCATAGGAAACGTGGTCCGTCAGCCAATCAATCAACCGCATAAGTCGTTCGTTTTCTTATTATTAATTAAGAGTAATTAACATTCAAGGTAACTGAATATAAGCCCTTGTGGGTGTGAGATCGAACCTTTGGGATATTTATTTAATTAATTCTAATCACTGAATTGTGATTTGTCCGTTAAGGATATTGTCGGCAACTTGTTTAGCAACTCGAAACACCAAAGAAAAAGTTCCCAGCGTGAATTCATACTAAAATGTCATAAATCTTTAACGAATTTATTTTCTTTATCTTTTCTCTCGGTTATTATATTAATTACATAAGAAATTTCTTTTTATCTATTAATAGATTTTTTTTTAGAAAATTAGATTTTACACCAGATCTACGGATGTTGATTATTATATCTCTCCGCAAAAAGTGACATTTAACCGTGAAAAACTTTTAAATAAAAATATAATATATATTTATTTTATACTGAAGTGAGATAATTTGATTTGTGCAAGATAAATCGGTTTAAGAAAATAAATTACCATAAAAACAATTATTATAAACTCTGGTTGGTAAGGGGTTGTTTCATAAGTAGTGCACGGTTTTATAAGAAATTCATTTCATAAATACTGCACATTGGTTTGATAATCTCATTTCAACCCACTGTTTCGGTTTATTCCTTAAATTATACACTTTTTTTATGAAGGTGTATGATTTTGAGGATTTTAATGTAGAACTTTTATAAACATAACCTATTATTGTAATTTTAAGTGAGTCGAATTGACTCAGTAATTTAGAAGTTATGAAGGTTCGAGGTTCTACGGCTCAATTTTTTGGGTTGGGATTTGGTTTTATCGTATCAACAGGAGTTAAATCTTTCTGTTTTGAGAAGTAGAGAGAGATCCCTCCCTTGAACCTTCTTCCTCTTCTTCTGAGCCTTTTTTTCCGTACCTGGTTTCAAAGTTCAAGAAATTAGGACACCAGGCTTTCCGGGTATGATTTCCTGTTCGTTGGTTGTGTCTTGAGTTGCACCTTATTTGATCTCTAACTTTTGTAATCAGTTTAAAACTCTAAGAATCATGGTAAATGCTCCATGGTTCGTTCCTAATTCCCACTGTAAAAGAGGAAATCGCCAGATTCTTTCTCAGATACTCTTCCCGGCTGGTGGACCATCCAAATCCCACTTCCTCATTGACGAGCCTCAGAACCAACGAGGTCTAAAACGATACAAACCGCTTGACTCAGCAACACGCTTCTTCCAATCGCACCTAGTCCATCCTGTCTCCTTACCTATCCTATCAACTTCCTGTCTGCCTTTCTTCTACCATACGCCCCTGGTGCTACGATGATAGTCTCTATCTCAGACCAAACTCCCCATATACTACTTGGTGTTGGAGGCAGGTGGTAGGGAATAAAACTTGTAAAATTGCCACTTTCCGGTCGACTATGTAAAACACTATGGGTCAAGTCTTCTTGAGCCCCTCAACACTAGCTTAGAAGTGTGTGCTTGAGTATATCACTCAGTATTCACAAGTCCTGGTGTCGGCCTTCTCCCAAGCCCAAAATATTCAAAATCACAAACTGACCATTACGCGACATCCGACATATACCACTCCTGAACCTGTAAAGTAAACATAAACTTATTTTAGGTTTCTCCTATTTGTAAATGTTCTCAAATTTAAATATAAAATAAAAATTAAATATTTTAACAAAAAGAAAATTAAAATTGCCGAAGATTACAGTTTTTAGGTTTCTGGTGGAGCCATTAAACGTTGCATACTATAATAATTAAGCTTATTATTATTATTATCATTATTTCACATGAAGCAGAGCTATTGAGTCAATCCGCGGTGGGTCCACACAAGTGTATTATATCAATTTGCTTTACATAATGTGTTATTGAATTTAACGAAATTGATTTTTTTTTCTCTCTACTTGCTTCGATTTAGTTTAATACAAAGTGCGGTGTTGAAACGTTCTCAAAAGGACCTTGACTCCCCATATTTTTCAAATAAAAATGAAACAATGCCAGAAAAAAATTTTTTAGGCGGGTTAATTAACGCCAAAAACCTGATTTTTATTAAACCTGGGGTTTGTTTTTGAAAGCAATAAATTCTTTTATGACCCTTATTTACGAGCCCGATTTTTTATTAATCTCAATTATGATATTCAGAATTTCAAAAGACATTCGCCTAAGGCTGAAGACAGGAAAAGAATTATCATTGTACCAAGAGGAAAAATTTCAATATGGCGACTGAAATGTTTTAATTCATTTATCAACCTAAACACTTGACACAGTTTTTGTATGAAATATTTGAACGTTTCATTTGTGTCGAATTAAAATGAAGACTTATTCAGTATAATGCGGTGAATTGTTTGTAGGAAAGACCGTGTTATGTGAAACTGAATTCGAGGCTTGGAGAACTTGTTTTTTGATTAGAAGAATAAAACCATGGAAGCTGTTGGCAAAAGCAAATAAATAAATGAGTAGTACTTTAGAAAGTTAATATTTAATTATAGTGTGCATTAATTATGAAATAAGTAGAACCTCGTTTCAACATGTTCCTAAGTCTTATTAATTAATTATATTTTAATAGATATTCAGTTTAATATATTTTCAGGATCTCTGGCACTTAGCTGGAGCCTTTGTATTTTTTTTTCCCAAAAGTATTGCACACTTTTGGCATTCAAAAATATATTAATTTTCATTATATAAGTGTATAATCAACATACATGTCTTTGCAATTCGTTGCAAAACTTTTGGGAAGGTTGATTTGGGGAACATAACACAGGTAACCCTTTCATATCGATTGTTGTTCAACGTCATGTTATGTGACATTGTGTTACATTAGATACAGTACAGGAGAGGAAGTTGGGTTGAAAATTGTGAAAGGTGATGGAGGAGGGTAGTTCAAAACATGCAAACAGATGACTAGTGAGTGCACATGTGTAAATTAGTTGTACTCAGCCATTTTGTTGGGATTCATTTAAACAATTTTGTATCCTGTTTTAGAGAAATAGTGTCGTAGAGGTTTACAGCTTCCATTTCAGAGCTTTGATTACTACGAGCCTTCGTGGAATCATGTAGCTGAAAAGACCGAATGGTTATTGAATGATGGGTCATAAATACTGAAGTCAGGCTGAAAAAAATCTCAGCACGAATTGCAGCTTCCCCTTCATTAAAAAATTAAAACAGCGAAGGTCACCAAACACACAAATTCCTCAAGGTCTCTAAAAAGGTTCAAATCTTGACAAAAAAAGGCAAATCGCTATGAATGAAGAGGACAAATGAGTACTCTTGTTACAAATATGATTCAATAATATGGTTGCAATAAATAAGTAAAAAAAAATTGCACGGAATTATTATGATAAACATCTGTTAAAAAAAAGTTAACGTAAGGTCAACATCAAAGTCGTCGATGGTACCCAAAAGGTGTCTGAACGCAAGTGCTCATTACATAATTAGCCTCTTTATCCATCCATCTCTTTCCACGTTAGCGGTTTTACAAACTATTTTCTTTCCGGAGAGTCTTCATTCCTGTAATCCGGGAGAACGATAATTTAATAATGTAATGACAAAATTTTTGCTTTCGGCGTGAAACTCAGGTTTAAGACCTGGTCATCTGAGGTCGAATTTAATTTGAAGGACTCGGCGGTTTCGGTTTCCCAATGTTAAATTTTTTCACGCGGGAACATTTTTCTTTTTATTTCGACGTGAACCACCTTAAAAAATATCCTAATGTAAATATGAGTATACCTTAAACCGATGCGGTTTCCGGTTTATCGCTCTTGGAGACAGGGGTGGCCAATTTTTGGTTTTCTTGACAACGTTCATTGCGGGTTCTTGTCGTTTAGCTCTTTGGGACTTGAACTGCGGCCCACCAAGCTTTATTGAGTGACCCAGTGGAAATCGATTGAATGAAAATTTGTGAAAGGTGGATTGCTCATTGTTGAGTCTGAATTCTGGAACATAGTGCCTGACCAGTACGAAAATGTTCGGTCTGTGCTCAGAAACTGCTAATATTGCTTGTCTCAACAGATGTACACACAGATGATGCTCTGAAGATGGTCTGTACACGTCGAAAGCCGGACCTTAAAAATTTTTTTGGTTAGTCGTGTGGACCACGGCCCGACCAAAAATTTGGCCCGAGAAGGGAAAAGCTTGAGTACCAAGGTTTTAGCTGATTATGATGGTTAGCTTCTTCTTCTTTTGTCACTGATTTTTGTTGGTGTCTGGTTGTAAACTTGTCTTAGATGTACAAGATTCGCTGACACCTTTATCCTAAAAGCTGAGTGTTTTCGGCTACTGGTTTACAGGTTCACAAAATCGCCTGTTTCCACTCTCCCAACTCTTGATGTAAACCTTCTGTAATACCATTTCAGCTATCTATTATCTCTTACTAGGAGGTAGTTAACTGGCAGACAATTTCTTTAAATAATTTTTTTGTATCTCGCAGTCCCCCGAAATTCAAATTTGAGTTCATTTTATCATCCATTCAGTCCAGCAAATTAAAATTCATGAAAGTGTACACTGTGAGATAGATCCTTACTAATAAATATTTATTAATATATTAATATCATAATTATAATTTGAATAGAAATGATAGCATCAAACTTCACAAAAGACAGATTATAGTAGTGTTAAGACAGCAACTAGATTATTTTTCAAACTCTGACTTATACACATCTCCGTAGAAAAACTGACGTAATATTTCCGAAAGACAAATATTATATATATTATTATTGTATTATAATTGAGTTAAATGAGACTGAAACTAGTTTTTCACCCTGGGGGATAATAGTGTTGTGGGAGGTGGTTCGAATTTTAAGCATCACTTTGATAGTCAAGCCCTTTAACCACTCACCGACAGGCCTCTCACTATTAGTTTATAACATTATAAACTGAAATTATAAAATTATCAACTTCAACGTGTAACTTTAACACAAACTTTAAACACAAATGAAAAGGAGAACCTAACAGAAGCTTTTCACTCCTCAAATTTTTGTAAAAAGACTCGAAAGGCGAACGCAAGAAAAAAAACTTTAGAAAGTGCAATAATAAATAATAATATATCATATATGGTATAAAATAAAAGGGAAGAAACAAAACCTGAGTTGAATAAGTTAAAAAACAAAATATTATTTGTAACTCTGGGAAAAAAGTCAGTAATGGTTCCTCGGTTTTGGGAGACGGAAGTAGGGAAAGCTTTTACATGGTTAACATATGGAAAACAATTTTATGTAAGAAACTTTTCGATAGGAAACTTTCTACGAAAGCATAAATTTAGCTACTGGCAAAGGGTAGGTGGATGGGTGGGCAGTCAGCTTTTATATATTTTTCTCTGAGAGCCTCATAATTCACTTCCAACTTTTATTTTTATTTTATTTTTTGTTTTTCTAAATGGGTTTCACTTTACTTAGTGAACCGCGTTTTCCTCTATTTTCTCTCTTTTTTTATTTATTTATTAAGTTCCTTTTAGAGGGATTTCATGTTCTACTTTATTTATTTTTATAATTTGATTTTGAAACAAAATTGAATTTAACGGTTTTTCATTTAATTAGGAAACGTAAAAACGCCTTTTAGGAATAAATTAAAAGAACAAAAATCGAGATTTTCATGTCGTGATTTTAATTATTAATTTATTTTTTTATTGTTTTCTTCTTTTGCTCTCCATGTTCTTAGAGTGTTTACTTGTTACTGTTCGTTTCGTTCTTATTCAAACCTTTTTTTCATCCCCTAGTTAGCCGTCACCTCTTTCTATGTATGAGTAGACTAGTTGGGCTGGGTCAACTTGTAGTTAGTAGTGGCGGTTTTGGGGTATGACAGGATGCGGGAGGAGGATTCGAACTCACGATCATTGCATCCATGTCAGGAACTTTAACCACTACACCACTCCTCCCACTTTTTTGTAGTTAGGATATAAGTTTTAGCTACTAAGCCGAGTCAAATTTTTAGAAAAATTAAAGAATTTCTCTGGTTGTATGTGAATAAAGCTTTAGAGGTTGTTTGTAAGAAACAAACTCAACTCCAAGACTTGATGAAGAATTTTGTGTAAAACCAGCGATTGGAGAAGATTGACAGATATACATTTATATACTCAGAAGGCAAGAGAAGTTTAAAAAGATCACAAAAAAAGTTTTTGGTTTTGTAGAGTTTAAAATGGTTTAAAATGTTAAATTTGAAACTTTTTATACTTTTGTTGTTATTATTGTTAGGACAGATGTTAAGAATTTTATGAAGTTTTATGATGATTACATATCCGGTTGTACATACATTACGGTTTAAATTGTATAAATTTATTATTTTAGAGCAGTGATGCCATCGTATAAGTTTTAAAGTTGGTAATTGACACGCCCAAATCGTCATTGAGGTGGTTTGGTACAGAAATTTTGACTTTTGGTAGTTAAAAATAACACCAACATGCTGTTTAACAATATTAGAACAACAGCACACATTTATAGTGCAGACCAGAGATGCGCAAATTAGAGGTCGCCAGAAGATTGTTGGGGGTCGCCCAATTTTTATAAATTTCGAATTTATCGCCGAGATATTTAGAAACTTGCAGCCTCATACATCTCATTAAAGGGGAATTCTACTGATTTTCATGTTGTACAAAAAGTATTTTCTTAAAATTATAAATAAAATTAATATGTGACAGATTTGAACTATACATCGTATTTGTGAACATCTACCTCAAGGGGTCGCCAAAATTTTTCTCTCTACTGAAGGGATCACAGTCGGAAAAGTTTACGCACCACTGGTGTAGACGATTAAGAACAATACTCAAGAACATTGTTATTTATAATATTTCATAAGTAGTGCACACTTGTGAGAAGAATTCATTTTCGTTATGAGCGTTTATTTGTAACTCATTCTTAACGTTACTCGAATAATTCGCTAAAAAGTAGCCACTGAGTGTAGTAACTGGTGGTAGTAACTAAAGCAACCGTTTTCAGACCATTACAGACAACCCAGAAGAACGAATGATTCTGATTTTTATTGTAGTGCCGTGCTAACGTTTAAATAATAAATAAATGAAACCAAAATTTATTTCTGGTATTTATTATTTTCGCGCTTTCCATTGCCCTAAGAAAATAAATAAGACAAAAATATTTATTAAGTTACTTTGAAGACCACCGGCCACAGCACGTGACCTCAAATGTCGTTTTATAACGTTTTATTTCGAACATAAATCTTTTTATTTTTATTATTACTATTTTCGTTTCGGCCATGTTGGGACCGTGCTGGTTCAAACCACTCCCTAAAATTTTGTAGCCAGGTTTTGCGGTTGTAAATCGTTTGAAGTTGGGTCAGCGATGTTTTGCAATGACCGACACCTGACTAAAGTCCTTGTTTCTAAGAAGGATTCTGGAGTGGTAGCTAAGGCCCCACATACTGTCTAAATCAGAAACAAATTTTTTGTCGATTAGCCTGATTCTTACTCCATTTGTATTCCTCCGCGTTTAAAGGTCTTAAAGGCTTGTTTGAAACTTACCTTAAAACGGAAGTCTATAACTTTTTTGTTTTCTCGAATGATGTTGACGTTACGTTTACGTTTAGTTTTATCAATGTCATCTTGTACTTTCAACAGGAAATGGAAAATCTTCCGGAGAGTATTGTGTAACTAATCAAAATGTCATTTGACCATGAAAAAGGGAAAAAAAATTGTTCGCCGAAGAAAGAAATGTTTTTTTATTGTTGTAGTGATGATTTAATTTTCCATTATTTACAATTTAGCGAATGACAGTGTTCTAACTGAAAGACTCCAATCACTATCGAGCCCAGCGGATACCATATGACCTCGTTCAGAAGCCATCCAATCTAAAGCAAATATAAGAAACCTTGACAAGATAGAGAATGATGTTGACTATTTCTTCCTGTTCTGTTATCAGGTTCTTTTAACTATTACCTTTAGGTAATTGGTAGATATGTGATGACGTTCGCCGCTATGTATTTAATTATGTTTCGAAATCGATTTTGAAACAAAGCCTTGCAAGAAATTATTGTCTGTCGTGGGAGGAGTAGTGTAGTGGTTAAAGTCCCTGACTTGGATGCAATGATCGTGAGTTTGAATCCTTCTCCCGCATCCTGTTATACCAAAAAAAGTCTGAAAATCGGGACTAACACCACCACGTCTGTTCCTCTGTCGGTTTGTATAGCTCTGGAGTCTGTTCTGTCAATGTTATTAACTCAACCCAATTCCTGGATTCTTTTAAAAATTATTTGTTGAATAGATGCAATTTCATAAAAATTGAAAATTTCAAAACTGAAAGAGGGACTTAATCAACAACTACATTCCCAGATTCTTCGGCCCAAGTGTTTGACCAGAAAGGAAATTTACATTGATCCAAAAATTGAAAGTCAAAATATTTTCGTGAAAATAATTAACCCAAATAATGGACAATCGATCGATTTTCTCAAATAAATGTTTGCGGTTGGAATCCATATGGTAGCACCGTGGGAACCTTTTGCTCCATTTGATTAATCATTTTTGTGTATCAACCTGCGGTCTTTTGAGACTTTTGTTCCAAAAGGTTGTAACTCGTATCTCCGTCTTGTGTCTCTTCTTTTGTTTCATTTCATCCAACCATTTTCCTGACGTCTTGGAAACCGGATCAAAAATTTCGCTCAAAAGATTTCCAGCTTTTATGATTTTCATTTCTAACTTCTTTCGACTAGAATGATGAGTCCTAAAGAGGCAAGAATGCGAGCGAGCGTGCCTTTAATGAAGGAACTTAATTTTTTTCAATTATGTTTTAACACATCTTAATGCGATTTCAGTTTTGACCGGTTTTCCTTTTTTCGCTAACATCATAAAAGTCCAGTTTTTAATCAAATTTAATTTATGCGGTTCTTTAAAACGCATTTGTAAAATTTTCCAGAAACGAGTTTTACATTTTCCTTGTTAACTTTTTTTTAAAAATTTCTTTAGACTTTGTGCACCGGTTTTGTCTTTCTCCAGGAGCGGATAAAGTGTAAATGGTGATCGGCCGGGAGGAAAAATCAAAATGGAGAGGACAAAAGTGAGAAGAAGGTAGAAGACAGTAGTGATTAAGGAAAAGAGAATTTTTTTTCCATCTACTGTATCTACTGGAAATTGGGTTTGACTTTTGACTTTTATCCTTCCTTACCTAAGCGAATACCATACCAAGTTGAGGAATTATTCTGCCGGCAGCAAAACCGAATAGAACCGTTACATCTGGGGCTATGGTGTGGACTGACAAATTGGAAAAAGAGTCCAGACAGAGGACAGGTAGCCTTTTGACTGCTTTCTAAAGCGAAAAAGAGAGGAGGAGGAAGAAGCAACTTTTAAGAGGAACAATCTCACACAAAGAACACCTCCAAATAAACAACCTGAGGCGCCCGATTCAGCAGGATTCAGGTGACCCAAACCTTAGAACTCCTGAGGAAGGAGCTGATGGAGTCGAGAAAGGATGTAAGTGAGATGAGGAAGGAGATGGGGGAGGAAGTAAAACTATTAAAGAGCAAAATAAAGGAGGAAGGAAGCTAAGTGCTAGAAAAATCGATAAACAAGTTACGAGAAGAACAGAGGAAGAAGCCGAGTAGTCTGACGGATAAGGTGACAGAGCTAGAAAAGGGTTTAGATGCAAGAAGAACAATATAATTTGGCATAGATGGCATCTCGCTCCTTAAAGATGAAGATCCCACAACCATACTTTTAACTATGAGATTAAGAAAAGAGAGATAGAGGCATACACACACGGGGAAGATGCCACCTGACTGAGCATACTGTTGCTACCATAGAGTATATTCAATTTCTTAGGCAAAGTGTGGTCTTTTACTCTTAAGCTGTGGCTCTTCCAGAAATTGTTTAAAGCAGGTCAAAAGTATTATTTATAAACTAAATATTATTTTTATATAAATATGATTCCAGTTTTTATTTAATTGATCCTTAGATAACCTAAGACAAAACAGCACAAACTCAAGACTGTTCTTATAACCATAATTATTTCGTCTCAAAATGTCTCAACAAATCTCTAAAATAAATTTAAATTTTGTTTGGTTTATATTTGACTCTTACCGATGACGAGTTTGTCAACCACTCCCTCAAACCAGAGAATCTGAAAGCGTAAATTGATTTTATCATCTCCTGTCGTCTGTTCAACTTACTGTAACCTAAACATCTTTGTTCAAGGCCGATAATAAAACGATGAGTTAAAAATAATCCCTACTAACTATTTATTATAACATTTTGATATACAAAGTAATAATAAGTAAACCATAATATTGAATTAACATAAGTTACATGACTTCCGGTCTTTGTGGGCCGCACAAACCTGTTAGCCACTTTTTAGAAGAAAACTTAATTGTTTTAATACACAGAATGACTTGCAAGAATTATTTCGTGGAAAAATTATTGCTTTTTTTCTTTATTTCTTTTTTTTGAATGACATTTCATGGAGTCTGTCACTTATTTCCACTTCCTTCTTGTGAGGTCTACCATTTTTTATAACTTCTTTTATACTTTTTGTTACATTTTTTCAATGTAGATTTTCTCCCTTCTATTCTCTTCTTTTTTTAAAGGTTCATTAATTTTCCCCCGAATTTTTTTATTATTTTTTTGGTTTATCAGCCAAATTCCCAAAGTTGATTTAGACTAAAAATGATTCATACATTTTTTTATTAATATAAATCTTCTTTTTGGGAGTACCCCCAAAAACGAAAATAAGATTTCATTCGTCGTTTCGATGACTGTTTCGTATTTATGCTTCAATTCGCTGGAGAATTAATTTTTTAAATTTTTTATTCAATTTCTATTTTTAAAAAAATTTTTTTCTCTCATTGTTAATTGAAAGTTTAGAAATATTAGCAAGTTAATTGGTTGGAAAAATGGATTCCGTAAAATAAAAATAATGCAACAAAGAGAGAAGTTCTTTGAAAGTTGTATTAATATTTTTATTTTCAGTCGGTGTGGCTTTTGTACAGATGGTTTTCTTCCTTTATATCAAAACATGGGGATTAATTTGAGGGATGAAAACAGTGAAAAGTATTATAGGAAAGCGTTTTGGATACTATAGACCCGTATAACAAAAAAATTACGATGAAGTATTTGAGATATCTATTTAAAAAGAGATTCTTGAGGTCTTATTTAAGCTTTTTCGGTGGTTTTTCATTTTGATGGAAGAAGCTTGAAAGCCGTTAATGTGCACATTACCTAGAGCTTTGGTACTCAAACTGCGACCCACCAAGCTCTTCTGAGTGACCCAGTGGTCCAGTGGAAACCGATTCAGTGAAAATTTGTGAAAGGTCGATTGCTCATTATTGAGTCTGAACTTTGGAACATAGTGCCTGACCAGTACGAAAATGTTCGGCCTGTGCCCAGAAACTGCTAACATTGTTTGCCTCAACATATCTTTATGAGGCAATATACAGAAAATACATACAGAAACAGACTGACAGATGTACATATAGATGATGCCCTGAGGGTGGTCTGTATGCGTCGAAAGCCGGACTCTTAAAATCTTTTTGGTAAGTCGTGTGCCCAGTCGCAATGGTCAAAATGAAAATTTGGCCCGGGAAGGAAAAAGCTTGAGTAGCAAGGGCCTAGAGAGTCTTTAGAATAATTGGTTTATACATTATAACGATAAAATACGTCCACTTTAGTGGTTTACTGAGAGGCTGCTCTGGAGATTTTGTTCTTGTAGATTGTACCAGATTTCCAGATGTTACCAAATTTCTTCACATGATTATCTCACTTCTTTCAAAAGTTCTGAACAACTTAATCGATATCAGAAATAATGCACATTTTCAGCACGAACTCATTCCACAAATTGTTCATATTCTAAGTATGTTGTCTAAGACTCTAAGCAACTGTCTCAAATTGTGCTTAAGCCCAACATCCCTACGCTTAATCCTAAATTCTAAAAACTTTTGAATCTTTCAAAAGTACTTTCACTCGAAATAACAATTTGAACTAAAAACTGCCTTATATGATTTTATATTATAAAAAATATATTAAACTCTAATTGAAAACGTTAATTTAATTTCGTTTTGTATTTGAGTGAATTGAGTTAAGTTGTTCTGAATTTGAAAGGGTAAATGGCTCACGTAAAAACCAAATTTTCCACTTGAACACGCAAGAAACCACACATAACGTAAAACAGATGACGCACTGAATGAAATGGGAAGAAGAATAATGTAAATAGCTTGTGATTGATTTATAAACCCTCAAAAGAGAACAAAAAAAAATTTTTTTTCCAAATAAAACGAAGCCTAATCAAGGATTTCTTTGTCGAAAGGTTTTCACGGCTATAACTCTCCTCAGTTAAGACCCTTGAAAATTGGGCGACCTTTTGCACAATCGAACAGACCAAATCGTATTTCAATATTTCACTGTCATATCTAAAGAAGTGAGTAATGGTCCGATAAAGGCAATCAACATCCTATCAAATAAATATGAGCCGAAGGATGTGGATCTTTCGGGTAAAGTCTATAGAAAAAAGGTTGAAAGGTATTTAAATTAGTTTTTGATTCACGATCACCTTTGTTCAACTTTTCTGTCACTTATTATACTCGGATCTTGTCTAATTGACTTAATCTATGTATATTATTACGGTTCCTATTAAAATCTATTTCAGGGATAATTAGCCTTTGAAGATATCGGCAGGATAAAGGCAACTTTAGACACCGGCATTGTGGCAACTACTGGCATTTAGGTTGTTTGACGCGGGTTAATAGAGATAACTTGAGGAAACCGAAACACTCATTTCTTTACCGATGACCGCTAGGGGAATGAAAAATCTGCCACAAATTATCTGAAAGAAGGGAAGGAAGTTAATAGAAATCGGAAAGGAAATGAATAAAAGAGTTATTTTTGTGAATAGATTACACGAAACAAAAGGAAACAGAAACAGAATTTGATTGGAAATCAATTTGTGGTTAGAAAACCAATGGCAGAGGTCTGAGAAGTATAACTGCTCTGGTTTCTGAGGGATTGGCGGAAAATGGGTAGGCACGTTTTTAAACAAAGGAAATGATGAAACGGATCAAAAGGGAAGTGTTATTGTTGGTAATATTAACAACCGCGAATATCTCAAAACGTGCCTTATACTATAGGAAGTGATATTTATACTTAACCAACCCAAACAAGGTCCAACAAATTTGGCTCACTTCCCATTCCGATTGAAGCTAGATCCAGACTATATCGGATGACGCCTAACCATATTCACCTGTTTAAAGATGAGTACTCAAATTTTTCTTCTTCTATCGCTGATTATGATTTTGATCAGGCGATGAAGTCTGAACAACATGTTGAGTAGAAAAAAGGAAAAATTCTGATAATCGTCGTGTTTGTTCATTAATTATGGATTAAAAGACTACTGTTCGTCCATTTCTCTCCTCGTATTAATAACCAAGTATCTAAGAGAAGAAGTTGATGATGACAACGTCGACGGCGATGTTGATGATGATGATGATGGTGATGGTGATGGTGGTGGCGATGTTAATAACTACAACAACAACAACAATTTTTAAAGCCGCGTTTTTTCACGGCCCGCGCGGCATTTCTTAGAGGCGTGGAATTACAATTAAGTTTTTTTCTTTATTAGGCCTATTAATTTATAAGCTCGGATTTTCAGTGATTAATGTCACTCAATTTTTACTCGGCAGTTACCTAATTAAAATTGACGATGGTGAAGTAAATGGGTGCTTTCGAGGCAAAATCATTTTCACACCATTGACGTGGTCGCCCGCCACTTTCATTCCAACTCAGGGTCAGTATCCTGAAGAAGAAGATGAAGAAGAATAAATTTCCGTGACAGGTTATCGTGCTTTTAGCAAAAATCACAAGTTTTAAGGAGGTACGCTGATTTATTTTCAACATAAATGTTCAATCTTTGTTTTTATGTTGCTTCTTAACTTATTTGGAATTATTAACCGTCTTAAGGACTTGTAGAATATTTGCATGTAAAAGACAACCTCCGGTGCCCAGTTTTTTTTTTGCTCTTTTCCGCCAAGTCGAAAAGTGAGACTACTTTTGAGTTGGTCATTTGCTTAAAGGAACGCCAATACAAATACCTGGAAAGCATGAATAAGCCTGGGAATGGAAAAAAGAAATTCTCAGAAGCACCGATGGCAATCTGAGGCACTTAGCATAGTCATCAGACCCGAAGCGTGGCAGAGCGTTTAGTACTTAAAAGGAGGACGTCTTGCTGAAATTTAGAATTAGACTAATGGAAGACACTAAAAAATCTCAGCCACCTACAATATAACTCCAATAAACCCATGAAGATTGTTGAACCACGTGCTGAAGTAAGCTACACGCAAACTAGAGGAGCTTGATTCAAGGGTATCGAAAGAGAACTGATTGGCTTGAGAATCGCGAATTAGTATCAAAAACCCGAGCTGTAATGATAATACAAAGCCTGAGCTTTTAATAAAGCCAAAAAGCTTCAAAAATTAAATAAAACTTGAAAGAGAAGGAAGAGAAACTGGTTGTAAGGGAAAGAGGATGGAATTAATACAACATGGTCGTTAGATGACCGAAAAAGTAAAACAACAGTAATTTCTCAGATTTCCCTTAAAATGTGGCACGAGAGATCTTGTGAAAACAAAAACATAGAAAAAGGGAGAAAGTGGGAAAATGTAATTCTAAATTGCCACTTAACTCCAATCCAAGAAATGAGCTTTTTGCCTCCATCAAGTCATTATAGCTTTGTCTTCAACGCCATTTCAAAATACAAAAGAGAGGAGGAGGAGGAAATAGACCAAAAATTTTTATTTTGTTTGAAAGAGAGAAATCGTTTAATAGTTTCTTTGCATAAGAAAGGCCCGAAACAAAGTTGGTTTTGTACGGACAAGCTTTACCTCAATTTGACTATTTTTCCTTCTTTTATTTTGTCACGTTTTTCATTTTGTTGTTGTTGTTGAGCCGGTCGAAAGTTCAGGTATTGACCTCGGCGCGTCGTCGTAAATTTGCGACATTTTAGGTTTTTGTGTTGAAATTATTCTCTGTTATTGTGTCACGCGTGTGTAATAAGTGTTGTTGCGGTGTTTAATATCATAAACCGCGTGTCAGAACGTCTTCGTGAATGAACAATGAAGTGTTTTTGATAGACAGGCAGTGGCGGCTTCCAAAGTGGAAATTTGAATAATAAAATGATCAAGTTGCCCTTTTTGAAGTTGTGTCCGGTGCTCGGAGTGTTCGTTCCCTTGCCACGTCAAGTTTTTCTTCCTTTTTACTTCTTTTGTTTAAGAGAATAGATAAAAACTTGATTCTTTCAATCTCCTTATCTTCTGGTAGTTTTTTTATCAGCTTTTACTCTTAGACACATGCATTTTCCGGAAAGATTGGTCAAGGACATAAATGGAAGACCAAAACCTTTTATTATCCTTTGAAAACCAGGATTAATAGGAGTTTGATGAAAGAGTATCAACGTCGAGAATGAATTTTCTTTTTTCAATTTAAATATAAAACAGTTTTAATAATGAAAAACCTGGCATCGTGGAGCCAGGTCCATGACAAAGGTTTCGTGAAAGAGAAAGACAACCATCGCTAAAAGTAACAATGTCACGGTTAACAGTTTGTGTCACGTAATTTGTCACTTGCAGATTGCCAATCACTCATCGATGGTGATTCAAGTCAAGTTTCTCCGACGAATAAATCTTTGGCTAATCGACTCGGGACTCAATACCTATTCCCTTTTATAAAATCACCTTTCACGGTAGCACCCATTTGTCATGTTTGTTTTCTTTTGCATAATCAGCTCGAATATGAAATTCCGATGTAAAAGATTTACAAGAAATCGAGTCAGTGGCGGTTATAAAACGTCGACCTTCTTTTCCTTTCTTTTGCTTTTTCCCCTTTGGATGTTGATGTTGTTGTTGTTATTGTTGTTGTCGTGTTTAGCCCCATGGAGGAGGAAAAACCATGAATAATTTGAATAATGTTCTTGTTCAAGGTTCGAAGGAAAGGAAGGACTCGAATGAAAACATTTAACACGCCTTGGAAAAATGAAATCAACCCCCGGGTACAAAGGGTGGAGAGAGGGTGTGCTACAAAAGGCGAGAACCCTTATCTGCACACTTGCTCGACAAATGCCAGATTCTCATGATTTTTACACGATGGGGAATAAATTTGTGTTTTCGAATCAAAAGATTTTTTTTCCTTCACTTAATGATCTCTTTTCATTCGGTCTTTAATAATAGCTACTGTGACTGTTAATGAATAAAGTTGTAATTAAATAATTTTTTACAGATTTCAGCTTTTGATTTCAATAACTGTCACAAGATAGGCTGCAGACCTCAACTGATGAATAAATAACAGTTTCTGTGTCCAGTGTCTATAGCGTCTCTTCTTAACAGTTATTTGATTATTAATCCTATTGCAAATCGTACATTTTATACGGATAGGGTTCTTGGAGGTTGTGGGCATTATTTATGAAATGAATTGTTACTGTGTAACATGGTGCTAAGAAAGAATTTCTTCGTGGCAGTTGGAAGTGAGTCGATGCGACCCATTTTAAAGGTTTATTGGTATCTCTTCCGTCATAAAATTATAAGAGTCTACGAAAAATTGTGCAAAACTTATGAAACGGGTGTTACCCACTCGAACTGGTCGACGTGGTCGCGAAAACCGACAAGTTTCCCGAGCGTCCGGTTCCGAATCAGAAATTAATCGGTCTCTCCAAATTTTACAAAAATGATGTTTATTTAATGAAATTTGTAAAGCGACTGTTTTTCACACGAAAAAGAACAAAAGAAAAAACAATACACAAATTTGTAAACATAAACCAGTTGAATTTGTTTTCGTATGCCGAACATTTCGAGCCGGGCGGCCAGTGAACGTCTTCCACAGAAGCTCTGTCAGTCCTCCCGTCTGCCGTGGCTACCCGTCTGGAGGCCGTATCGAAGCACGGAGCTTCTATGCCTGTAAGCAGAGCTAACAACGGAGTCTTTGTGATTGTTCTTCCAATTCTTCAGAAAAAGAACTTAAATCAAGCCTCTGTATATCACCGAACCTATTGTTGAAATTAGTGCTTACTACTAATGAAAGACTCCTTGTAAAAGTGTGCAATATTTATGAAATAAAGCCTCTGTAAAGATGGCAATATGTATGAACGAAACCGGAGGACGAAGGAGGAATTAAGTATGGGGGTTGTAAGACTGTAAAGTTGAAACAGGCATGATAATTGGTGAGAGACCCTTCTAGTCCATACAGAACCTACATTTTAACTGCAGGCTCATGAGTTTCTTCGGGCCATACCCACAAACATGCATCTCTTTCTATATATATAAACAGAACAGATACATAGATGGATAAAACACATTGCATCAATAAACACTTTCTCATTCAGCAAGTCAAATGAATCCGAGTCAATGTCAGAATTCCGCAAAGTCTGAAACAGAATTGTACTAATTACGTTTTGTCCACGGCTCACCGCTTTTATGTATATTTCAAAATAAATAAAAATAATGTAAAAAAAAACAGCGAGTCATGCAAACATGCATCGCATATGTACATAAAGGGGGTTTTTATGTAAATGTGCAAAAAAAAAATTTGTTTCTCCCTCTGTTTCGCATACGTGATTTTTCATTTTTACTTTCGCCTTGTGAGAATTTTCTTTTCGGTTTTCGTGATTTTGTCATGTTGTTAATTGTATGTCGATGCACGATGAATGCCTTTTTATAGTTCACGAAAAGAGGAACTCACTCACATAATTATACGTAACTTTGGGAAAGGTTTTTCTCTTTCCTGAAAGACTGTGATTGGTTGCCTTCCTCTCGAATTCTCTCTCTATTTCCGCACCTTTCACATAAATTTATGAGAACGTATTAATAATTCAAAAATTTTGCACGGGAACTCATTTTTAATCGTCGAAACAAGTATTTTATCGTGTTTTTGTGTTAACCCAGCAGAAATCACGACCTGCCTACCTGTCACTCTCCTTCTCTCAATTATTTACTTTCCTTTGAAACATATACTTCCATAATTTTAAGTGTCTTCCATCAATAATTTTATTGTTATTAACATCTCATTATCTTAGAATCCGGTTTATTTGTCTTTTAGGTTTATATCACTTATTTAGTTTGCCTCATCGACTCGTTAGTATAACAAAAAATAGATATTATCAATATATACTGAAATAGAGTAAAACAACTACCGTTTATTATAAAACTCTCTTCTTTAGATTATCCTCTTCCTTTGTGTCCTCTTATCTTTCCTTCTTTATCCTATTTCTATAATAATTCTCCCAGATCCTGTTTTTTCGTTAGTCAGCTCCTGGGGCTTGGACATTGGTCTGTTCCTCAGCAACTCCAAATCCTAATGTCCTACCAACAGCCTATAGTCCCTTCCTTCGGGGCAGGTAGTCGTTTTATAGAACTTAGGATTTGGATTCACTCTCTTGAAGAATAGACACAAGAATTCCGCAAGTCTGTGGTGCTGGTCTAGAAATTCTCTAATCCAGGAGTCGGCAACCTATGACCCGTGGGTCACCGAGTGACCCATCTGGTAATTTCAAGTGACCCATTTTAGTTCGAAAATAAAGTATAAGATATACAAACTTTTCCCCCAAAAATTGTTGTCGCAAAGTTATAAACGTACCAAATTTGAATCCAGTATAACATATAAAAATATAATTTAAGGCCCCATCTCTGATGGCTCATAGTACGCAGAATGCAGCGACATTGTCCTGTCGCTGTTTTAATACAAAAATATCTCTGACCCAAACGTTTCCTTAATACTCGCATTTTGGTTGATTTTGACCCGCGGCCCAAAAAGGTTGCCGACCCTGCTCTAATCCGTCTCAGTCTATGACAATATGTTCTTGTTCTTCAACACGGCTGTTGTTACTCTGTCGGCTCTTTTCATTGCCAAACAGGCCTAACCTGGATACTGCAAGTGCCCTCCCTCATCTCTTCTCTGTGGTTTATTACTGGAGAACGTTTTGCGCGAATGTCGCCCATAGTTCCTCTTTGGCAGTTCTTTGGATTGCGGACTTACAGTTTCTATGGCAAAGACTACAAATGTAAATATTTGTTCAAAAACGAGTAATTTGAAATCTCAACTGTTTCAAAACACTTACAGCCATCTTTTGCAACGAGCCAAAGAGTGATTATAAGTAACCAAACTGGGCCTACAACAAATTATTGAACAACTACGTCACAGACGATCATTTATAAAACACAAAACAAATCCGAACAGTCAGATTTATGTCTGGTCTCTGAAAAGACAAAATGAGGAAGTTAAACAAAGAAGAATGCGCAAATAAAAAATAATAATAATAACGATTGAGAAAATTGAAAGCACCTTGACGGAAGCCATTAGTAATGGATGTAAGCTAATTACGAACTTGACATGGAAAATTAAACCCAAGAAAATAATTTTCTCTGTTCGTATCTTATATTCTCTCTCTCTCTCTCTCTCTGGTTATATATTTATAGTTCAATATATTTACTTTTTTTTACAGCAGAAATTCAAAGGCATATCCTCTGAATTATAAATTACGAATTTGAACTGAATCGAATCGATGTAATGCCAACCTTGTTTCTACTTCTTACACTCGTTACATCGGACTGGAACTAAAGTTAAACTATTCCTAAGGCAAAGAGTAATTTTCTACCATGGAATTCCTTATGAAGCAATTATAATTAAATCCATTTCTGAATGATTGAATGATTATTTCTTGGTGAACGTTCTAATTGATGGAATCTGCAATTTCAAAACTTTTCTTTCGTATCCCTCATTTCTGCCTTGCTTCAAAATATGCTTTTAAAATTCCTTTTTCCTTCGTCTCCAATTAAACACTTATTCAGTTTCGGCCTTTCTTTTCTCTCTGAATCCTTTATTGTCTTTCAAAATGGAGGATTTAGTTTGAACCACGATTGGGTTGTACTATTCACAAGAACACTTCGATTTTTTGGGTTCGGGTTTCACTTTGGTTTCGGTTTTAGGCTACAGCGGTGTGGTGTTCGCCACATTTTTCATTTCGGAATGGGTACAGTGAAATGAAGCAGCCTACAGCCGAATCTAAATTCAGTCCCGGAGCTCCGCACCATCAGCATCTTTGTATTTTCCATTTTGATTCTAAATTATAGTTGTAGTAACATCTTATATATATCAATATACATACACGTTCGGAATTAGTGTTGTCCATCATTCGTTCATCTACAACGACACAACCTGGTTCCGACAGCGGTATTCCCTTAGTGTTCTTGACTTTTTTTACGCGGTTTGTATTAAACCCAAAAACTGTAAGTGTTTATATACAATCCATAAGTTATTTAATGAAAATTTGTTTTTTACTTTTCCATCTCCTCAAACCTGACCAGAATCCCTTCAGGGGAGAAGTCCTTCATAAAAACTAACCACAGTTTGAGAATAACAAAACGGTTCCCGGTTTCATTTACCAATTAGTAAAGCGTGGATTTCACAAGAGCTACAGAACCTTAATAAGGGTGCAGTTTGCACCTGTCAAGTAACAGTAGACAGATTAAGCCTCGTTATTTCATTCTATTTCCTTATTAAGCCGTTAAATCGTCTATTTTCAAAAATAGTTCAGGTGTTGGTCAAACCATCCAAACCCCCAAAGAACCCATTCAAAAGACTAAATCGTTAAGCTTTGGTTTTGTTTTTATCAAAAATTCATAGACTGTAATTAGAGCACGTAAGCTCGCGTGAAAATCCATTGGTGAGCTTTTGAATTTATTTTTTAAAAGCTTTGAATTGTTGGTGAAATTATTTTAATTGCAGATTTGAAGTTGAGAATGGGTGGAGGAGGGACACGAGGGCTCGACCCTGGATTTCCCACCGAACGGAGCCCCTTTGGGGTCTCTTGCTTCGAGCGAAACGAAAAATTCGTCAGGGCAAACCCTCCCCGATTTAATTCAAATAAATTTAACATTAGACCGCAATCCAAGGGGTGTCAAAACTTTCTTTCCTTTATTTCATTGTCAATTTGTGTTTGGTAAATTAAATCCAGAATGAGGGAGAAAACACGGAGGAGGGCAAGGGAAGCTGAATCATACGCGAAATAAATTTTTTGTGCTCCCTTTTTTTATTTATTAAATCTGTTCACAGAATGGAAATAAAAATATTTTATAATCATTTAATTTTGTGCTCTTCCCGTGAAACTCACCCTTTTGTAAAAATTGTTATGAGTAAAAAATAGTCGAGGCAATGTTCACCATCCTTGGCTGTGATTGGCCCAAAGTTTTCCGCATCGAATGAGATGTGATTCATCTTCAACCCTCCCGTGCCTTCTTTTGTAATTTTCATGTCACAGAATCCGACTTTATAATTAATCGTAAATAATAACGGTATTATGAATGGGGTGTTTCTTCTCTTCCTATTCCTCATTGACTAACTTTATACATATAAAATCTTGTGCAGGGTTGGATTGTATCTCCTAAGGAAAAGAAAATGTTTAAAGTTATATTGAATCGTGTTGTTTAAATATATAGTGGAACCTCTCATAAAGAGTGCTTCTCATTGGAAGAATTTCGCATAACAGGCAACAGCAATTGCAATAAAGTGTCTCTCACCACGAGAGGCTTTGCATAACGAACAATTTTTAGTATAATGAGCGACACATATATGGGGAATCCCTCGATCGGTTGAGTAAAAGATTTCCAAACTCCAAACCAGGACAGAATCAAAGTTAAATCTTCCTCTGCTTGTCTTATTTTCTTCACTACCACCCAAAATTCTTTCATTTCCACTTTCAATCATTTTCACATCCACAACTTCTTAGCTTCCTTTTAGTTTCTCTTCCTTTCTTTCCAAACCATGACTTCCACCTCGAATTCTTGTGATATAAGAGAAATGCTGAAAGCAAAGTGGGAAGTGTTGCTTGAGGAGCATCACCCTAAATGAGGTAGTAGCCATGCGTCACAAAATTCTTTCCTGATAATGTGGTCACACATTTTTATCAAATTTGAAGCGTGGACCAACACAGACCACTCTAGACTGCTTTGCAGTAAACAGAATTTAGGTACATAACTAAGAGAATATGATCAATCTCATATTTGACAACAATTTTTATGTATTCTTCCATTCAATAAATACTAAACATAAATTTTGTTCGGGTTTTTGGTTCGGCCTGGAACGCATTATCCGATTTTACATTGGTTTATACAGAAAAATTATTTCGCATTACGAGTAAAACTCCAGGACGAATTTAACTCGTTATAAGGGGTTCCACTGTTTTAAAATTAATTCAAAAAGCAAAAGTTTGAGAGGTTCCACTGTATATTAGACTCTTGTTTAGTTGATCTGCACAAATTCTCTAAAAACAATCTAACCGCCCTGATTTCACGAAGTTTCGTCAGCTGTTCACCGTTTTAGATATTCATTTAAGTCAGTTAGTAACTAGTCAGTTTCTTTTCTTTTATTTCTAGAAAATTCGTATCTTTTCCCTCTCTCTCACCCTCCCCCGCTGTGATCTTCTAAGACAAGCTAAACTCATTCGTTTCACATTTCCCTCTAAACACACAATCAGCTTTCATCTACTAGAATAATTCCGACTCCCCGGTGATTACAATCTGACAATGATGGATTTACGGGGAAAAAATGATACTGATAATAATATGAAGGTTATAAGTGGAAAAAGGGATTTATCGCACCCCTTTGAGGGCGCCATAAGGAATAGAAAGGCACCAGATGCGGACAGGCTTTCCCACCACAATCTCCTTGTCTTCATCAACCCATAGCCTCTCACTTTTGTAGTGAGATTCAATTACCTTTCACGCTAATCACCTGATCCCAATTAAAAAATTTATTTTCCTTCAATCAGAGAGTTTAGAAGGAGAAACATCTCGAAAACCGTAAATTGCAATTGAGGAATGACTGTATTCCAAACTGAATGAATGATTGTCATAAATCAACGAATGATTGGATATTATGTCCGTGATTTAGAGATTTTCTGCGAATAATTTCCCCGAAAAGAAAAGACGAGGACTGTGAACAAAAAACAATTAATAAATAGGATAATTAATAAAAATTTTTAAAGTGAATCGGACGCACTCCGAGCCATTAACAGTTTCCATTCATTTATTATGAATGAAAAAATTTTTTTTCTTCTTTCCTTTTCAAAATAATAATAAAAAGGAGGAGAAGAAATAATGGAAAAAGAAGTTACCGATGTGAAACATTTTTCAATGGCATGATCGAATCTCATTTCCATCAACGGACATTGTTTTCTTTCTTTTCATCGTTTAATATTCTAAAAGAAAATATTTTCTTTGTGGAAAATGGATGATTCCTTGCCTGCAATAAAGTCACAACTGTTCAAAAGAAAATTTTCCCTTTCTCCAAATATATTATTTATAATATCTCTCATTTGTTGCTCATTTTACAAAAACCCCGCCCCGACGAATAATTAATAAATTCCAGGTGAATCTAATAAATTATGACATTTGAGCTCATTAAAGCCTCGTTTTAAGTTCTTTTTTTCTTTATTTGGTTGGCTGACTGGTTTGTTTAGTTAATTTAAATTGTTCGTGTGTTAAGAGAGAAGAGGGAAGGGATTTGTAATTTTCATATGATATTTATGTGTTTCTAAATAATATTTTTATTGTTTTTAAATGAATAAGTTTTATTGAAGGTACAGGAAGTTAGTGTTAATTATGTTATCCTTTTGAATATTATGTCGCCCACTTGAAATTTTTGGAGTTATTGCGAATTTTACTTTACCAAAGGATAGCCTAAGTGACGTTAATAGTGAAACTGCGAGAATCTCAGAACCCGCGTTAGGAATGACTGTTGTCTTTTTGATAGTGTGGCGTTCGCCACATTCCTAATTCCGGAATGGGTACAGTGAAATGAAGCAGCCGACAACCGAAGCTAAATTCATTCAGTCCCGGAGCTCCGCACCGTCAGGATCCTTGCATTTTCCATTTTGATTCTAAATTATAGTTATAATAATATTTTATATATCAATATACATATACCTTCGGAATTAGTGTTGTCCATTCGTTCATCTACAACGACACAACCTGATTCCGACAATAGCTAGTGATTCAAATAGTGCAAGGTCCCTTAGATTTAGGCCTCACTATAAAACCACACGATTCATATTCTGTTTTATTCGTTCTCTTGCTTGTGTCCTCTTCTCAAACTGTAAAAGTTGTTGTAAAGTGACTTTGAAGGGTGTTGTATATGAAGTAAACAGGCTTAAAGTTAGTAGAGGTTGTTAGGGTTGAAAAATTTAAGCTACTTCCACTTAATGTTTTGATAATACTCCTGTTGTGAATGAATAACACCAGTTTACTGGGACAAACCTCGATATATTATTCAAAACTAATGCACACCACTATCCGGCATAACCATAACAACCACACTCTTCTGTGATGTCAGCTATTGTGTCACAGTGCTCATTTTCAAACCTTTCTGACAAAGAACTTATTTCATTAATCAAACAGTTTTTAAGATACTGCTACCAAAAACATGTCTTCACACCATAATTTAGAAATCTGAGTTGTTATAGAAACTTCAATTCTGTTCTGCAAACCACCTCTGCAGAGTAAACAAAGAAAACAGAAACATTTTTGAGTTTTGAAACAAATGAACTTTGAGCAGTCTAATTATCGTTCAATATTCACTGAATTGAACATAGCTGTATTAGTATGGACTTATGACTTTGCTGACCACTCATCTAAACCTTCAAGCCTGTCATTTTATTTAGCATTGTCCATCAAAACTTTTTTGTCCCACCATACCCTCAGGTATCTCACTGACGCTCATTTGATTCTATAGGCTACAACATTCGTTTCGGTCTTAATATTATTCTCCTTGAGTTTTTCTTATTCCTTCCCATTTTCCTTTTAGTCGTGTTTGCTGTCTTAATTAGACAGTAATTCTAAATTTTTATTTAATTTATGAAACGAGTTTTTGCAAGTAAATCAAATAATAATTTTTCGTTAATCCCTCTCCAACAGTTTCTAAACAGGTTCGATTTCGAATTGGGAAAAAAAATTGAATTTATTAGTAATTACAGATTCATATGTTTATGAAAAGTTGATTTCCGCTTAGAAATACATTTTTAAATTATTGAAATTTAATTTTTCAATTTAATTCAAATAAAAAAAAAGTTTATGGATAAAACTTTAATTAAATTCATAGAAAGAGGAGAAAAAATTAAAAACACGAGTTAAAAATAATTTTTTTAATACTGTTTCCTCTTACTGATGGGAAAACGACAGGATTTCTTCTTTCATATGAGTATTTAGATTTTCGCCGCATTTATTTAAATTTTTGTGAATGATGTTTGGCTTTTACGCCGGGTCGCCATTTTGGAAAAATAAGAGAAGTTTCTTTTAGCTTCACAGAGCGTTTCGTCTTTTTTGGAAGGCATCTTCAGTGAACCTTCACTAAAAACTTCAAAAATAAACATTTTCTTCTCCTGTAATTGCGGACCATAAGTTGTTTCCAATTTTTGGTCCCCTTCAATATAAATTTGAAACCATTTTATAATTTATAAAGTAAAGACTATAATAATTTATTTTAAAAAAATTTTCCCGGACTATTGTCTTGGTTTTTGGGTTTAGGAAATTAGGGATTTAATGGGGAGTAGGTCAGCATCTTGAATCACCAGCGAAGTTGAGATGTCAACGACACTGAAACAAAGAAAATTAATTAATTAATTATATTACTGTAAATTTATAGACTGGTATTCTGATTTTTCCTGATCATCATTATTATTATTATTTATTAATTTAACATCCATTTCCCCAATATTACATTGCCCTTCCCGAATGCCTCTCAAAATGACAATTATAAGAACAAGAGAATATTGGTACCGTATACTACAAGCGGTGCATCACTTAATACTAAGACTAGACTAAACTTTATCTACAAGGAATAGACTAGCGGTAACTACAAAATAAAAAAGGATCCTATACTCTTCACCCAGCGTTTTCTCTCTTCTGTTTGGCTTCTTTCAAAAACGGCGCAGCCTTGCCCAGTATTTTAACAGAAGATTCATCCATGACCATGGGTGGACAACTTGTAGCAGGCCCAGGCTTTCCCAGGCCAATCCTTAAATTATTTATATAACTGTGCATTATTTATGAAATAAATGGCATGAAAATTGTGTGGTGTTAATCCCATTTTTTACCCTTTCTTGGGTATAACAGTGTGGCATTCGCCACATTCCACATTCTGGAATGGGCACAGTGGAAAGAAGCAGACGAAAACCGAAGCCAAATTCATTCAGTCCCGGAGCTCCCACAATCAGGATCCTTGCATTTTCCATTCTTATTCTAAATTATAGTTATTGTAACATTTTATATACCAATATACAAATACGTTCGGGATTAATGTTGTCCATCATTCGTCCATCTACAACGGCACAACTTGATCCCGTCAACAGGATGCTGGAGAAGGATACAAACTCACGGTCATTGCGTCCAAGTCAGGAACTTTAACCACTACACTACTCCTCCCACATAAATGGCATGAAAATCAAGCAGAGTATAGTCATACAACTCACTACAACATAATTACTGATAAATCTTTGTACCATCAGACTCGAAAAGAGCCATAAGCCTTTGTATGTTGAGTAAAAACGCTGACAAAACATTTTGCACTTCCCCAATTATCTGCTAATTCAAAAGGAAACCGAAAGTTGAAAGAGAAAACGTCGAGGACGTCGTTTCGAAACCCATTCCCTAAAAACAGTTTTCCATCCAGGCACAAATCCTCTACAAACTATTCCTGAGGAAGGAAATCAGGGAACAAAAATAAAAGTGAAGGAGAAAAATGTTGAAAAACATAATTTTCCGATTCAATGGCCTATGGAAAATATAATGTTGGATCCTTTTAACATTTAACCTGAGAACGTGAGCTTCCTGAGCTTTTTATCTAAAATGCTGAGCTGTTTAACCATTGAACTTTTTCCTTCCTTTTCCCTCCTAAATTCTATTATGTCAGGTACTCTTTCAACTTTTTTTAATTTTTCAATTTTTCATTGTTTTCCTTGTGTTAAAAAGAAAGGAAGAAAGAAAGGAAAAAAAATCAATTTTCCTCTCTTTTATAAAAATTTTCCTTTAAAAAGAGATTTTTATTATTAACACGAATCTATTAGCATTTTGAATTTTAGGGGGCTGAGGCATATCTTGAATATATTAAACTGCTGTTGGGGGTTGGCGACGGAATTGGGAAAGGGTGGGAATGACTAAGGAAAGAGGTTTTTTGTTTTTCCGCAAGAATGTCAGCATTTTAACTCCCGACAGTTTGTTTCCTCTTACTGAGGAAGTTAAACGAAACATAAAACCTCCTTAAAATAAGATTTTAACTGAATCACTTGTATCTTAACGGGTCTTAAAGTTGTGCGATTATAAATTAAGCAACAAAGGTAGCTCAAGAGTGCAAGGATACTCTGGATACCCTACGATATGCTTATTGAGCAAACCATTCAAAATGCACTTTAAGGAATAGCTTATTTCAAAAATAATGCACAGTTATATACACATTTTCAAGAATTCCTTCCTGATTAATTGTTAATAAATTACAGTCAGTCTCCTTACGTTACGCGTTTGGTTTTGGGTTCTATCCTCACTTTTTTAGCACTGTTTTTAGTTTATTAGTTCATTTATTGTTATTCTCATTGTATACCGCGTAAATAGAGGTCTGACTTTATCTTGAGAATTATCTTGATGATGTTAATCAGTCATTAGTGTCAATTAATTAAACCTCAAAAACGGCTTTCAACCAAAATCTAAGGTCATACGGAACAACTGAGGAAATGAATTTCAAGCGAAAAAGATAAAATCTCCTGGAAGTGTTTTTGAATAGATAAATCTTGAGAATGTTGTTAGATAATAATAATAAAACATGTAAAATGGGAGACAAATTTTCTTAAAGCGATTTTCGGGGTTTTTATTCTTCGGTGACTGTAAATTAAGAATCGAAAAGGTTTTGATGAAAGATATAAAGGAAAAAAATTTCGGTCCTGTAGCAAAAAGGTGTAGCATCACAGAAGGCACCGGAGAGGTAGGATTCCAAAAAAAAGTCAAAATCGGGAAAAAATCAACGACCACTCCCACTTTTTTTCTCCTCGTTTTCGTTTTTACATATTTCAAAAATTATAACGGTTATGTTCAACAAAATTATGGCTACGCTTTAATCTGAATTAGAAATTTAAATATTTGCGTTTTAGTACAACCCCAGATCAATTTGAAGGAAACACGAAAACTCGGTGCACGCCTCCAAGAAACCCTGAGGATTACATAATGTTGCCCTTTATCATAATCCTCAACGTTTTCAGGGCAACGCTTTTCCTTTTTATTTTTGTTATAAAAAACAAAATAAAGGAAAAAAGATCAATTACCGTCTCTCTCTCTCTCTGTTTCACGTATGAGGGTTTAAATGCAATTAAACTTACGTTACTTTGTATTTTTATTATTGCTAGTTATGCAATCAGGGGGCGTAACTAGATGATACTGTATACCGAAAAGGGAAGAAGGTCGCTGCGGGTTTTCTGATGGCTTCGCTTTTGTGATGTAATTTGAATTTCTTTTTATTTTATTCGGAGGAGGAGGAGGTGGTTGTAGTTTATTGGCATCATGTCGAAACTTTTCAAATTCAATTGATTGTACTTTGATTTAGGGTCTGAGCATGTCATTCTGAGAGTTATGAAGGAAGAAGTTGCTCTTAAAATACCTGGAAGACTAATTTTTATTAATATTAGTATTTAGGACATTAGTTTCACTTCTTAAACAACTTTCAGAGATTCTTCAGTGTGTAACGCCACGTCAATTAAAGAGGTTTGAGAGTAACCCTCGTATAAAGCGGTAGTTTGGTTCCTATAAAACGTCATAGTGTGAAAAGTTATCTAAATATAAATAAAATTTTATAATAATAAATACATCACCTAGTATGTATATATATAATGTTGTCGTAAAAATTTTGAGAGGTGATGTGTTCCAATTCGATTCCGATGTAATACGAAATTCGTGCCAAGCAAAACTTATACAAATATTCGACATTTCAATTTAATTATCCAAATTTATTATTAATCAATTTAAATTATTTATTTAAATATATATAAATACAGTATACATTTATTAATAATTTCAAGTTCAAATTCCTCTCCGTCGTAATTTTTTTTCTGTTTCGAAATCCAATACAGTTTACTGTTTTCTTACTTTATTAGTCTGTCGGAACCAGGTTGTGCCGTTGTAGGTGAAGGAATGATGGACAACATTAATTCCGATCGTATATATATATTGATATATAAAATATTATTATAACTATAATTTAGCAAGGATCCTGACTGAAACTACTTCTGATTGTCGTTTATTAACCCATTGAATTAGAATGTAAACGCCAAAGCCATCGATTTCATTATTAACGCACTCTTTTACAAGCCATTTGTTTCATAAATAATGCACAAATATTTATTGAAAACCCAAATTCAAAATTGTTGTCAAAATACAAAAATTTCTTGTAACACAGCGTTTTCCAAACTGGAAGACATGGAACAGTTTAGAGGGAGGCGTGAATATTAGACAGGATTGACAAAAAGTGCACGTGCAACCAATACAATACGTGAAATATAGATATATATTATGCTGCTGATGGTAGACTTTCCCGTAGCAAACATTACGGTTCAGAAATATATGTATGCCCTGTAGGGATTGTATTGTCTGCAGTATTTTATAAAATGGAGGAGAGGCGTCATTTGATTAAATATTTTAAAGGGAGCCGTGGAAAAATAAAGTTTGGAAACCACTGTTGTAAACAAAACACAAAATTCAACTTATACTCTAATGAAAACGTTGTATTATACATATCCACATGATGATATATAAAATGTATCCACACGAAACTCCAATTAGTCTTCGAATTTTAGCAAAATCCTGTTGGGAAACCTTGTTCCTCGTCAAAACGAGAGTCGTTTTATGGGTTCATCAGCTACACCATCGAAAAGCAGTAGTATATCTCATGCACTCCCATCTAACCTAAAAGGCTTTTAACTCACCAAACAAAAGCGTTCGATAGGAAAACAGAAATTCCATTAAAAACCACTAAGATCGGTTATCGTAGCCTCCCTCCGAGAGAAAACCTAACCGCGGGAGATGCGTGCAGGTTAAGAAGTTAGTGAGGCATATGGTAAAGGTGAAGGTTAGGGCTCTTACAGTTGGTATAAAATAAAATTTGACGCGGGCTAATAGCCAGGCGAGAATGCCATTAACATTATCAACGTTTCTGGCAAAAAGGTTAAATCCGTCCTTTTGAAATGAACCTAGAAATTATTTTTGCTTGAATTAACTTATCATTCTATTTGTGCAATAATTAAGCGGTCGTTTGTATCTGACTTTCGAAATTGCCAGCAAAAAATAAAGAGAGAAAAAAAAATTTGCACCGTTTATTCAATTTGATTGTGCAACGAGTCAAGGTCAGACACACAAAAATTCAGTTGAATGAAACGAAACAGAAAAGGGAATTTGATTGTGTGGAAGTAGAAAAGAGAGAGAGAGAAGAGGTCAAAAACCGTCCTTTGGAATAATCCAGGTTGGTGTTATACTATAGTGTACACTGTGTATGTGCATCTGATGAAACGATAAAGTTAATTAAAGAGTTCACGTCCCGCTTTGCTTCATTTAGCTTCCAGTTCCTACCTCTCATTCCCACTTCCCACTTTCGGCTGCTATTAATACTTATGGGCTTCGTTTTATTTAATCCGATCTACACGTTTCTTTATTCCAAACTGATCGAAAACTAGGTACATAATTCATTCTTATGCATCAACTCTTACAACATTTAATTTCAATCATTTAATAATTCGTCGTGTCCATTTAGCTGGTACAAAAAGTTGGGCCGCCGCTTTTTCTAACGAACCTTCTTTATTGGAGTGTGCAGGCAAGCTGTTTAGAGCAGGGGTCGGCAACCTGTGCGGCCCGCCAATGCACCAATATAATTATATTTATATTAATAATGTAACTGGAATTATATTGCAAAATTTTTGTTGTCTGACATTGTTATCATAGCATGTCAATGAAACATAAAGCTAAGTTACATTTGAATGTGTGATCCGCCTAAAAATTATATTTTGAAAATGGTCCACCGTCCGGCCAAACCCTGGTCCAGAGGATTAAATATAACTTTTAAATAAATTTAAATTAACAACAATTATACTAAGTTTGAGTACTTGACTAAAATTAATTTTTTTTTTGTTTAGAGAAACAGACCACAGCTTTCTAACAAAAATTAGAGCGGAAAAGAGAGCGTAGAAATGAGTCGTTTTAAAACTAACAAAGGGCGTTGGGGGATCAAAAAAGGATGTTGAAATCAAGGTGTTAAGAAAGATGAAAGAATGTAAATTGGAAAGTCATATGGGATAAGGGTCGGTAAAAGGTGGTTCGTGGCGTAACTTTAATGGTCCACAAAATAAGTTCTGGACTGATTTAATTGAAACAATACATATAATTAGTATAATTAACAGTTAGATTATGTTTTACTCAAAGCAGAGAAAAGTCTTTGTTTACATTAAATTGGGATAGAGTGCATAATTTATGAAATAAGTCCAAATTTAAAAAAAATGATTTTCACAAGGCCCGAAAGTATCTCCTAGAACTAGACCTAACATGGTGTCTAAATCAGTCGCCCAGGGAGGAAGAAAACATTGAAACAAACCTACATAGCTTGGAAACGAAAAAGTGTGACAATTACATTCTTCTCGGTTGGAAGTTGTACAAATTCGGGTATTTGGAAATCACGTTAGTGGTCCACCATCAGAAAAATTTTGGTGGTCACCGGTGTGGGAAACAGAATAAAATGACAACAGAATCGTGTGTCAAAATTATAAATAAAATTTCTCTCCTCACATCTGTTTCAATTTTCAGGGGTTTTACTAAAAACAATTAGAGGTCACAAATTCCGTACGTGTTTTAACGATTTGTTATAGAACCCACAAAAAAGAGAAGAAGAAACAATGGTTGGAAGAAAACAAAACAAAAAAAACTCTCACATCTGATTGGCTGACCATATAAAATTTCTGGGCCCACAACAAGTGAGCGCACGGTGAGGTGTTAAGGTTATTTTATAAATCAGCAACGAAGCTATTTAGTGCGGGAAAAAAATTTGTAGGGATCATTAAAAAAGAAAATAATAATAGTAAAGACAAGAGTAAGTAGATAGATGAAGAAAAAAAAGGGAAAAATGCGTGGTAGTCGAGTGTCGATCAAAAGATCATCTACGAAGGAGATCTCGGCGGCGTTTTGGACTACTCAAAGATTTCGCCTTAAGCTACCACGTCCAATACACGATTACCTCACATTTATACGCTTTGATCCCATTATACAGGCTTTATTTTTGCTCCTTTTTTACTACAGCCTTCAGGATCATGTCCCTTTTCTGCACGAAAAATCGGTGCATCAAAATCCGATGAGAAATGTCGTTTTTTGCTTATTTATTTATTTTTTTAGCTTTCATAATTCTCGGAGTCAAGGGTTCACTTTAAATTGTTCCTCATTTTTTGCTTTTAATATTTTCCTTTTTGGTTGGATTCTTCGAAAACCACACAAGTCAACTCGATCCCACTTTTCTTTGTTTTGTTTTTGTTGTTGTTATTGTGTCTTACTTTCACCATGTTTTATCCTTCTCTCTTGAAACACTAAACGAGTATAATTTCAATCATTTGTAGTTCCAATTTGGTTTCAATTACTGTTATCAAAAATTTGTATCGATTCTTGTTAAATTTTGATTATGGTTAGTAAATGTCGGTGATCTTCCTATATACAAAAACTCAGTTTCACTATACCAACTTCTAAACTTCTTTTCAGCTTCGTTTCATATATCCCTTCACAACAACCAGTCATTCATCGGTATATTGTGTGCTCTCTTATTAGATTTCGTATTAGTCATAAACGGAGGAGGAATCTTAGTTTAACTGAAATTTGATTTTTAGTTTTTAGCTTTTTAATCACTCAGTATATGTGATATATGATAACATTATATACAGAAAGCCACTTAATAGATCCATCGATATAATAAAAGATCATGGAGGGAAAAGAACTTGTTCGTTTGTTTGTCCCATGTGACAGAATAACTCAAAAATGAGAAACCAATTTTCAGTGAATTTTTGGTCAAGCATTAATTACAATATGAGACAGAATACTGTTATGGTTTAACATACCTTCTATTAATAATTATCACATAATTAATAATTAATAAACATAAAAAAATCATTTCCATTAAGTGGGGAGAAAATGAAATATATTATATATGTCTAATATTCATAAAACAAAATATTCACCTTCGAATTATTATTATAAAAACATGTATATTATACCCGAAAGTATAAATAAATAAATGTAGTAATGAATGGAATAAGTATAAGTAATGTCATTCATTTATGAAACAGATAGGAAAGCAGTTCAAAGGTACAACATCTCCTGAGGGCTACAATAACGAACCAATTTCAATACTAAAATCCATTTCGATTGTAATTATAACCATATGTGCTAAATTATGATAAGATCAGTTCATACTTTTTATAGTTATACTGATTACTACCCACAAATTTATGATTCTTAGTGATGTATTGAATAAATACAGGACGACGTCGGGGTATGAGCTAAATGTTACCAATTTTTCAGAACCTAACATTCCCCTTCGGTATCAACCAACACGACTCACTAAACTTTCCTAGACTTTTATCTATCCCGTATTGTCCTTGATTTCATTAATCAGATTAATTAAACAAATTAACTTTGACAACAAGGTCATTGAGTATGATGACTGACTGACCGGCTTCCGGGAGTTACTAAAATCGGTGAAAGAAAATCACCGACTTTCTAAAAAACATTTTTATACCAACTCTCACTTAATTATCTATATCTATTTACCTAATCTTAATGTCTTAGCAATACCCTTTACTTATGGAACAATTATTAGAGGTAGAACAAGATTCGCAGGAAGAGAATTGTGACCAGATAACGACTTGGAGTTTTCTTATTAGAAAACAACAATTCCCATCGAAAGTGTATATTCAAGAAACATTATTCTTAAAAACTTCATTATCTGGAGTCCAGCAGGGAATAAACAAGCAAAGATTTTTTTTTTTACTCCTCGGTCTTTCATCATCATTACGGGAACTATTTCCATTATTTACTTTTTAAAATTTCGACTCACATTGATTAGAGTTAATAAAGGCTGGAGTGCCGCAGCTCAGGAGGGATTCTCCCGGGATAGCTAACAATAATTTTCCCTTCCCGAGAGAACAATGATTTTTCTAATATGATGTGATGAAACAAAAGGAATTAAAATAATCCAAATCGGTATTAGAATGACAATGAAATTAACGAGATTCCCGCGGCGAAATGAATTTTAAAAATCCAGACAAGCTGACCTTTCGCCGATCAATTTCATTTTCACACTTGACAAAAAATAAAAGGAAAAGGTTCCACACACAAAGGATGGAGAGCTTATTAGCAGTGGCGGAGAGCTTCTACAAGAATAAAGATTTGTCTAAGTAGGTTTGGAAGGAGGCAATGGTTTAAAAGTCAAGGTCGAAGGACCAAACATCACCCAACACCCTTTCATCCGTATCTGTTTCCCTTAACAATAAAATGGGAATTCTCACAAAAGGAGACCTTTCAAGACAAAACGAAGCCGAAATAGCAGAAATAGTCGGTGGAGAGACTCAGGTCATTTTCACCAGAGGTACGGGGAGAGAGAGAGAGAATAATAGGAAATCGATGGATCGATTAACAACGACAAAGACGAAGTGAGAGAGAGAAAGAAGTTAAAATCTTTGAGATGAATGCTTATTTAAAAACAAGATGACAAGGTGAATTTGTTTGAACAACGGGAGGACATGATGGGCAAAGGCGACCGCATCGCCTTCTCCTCAGGGGGGCATCGTCTTTGATGTTGAGCCGCTTCCATAAAAACTTTTCCCCGTTTATGTACAGCCTTACATCACTTCTGTCTTTTTACGAATCCCTTTTAACAAATTGCATTTTTTGATTTAAAATTTAAAAAGACAGTTTACAAATTGATTACTTCCATGCTAGAACGAACTAACTCGAAACATATTTTTTCTCTTCGTCCCATCTTCTTTGTTCGTGAGTTCCTCACATTTTTAATTCTTTTCTTCCTGTCGCCCAAATTTATCGATACCTCCTGCTCTACAATCGCTGACGAAAGTGTCGGTTATCTCAAGTCTAAGAATTGGAGCTTAAAGTCTGTGGCAGCTCTCTCAGAAGAACTACAAAGCTCCAAAATTTGGTCTAAGTATTTAGAACCAAAACCAGGTCTTTTGAATCCGACTCATCTTCCCAATTGAGAAGGTGATCGTTCTGACTTTTTTTACGCGGTTTGTGATTAACCCATAAAATACTTGTTTCCTCACAAGATGGTACATAAGTTCTCGAGTAGTTGACTCTTTCTTCCGCTTAGCCTTTCAATTATTTTTCACTAAATCAAAACATCTTTTTATTTATGAATCAACTTTGGGCGATTCCTTCAAACAAGTGTTTTCTTTTTATTTAAAGGCGGTTCTTTTTTCTATCTCTTTTTGGGGGGTTAGCCCTCTTAAAAAAATTGATTTCACGTTGAGTTAAGCATGAGAGAATTATTTATTTATCACAATTCATCCGTTGGGGTTTTCACCTTGTCCTGCCGCGGTATCCTCTTCATTCTTAGGCTTCTGTTGTTGCCGAAATTCGGGTTTTTTCGTTGGAACCATAACAACGGTTTCTTAATAGGCGTCACATTCACTCATCTACTAGCTAAGGTAGAACCCATCATAAAAAAAGAATTTCACCATTTTTGACACTTCGCTCTGAGAAATTATGTTCGTCTTTATTAAAAACTGTTTTCCGTCTCACCGTGATTTACGTTCTTCGAGGGTTCACCGTGATTTAGTAACCTATAAAATTATTAACAATAACATTTTATTAAAATATCTGAATTGGAGTTATCTGGGGATATGGTAGTCGGATTGCATAATAGACAAAGGCAGACGATTTGATTGTGATTATGGAGAGTGAGAGACAAGATGTTTGACCAATTTTTAGACAAATGGGAAATATATTTGCTAAAAGTAATGAGATGTATTGTATAATTTATAAATAGTTATACATCCTCATGAAAGAATGGTTTTCTTTTGTTCGGTTATAATCATAAGAGTTTTCCAGGTTTCTTCTCGACTTTTAGGGAGTTAATTGCTACACTTATCTGTTAAACTGTGTTGTTGTGTACCAGCTTACAGGTGAATCTTCCCCAGAAATAGCTTGTAATCTCATGTGGATGATTTGAGGTTGAACATTTACCTCAAAACTGCTCTGTTCATAGTGGTAAAGCCTTGGGTTGTATATGACAATCAGACGATGAAATTATTTTAGTACGTTGTCAAGGGGAAGACTCATACTTTCAGGTCTTTGATAAAGTCTCATCTTCTTTACGATGATATAAACACAAGTCAGCAGATCAGTTAGTAATCAGAGTTCAATTGAATCAATCGGTTATCAAAAACCAAATGTAATCAGTAAGTCTAGTTCATGTAACTAACCTGCCCGCGAGAAGGCCAAAACCCAAGTCATAGGTCACACTAACATTAAAAAATTAACAAAAGAGATCACCTTCATCAAATGGCAGGAATCACTAACCCACTCAGATCATACTAACAAAGCAGCCATAGTATCAAAGAGTGGGTTGAAAGAAAGCACGGAAGATTAACCTTCCACATGACTCAGATACTCACGGGCTATGACTACCTTCATAAAATCAGAAGAAGAGACACTCCGGCCTGCGATTATTGCAGTGCCGACAGTGACTCTTCGGAGCATACACTAACAAAATGCCCCAAGTGGGCTAATCAAAGAAGCATACTAACCACTCATATTCCTGGTCTTCAACTAACAAATATCATAACAGATATCTTAGACTCCCCGGAGAAGTGGCAAGTTTTCGCTAACTGCTGACTTGTGGGAAGTCCTAACCATAAAAGAGGACGATGAGAGGGCCAGTCCAGAAAGAAGAAGTAATTAACAAAACTAACCATTTCATCTGTAGAATTAACACACTAACATTGCTAAAAAACTAACACAGCCGAGAATCTGGAAAGTTATGCTGTAACAGGCAGGTCTTCAAGAGACTCGAAAAAGGCTTCATTAGGGGAAAAAAAAGCCATTAACCTAAAAACTTGTGCAGGTTTCTGATGCTTCAAAACTGGGATTTTAGTTTAAGAAAGGCTCCGTAGACAAAACAGCACTCGTGCAAAAGTACAAGAACACTATTTCGAGTATCACTAGCAGATGGCAGCAGAAAATGGCCTTGCGTTCACTCCTCAAAAAAAAAGGAAAGAAAAAAATTGATTTCGCTCTCGGAAACCGCTCATCAAAAGTATTTTGATTGATGGTCAATAAAAAAAAAGTACAAAGGCAAGTAAATTATTCAAGAGAAAAGGAAGTTGTTGTGTTACTTGTTTGACTTTGTGATGAGCGGAACCTTGGGCAAAACATTTGGGTCGGTCCGAGTTTCCAACCCAACACATATTTTCACACCTTGAAGCTCCATTTTCAAACACCATCAGCGTACCTATTTAATTTACCTGCTCTTTTTATCTGACCCCACCTCGTTTCCTTCTTCTTCTTCTTCCACCTTCGATTTTATATATTTTTTAATTTTTGTTTTCATTTCTCTTTGTTGCAGAGAACGAGACACGGATTCATAGTTCCTAATTCTGTTGGAAGAAGAGTGCAATTTAGCTGTTGGACAACATTTCCAATAAATGATTTCCTCTAGGTTGTATGTAATTGCTGTCTAGTCTGAAATGCTATTTAAGGTTTTTGTGTTGTTTAAATAAAATTTTAGCTGAATAATTAATTAACGACTAGACGGAGACAAACAAAAACTTCATAAATTATTTATTTCTTATTATTTAATTGTAGAATAATGGCGGGTATTTGATTAGGTAAACAGTTTCCATTGCCAACTTATCTATTCTCATATAGATAATGATCTAGATGTCCTTTATGGTATTGCTTCTAGATCCGTGTTAGTGGGTATACCCATCTCTCTACTAGATTTATCAGAATGAAGTAGGTATTTGTAGTTTCAGAAAAAGAGCATAAAACACTTTCACAGGAACGGGTTTGAATTTTTTTTTTATCTGAAAGAGAGATTATTTATACTATTTATTGATTATATAAGCTGAAAGGAATTTCTATAATGTCATGTGTTGCATTATGGTATATACTTTCCGGGGTTTGTAGTTGTCGGGCATAGAGCACTGCATCCGACGACTTGGTTTGGCATGAAATTTTGAGACAGTTCGAGCGGAGTATTTGCAGACAACTTTTATGTTTAGACTATAAATTGTAGATAAGATTACGTATCAAAGTCACAACATAACAGAAAAAGAAGTGGCGTGGCTGGTTTCTCTGACACTGTTCCCGATATGTTGTTCTGTCTCTGGCTCGATAGACTGAATATAAATAAACATCGGATGACTGTGCTATAATACGATATTCGACTGTACGGTTTCTCTTACAGTATAAGAAACTGCAGAAGTTTTTTCAGTGTGTTGTTTTGCTTTTCTTTAATACTAACACTTTGAATTTCATTTTGGAGCTTCAGATGAATTAAGTAGTTGTCTTTGAATTGTATAAGCTAAAATTTAATTCAGTAGTGAGGTCACATTCCGTTTTCTGGCTGTTTAATACGACCTGATTTTTACTTAGAATGTAAGAAGGAATAAGTAAAACAGATTCAGAGTGACTACAAGTGAGGAAAATAAATTTTAACACTTTAATACCGACTATGGGCTTGGCTGTTCACTTGCATAGAGCGCTAGCTGTGGGTTACCTCGCACCTTCTTACCTTACCCCATTTTTACAACTATGAGTATAGTCATAGTAAACAGTGAAAGAGGCTTGAAATCGGGAGAAATATATATAAATACAGTGGAACCTCTCATAGCGAGAAATTCGCATAACGAGCAGTTTTGGGCAAAATGAGTGACATATACGTGGGGAATCCCCCGATCGGTAGAGTATAAGAATTCCGAACTCCAAACCAGGACAGAATCAAAGTTAAATCTTCCTCTGCTTGTCTTCTTCACTACCACCCAAAATTCTTTCATTTCCACTTTCAATCATTTTCACATCCACAACTTAGCTTCCTTTTATTTCTCTTCCTTTCTTTCCAAACCATGACTTCCATCTCGAATTCTGTTCAAAACTTTTGAATTAGAACACAGGTTGTAATATGAGGAATTAATTCACAAAGCAACAATCTTGTGATATAAGAGAAATGCTGAAAGCAAAGTGGGAAGTGTTGCTTTGAATATTGAGGAGCATCACCCTAAATGAGGTAGTAGCCATGCGTCACGAAATTCTTCACTGATAGTGCGGTGTCACATTTTCATCAAATTTTGAAGCGTCGGCAAAGACAAATCACTCCAGACTGCTTTTAGGTACATAAACAGAATTTAGGTACATAACTAAGAGAATATGATCAATCTCATATTTGACAACAATTTTTATGTATTTTTCCATTCAATAAATACTAAACATAAATTTTGTTCGGGGTTTTTGGTTCGGCCTGGAACGCATTATCCAATTTTACATTGGTTCATATAGAAAAAATTGTTTCACATTACGAGTAAAACTCCAGGACGAATTAAACTCGTTATGAGGGGTTCCACTGTTTTAAAATTTATTCAAAAAGCAAAAGTTTAATAACATTAAATTAGTTTCGTAGCAGTGAAAAGAAAAAATATTTGCAGAAAAATATTCGACTAATCTTATAAGAAGTCAGTATATTAAAAAGAAATGAAGGTTTCAAAGACTCAGTCACAAGCTACCTGCCCGAGAATCGAATGCATATAGGAGGAACTCTAAATTAAATTAGAGATACCTTGAAGGATGGTTGAAGGTTTAAAAATAAAATCCACCCAAAATCCATTTATTTCTTCTCAAGGAGAAAGAAGGGAAACCAAATAACCACCAAAATAGTGACCGACAAAAGACCTGGAATAAAAAATATCAGCGTAAAGCTGACATTTACGATACTATATTACCTTATATTATATCGGTTTTTACAATTCATTAAATGACTTCGCAAAATGCTTCGAAAACGATTCTGTTACAATTGCGTGACCTTAAAAAGAGAAATAGAAAATGAAAGAGAAATAAGAAAATATTTGTAAATGAGAAAATGGAGCAACTCCTATCGTAATAACATTTATTTATTTATTTTTAGAGCGATAAGAATAATGTTAAATAGGTTTGTACAGTGCGGTGTTAGGAAGCGTGAACCGCAGCAAATAAATTTTATCTTTGATCCAAGTGAAATGTTAATTGCACAAATCTCGCAAAGTAAATTATTTAGTTTCACGCCATTTTAACAAGTTCCACATGCGGTTTGTGTACTTAAACGATTAACTTCATTTCGATGAAATTATTCCCCCGAATAATTTATACAGAAATGGATTTGTTGTTACTATTATGAGACCTTGAACCTTTCAAAATTTGCTTTTTCCTTGATAAATCTTTTAAATTATACTAAACTGTATAAACAGACCGGAATTCCCGACACTACGAAGTTGTAAAATCTTTTAAAGCTATTACAAAGTAGTCAGAACATACAGAACACTTCAAATGAGTCAGTCTACGAGAATACTTACGAACTTTGGGTTTAGTAGAAAAGTCTAGAACATTTATGGATCATTTCAACCAAACGGATAATTGCGATCCACAGTAAACCTACCGAAACGTTTCGCCAAAATCAGCTGTTGGGATCGTTAGTGGTGAACTGAAACTCAGCTATCAGTTAGAGTGTTCAAGGCCATGGTTTAGGCTAAGGGTAGAAATGGTGGAGAGTATTTTGAAAGGGGGTGTTAATTAGGAATGTGAGGATTATGTCAACTTTCATAGGCATTGTAAACAATTTCACCGCTGGAGATACCGAAGATGTGCGAAGTTTGGTGTTTACGGTGAAATTCCATAAGCGTTCACGACTTTTTTTACGCGGTACGTAATAAACCCCAAAACTGTAGGTCTTTACAAAGGGATGAGTGGACATTAAGAAAGTCATTAAGCTTGAGAACAAAGTCCCAACCTCAAACTGGAACATGAGGATTGGAACAAATTTCTAGAAAATAATCTTTTAAAATGAAACATCGGAAACGCAATGATACTAACTTTCGCCTTAGTACCCATCTTGTATTTAGGTCTAAAAAAATTTTCCTAACACTGACAACAAACTAAGACTACCACAAAAGCAGGAGGAGGGGAAAGAGTCAAACCTGTACCTTGAAATCCATCAAAAAACTGCAAAAATATTTGAAGGAAGTGTTTTCAGACCGGAATTCTGGAACAAGGAAATACAAAACAAAAAGTTAATGATAATATCAGATTTTTAAAACAGCCAAAGGCATTAGAAATTCCACAAAAATCATTTACCGTATTACACAAAAGTAGAAACAAAAAAAAGAGTAGAGACGGAGGAAGTGGGAGGCGAAACAGAGGAAAAAATCGGTTAAAACATTCGAAATGGATGTTAGATCTTTTGATCTGCGGTTTCTCATCTTTGATTCCATATATTAATTTGATTTCCTTACAAATATTAACTCCCCGGTTAAATGCAATAAACCGTTTTTGTTATTTATAAGGCTGCGGTTTCGAAGGCAAACCGAGATTTCTAAAACCGCTCGCTCGAATTGTTGTTGTCGATCGAAAGAGAGAAGATGGAAAAGGAAATCCACCGCTCCGCCATTATTGACTAATGATAACTTCCGAGAGTTGAAAAGAGAAAGGGAAAGAAAAGAAATTAAATTATTATTATAATAATGATATTAGTTTCGTTACTGAACCAATCATTGTACGAAATTGTAATCAATTAATTGAATTCGGCATTGTGATAACACTTAAATAGTATGAAAATGGCAACTTATATAATTAGCTATAAAATTTTAATTTAAGTGTAAAGTGTTTTATATACGTATATATATTATTAAATTATATTAAATATTATGATGTGTGTAAATGTTTATTTATTTCCTGTCTATCGTTGACTGAAGTTAGTTGAACTGTTTCAAAACTTTCTTCAGGTTAGGAGTGGAGAAGAAAGCAAGGGAGCCCACTGGTCCAAGGGCCCTACTACGCCCAGTCATATTGGGAGAAACTTTAAATTAATTTCATTATTCTTCAAAAAGTGTGCATTATTTATGAAAGAATTCAAGTGGTGATCGTTTTCATCCGGTTTCTCACTTTTTTGGGGGTATAACAGGAGGATCTGAACTCATAACCATGTCGCCCAAGTCAGGAACTTCAGCCACTACACTACTCCACAGCAACTACTCCTTTCGCTTATGAAAGAATAGAAAAGTTTCTAAGAAAATTGTGGGGTTTCATAATATTCAAGCGAAATTCTATTTCTTTCATAAATAATGCACACTTATTGAAGAAGTGCGTAGTTATCGCTAGATTTCCTACTTCTGTTGTGACATTTATGTAGTAAGTTGAGGTTCATTTCGAGCTTTTAAATTTTAAGTGAAAACTGCAGACAAATCTTTCGTAACTTTCGTATTCTTTCATAATTAATGCACACTATTACTATGTTTAGATTTAGTAACAGATTTCTTGGCATCGCTCTACTGTTTTGGTTTTACCTTTAAAGTGAAGTGTTCTGATAGTTAAAAATGTGTTCACTCTATATATCTATTGTTAACTAAGATGTCTATAGTTTATTGCGCCATTTGTTTTGAGCCCTATCTTCCACGTAAAACGAAACGTGATCGTATTTCTTACGTAGCTAAGTTCTTTAAGTAAGTATTTAAGTTCTTAAGTTCTTTTGTTATTCGAGTAATTTATAAAACTTCTGATTTCTCCTTAAATTCTGGGATTCGAATAGGGCAGTAGCCAATCGCAGACAAGTAAACGACGACTTATGGTCATTACGAGTATCATACAGTTAGGGAACGTTTATAGTGTTATAGTCAGGATGGTAAGGGTATTATTTATAAATAGCCGCACAAACTTATAGGAGAGATTATTGTCTTCTGCTTATCACTTCTCTACTTCTCAACCGAAACTTTCGGAAATCCTAATTGTTTTCAGGTTTGAAAGCGAGTGTTTGGTGTTACCAACTGATGGATTGAAACTGATTCAGTAGGCAAAGTGCTCGAGAACACTCAGAGTCCATTGTTTTGATTTTGTTTTTGTCGGGACCAGGTTGTGTCGTTGTAGATGAACGAATGATGGACAACACTAATCCCGAACGTATTTGTATATTGGTATATAAAATGTTATTATAACTATAATTTTGAATTGAAAAGGAAAATGCAGGGATCCTGATTGTGCGGAGCTCCGGGACTGAATCAATTTAGCTTCGGTTGTCGGCTGCTTCTTTTTACTGGAATGTGGCGAACGCCACAGTTTTTATTGAAGTTCGTTCAGTCGTTCGCCACGTATTGATGTCTTACAATAACTGATCATTCAGAAAGTAATAAAAACATTCGAACCGTCAGGGAAACCTGGTAGACAAATCAACACTAAACACTTGGTGGTTTTAAACCTTTTTTTGGGTATAAAATGGAGGAGGATTCGAACTCACGACCATAACGTCCAAGTGAGGAACTTTAACTACTAAACTACGCCTCCCGCTCAACACTAATCAAAAATGAAAAAGCTACGGAACAATAAAAGCGCTCCCGAGAATATTTATACAAACCACATAATAAGAAACTGAGGAAAACAAGATCGAGACTGCCACGTGGAAAAATGGCGTCTAGTTAAGGGGAAAACGGTAACGGTAAGCTTGTCATTGCCCCAAATTTTTATGCCTCATAATAGCCCAATAAATGAAGGCTTTAATATGACTTGCCAACGGTCTTGAAAAATTAACTTGAAGTGGTAGTCAGTAAATAAGAGTAATGATAGTGCCAAAAGATAAGCGAGATTAAAAAACATTAACATTTACTTCAAATCGATCATTCTGACTTAAACGCCTAACTAAATTAAACAATTAAGAACATTCTCTTAATAAAAGACAGCCAGTTGGAGGAGCTCCGGGTCTAAAATTTCTCGAGCCCAAAAGGAAAATGGAGGATTTAGCCTCTACCTTCCAAATCCCATTCGCGTTTGGTATACACCCATACCTCGCTTTACGGCCTAGATACGTTCCATGAAACTTGGCCGTAAAGCGAAAAGCCGTATAACGAATCAAGTATTCTAATACAAATTCATACTAATTCAATGAGATTGGTTCCAGATTTGTTAAAAATGTGACGTGGTCTCTCGTTCAAAATGCATTTTATCTCGTTTAAATCAAAAATACATACATAACAAGTACATAGATTTGTACATAAAATAATAATAGACTCCAAAACCAATAATAATCCACAAACAAAATTGAAACAACTTCATGTGAAAAACTATGTATATGTATACATACATAATTTTTTAAAATGGCTTTGATCAGAAGACAATGAAGAAATGGTGACCTACAGATCACTGTCGTAATCATTTTTCGCTGGCAAAGATGGCTCTGGCTTAAAAAAATTTTCCAGCGTTGTTGGTCTTGCCTTTTTGTCCATTTCAGTTGTTTCTAACAACTAATGGCTGAGTTACTTTCTCGAGAAAGTTTAGCGCTCGACCCCAGGATCGGTTTCAAGGAGGATTGGGAAACAGCAAAAATCTTTCGACAAATTTTTTGATGTGAGCTGTTTGGATACAACAAGCTCTGTCTATTCATCAAATCCCAGTTCTGCTTGCAACTGAATGAGTTCCTCATATGAAAGAGGTTTCCTATCAGCTTTAAGTAGATGAAACACATGACGTTCGTTTAAACCTTCAAAGCCGAGATTATGTTCTGGATCCAAAATTTTTTGCCTAATTTCGGAAGGAAACTAACTTCTGTACCAGTACTTTGACACATTTTGGCCGTTATATCGAAACATTTTAGGCCGTATATCGAAAAAGTGCCATAATTGAAGAAGGCCGTCATAGCGAAATGCCGTATAAAGAGCGGCTGTATAGCGAGGTATGAGTGTATAGGGTTTTCTATTGGAATTTTACTTTAATGCAACCAATCAAGGCGAGAAGAAAATTTTTACCTTCCTTCTTTCTTGTTTAAGAAAACAATCAGCAAATTAATAAGTGGAATCAATAAATTTGATTCATGTGAAAAAGTGCAAATGATGCGAAATAAAGTTTTTAGTTATTTTGTTCTTAATGGAACAAAACAGGAAAGTCGGAACATTATTATTTCAGTACATCATTAAAGTTATTTAGTGCATGCAATGTTTTTTTGAAGTAATCAAACTTTCTTGGTTAATTAGACTGTCTGTTAAAAATCATATTCTCCATTCTGCTCATTATAATATAAAAATAAAGAAAAAAAAACTCTTTTAATTATTGTAATTTTCCTTCTTTTCCTGCTCTTTTCATTTTTCCCCATTTCTTTCCTTTTTTTTAGTCTTTTAGTTTTTAATAGAAGCATTATTCGGTTGAGGGAAATATAATGGAAGAGGTAACTTGGAGAGCATGCCAGCGACATGGTTAATAAAACTTGGTAAGAAAGTTGGAATCCGTTGGTTTCAAAGCGGAATTAATTTCTGTTTCAAATGTCGGAAGGACAAACTCCGAGAACACGAGTGGTGATTTGAATGAGTCAACGTTTTGGTGGTTTGTGGGTTTGTTACAAATCTCGTAAAAAGAGTCACTAACCCATCACGGATTATTGACAGAAGAGAAGACTGTAGAAAACACTCTGAAGAATGTCTCATCAGTGAACCTACAATACTTCCGACGATCACAATCGCGTAAAAAAAGTCACTAATCCCTCATGGGTTTTCGACTGGAGAAAACAGTAGATAAGAAGTAAACAAAGAGATTTATGTTGTTTGTCTTTTTAGTAAACCTAATTCGACGATCACAGATCGCGTAAAAAGTCATTAAACGACCACTGATTTTTGACTGGAGAGAAGACAGTAGAAAACACTCCGAAGTTTTTCCACCTCGAGGAGTTCTTCGGGTTGTTTTCTACTGTGTTCTCTCCAGTCAAAAATCTGAGATGGGTTAGTGACTATTTTTACGCGATTTGTGACAAACCCATAAAACACCAAAATGGTGGAGTGGGGTTTGGAAAACGATGGAGAAACGGTTCGGAGTGTTTTCTACTGTTTTCTCCAGTCAAAAATCAGTGATCGTTTAATGACTTTTTTTACGCGATTTGTGATCGTCGGAATTAGGTTTACTGATGACACAAAGAACACAGCTCCATAATAAATTTATTAGAGTAATAAATATCTACAACACCATATACTGTCGTTTCGATAGCCTTTCGAGTTACTTCCCGATTCGTTGTACAGTACTGACTGACTGACTGCCAGTTGGTCGCCTTTTCTATTAATATCCTTCATGCAGACTCTTTCCTAAATATCTAATCGCGTCTTCCTGCAAGTTTCTGCATGTCTTGAGTTCGTTACAAATCCGAACGTGTCTTCACCATACTACTTTCTCCAAATCCTTTTGATCTTTACAAATCTGAACTTGTTACCGTAAACCCAACAACTGATCCACAATACAGGTAAATGCTTCTCTAAAAACTAAAAAGTGGGAATTGGGACTCCCATCCGAGATCATTCTCATGATAAAGATCTCTCTGAGGAGGATGGAACGTTTGAAATCTCAAAAATTTTGCACAGTTTGAAGGACACACGGACAACAAATTAATATTTGAATAGTGACTCAGGTAGAGTCCTGAAGGGAAAAGAAATTCCTCACAGTAATAAATTCAAAACAAGCGCACAACAGAAGCCGGTGGCCGCCGCCGCCGCCATTGCATAAAACCAAAACGCAATTTATCTATTAAGGGCTAATTTATCAAGGAGATAAATTTATCTAAGTGGGATTTAGAATAGCGGATTGGCATGGGTTCATGCTCCGTATATCGTTATTTTATTTATTTTTTTATTTACCAGCAATTAAGCAAAAGGAAGGAAAATAAATTAGAAGCGGTGAAGGTTGCATTATCGTCAGTATTTATGACATAACTGAAACCATTTGGTACCCATACATGGTGGTGGTTGTGTGGCACCGTTTCCCACTTAATTACTAGCCGGATCGTGGTAGCTTAACACTTTTCTTCTTTATTCCGATGCCTTTTTGAGAGTTTCCCCGCTCGAAGAAAAATGAATGATTTCGAGAGGAACCATAATCTCAATGGTGAGCGTAAATGGTTAATGATAGGGTGAGCAAGGTGCGCCGAAAACAAATGGACTCCATTTGAATGGATTCGGATCCAGTTATCATTTCAATTTTGAAAATTTCCTTTCCAGCAATAATTGCTTGGAAGTGAAAATATTTATTACATTAAAATAAATGACGTGGCTGGGTTTATGTTAAATTTTGATGCATCAATCAAGAAGATGATTTCCAAACTGGAATTGAATTATAATTTGAATGCGAGTGAGTCAATAAGCGAATTTTCATACCGATCAAATGGGTTTATCAGCTCTTCATTTCCAACGCTTCGCCTCTTTTATTAATAAAAATAATAATATCGTATTAAATAAAATAATATAAAAGTTGAAAAGTGTAGATTATACGTTTTTCTTCCCTTCAACTATCACCTTTAACGCTCGGTTAATGGCAATTTAAGATTTGCCTGCGAAAAATAAATTTTTATCTTTCTCCTTTTAAGAGACGAGATCGAAGAATTTTATTTTCTGTATAAACAACTATTTTGAAAGCTCTTTGTAATCATTTTAAGGTACACAGGAACCGTGAAAGATTCTCCGGTTATTGTAAGCAAAAGTCATATTCGTTTACCCCAGGCTTCAGTAACTTATAGGTTATTAAGTCACCTATACTGATAGCTTCTGACTCATCAGTTTTAAAATTATACAGTAGGTTGGTGATTCCTAAAGTGGTCTATATCGACCACCAGGGCTCTATGGCAACCTGCAAGGGGTCTACGTCAGCGAAAAAAATTTAGGGGTTCATGAGATGAAAATGGAGGTCCACGATAGTAGATCTCAACATACACTGATAGTACCTATTTACTTACTATATACTAACTTATAATATCAAAGCACATATGTTGTTTATAAAAGTATCTATGAAGTAAGAAATTTACTGCACTACAGGGAGAAATTTACAAAAATCACTATCAGTAAGTAGAGGGTCTACCCAAAACCGAAAAACATGGCAAGAGGTCTATGACACAAAAAAGTTTGGGAATCTCTGCAGTAGATGAAAATATCTTTTATAAAAAAGGCTTAAAAAACTTTGTGGTAAAATATCACGCAGAATGTATAAACAGGACATACATACTGTCAGTTTAAAAAGCTCACAAATCGCTGATTCGTTCTGTTATACACTGCGAAAATTCTGATATAATGAGGAGGTATTATAGCCTGTAAAGAGCGATAATTAAAAGGAACATACTGGCATAAAAATCCTATTTATTTCATAAATAATGCACACCTTCATGATCATTTTCTTTCAAAAGTATTGCACACTTTTATGAAGCATTAATATGTCTCGTAAACAATACAAATGGATTTATGCACATTACGGTAAAAGTGATAACCCGCCCGAATATATACTGTAAATTTCCCGGCGATTTCTCCTCATGCCCACAGAATTTGGTAAATGTGACAAAGTACTGAACACTTTTACCAAATCTAGTGATCGTTATGAATAATCACCCGAATCAATTTATCACTTTTACCGTAACTTCTATTTATAAATTGACATAAGTTTTGTTACTGTTGCTCTCGTTTTTTCTCTGTTTCGGCCAACTAGGGACCACGATGTTTTCAACTCATTTTCACTCCTATTTGTTGGAGTAAGTTGAAAATTTGTTTGATTATGAGTCAGCTACCTTTCGTGGAAGTCTTACTCGCTGACAGAACATTACTACCAAGGTTGTGAGCCTTGGAGCGAATTTTGGGGTGAAAGGACTGTGGATAAATTGAAGGAAAACATTTTAGGTAAGGAAGACAGGCACCCAGGTGGGTTTTGAACCACGACCCTTGGAGTGATAGGTGAGTGCTCTAACCTATTACCTACCAGGCCCCGTTCCACTCATTCATATTTAAAAGTGTGCATTATTTATGAAAACATTCCTTTGAGGAAAGTTTACAAGCTTAAACCCATAAATATTATGCTATAGTCCTGATTTTCAGAACGCTCACGCGTAAAATGAGATCTTCTCATATTTCCATAATTCTTGATTCAATTTCTGTTTTCTTTCCCTCCCATTCTGCCCTCCCTCTTCCTCTCCCGCAGCAAAAAAAAAGTAAAAAGTAAATACTGGTTTAATAGCTGTCAAAACGTGGAAATCCCCTTAAGAAAATTAAACTTTCCATGTCTTCTCCCACCTCTCCTGCCACCACCTCCTCCTATTCCTTGTTCTTCCCAAGACGAAACGTAGGAGGATACATCGAGAGTAAACCTCATCCGGTCATTTAAGAAAAATTTGAACGCGGGATGATGGTTTTGGAAGGCTTTTCCCTTGTTCCGCTCGCGGTGTTTGGAAAAAAGCGGACAGAACAAGGGCGGAGAAAAACCGTTAGTGAAATAATTATTCCAACCGAAGGTTTTATCAAAATAAATAGCAATTATGTAAATCAACATGAAAAATTATTTGAAACGTCGGTCAAAGTTAACACGCGGCTTATGAAAATTACACATTGTCAAATAATATCCGAGTTTGATTGGGTTGCCCACCATTTAACTCCTCTTGACTGGAGCGTGGTTATGCCTTCGCGCCCTTTTTAATAAATTTACCTTTTCTCTTCCTTTTTTATAATTATGTCCGCGGTATCCAATCATAAAGTCATGTACAACATGAATTTATTTCGATTTATTAAATCTATGAAATATCTGTTCAATTTTTTATTTTTATCTTTTTAGTTCACTGAAAGGAGCCACCAGGCAAAAATAAATTTCTTTTCTTTCCCATCCTTAAAAATTTTTTTTGTGATGTCACTGCCCACCTTATTACTGTTTACTTAACACTAGCACACAAATAAATTATTGTTTAGTCGATTCAAAGAGTCTTCCTATCTATTCCTTCTGCAAGAACTTTTTTGTTTCAACTTTATACTAACAGCAAATTTCACTTTCTCTAGGAAACAAATAAACATTCAGAAGATCAGTTTTTATGTTAATTACAAGACTGATATTTCCGCCATAATTATGTTACTTCATTTCGAACAAATACTTTCTGTCAGTAGAGAGTAGAGAGAGAGAGCCAAAAGCTGGCAGAACTTTGTGGAAGAGCTTAAGAGCTTAAAGCGAACCTTCATGCCTTCTTTCATTTTCAATAGAACACAGGTTATGTACAGTGGTTATACACTTTATTAATGACTGTTGCTATCTGTTAAAAGTCTACAGTGTTCGCAAATTAATATCTAATTTAATTAATTAATGGTATAATTAATGGTTAATTAATATCTAATTTAATTTAATTAGTTAATCTAATTTAATTAATGGTACGAATTCTTCCAAAAGAAGAGATGAGTTTGTCTCAGTATCAATATACTATATTCTATATACGATTCTTACTACTAGATCTAAAAGCTATAAGTTGAGATGGTTGGATGTCAGTTATCTAGGGATAAAAATAATGTGGCCCTTAAAACGTTTTAGTTTGAGGGTGTCAGAGACTTCCGGAGACTTGAAGATATGCGAGTATTATAAAAAGGTTTGTCTGTTATTAGAAATAAGTAACGCGACCAGTTTTTATAAAAGCACGTGAAATTTGGGTAGACTATTTGAGGAGCAATATTTATACTAAAAATTGTTTATGGGCCTACTAATTTGGTGGTGGTTTGGTTTTAATCCCGTTTTTCACCCTTAATTTTTGGACATAACAGGATGCGAGAAGAAGATTCAAACTCACGACTACAATGTCCAATCTTTAACCACTACACTAGGCCTCCCTCTCATTTACTAATGTGATACAAAATAAATTCTGCGACTCTTGATTACAAAACAAATTTTAGTTTCCTCAGATTTTAGTAATCAAAGCTGTAAAAAAATGGAAATCTAGTAGCACTAAAAACGCGTAGAGACCTAATACGTTTATCTATTTAAACAATTTATACTTAAAATTGTATAATCTCGTAAACATCATCCCTTTATAATAAGGTAAATGTATGCCAGTGGACAATCAAACACTCATCTTTCACTCCTTCGAGTCACATCCTTTTGTGAGTCTTAGCCGAGGTCTTCAGTGACCAAAAGATTATCTCTTCATATTGTTACCACTTAAAAATTTTAAATCTCTACGTCATGAAATTTACAACAAACAAAACTCATCAACAATTACCTTCTTCTTTCTTCCTTCTTTTCTTATTCTAAATCCTCTACAATTCTCAAGTTGTCTCTTTTTGTAGTGCTCTACAAAAAATTATTTGTATTCGCGTATTTATCGTTAATCGTTCCAAGTAAGGAAAAAATAATGACTTAAATAAATCATGACTTGTTGAATAATTAATAAATTCAACGTCATAAAATCTTTTGATAAATAAAGCGGAATGTCTTTCTCTCTCTCTCTCTCTCTCTTTCTATCTCTGTCTCTACCTCGATACGGTTTTTGACTCGAGAGCTATTTGCTTTTGATTACATCAACACAGATTTCCCATTTTCATTTTTTTTTGTTTGTTTCGCTATTTATTTCAACATTTGTTTTTTTTTATTTTATTTCTTTTATTCCGTTTTGGTTTCCCGATTTTTGAAATATCAAAATTTTTATAATTATTGCAGACGATCTGAACGATCTGAATCACGAAACATTTCTGCATGATTGGCTAATCGGCGACCGTTACAGTAGTCGACAATTGCCAACGATTTCTTCTTGTAAAGGTAGCAAGTGACTCTCATTGTTGATTGTCACTAGTTAATGCTGTTATTTAAGGATAACTGACCTATTTATTTATTTATTTATTTTATCCTAAGTCAACCGTCACCTTTCACCAAATTTGAGGCATCGGGTAATTGGTACCTTTGAAAGGTTTGGTCTCAGGGATTTGATAAACCTCGGAACTTAGGAAAATAGGTTAAAGACCTGTACAGGAGTAAAAAGTGAGTAGATAGTAATTAGAAGAAGAAGAAGAAGAAGGGAATGTTAGCAGAGAAAAGAAGACAGAAAAGAAAAGATGAGGCTATGAAAAGGGTGTTATAGAGCTAAGTGCCTTTTCAGACGTCGCGGAGGGATGGACCATCACTCAAAGGAAAGTATTTCATCATCTTCATGTGCTGTCTCCGCGTCGAAGGTTGGCAGTCAACAGGGCTATGGTGACCTTAGATGCTGCTGCTCGGAATAGTGCAGCGGATGTCATGCCGAATCAATCTCTTAGGTTCTTGGGCCACGAAGTTTTCTGTCTTCCGGGACGTCGCTTTCCTTCCATGATGAGCTGTATTTGTTGTTTCGCAGTATGTGTCCGAAGTATTGCAGTTTCCGGCGCTTAACTTCGTACAGCAACTCCTCTTTGCCCATACGGGTTAGCACTTCAGTCATTCGTCTCGTCCAGGCTATTCTAAGCATGCGGCGTTAAAGCCAAATCTCAAAGCTTAGGAAAGTATTTGGCGATGTCCTATTTAAAGGAGTCAAGAACCAGTTCCAAATTATGAAACTGTTTACAAACCAGAGGACCAAGGTGTTAAGAGAGAATTTTAGTCTGAATCCAGTTGGTTTTGGCTGACGAATCCAATACACAAATACCACAGTAAGATGAGGGTTTAGGTTCTTCAATCTCACATCAGGTATTGATATCGTATCTTTCAAGCCTCCAAAATTTATCTTCTTCGACAGGTGATTGGAAATTAAAGGAAATTAAGGGCAAACTTCAGTTTAACTTATCAGAAACCCCATCGAGGATGGACTTAGTAAAAATTAAAAACCCCCTTTTCTCGGTAGCAGGTTCGGGCAAACCAAAGGTAGTAATTTGAAAACCGGTAAATTTATGTAAATTAAACAATTTTCGGACGTGATCTTGACTAAGCAATGCGCTTTGAGGTAACTAATTTAATTATTTAATGGAATATTTCAATCAATAACTCGAGTTTTGTCGGATATTTAAATTTAAAATGCAATTTTTATTGCAGTCAGTTGAAAAAAGGGAAATTCAGCGCCGTTGCTACCTCATTTCGTGCCACTCGTAAAACAAGCGAACTTTGACAGAATTGATAGAAATCCTTTTAGACTTAAACTTGGAGCAGCTTCCAAAGTCTAACCGACTCTATACCAGTTATACAACTGTTTATTATTCATCTGATGTAATTTATTTCTTTAACTGTTAGTCTATAACTGTTAGTGTTTGATTTTTTGCTTTTAGTAATGTTTACTGTCTTTTAGCTAACTTTCCAAATTTTTCGCCATCTGCTACCATTCTCAGTGACAGGATTAGATTTAAATTTGGGTTATATTTCATAAATAATGCACAGATTTATTTTTTCACTGGGTTGGGATGTCACTTGTGGAAACACTAGCCAATGTTTGGAGGTATGATGTCGTGACTTTAAGCAAAGAGTTCTTGTTTGCGGGTCATAGTAAACCTATACCCGTTCTTGAATAGTATAAATAAATAAATAAATGGATTATGCGATCACAGTTGTTGGTGCTTTCCCTCTTTGAACTCATTAATGAGCGTTGAGTTGAAGGTTTTGAGATATTCGAACCGAGCACACGACCAAAAGGCACCGACCGGGAAATGTTTCAGGCACAGATATATACATAATGACAATACCTACGTGAAATGACTCATGGATCGGAATACATTATCTTCAATTTGCATATCAAATTTATAATCGAATACCACTTTTCTAATGCCATAATCTGCAATAATAATTTTTAACCAGTCATCATTGATTCAAATGGATTCATCAAAGTAGTTGGAAAACAAACTTTGGCCATTGTTGTTGGAAAACGAGGTCTTTTCATGCCTTCCTCCGCCGTCTTCTCGACCGCCCTCTCCTCCTCTGCCTTTCTAAATGATCTCATTTTTATTCTTTGTGTTGTTGTTGTTGTTGTAAGTGCGAGCCAATCACCCGTCTGACTCGCTCGTCGATAACACAATGCGACTCCCTTTGTGTCCACAACTAGTGATCACTGTGCCCTTTTAGCCCGTTCTGGATTCTCGTTTCTAGAAGGTTCTTTGAATTGGTGAAATCCGGAAGTGTGGGATCTTCTGGAAGAGAAGTGTTGTGTATAGAATGAGCTGAATTGGCAAGCAAGGTGCTGACCGGAGTGATCATTGTAGCACGAAGGTTATTTCATAAATACTGCACACTTCTATGAAGATTTCATTTCAGAAGTGTTAGAGTGTAATGATTTTGTTAAACCATGGAGGAGGTCACCCGTTGAGGGACAGCTAACGTATGTTATGGGTTTATCACAAATCGCGTAAAAAAAATTTAAAACGGAAACGATCACGGATCACGCGTGATCCGTGATCGTTTCCGCAATTTGACGATCGTTTCATAAATAATGTCAAGATCACCATTCACTCTGTGATCCGTGATCGTTTCCGTTTTAAATTTTTTTTACGCGATTTGTGATAAACCCATAACATACGTCAGTTGCTTCCTTCACAAAACTGAAACCACTTCCAAATACCAGACGTCGTTTCATAAATAATGCACAGACACTCAAGATCACCATTCAAAGGATGGAAAGGAACAAAGGAAAAGATTCGGGATTTGATTAATGAATTGTTGGTTTATTTCCTCGGTTCTCTGACTTTTTTTTCACTCCACATTACCTTCTAATTATTGGTGGAAAGAACTTTTTCTTCCTCTTAAATGAACGAAGAAGAAGAAGAAGAGGAGGAAAAGTATTCGGAGAACAAATTTTTTTAATTAGCCCGTAATTAAATTTAATTTGATATTATCACGGCCGAAAAAAAGTTTTGCATGTAAATAATACATAGTTAAGATGTGGATGTTAATACTTTAAACAAATCAGTTTTTATTTCCCTTTGCTCCACTGAATTATCCTGCAATCATTTAATTTTAATAATAACTTTTTTTATGCGGTCTCTAATGAATGGGTTTTCTTCAGACCAATTTTCCTTTTTGTTTTGTTTTCCTTATTCCCGACCAGTGAAAAATTTCCACCTCAAGTGACTCAATTTTAATAAAGATTTCGATATGAAACTTGAAATTATTCTAATGATTCCCAAATCTTTTAAGGTCCATTTCACATAAATGGATTAATGGTTTCATCAATTTTTAATAGCATATCCACAAGAGTTGTATGAACTGATTTTTGAGAAAATTTTATGTTACGTGAATAATAATTGGAAAAATATTTGAGTTATGTAAAGATATGTTATTAGCCCCTTTCGCGTTACATAAAGATGGTAGAAAGTTGATAAATCCAGGAGACTTGGCGTGATTTGCAATATTGACGATGATCGATAGAAAGGAAATGATTTTAAGATGGACATTGACACTCCCCGAAATCCGTCTAACTTTGCGGAATACTCGACTGACTGAAATTTTAATTTTATCGTCTTATTTGTCAAAGACGCGGAGTTAAGTCTTGTGACAAGTTTGAAACCGGATCCCGGAGATGTTAGCATGTTTCTGGAATTTTTTTTTTAAATCGTAAAAGATGGCGGCTAAAGTTTTGAGAGTCAGTAAACAGTACTGCGAACCAAGGAAATAATAAGAACGAGAGCCATATCGGTATAGGTAAATCAAGTAGGTACAGAAGATGCTGTCCAGTCCATCAAGAGGATGAAATGGAAGTGGGCTGGCCACCTGATGAGGAAAGCGACGGAAGATGGACCAAAGAGACCACGTTCTGGTCTCCAACTCTGGGGCACAGAAAAAAGGGCCAACAGAGAAGGAGATGGGAGGACGACCTAGTTACCTCTTCTGGCTACCAGTGGTATAGAAGAGCAAAGAACAAAGCACTGTGGAGAGTAGCGGGAGAGGCTTTTGCCCGAAATGGGCCTAGTGGAAAATTATAACTCTAATTTATGTTGTTAAAAATGTAAATGTAATTCTCTGTTGTCTCCTCCTGCCTCCTCTGTTGTAACTCCTGTTGCCTTCCAGGTGCTGCAGTACTGTTTATAATAATAATAGCTTATATTAGTAGAATTACAATTAAAATTATATAAATATAAGCTATTATCATTATAAACAGTACTGCAGCACCTGGGAGGCAACAGGAGTATATCTTGAGTACAGTCTTTTCATCTGTAGAATAAATATTCATGACAGAAGGTCTTTGTGAGTAGGAGAAGGAGCAAGTTTTCACAAACAAGAAATCCAAAGGAAGATTGGGGATTCCTTGCAAAGTTTTAGTAGTTGTACAACAGCTACAGCTTTTCGTTTGAGTTGTTTAATCGCTTTTTATAAGTTTAGTTCTCCCTTTTTTTAATTGTTCTATTGCCTGGCATTTAGTCAGGTTATCGTTTTAGCTTTTGGAGTTCCATGACTATTTGGAGTCCTATTCTCAAGTACCTTTCTTCTATGTATTCCATGCTCATTTGGGGGTTTGGGAATATTTTATAAGTGTACTCCAACAGAGGTTATGTTTATTTTGTTTCTTTTCTTATTTGCTACATTTGCATGGTCCTTCGACTCGGATTTGCCGGAGTTTTTAGTTTTTAGTATTCGCCGGCAGAAATTTTTCTCAACATCATCAGAATTGGACAAAGACAAAATTCTTTGACCATTCGGTATGCAGGATAGATTAGATTAATGGAAATAAGTAAGAAGAGAGATTTTAACCTAAATCAAAAAGAGAAAAATAGGAAGTAGAACTACAGTTTAGTGAATGGAAGCAAAGGAAAGAGTACAGAATTACAAACAAAACGAAAAGTAAGGAAAGAAAATGGAAAGTAGTGAAATAATGAAGAGACAGAAGTAATAAAGAAGAAAGACTAGAAAATATGTTATTGACACCAGGCTTAGATATAAATCTTAGTCACTCGTCTTCTAAGTCTCCCTTACTCGCGAAAACCACAAGCACGTTATCTGCTACCACTTTCCTTTAAAATTCCTTGTAAAAGAAAAATGGAAAAACTTGTTGAACCGTTTGATTCCTGTCGATAAACAAATCTTACATTTCCTATATAATTAAGAGGAAACACGAAACAAAAACAAATTCAATAGCTAATTAAATACAAAGCAAATTACTCATTTTGCAAGAATAATTGAACACAAGCAGAATATATAAATAGGTTCCTGTTTAATTTTTACTTAGCTCAGTGAAAATCCATCCACATTTATTTACATAAATTAATAATCTTCTCTTTGAAAGGCAATCGTGTAATCTTCCACCGTTATTCTCCACCTTCTAATCGACCAATTCTCGGAGTTTTAAAATATGCGATTGTGTAACTTAAATTGAGTTCGAAAGATACAACGACTAAATTTTTGGTTTTTAACTGGCAATGTAGTTTACTAATTTCAACAGGTCACTCAAACACTGTAAACCCCCAAATTTAAAAAAAATTACAAAGCGTACAGGGCTTAGTCATGAACAGCCACGAAAGTTTACACTTTTGGCTAACTTATCCATCCATCAAACACCAGTCCACACCTTCTCACAAGACGCAGCACTATTCCTACATCCACTTCAAAGTCCAAGTCCGACAGCTCTCTAAACCATAAATCGCAGGCTAATAATTAAAATGATACAAAAATAGGAGTGAGAGGTGAAGGAAGGAAACCTTGAAGAGTTTGAGGGAAGACATTCTCCATTCTTTCACTCGAAAAGGAGTGCCAGGAAGAAACCTTTGACTCAAATAATGGCCAAACACAAATTCTAGATAACAATTAACTTATCTCGGGGCGAAATCGTTCACATATTTTACACTCGGGACCGCATAATACGAAGTTTGGCTGCAAACCGGTTGGCCCAGGCCAATTACTCACATTATTTTGGTTCCCTTTTTTTTATGTGACACAAAGCAAATAGTTTTTTCATTGCCATCGCCTTTTCACTCATTGGCAAGCTCATTTTTTACCCTTAATTGAATTCGAAATTCGATAAATCACTTTTTTTTCTTAAGCTCACTTTGCCGCCATTTTCCCTTCTCTTAAACGCCCAATTTATGAATTCTTTCACATAGAAATTATCCAACAGAGTATTGTCATTAAAAATAAATTTTTCGCCCATTAAAATAATATAAAAAAAATTTTCTTTTCCTTTTTCACAGCTAATAATTTATTGGATTTTTATTTAAATGTGTTTTCGATGAATAAAAGACGTTCCCGAGTTTCTGGTTTCTCTTTAGACTTGAGAAAATGGAAAATTAATCGAATTCTTCGTAATAATCATTAATTATTGGAAATTTTTTTAATTTGTTCACTTTTTGGGGCCTCATTTTGCCATTTAGTACTTCTTCGGAATTCCCAACGACTAGGAAGGAAGAATCGAGGAAGAGTTTCAGGCTGGGACCTGGAGCATCGGTCACATCATTTTCTCATTTACTTATTTAGCTTACTATTTGTCTCTTAGTGTTTACTTTGTTTGATTTGTTGTTACTGACTTTTAATTTATTTTTAAGCAAAGTTACCCTTAGTCACTTATATTCCTCCAAACATTCATAATGGAATGCAACTGTGGGTGGTTGTTACCGAAACAGGTCCAGGTTTTGTTTCTAAAATCTTTATCTTATGATTGATTGATTAATCATTAATCCTTTATTCAAATAAAATCGAATAGTGAGGTCCTGGAAGTCGTGGATTCTATGATAGTCAACTGGAAACGACATGATTGTTATCGTTCAGGAAGAGAGACAGTGAGGAAGTGTGCTTAAGGGTTTGACCAAACTTTATAAACATCAGACAACTTGGAGACATATTTTAATACACTTACCACGACCCTGATGATGCCAACAGCTTCAAGTTGGTATTCTATAATTTATATGTGCTTCATTTATAAGGGGAAATGCTTATTATACTAATCTCGTGTTTTGAGTGCTCTGCGTTTGTACTCAAACAGTATGACGCGGTTTGTTAGAAACTCAAAAACTTTTTGTGTACAACCTGAAAATGACACAGAACGACCCCGAAAAGTTTATTAATGTTATGATCCTCATCCAATAACTTAAAACTTTAGATCTAACAACAGCAAAAACAAAAGAAGCAAAGATTTTAATCTAAAAATCCTTGAACAGTTCGATTTTCATCTTTCTAATGAAATTCAACGTTAAAGTCTAAAAAAAATTGCTGAACTTTGATTTGAGCCATGAAATGGTGTTTACGCCCCTACAGGAGTAATACCAGAAACGAAACAGTTTTTTTTTCTCTCGTCAAAACATTAAGAAAATTAAAAGCACATAATGAAACGGTTGGTCAAAATACTCACGCGATTGCGCATTGGCCCTTTGGTAATAATGTGCACGAACAAAATTTTTTCTAATGGAAAAAAAAAATCACTTAGCTACTGTGCGTGTATACAAATAACCATAATTTTGGAAGAAAGTTCTCAAGAAATAAATAAATATTGGCATTTTAGCGGTTTCAAGTCCCAGAAAAGGGGCCTTGCTTTGGTAAAATTTTCACGGTCGTCGTTTTATGATTGAACCTTTTTTTGCCAAATTGGGAGAGTTTTTTCACTTGAACTTAAGCCAAATTCATCAAGTTTATGGGTCTATTTGGTGATATGGTTTAAAGTGAAGTTAGCATATTTAGAGATGAGGATAATTAGTCCTCACGAAATCGCATAGTCGCAAAGTTTGGACTAACTACTTTGATCTAGATTTTCGAAAGTTTCTTTTCAGTTGAATTTCGAAAGAGGACATGGATGGCTATTAATTTAGGCTTAAGGGTAGTGTCTTTATCTATTACCTATCACTAATCTTGGTAGCTATTGTATTTCATATAGACTATTAACCCTTTCGCTACTACTCACCACTATAGTGGCTCTTCGTACGATGCCGATGAAGTCCTGTGAGCCACCATAGGAGCTCTCCGCAAGATGGCACGGAGGTATATTTACCTTATGCGTAAATTCTTTTTTTATTGTAGTACTCTTGCTGACGATTGTCGTACAGTGATGTCTTGGAGCTCCGTTCAGCAGAAAACCTGCCGGTAGCGAAAGGGTTACGAGCTACCAAACTACGAAATATTCTGTTAGCAACAAATGTGCGCAAGTCGGCATACCGAGCTGTGGTGAGCAGATGACCCACCGACCAAGACAGAGTTGTGTTGATGACAGAAGGTAGTCGTTCATATGAGTTTGGAACAATAAATTGTGTTGTGTTTGAAGAATCCGTAATTTATCAACACCATCACTAATACTAATACTACTACCTCTGCAGCTGCTAATTCAAGTCTTACTTCAGAATTATGTCTCTAGTTGCATATTCTGTCCTCCTTCTTGTTCTTTATCAGCTGTTGAACTGCCTTACAGTGTCCAGACTCATTCGTACCACACAAGCTATTTCTGACTAGTATAAGAGCCGGAGAGGGTATCCTGGTCAACAGCAGATCACACGATTGTGATTACCAACCAGACATCATCGTTTCCAAATTTTATATCCCCACCCCAATTCCATCTTTTGTATGTATTTCACTTTAAAAAATTTTAAAGATCCAACATCCTAATGTTGTTTTAGACATTTCAGACATTCCTTCGGCGCAGTTCTTCGTCGAAAGAATTTACGACTGGAAAAAATTCTCCGTCAATATGTGTGCTCCATAAAATTTAATCCAAGGTGTTGGAAAGAAAAGACAGAAAGAAAAAGAGAGAGAGAGAGAGGTGAAAAAGAAAAAAGAGGAAAAACTAAAATAAGTAATAAAATATAAAATATGAGTATGTTAAAAAGGCAGGTTGGGATCAGGTATTGGCTAAAGTGTTAAAAAGGAATCATTCTCGACGCTTTTATGTTATAATAATAACTCTAGTTAGGGCATTTTTCTCACCTGCACCGATCATGCGCAGTTGGTGGCGATAATAACATGTTTAATGACAATGCAGGTGCATTTTTTTTCTAAGTATATGGATTTATTTTTTATTTATTTTTTCATTATTTTCTCTTTCTCCTGGGATGGTAGCCCAACCAAGAAACCGACCCAAAAAGGGAAACCAAAATCCGACGAGAAACACTTGATTTATAACCCAGGAAGGCTTCCTTTGTTTAGCATCAGTCTCTGTTGGTCTTGAAACAATCTTTTGAGATTTTAAATGCTGGTTTTGAATCTTCGAAGGTGCTGGAAGATGGTGTTTGTTAGTTGTGAAGAATGATTCTATGAGTTGAAGGAACCGTGATAACCCACTTCAACCTCAAATTTGGGTTTTGTTTATTGGGCTTTATCAGCGAATACTCCATGAACTGGTTCCTGACAAACTTACCACACTCATAAACAACAGTAAAAGACAAAACTATGTATCCACTTGTCTTGTTTTGGAGTCTGTCTCACCAATGATTATATCATTATTAACCCTGCATGTCGTATATTGTTATATATAATTAATATTACCTCAAGAGTTTGACGTACACTTCTAGAAACACAGCAAACTTGTTCAAAACGTCGCGTATCTTCAAAACTCCAAAAGTCGTGCGCTTAAAACTGACTGAATTGGATCTGAAAGGAAAACGGTGACAATAATCCAGGAATCACCTAAATCGTATTTCAATAAAATTGGAGAAGAGAAATGGTGTCAGTTAGAATCTTCCGAAGATGAAATATAAGATGCCGAAGAGAGAATTATTATTTTACCTCTTCGTCTTCCATATAGAGTTGAACATTGATGGAAACATTCGTAACGCATTTACACATCCATAAAATTAAATCCATTGTGCAGTGATGTGTCATAAATCACAAATGTTTAATATGCTTGCAAACTTTGACACATAATTTCTCAGAATTTTATATTATTACCATTCGCATGTGTTCACCCTTTTGCGATTTCAAATTGATATTATAAATATCACCGCCAGACAAGAAAAGAAAAAAAAACGTTTGCGAATATTATTATTAATAAGGAAGACAGAAAAAGTTTTTATAACTCTTCTTCTTTTATTAATTTAATTACTTCGGGTCGGGGAGGTTGACCAATGACCACGGTTATACATAACCTTATGAATGTTAATTATGATAAGAACTCGTGACGACGTCATTAAAACCGGCTACTGCTTGATGTTCTGACGAGATGTTGAGAATTGTAAGTGGGTTGATGTGTCCGAAGAAATTCTTTTTCGGTGTTTCAGATACTCGTGTTGACTTTGGTTTGATGTTCCAGCTGCTAAAGAACAAATCATCGACTGATGTGATAAGTCAAGAGGTGGGAAGGAAACCTTGGATGGAGTTGTTGAGATGAAATTCATTGACAGTTTTTAAGTAGAACAGTTTTTGAAGGCGCGACTTGATGAAGTTTTTTGAAAAATTTTCCATAGCTTCTTGAGTTCGGTTCTAATCCGCGATGACCTGGGGGTTTCCTCTGTAAAGAAGGAGATCGAAAGGTTTACTCGCAAATACTCCTCCAGACTTTCTCACCGACCATCCAAATCTTTCTGCGTCCTCACGACCAAAGACGTCTCAAAAGACATAATCCACACGCTTCTCGTAGTCAAATCTTCTTTCTCTATCCTACCTCTTCTCAGATAACTCCAGTCCTTCTTTGGCTTCCTTCAAACCATTTCTGGGGTAAGATGCTGGTCTGCTCTCTAGACATAACCTCTCAAATCTAGTCCGAACATAGTATCTCATGTTGGAGACAGGTGGTAGTTGGCAGGGGAGTTGAAAAAAAATTTTCTTGAGTTTCTCTTTTAATTATAACCCTCATGACCATTATGTCGTTGGGTGTTTAAAGAAATTTGAAGTAAATAAAAATTTTTAATTTAAAATTTGAAAAGCATAAATTGGGCTTATTATAAATGTGCAGTTTAACCCAAAAAATTCTTTTTACATCAAATAAATAACAGTCTCCAAATATTATGTATATTTATTAGAACAATCACACCACAGAAAACCGATTTTAAGTCCTAATTTGGCACACGCTATAATTACATCTAGATAAAAATCGTTGTTTATGTCTAAAGTGTCAACTATTAATAATTATTTTATTATTAAACATAAAACAATGATTTTTTTATAAAGTCAAATTTATCGAAATTATGCGACATGACATTTTACATAATAAAACATAAAAGATAGACTCTTTAATGTAACAGCTATTGACTGTCATATCTTCTTACCTACATAAAATGAGTAAGAATTAGGTACTGCAGAGACGTGCAAAATAGTTTACTGTCTTTAAATTTTACTGAAAAATTATTCGATGAAATAGATATACAGTGTTTGACTCTTCACAAAAATAAAACAGCACCTGGCTGTATATATCTTAAGACTTGGTTATACTTACTGCTTTGTGGTCCTGAAAGAAGGCTTAGGTGACCTATTGCAGCTCTGGAGTATTGGGAACTGGGCCAAGATCAAAGATGGACGCTGTCTGACACTTTTGGGGTTGCACCTGGGATGTAGAAGTGGCTTAGGACTCCAGTGCTTTGCTTATTCTGTGTTTTCTGTTGCTTGTCCGATTCTTTACTCCCTCATTTTGCTTTATGTCACTTGGACTGGTTTGTTTCTGGTCACTCAGTTATACTTTGCTGTTCTTCACAGTAGAATCGTGGCGGTTTACCGCTTCTTTTAGCTATTAATGTTTATTATTATTTAGTTATAAACTTTAAAATGTACTGTATAACAGAAAATACTGTAAAACCCAAAAAGGGTAACAATTGTAAATTTTTCTGAGACATTCCAAGACATTTCGAGACATCAGAAAATATTCACCGCAATGTTTTCTCTTGTTTAAAAAATTCTCCTGTAGTATGTATATCATAATTTCGATTCTGTGGCAGATTGTGCTTATATTTTGTATATAAATTATCTTATTTCGTGTTATTGTAGGCAATTAGTACTGGAGTAGTAAAATTTGTTCATTAATTCAATATCCATGACTTATTCGAAGAGAAAGTAAGCGTGGACGTGTAGACGTAAAAGGAGTAGACAACATAGAAGGCAAAAAGTTTGACCTTAAACTCACTAATTTTATTGGTAGTTTATTGTATTTGTCTGAACCAAATCTAAATCGAGAACTTCTCCAGAGATATGTGTGTAAATAAAAACTGAAATTTCAAGTTAAAGAAAGAAAGAAAGAAACCCCAAATTCTATTATTACAGGTAGAAGAAAGGAAAGTCACACCGAAGGCAACAAAATGGGCGTTTCCTTTAAACCTTCTTAGGTCTAATATTTGGTTAGATTACGTCAGATAATATTATATTTAGTTTGATATTGCAGCCACAAATTAAACTACAGAAGGTGCCAGAAATTTTTATATAAATTTTCGCTTCTTTGAAGGGTGGGTCGGTCCGAAATTTTTGTTAACAACAAAAACCCGAGTCTTTATTTTATAACCAACTATCATTATTACTGGCAATCAAAAATTAACTTTTTTTTGTGTTAAATCAAGTCAAGGTGTTTGTAAACCACTCGCCCCCTGAACCTGGGGTAATTATTGTTTATTAACATAAACATTTTTGTTTAGAGTGAAGGCCGAAAAGTGATTTTCAAGTTTTTTTGTGTTTTAAGGGGGTTGAAATGCAAAACAGACAACACGTTTCCTTTTAGTTTCATCCCTCTTCCTCTTTGTCTGTTAATCTGCGTCTTCATTCTGTCTTCTCCACCAAACCGAGTGAGACGTGAACACTTTCGAGAATCGAATCAAGACAAGAACCAACACGCCTCTTAGGATTCGAACCTGTTTAAGGCGGAAACTCGTGGTACATAAAAGCAACCGGATCTTACTAGCTTTTGTATAGTTGGAGAAGTAACAAAAAAAAAATTTTTTTTAGTGTTATTGATTAATAATAAAAATAAATAGCCAGATGGCCATCTAAGAGGGAGTGGAAAGTCTGGTTTTCACTGAAGCACCGCCACTGCCTCGGCGAAGGTCCTCCATAAAGGATATCCCAATTTATTTTCTATAAATTAATATACTGACTCTCTTTTCCTCCACGAATTCCGCTTCTTCGACTATTAATTTCTATAAAAATCGAAGTCAAGGCTTTCACAAGTAAATAAATTGGACCAACCAAAGAGAGATGACAAGGATAAAATAGTTATTTTGTATCGGGTCTGAGGTTCTTTACGTTTTCTCACTTGTATACATTGTTTTCAATCGCTATCATATGAAGGATGTAAAAGCTTTTGAGAGGGATTTATAAAGGTCTGTGACAGATTATTAATACGCTAAAAGGTGAGAAGCATAAAATTTTCATTTGGAGATGTTGTCATAGTCTGTGGTAGGGGGATTTCAAACTAATGTCGTATGTGAATTCCACCTCTTGACTGTGTCTTTGTGTGTTATTGAATGTTAAACTTCGATATTGTTTGTAGTAGGGTCTCTCAAGATGATGATTACATTGACCAAGATGTAGAATCAGTCGATGGATCGTCAATCAAAATAACAAACGATGTTTGGGTTATAATTTTTACTTATCAATCGGATCTGTCCTAGCAAAGAATCAAGAATTGATCAAGATGGGTGAGGTAAAATGTTCAGAATTAAGGACAAAGGACAAAAAGAGTTGCTAAAGCAGCTAGAAGAGCTCAAGACCGAGCTTATAAGTCTACGGGTAGCTAAAGTGACAGGAGGAGCTGTCTCTAAATTGTCAAAGTGTTGTCAGAAAAGCTGTAGATAGAGTTTATATTGTTAAGCACCAGAAGCAAAAAGAAAATCTTCGAAAGTTTTACATGAATAAGAAGTTTAAGCATCTAGATCTTAGAATGAAGAAAACAAGGGCTTTGAGAAGAGAGCTGTCAAAACGTGAGCAAAAAAAAACGAGGAAAACACTAAGGAGTGCTTATCCTCCAAGGATGTATGCTGTCAAGGCTTATCAATCGGATCTTGTAAGCTGTATTCAAAAACAAATCGTTGGCTAAATTTTAGTTGTTAATATACACACTTAAAATTTTTGGGTTAATTACAAACCGCGTCACTGTCTCAGCAAAAACGCACAGCACTCAAAACACAAAACCGAGAAAAAGAGAAATGTCCGACGTTTCGCTAACTTTAAGCTGTTGGCATCATCAGGGTTTCAGTAAGACTGGTATGACGTTTTTTAGTGTTTCGAGTGCTGTGCGTTTTTGCTGGGACAGTGACGCGGTTTGTGATTAACCCAAAAATTTTTATTGTGTATATAAATTATGGAGGGATCTGAGAGCTCATTTTCAAATTGATAGGTCTGTTTTAAACACAGCAGAAAAAAATTCCGCCAGCTTAAATCATTTTTCAACTTTTGTAAAAGAAATAATGAAAGATAAGAACAAGCCTGGACTCCAGTAGGTCTCCTAGAGGTATGCCTGTTGAATGTCAATGTCAATGATTAACATAAATAAATAAAGGAATGAAATCAAAATAAGAAAACAAAACAAAACAAATGTATTTATATCAATTCTTACTTAGTTTTGTATTGTCTCTGTAAAGCTAAATGTATCTATTACTGTAGTTAATGTTAAAAATGTATGTATTTATGCAATTATGTAATTAAATGTATGTATTGTAAGTAATGTCAATCAAATATGCCTATTTACATTTTACATAATGGGCATTTTATATTCACTGTAGTATCTATTCTGTAAATATTAGGCAATATAAATTATACTTTTCAAAAAAAATGTATACAAATTATAGAAAACAACAGCGAAAGTTTAAACACTATTATAAATTTTAGTTCTCCAGACGAGAAATATTATAAAATAAAAATCAGAATGAAGCTGTGTTCGGATTACGATCAATTTGAATGGCGAACAATGTTGCTAACCTGTTTACTGTATAATTGATAAAAACCAAAATTGTGTTTGTAATTTAATTTCGCTACGATCAAATTCAATTCAGAGTATAAAAAAATTGTTTTCATGAAAATTTGCCAAGAGAGGCTGGGGCGGAGAGGGAGAGAATAGTAGATAAAGAAAAATAGGAAGTTTGTTGAAATAAAATCCAACATCCGGAATTTATTGGTACAATAAACCGTCAAAACGTCAATTGTGTCTTTGGAATTTTTCCCCATTTCCGGCGGTCTATCAATAGAACCAGTAAACCTTTACAGAAAGTTTTTTTTCGCATCGAAAAGAAAGAGAAAAAGTTTTTAAAGAATCATGTTTCATTTTACGCGTTTTGTATTCGTGTAACGCTTTGGAAAAGGTAAAACGAGTGTTACAAGACAATTCTTTTGGTCTTTGGTTGTGTGAAATTGGATTTTCGATAGGAAAGCTCAACTTTTTGGTTCTAAATTGTAAATTTAATTTTATAATTGAATATCAATAATTTTACTTATCTTTATCAAATTTCCTTTTTCACTCTCTTCCTCTTCTTTTTCGACTTCGTTATTCTATGCTCTGTTAGAAAGCTAACGTTTGCCACTGAGCTAGATGAGCACTCTGAAGATGTCCGATTTCAGTCACGGCAGTATTTTTGATTTATCCAGTCACACCCCAATCAACTTTCGGGAAGTGTATAAACGTATAGATAAATATATTATTGAGACAAGGCAATTTGGCTTGTAATTAACTGTCCTTTATGTCAAACTTTTCCGGCCATGGTAACTTTCCAGATTTTGAAAATTTCTTCCAGTGATCTTTGTTTGACCTGTAACATGAAAGATATTGACAGTGCATATCAAACACTTGTGGTAGGCCAGAATTTGAAGACTTCAGGCTCGCATTCCAACTCCTGCCTTAGACAAAGGCTGTGTCTAGCCAGGATGACTCCTTGCGTCCTCACGACAGTGACGAATTGTCTTAACGCCAAAACGGCATATCTACTACACAGTATTTGACTGTATTATATGAAGCGGGCTAAGAGAGAGATACAAAATAGACGAAAGTTTCTACAATTTGCATTTCAAAGTCATAAGAAATAGAAGAACTCTTCATTCATTGTTTCAAGTGTTATGAATCTTAAGTATAAGTATTAATATTAATATTAACCTGTTGTTAAATAAATAGTGTGACATCTAAGAATGGAATACGCCTGTAAATATTATTTTGTTTTAGTTATATATATGACTCTGTTGCCTGTAATTTTTTGAATCATTTCTCTGAAGAACCTTAGAATAGACACCACAAAATCTCACTGTCTAGAACAGACTAACAGGATCTAACGGTTCCGGCAACTAATTTTTCTTTTAATGTCATGAATCCTTCCTGCCATGGTTTAAATTTTGGGAAACGAATTTGAGTGTTCATTTAATTAAAAAAAATAAATTACCAATAATAATTTTTAATAACAACAATGAAGACAATTTTCACTGTTGTCGAAACAAAATGTTTTTTACGTTAATTAACAAAATTGCAGAATTAATATTACAAACACTCCGTGAACTCCTGTTTCGTTTAACCGTCGTTTGTTCCTGTTAAACTCTTCTTTTTTAATAAATTCCAATTTTTTTATGGGTACAATTTGCAAGTAAAAAATTTCCGAAAATTATCTACTCCAGTTAGTGCGGTTTCTGTGAGCGGATCTGGATAATAACGATGCGGTCAAAAATGGTTTTTCAACTTAGCCCTTTCATCCAGTTGGATGATTTTTTTTTCTTTTCAACTCTTCCTCGTCCTCGATTTGAAATTCAGAGCTCGGCTTTTGTACAGGAAGCCAGTCGATTTGTGTTTTATACGGTGTTAGACAAATCAACCGAATTCGATTACTTTATCAATTAAACAATTCAACATCTTTCACTAAATGTCGTGACATTGAATTCTTCTTCTTCGTTTCCGGCTCCACGACGGAGATTGGAGATCATCATGCAGATTATTACCTTATAGGTGGCTGCAATAAACAGGGATGCAGAGTTCAGCTGTAACCACTCCAGAAGATTCTTCAGCCATGGGGTCTTTCGCCTGCCAGGTCGCCTTTTCCCTTCCATAATTAATCGAAGGATCTGACTGTCACATTATGAAGACGATTGAACGATATCTAAGAGAGCTACAATTAGAGGTGGGAAGTTGTTGAGGTTAATATTAATAAATACTGAAGTTAAGTTAGACTAATAGTTTAATAATAATATATTTTTACATTCCTAGTTAACTGACACCCGTCTTCAAGTTCGAGACAAGCAGTTGGTTTAGCTGCAAGAGGTTTTATCTAGAGAACAGTCTAGCCCCAGGGATTGGATAAAGAGTATAGCTGGGAGTCAGATCAAGTGGATGGGGTCAATATTAGCAAATAATTATTATTTATACTGTATAAACAAATAAAACTACCATCCTTTGGTTATTCACACAATAAAAGACATTTTTAACATCCCAACCTCTCCCTTTCAGCAATTTTCTGTCTTCCAGTAACAGACCTAACTATAATCAATCATAATTACTCAACAATTAGGTTAGTTACATGCATCATAAAAGCTCCCACCTTCTCGCTTTTTTTGTCATAATAATCATTCATTATGGAAGCAGTAAATAAAGTACAAAGTCTTTTCCAGCTCTTAACTAGGCTCTGTAAACCTGATCTTATTGAATGAAAAATCCTGATTTTCATCATTGAACAACATGTTATTCCTTGTCGGAGTAGAGAAAATGCGAACAGGAGAACCTGTTCTACTTGTTTGACGCAAAAAAAAAGGCAAATTAGACCGTTAGACTAGATTATGAAATAATCAGAGGAGCTGGTGGCAAATCAAACAAGGCAGAGGCGAGCGGTGCCAAATAAAGACAACGACACCCCATAAATCACAGGTTAAATAACCCTTTGATTTAATAAATAATTAAATGTTTGAATTTTTTAGACATTTTTGGAGATTTTAGGTGGTTTTTAGATCGGTTGGCCGAGATTTTGTAACGTACGTCAGGCTTTTGTTTTATGTTGATAGCATGATGGCCCACCGTCATAGATTCACAATTGCTAACAAAATATTTAGAAGGAAAAAAATTAATTAACATTTTTTTTTAAGCCCCCTGTATACACTTTTTTGTAAATATGTTCTAGAAGTAGGCCCTTCCTTCAACACTTGAGTCATTAAAAATTTCTGCATGATAACGCGGCTAAATGGTTGTCTGCATTTTGCAGGAAGTTTTAATTTAAGGTTTAGTTAAGAAAATTATTTCCTCCCACGTAATAATTATTAATGATTAAACCATCGTTCCTCTCGAGTTCTTCATTTTTTTTTCTATTTTTATTCCTTGGTCAAATTACAGAAAATGGGAGGAAAACCCTGAGAATAGAGACCACGGCCATCTCTCTCTCTGAGAACAACATCTGGTTCGTCGGGGAAGAAGTCATCAATAACAAATATTTGTGAGGTATCTCCGGAAGATTTTCATATCAATCAAACCGGGATTAATGGCGATTATCGCCTCGATGCTTTCCCAATATTTTCTTATAAGAAAACAACGAAACGAATTCGATTAGAAATCTCACTTTCGTAATGCTACGTCGGCATTTTTTCGAATCTCTACACATTTTCTATCGCAATAATAACCAATTTTTTCTTATTTTCTGTCAATTGAGGAAGAAGAGAGGAGGGAGGAAGGTGAGAAGGGAGTTTCATCTTCATCATTGATTTTTCATTTATGAAACTGTAGCGAAGCAAATATAATTGAAAATTTAGATTTAGTAACAATTTTTTTTTAATGGTATGAACACTTTCCTGTTTGATGGGTTTAATTACAAACCGCGTAAAAAAAGTCATCACAAAAACAGAGTATGAATCTTGGAGTCAGAGATATCAGCACGCGTGTTTTTGTGAGAGCTATTTTTCATAATTAAGGCCCAGTTTTGTAATTAATTCATTTCGTAAATAATGCACACGTTTGTAAAGGACTAATTTCGCTCGTAATCAATTATTGTATTGTCTATTGTATTGGTTAATGTACTGTTTATCTTCTGTCTTATTTATTTAACGGTCCTTAAAGTATTCATTTAAAGCCCTGGTACTCGAGCTTCTTCCTTCCCGGTCCAAATTTCCATTGGGTCCATTGCGACTGGGCCACACGACTTACCAAAAAAAAGATTTTACAAGTCTGGCTTTCGACAAACAGTCCACTCTAAGAGTATCATCTATATGTACATCTGTCAGTCTGTTTCTGTATATTGCCTCATAAATATGGGTTAAGGCAAACCATTTTAGCACAAACCCGAACATTTTCGTCCTGGTCATGTACTATGTTCCAGAATTCAGACTTAACAATGAGCAATCGACTTTTCACAAATTTTCACTCGGTTTCCACTGGGCCACCCAGTAGAGCTTGGTGGGCCGCAGTTTGAGTACCAATGATGTAAAGTATAGTATACACTATAAAAATAATCCTCATTATAGTGGAGTGACTATATTTTAGTTCATTTATCGATAAATTTTTTAATGTCTATATAGTATTTTCTGTAGTATTTTACTTAGTAATCTCTTTACTTCAAGCTCTAATTATTAAAAATTAATTAATTGACTTATTTATTTATCTACATTATTGATTTGTTGTTTGAAAGATTGCATGAATTTTTGTATTGAAAAAAAGTTTTGTATATAGAATTAATATGTAGATATAGCTTCTAATAATAAATGTGCTGATGGTTATTATAATAATGTTTATTGTAACACCGCAAAAGGGTATACAATATATAAATATATATATTTTCTAAATCTATTTCGAGGTCATAAGTGGAGGCGAGAGAGCGCAAAGTTCTGTTAAAATTAACTGCTGTTGTCCTGAGTTAAGTTGGCTCGAAAACAAATAAATCCACATATATACGACAAACATAAACTGATTACGGACTTAACGTCTCAAAATTTTTACCCAGAAAATATTAATTAGTCTGGCAAATAGATTTAATAAAAGTGGACATTTGTCTGGTTTCAGAGGGATTCCTCTGATTCGCTCTAATGAGCCAGTACTGTCACACTCAAAGGAAATCCGCCTGAAAATCAGTTTCGTCGAGTCAAGCCTACTCATCACCACCGAAACGATACAGATTAACTTAGTCATAGAAATATTTACACAAAAAAGGAGTCATGTCTTCTCAAACTTGGGGGTATTTCCCTTCCTCCCTCCCTCCATACCTTTTGAAATAACTGAGGAATTACAACAAATTGAGAATTTTCGAGAATCAGAGTGAAACGAATCGAGCAGAAAAAAAAGAAATAAAAAAGTATGATTGCATAATGCAATAATAAATCGAAAGTATCATTATTATTATGAATGCGAGAGATGAAACTACGGAAACATTGTTCGACTTCAAATTGGAATGAGTTTCCGTTTCCCGTTGGATTTTCATCCCTCATGCAATGGGGTTTGGGAAATATGTTTGCGTAATACCACCATAAATTGATCTTCCGCATTTATCTGACATTGAAAGCTTCATTTTTCTCTTTGTTCCCTTCCAGAGCTTCATTTCATGGTCTTTATCACGTGACTTCTTAATATGAGAATTAAAAATGGAGGTATAATGGAGTGAACATAGAACCAAATGTTGTTTGGATGAGTTTTAGAAGTAACAGGACGTTGTTACCACCACTACCGGAGCTCGCAAGACACTATCCTTGGAGTATGGATGACTTGGAAATTTAGCGAGACAGTGTCCGTGTAAAGGTAAAAACAAACAAAAGAAAAAACGATGGTTAAGGGCAAACTGATGTGTGTTAATTTAAGGTTTTGCCACAAATTAGATTTTGATAGCCACCCAAGCCCTCGGTCTGCTTTCAATTCAGTAGCCGAAGTGATTAGCTTGTAACATTTCCTCGAACTCATCTTTGTCAGTTCGAAAATGTGTTTATAATCGATTCGATCATACTTTCAATACGATCCTTTGTCGATTATACAATAAGTAATGACTCATTAAATGGTCCCGTCATCTTCCCACTCCGCTTTAGACGCGCCTTACTTTTATCCGGACCATTTGTATTCAAAGTGATGAACGGGATGTTTGTTCTCATCAATTCAAAGTTTATTTAGAATAGAAAACCAAATTGGCGTTTTATGAAAAGAGTTACGGAGGTCTCGGCTAAAGCCAACTCTTTAAACTTCCTTTAGCCACGGTTAGAACCTGAAGAGATTCAACGGCCACCCATGTTTATAACGAGCACCACTAAATGTTGGTTTTATTTATTAAATCCTTCCGATAAATACGTTTCCTTTAAACAGTCTATATTTTCCTGACTATAAAAGGTCATTGGAGTTGTTATAGTAAATTTCTGGAAGGATCTGACTTGTTACTGAAAGGTTGTCGACTGGAAAACCTAGTTCTGTCTGCTTCTTTGAATATTCGGGTGTTTCTGTATCAATTTGGGATTTGGGGTTTTTATGAATAATAGCCAGGAGCGTACCTTAATGTCAATATTTATATTATATTTAACTTTTAAGTTCTTTATTTTAACTCACAACTATATGTGTGTAGTAAACAGATGAAAATTGTGGTGTTGCTGAAGTTGGCTGTTGTGTTTCTTTCTTTGGTAAGGGTACTGCCACAGATATCAATGTTCACCGTTGCTTTAACAACGTAAACATGGCTGAAGATCAATTGTTAACAAAACTAGACAAAGAAGCTAAAAAACTGAAGAGAGATCTGGAAAATTGGAGAAAAGTCTTTCTTCCTCTTAATATGGGATAACCTTTCATCATAGTTGCACAATCTTCAGCTGCATTTTTCCTTGTGTGGCATATTGAACCAAGTCCTTTGTCTTTGATATCATCCTTTGGAATTGTCATCACAGCTGTTGATTATTTAGTGCCAACAATAACATCTCATCCTGAAAACTGGACATCTAGCAAAGAACGAAAACTTGAAACCATCTGTAGAGCTTTTGCAGTATATAAGATATATTTGATGATCGTCCAAAAACTTATTAGACAATAAAAGATTCGTAAAATATATTTGTAGAGTGTAGCTGTAACATGTTACTATTTCAGGGACCAGACCTGATTCCTAATAGTCCTAACATTCCGAAAGGATGCGCTCTTGTGGCATGAAAGTTAATCAGCTTATAGACATCCATGTGGTAAATTAGAGTAAGAACTTCTCAAGATGCTGCACACAAAAATATCAATAACCGCTTCCATTGTTTCCAAAAACAATCTGCTAAGTGAATTGTTATTAGATTAGAAAGTAAATAATTTTTATGTAATTATTATTCACTTCCCTTTACAAAGCTGTATTTATTAATTAATTTTTTATGAACATATGTTTACATTCACAAAACTGTTATACAGCTTCCGAATGATGTAATACCATCGTAGATACTGAAAACTTCGCTGACCCGAACCTTCAGCTTTAGACTGTTTTTTTCCCCCCTGATGTGGCTGTTGAAGATCCCAGAAGACCCGCCCTTGAAGAAGGCATCACTTTCTGGAAATCCTCAACTTTGCGTCGTCTTGACTCGTCCGTGGTCCTGATGTTGCATCCTTTGCAACTTGCAAGAAAATAAGAAGGAGACTTTGCGTTATTCTGCTCTTCTTTTCCTTGGTCGTCCCTGGCGTGCTCTTTCGTCGTCCTCTTTGGTTTCCAAGATTTTGCGGCAGAATGTCTGGAAACTCTGCCATTTTTCCTTGGAGTTCAGTATTCCTGTAATGATTGTTTCCATGTCAACATTTTTTCATTAATTCTCGTCGCTCCAGTGTCCATGTAGGGCATCTTTTGAGTGTGATCTGCGGTGTCGTTTTCTTCTCTTCAGTAGTCGCAGATCGGCGTGTCCCTCCTGCGGTTTTTGTGAAGAAATCTGTTGAAGCAGCCATGCCCTGTTCAGGTTTAGACTAGCCCAACTCTCATTCAAACCACAAAATAAAATTTTCATAATGTAAAAATTAAAGTTTTGCATGTTTTTCAAAAAATAAAACAAAATGGGAATTTCGTTGCATAAAAATTAAATAAAAAACAAAAAGGGGATGGGGGGTGAAGACGAGAGGAATAAATTTTTTTTTGTTGCCCAAAAGAAAAGGGCAGAAATAATAATGATGATAATGAGAGGGGGTTGAAAAATAATTGGAATTATATGGAAAGCCTCTGGTTTCCGATTCGTCATAGCAAATGAGAGGGTAGCCGGGCAATTTGTAAACCATTGAATTGCAGTTTGAAGACAACCCCCGAATCGAGTTTTAACCCCTTGTGTTAGAACCAAATTAATCGCCATCATTTAACCCTTTATAGTTCCACTTTACGCGATATCCATCTAAACTTTAGGCGCCTAATTTTTGTTGTTGTTGTTGTGCCTCGCTTTCCTTAAAAATTTTTTTTTAGTTTTTAATGTTAATGTTACAACATTATTTTTTGTGAAAATAATTTGAGATGTTCTGGGTTAATGTGTACACGTTTATGACTCTGTTTTTGAACATCAATTTGGGGTTTAAATTATTTGATCAAGTGATACCGTTTCCCAAATATCTATACCCATTTCTTGAAGGGTTTGGTTTGTTTTTCTGTTTTTGAAAAAATTTTTGTTTTGTTGAAATTTTCGATTTTTGGAATTGATTTGGGAATAACTGTTGTATAGAAGTATGGCGGGAGTGCTGGTGTATTGGTTATAGTTGTGAGTTCACGAGATTTTGAGCCAAACGCCTCGATCCTCTCCTCCAGGGTTCTGGTTAGTCCAAGCCTCATACAGAAGCCCAGGAAGGATACGGATTCTTGTCTGTAGGGAGAGTTTCCGGCAGCACAGCATATTTTTCACTTTAATGAAAACTCCCTGACTTGTTCTATATGGCTTTTATCTCTTGAATTCCTCAGGTAGGTTTGGTATATTTTGTTTGTATTCGTGGTTTCCTCCTATAAACCCAAAATCCCCAACAGTATCCTCGTCCTTCAGTTCTAACTTTCCTCTAATATGATAGCGAAAACTTTTACTGATGTCAAGCTTCCGCAGCAGTCAAACTTGGAACTAAAAACGTCAAATTCTGGGTTTTCACACACCGCGTCATCATAAAACTAAACACCAACAGTGCAAAAACCCAGGATTCGACGTTTTTAGAATACTTTGTCCTGAATTGTAACTACTCATGAGGCCCATTCCAAATCATCAAGCTCAAGAGAATGATTACAGGCTCCATTCGAAGTCTTACAGTATTACCATCTCTACTGAATATTGGCTGGTATAAGTTATGTAAACAAAAGCAACCTGTTACTTTAACAGCGGGAAGTATGGAAAGTTTCGGCCAAATATTACCAAGCATTTAGAAAACCAGAAAGGAAAAGTATTAGAAAAGAGGAGGTAAGATACAGACAGATAGGTAAGGAGAGAGAGAGGGAGAGGGAGATAAGAGAAAGGAAAAGGAACAATCACAAAGCGAAATAATAACGAAAACGAATAATTTTCGGTGGCACATTATAGGAGAGCGATTCCAATTAGCTGGCCCAAATTGCTTTTGGGGCGCCAAATTTATTTTACATTTCGCACTTATTGCAACTAAAAATTATACAAACACCTTTTTGAGACAATTGAATTACAGTGGAAGAACCAAATAACTGATAATTAACAACTGTTAATGGGTACCTTTGAAATAAGACGTATTTTTCACCGTCAAAATTAATTTAACGGAGAATTTTCACATTTTGCGCCAGTTGGTGCCTTTTTATTCGGTTTCATGCTTTTTTTTTCTGTATCACATCGTCTGACTCGAAATAATTATTTTTTTATGCAATAGGCATACAAAACACTTTCGTTTTAATCAAGGGATAATTTTTTTTTCGTAGTAGACTGATTGTAGCAAATTTTTATAATAGTGTGTTAGAGTCTATGCTATTTGGATTACCTCAAGGAGTGTTTGTGAAACTAGGTAGGGCACTGAAATAATGTTTTCATTTATTGGAACGTTCTAAATTCACTTAAATCGCTCATGATTGATGGCTGAAAGTAATTTATCCAGTTTTCTCTCGTTCTCGAGATAATATTATAGACAATCTTTTGGGCTTTGAGTGGAATAGTAAAGCTATCAAGATTTTTTGTAATGAAAATCTTTGACTGATTAGAGTCTGTATGAAAGTCGAGGGCTCGTGTTTCAGTCTAAATATGTCAGAGTGTTTGGCTGACTGTTTCTCATTAGATCATCATTGTCATAGCTTTGACAGAATTCTGGCTCTCAAACACAAGCACTAGTCTAAGTTACGAGGATATCTCACATTCTCAAGCAAAGGCACTAGCTTGGAGTAACTTCATCCGTCCGACAGCACTTGGGTTGTGTGATAGTTGTAGACTTTGACTGACAAACGGACGGATGGATGACGCTTCTAGCCTATGCCCAATTAATGTATAGGAAAAGCTATGAGGAAGAGTTTTTCCAGCATCAAAATTATCTACATCTAGCAGAATTTAGAATTCGAAATGAGGGATTTCACATTCGAATCATTGTTGTGAGGTGGATGGGTAGAAACGGCAAAAACAACTTTTGAGAACAATAGAAGTAACAGTGGCAGTGGCAACAGTGTTCGTTTCCTAATTTTTCATCTTCCTCAGATTAATGACATTAAGAATGGAGATATGTTTGCGATTAATTTTCATCTCATTAATCACGGCATATTATCTCGTCATTTATTTATTTATTTTTTTCCCTTCATAAACAATAAATTAGCAATAAATCTCTCCATTGTGGAATGAAATGTCAAAAAACCGCACAAATTAAATCGGATAACACCAAAGTTAATTTTTGTTGTTGTTGTTGAACAAACTCCTTACGTTTTGCGGTTTACGGTTTCGAATAAAAGCGTCTCGATCCAACGATTATTAGATTTTCATTATCAAATACCGTCACGACGTCACTTTGATTTCGCTCTCCGAATCCTTGTAAACCTTTGACGATTTCTCTCTCTCTCTTTTGGACCCGTTTCCCCCGAAAATAATGTTCTATAATAGACATAACCACAGACTTCTGCTCTACGCCATCGATTTTTAAGTATCAAATTTTTAGAGGGGCAGAGAAAGCGAAATTATTGAAACTGATAATTAATTTACAGTTAAAGTTAATATTTCAATATAGATCGTAAAGGAGAAAATAAAAATTTATTGAGCGAAACCGATAATCTCTACTCCGATTTGAAGTTAATAATTGATCGTCCCTTTTTATTACTCGGTACCGTTATGGTAACAAAAATTTTGTAAATTTTTTAATTACTGGGTAAATTTTAAAATGATGACCAATTAATAAGAAAACCAAAATCAATGAAATTTTTTACTTATTACTATTATTTAAAGCAGTTATTCCCCGTAAATTTGAAATTGCTTAGATCTTATACTGCGGATATAAATTTTAAAATCAAAGCTTAACTGCCCAGAAAATATTGGGGTAGTGTTTTGATTATGTGAGGAAGTGACCATTATTTACAAACAGAACTTTGTGAGAAAGTTTAACCGAAATAGCTGAAAGGTATTCCATCACCACCCTATTTCGAGCGGCAGCATCCAAGGTCGCCATAGCCCTGTTGATTACCAACCTTCGACGCGGAGACGGCATATCATGATGATGATTCCATCACCACCCAAAAATGTTGATACCAGATGTCTCGTATTTGTAGAAGAGTAATTAATATTCAAACTATTCGAACAATACTTATTAAAGTACTTAATAGACATTAGTGTTACGATAACAGAGCCTATAGGATAACTGGAGGTCTAGAATAGAGTTTTATGAAGTGAGACATAGGAGGCAGGGAAAACTACAGAGTTATGGTGTTGTTGTTAGTCTCTTTCTATTTAGAAATTATAAAGAACAGTATCGAACAAATAAAGAATTTATTAGTCTGCAATAAAGTTACTTTAGTTATTGAAGTAAAAGTTTTATTTTTAAATTATCTCTGACTTTCATTTAAGCGATACTTCACATAAACCGACAGCTTTTTGAGGATCAATCGATTGTGTTTAAGGAGACTCATACTACTATTCTACTTTTAGTTTTAATCCTGTCTTTCACCCTTGGCTATAACAGGATACGGACCGACAGAATCAAGAACAGTGAGGTCTTACGCCAAATGGGCATGGAGACAGAAGTTCTCTTTTGTACCAAACGACGGAAACTTCAGTACTTCGGTCACGAGATCAGGAATGGAAAATACCGGAAATTGAAGGAAAAAGGCGAGATGGTAGGCGAAAAACCTCGTGGCTGAAGAATCTGGGAGTGGTTCCAGTTAGACTCTTCATCCCTGTTCGGTGCAGCCACCTCCAAGGTAATAATCTGCATGATGATCTCCAATCTCCGTCGTGGAGAGGGATAGGAAGAAGAAAACCGAAGAATTCTGGAAGATGTATTTCTAGGAAGTTATACAGAAGAGTAGGTAGACCTAAACCAAATTTATAAGAAACTATTTCAATGGTCAGAATAAAACTAATTTTACTGTTTATAAAACGAAGCCCGAATTCGCTGGGATTTTCATAATTCGAGTTATCACTGTATCAAAAGGGCTAAAATTTAATTTTAATATTACCCCTTTGTCTTTGTCCAACATTTACCTTGACTACGATGACTTTGGTATCTGTAAACGTTCAGTTTAAAATCAATTTAATGGAAGAAAATGCCGAGATTCTCGCCGAAAGACAATTCCCCCAAAAAAAGAGGCCCAGCTTTTATGTTCTGTAAAAAAAGAGAAGTGGTGGTGAAAAAAAAGGGAAAAAACAAAACCAAAGGATGAGGTTTCTTGCCTAGTCTGAAAAAGACCGTAACTAAATTTACCGATAACTTCTAAAAAAAGGAATTTTTTGGTTAAAAAAAAAGGAGATATCATTGTGTACAAATAACGTTAAGACTGTAACAAATTTCATTAACCGCGAGAGCGGTGGCCCTCCAATCCTGGATAAAGCCACCCAGTGTGGCTCGAATGCACAATGCGGGCGGCCCCCTTGTTATTGTTGAAATCTCACTATTGTTAAGACAACATTGTTACATTTGATTTTCATTTAATGATAACATTCCCTTCAATTTGTCACAGATAATTGTTCCATTTCTTTTCCTTTCCATTTCCTCTTTCCTCCGATTCAATTTCCAATTGATAACAATTTTCATTTTTCCTTTAAATTTCTATTTACTTATTTAATTGATGGGAACAAAAGGTGGATGGAAATCGAGATGAAACATCGCTTGTTGTTGTCGATTGTTGTTGTTCTTGTTGTTGAAATCAACACCCATTCGACTTGTTACAACTTGTAGAAAAGTTAAACTTTCATTTTTGTTAAGGTCATCAGTGAAAGCGTCAAAAGGAGATTTGTTCGTGGCACTAGGAAGTGAATTAACATTGGATGAATCGATTTTAACCCAAATAAACCTTTTAAATGGGTTAGAATTTAGAATTAAAATTTCTAACCCATTTTAACTATCACTTCATACACCTGTGCATTACTTATGAAATAAATTTTTCCAAAAAAAATGTGCACACCTGAAATCATGAAAGTGTTCATTTATGGAACAAATTCTTGATGAAACTGCGTATTTCTTTTGAAATATACCCCTCATGAATCGTGCATTACTTATGAAATGACTAGCTTATGAGTGTGCAGTAATTGTTGGTGGTTTTGATCCCGTTTCCACCCTTAATTTTTGGGTATAACAGGATGCGGCAGGAGGATTCGAACTCACGACCATTTGCGTCCAAGTGAGGAACCTAACCACTACAGTACTCCTCCCACGTGTGCAGTAATTATGAAATTTATAGAACCTTAATTAGAATCTGATCGATACTAAGTTTTAGGGTGACCAAATCTGAAAATAAGGAAATGAGTTTTTGACTTATTTTGCTTTGAGTCAAATTGGCTCACTTCATGGGAGTGAACTTGATAGAGAAACACCTTAGCAAAAGGAGTGGTCGTCAGTTTTAGAGGGAGTGAGTGTCTTAGACCAAAATTTAAAGTTCCTAAAAGGAAAACGGATAGCAGAGCTTTGATATGAATCCCTATTACTGTTCAAAGGTTATTGAATCTGGAATGAAAGAAAAAAATTTTAGAAAATGGCGAAGAAGTTCCGCTGAAAAATTGCTATTTCTGAAGAATCTCTGAAAGTACAAAACTCGTTTTTCTCCTCGTTTTCTCCATTTCAAACATGTGAAGGTATTTTAGATTCTTGAAGATAAGCTCAAAATATCTTGATTGGTCAGCCCGCGGTTGCAAATTATTTTAAAATTTTGAAATAACTGCTAGAGAGAAAAAAAAATCAAAATTTCATAAGTTTTTCATTATTTTCCAGTAACTTACTCAAGACATGATGTGATTTAAGGTTTCGAGGGCTGTTTCCTATCAAAAGTAGAAGTGTTGTTCCTGATTGTGGGACAGCTATACCTTAATAAGTGGAAGAATGTGAACAGTTTGGATTGGAAATTAGGTTTAGATGTCTGGGGATGTTTTGGGTGACATAAATAACTGAGTGACTCTTTTTCATATTTATTTTTAAAAATAGACATTGCGACTAAAATACCGATACAGAAAAGTCGTATCAAACTGTCTGAGAGTATACCAAAATCAGAAAACAATAATTCATTATAATGATATTTAGATCGATTAGTTCCAGGCATAATATCAAACGGAATATTTTACAGATATTATTTAAATATATATACAAGTGTGATGACACATTCATCTGCATACAGCAGCGGTCTTACTTCCGTTCCATCGATGTCTGGAGAATGTGTGTGTCAACTTCCTTCATATAGTTAGCCAGGTCATTTAAATACAGGGCGAACAGAAGGCTAGACAGTTGGCACCTTTGTCGCAGTCCTTTATTAGAGATTAAACCTATAGTCCCATATTAGGGAAATGGGATCAAACCCAACCGAACTCAGTTTCTAGATTTAGAATGACCCATTTCTATCCAACAGCCTCAGTCCTTGTCCAACATCTTGGAATAAGTTTCTCTTTTAGGTGTGCAATATTTATGAAATAAAGTATGAATGAAAGTGTACAATATTTAGGATATTTTTTAAAAGAAGGCTTTGCGAATGGAAGGCCATCATGAAACGTATCAACAGACGACCCGATACAGGAGATGTAAGATTCATACTGTCGGAACCAGGTTGTGTCGTTGTAGATGAACGAATGATGGACAACACTAATTCCGAACGTATATGTATATTGCTATATAATATATTATTATAACTATAATTTAGAATCAAAATGGAAATGCAAGATCCTGATAGTGCGGAGCTCCAGAACTGAATGAATTTGGCGGCTGCTTCATTTCACTTGATGGTGGAATGAACGGACGGCAAACCTTCTATAGAGCTTAGGATAGGAGGAACGCCACAGAAAATATGGTCTACAATACTGATTTTACAGCAAAGCACTTTATAAGCATTAGCTTCTTGAATGGTATTCGGTTGTTTCATTTAGTATATAGGAACACGACAGTATTTTTAATTAGAATCGAAAGAAATAATTTCTATAAATGTAGGAAACTGATGAATCACCAACTAAATATAATTAAAACACTCTCACACATCTTTCGCTCTGACTCTCTCAATAGCGATGACCACAACGAGCCCAACAACCCTAAATTCCATATTACCATCCACGGTGTTGACTTTTTGGCAAAAGGAGGAAAATGAAGGCAAAAATGGCCAAGTTAAAACTTGAAAAGCATCAAATGCGAGATGTATTAATAACTCGTACCTTTCTGTCTCCGAGAATTTATTTTCCAAGGCTTAATTACTTTTCCAGGAAAATTCTGGTCAACCAGGTGGAATTTTTAAAAAATATTTCCTTTTTTTATAGAAATTAAGAAGCAATATTTTTTAGAACAGGCCTAAACGTATAGTAAGAAAAACAGATGAAATTGGTCCCTTTCAATGATGGCACCAACCGTCAAAGAGCGCCGAAATATTTTATTTTGTATTATCCTTCATGTTTACCGAAATTATACAGCACGAAATTGAAGATCGCGGGACAATAAAACACACGTAACCATGACGGAACAAGAAATTACACGGATTCCAAACTAGACACGGTGGAAATGGAAGCCATTCTTCTTCCAGCCCTGCACCTACTAGTCATGCTGACAATTTCCTCCTTTTACAAAAATCAAAAGATTTTTCAGGTAAACTTTGTCTCTTTTTCTCTGACTTTTTTCTATCCCCCACCCCCCGCCTCCCCAAAAAGCATTTTTTCAAAAGACTTGTTTGGATTTAATTAAAAAAAATTGTTCTTGTGGTTTTTTTTCTTCTGAAATTTCGGAGGGGCCTTTCGAAGAACTAAAATGAAGGCTCACTGATTTGTAAAATATCGTTTCATGTGTGAGGGAAGAGATGCAAAAGATTTCATGGACCAATGAGACTGTTAAAAAAAGTTTTAACAGTCCGGTTATGCGTTGTTGAGATTTTGTTTCTACGTGATCAAAAGAAGGGCATAATTAGCAGCATCCGATCCGGATTGGAATCAACTCTTTGATTGGGTCACTAACCCAAAATGTCTTCCTACATAAACGAAACAGCTAAAGCTCAGCCAATTTTTTTTAAAAGCAACTTCGGAAACGAGTGACATAAAAATAAAAAATGTAGCGTCAACTGTCATAACCTAAATCAATGGAGACCGTGGAACCCGAGAGTCGCCATTTTTGAATTTAAATGTTTCGAAAATGGGGACGGAAACCGAATGTTGTCTTCAATTCATCTGGAACGGATTCTGTTCAGAAAATTCATCATCTGTATTAAATCGGGAACATTTTAGCTACATTAGTAGTTAGTTTTCCTCTTTATTATCTAAATCAGGAAGAAGAAGCAGATGGAAGTGAAACGAAACAGCGAGAGGGTTTGTCTTGTCTTGTCCCCGGACAGAAGTCAAAGCGATGTCACCGTGTCAAATCCTTACAACCCAAACAAATAATTTATTCTTCCGTTTCCTTTCATCCTTTTCCGTTACGGTTTCCCCTGTTCCCGATATAATTTTTTCTTGGATCTTTTGTCTCCACTGTTAGAAATTCCTTCCTTCCTGTTGCCACAAAGAGACATCGACAGGTCTTGGTTCTGTCACGTGTACAACCATAAATCGTAAAAGTTTTTGTTTGAGTTTCTACGGTTTCTTTTGTCACTATTATTAAATCACATCAAAAGGTGATGTTTTCAGTTTGAAACTTTCAAAACCCAAGGTTATGGTATTATTAACTACAGTCTGATCTCGTTTTACACGTTTTTACCGCGTAATTAATGATAATAATAACAACGGAAATAGTTGGCTATACAACAGTCTAGTCTCAATCATTAAACTAAAAAGTATCTTTCAGTGAATGGTATAATGAACATCGACAAATATTCTCCTAATTTGCTACTATGTTCGTTAGAAACTAAAATTCTTTCTTTTTAGGAGTCAGACTGACTCAAATTGACAGAATTTGGTATACCACAACACCCATGAGTCGAGTGTTGAACATCTTGGGAGTTTTGGTTGACACCCTTTGTATAAAAAAGAATCGCGAATCGTTATTCCACCCTTAATTTTTTTTTGAAATTTTTCCCCGCGTTACAGAAATGTCATTTTATAATGAAATTCAGTATATTATATCCATGAACAACAACGAAGCGGTCACAGTTCAGCAAACCTTTGAAAGAAAATTCTAAAAATAAAATAGAGATTATGAATGTGTGAGTGCGAGAAGGAAACAAAGCACACTGGAGGGTTGAAACAGAGTTTCCTCTCCGAGAAGATCGCTTAAAATAAATTTCGTGTTAGGATATACTGCTTGATTCAGGGGTGTCCAATTCAATTTAAACCTTCTTCTTCGTATCCCGCTCCACGACGGAGATTGGAGATCATCATGCAGATTATGACCTTGAGGGACAGGGGAACCACTCCCGAAGATTCTTCAGCCACGAGATCTTTTCGCCTTTTTCCTTCCATAATTAATCGAAGGAGCCGATATTTCCCATTTCTGATCACGTGACCGAAGTACTGAATTTTCCGTCGTTTGATGCAAAAGAGAACTTCTGTCTCCTTGCCCATTCGATGTAAGACTTCGCTGTTCTTCACTCTGTCGGTCCACGTGATCCTGAGCATTCAACGGTAGAGCCACATCTCGAATGCTTCGATCCTCTTTTGAAGTGTTCTGGTTTGCGATCAATTAAATCACGAGCCATTAAATTGAATCGTTAGAATTTGAAGTAGTAAAATTTTTGTTTGCCACTTAAGTGTGCAGTATTTATGGAATTATTTCTAGTGAAAATTATATATATAATATATTTAACGATGATTTTATGGAACATAACACGAATTATGAGCATTAGACGATACAGGGACGATTGTGGTTGTTTTGAGTCTACTCACAAAGTGTATACCTACAGGAACTATTGTCGTCTCTGGTTTGATTCGAGCAACCTTTCGTCATGAAACCAAAAAAAAAATGTAGTAAGAACAAGACTGAACCTACATATACATATATACTAGGTTTATATATATATGCATGAATTGTACCTTACTGTAAATTTTTTCACCCTCCATTGGCATTGATGCCAACTTCTCAACATCCCTGAGTATAAATTGAGTCACCTTTTAATGCCCTCAGTTCCCTTGAAGTTTTATTATTATATATTATAATGTTTACGTTGTTTTTCCTATATAGTTTGGATTGTCTTTTGGTAATTCCGTTTGAATAGATTCGGATGTGGTGTGGCACGCGTCCTTGAATCACAAATCCGTAATCGCCGATTTTGACAAATCAGAATAGATTTTAAAAGAAAAGCGGCTTATATGATTCATGCTCTGTTAAAATAAAATAAAAATAAGAAGAAAAATGAAGAGGCCAACAAGAGAGGCATTCATAAATAAATTATTTTTCGACAAGATGAGATAAAAGTGATTAAAAGGAATATTTACCATAATCTCGGCTAAAACATGTTTAATCAGAAATAATAAAATAGGAGGGCATAATCCGAGTATCGGTGCATCGAGTCTCGGGCCAGAACCGTCGGCGTCTTTTTGTGTTAAAATCTTAATAAATCATTTTAACCCTGGAATAGGGCCCAATCGTAGCCGTGGATATCCTAAGATATTAATTTTCCATCGAGTATTTATGTCCTTCTTGCGACAAGATGCCGCCACGACAATAACAGGAGTTCATTGTGTTTGCGTTGAAGGGATCGAAGTGGTGCAGTGTTATACATACAATGTGTTGATAATGCATCGGGGGATGACGGGGGTGTGTGTGTCAAACGACTTAACACAGATTTTCGATATCTGACTTCATTATTGCCCATTATTGTGGGACCGTGTCAATAAACATGTGTGCACTTTTGGCATCATTTATAAATTTATTACAAGTCATTTACCTCCCACAAATTGTGAATAATTTAACGCGATAAAGGAATTACTGTTGACTAATTTAAACATTGTTGTCAGAAAAAGAAAAAAAAAATTTCTCTCTCTTTTAAACAATGGCTTGAGAGATAACAAAAAGAGAGAGAGAGAGGAAAGAAAAAAATGGAGAAACCGGATCTTGTTTGTTGCAATTAATAACTGATTTTCATAACCGTTAATGATTTGTCATGAGCAGCTTCTTTAACGACCCTGAATTTTTTTTTTCCACGACACTTGACGACTTTTCTCGTAAAATTTTCATTTATTTATTGACTCATCGATTTCTTTTATATAGATACTTCAAATCTAGAGCATTTGAACATTTTTCTCATTCCTCTTAATAGTCTTAAGGAGCTTTTGCTAAAAAAATTTCGCCGACACTATTTTAGACTTAAACGTCTTTGTCGGTGAGTTTTCCTCCTTTAATCTCTTATCATCATCTCGTTACCATGTCATTTCCCATCCGCTTGTTGACTTGCTCTTTGCATAAATATTTTGCAAACTTTATATTAATCTCATTCCTTCAAAGTACACTCATAACCATTATTCTCTTACTCTCACAAAATAAAACAGAAATTAAACTGGATCTCGAATTACGCGTTTAGCTTTGTCTAGCCACGTAATCCCTAGACACGTCCTATCTTTCGCGTAAAACGAATCCGCACTAATTTCTCATTTATCCCGTATAATTGAACGTGAATTTCGAAATATGTTTCGTAGATAATTCGATCGCATAACTATTTCTAATATTATATTATTTTTAGTTTGTTTAACAACAATAAAATTATTAAAAAGTGAAAATTATTGTCTTGTATAAGAGCCAAATTTAATTGGTTTTATGTGAAGGGACCGAGGAGGAGAGTTTTGCAATCTAACCAATCACTTTTCACTGATCTATATATCGAAAGACTCCTCAAAATATCTCATCTGGATTTTTCGGACTAGGACAAACAGATAAATTGATGAGTTTTCTCGATAATTTGATGTGATATATGTTAATATATATTTTTATGTTACAAAGAAAATTTTATGGTCGGTAGTTCCAAACTGTTATACTCAAGGGTGAAAAATGGGATTGAAACTAAGCAAAACTATTCTATACAGAGATATATGTTCCTCAGACAGTTCCTGGTCTGTTCTTACCCGAACCTGTATCTCTTATGTCATACTAACTCTCCAAATAGTAGGTAGGAAAAGAAGAAAGGCCGTAGCCCTTGGTACTCAAGCTTTTTCCTTCCAGGGCCAAATTCCCATTGTGACCATTGCGACTGGGCCACACGACTTACCAAGAAAAAGATTTTACAAGGCCGGCTTCGAGGCATACAGTCCACCCTTAGAGCATCATCTGTATGTACATCTGTCAGTCTGTTTCTGTATATTGCCTCACAAAGATATATTAAGACAAACAGTGTTAGAAGTATCTGGGCACAGGCCCGAACATTTTAGTACTAGTCAGGTATTATGTTCCAGAATTTAGACTTGACAATGAGCAATCGACTTTTCACAAATTTTCACTCAATCGGTTCCCACTGGGCCACTCAGTAGAGCTTGGTGGGTCACAGTTTGAGTACCAAGGCCATAGTCGATTATAGGAATGGGATTATACCGGTGGAAGCGCCGAAAGTGAAGAAAGAGTATGTGTCCTAAGCAGAGGTACAGTATCGGTGGAACACTGGACGAACGACTGTGAGTGAGTGGAGGACTACAAAAAGAAATGGCAAACAAGAAGTACACAAGAAGAATGCTATAGAGAGGAAGAAGAAATTGAACGAGTAGGAGGCTTCTTAAATGATATACAAAAAACGGAAGAAAGAAACTGAAATTTGGTAAAATTTACTAACAGCTTATTTCACAAAATTTTGGGGGTTGATACAACATATTTCAATCTAAAACTTCTGTTCTAAGATCCAAATTCATGATCAGTTCTTCAACTCAAAGACTTAGTTTAAGTTTAAAATTTAAGTTTTGAGAACGGGTGTCAGAAAAAAAAGTTATTTTCAAAATCCAAAACACTAGAACGTTCCAAATTTTCAAAAAAAAACTTCTGGTACGTAATAAGTAATATCTATAAAAACAATTTTGACGTCCTAAAATCTCGTTTTTTGTCATTTTCGATTAAACCCAAAACCTTAAACCTGACTAAAAAATGGAAAAAGTGACTGTAAGCGAAAACTATCATCTCAAAAATGGAAAACCTAAAGCAACTTCCGAGAAACATAATTTTTGTCTCTCTCTCTCTCATATTATAGAATCCAATCAATCGTTCCGCATGTTTACGTTATCGGTATCCTTTCTGCGTTCGTTTCAATAAACAAAAATTGTTATTTACAGTTTATTACAAAAGCGGAGGGAAAAAATGGAGGAAAAATGGAATACTGGAGAGAGATCTGGAGTGGGGACGGGGGCGGTGGGAGCAAAACATTAGAATCTTTGCCCACGGTTGATTAAAAAAAAGGAAAAGTATGTCGGAGGAGTGTGCAACCAATAAAAAATAGTTGAATATTTCATCCAATCGGAGAAATTCGGTATTAACCCTTAATTCCAGTAATGCCGGCCAATTTCAAGTCTAAATTGTAACCAAATTACAAATCGGTAAACTCATGAAAAATCTATTCCGAGTAGGAAATTCTACTGATTGATGGTTATGTAAGGTCTTTATTGAAGATTTAGATCTTGATTTCGGGTGTTGGAGTTTCGTGCTTTGTAATTGACGTATTCGTGACTTCTGCTTCGATTTTGATGAGTTTTGGTAAATGTTTTTATAACTAATGGGTTAAATTTAATATCGATCATTGTAAATGTAACTCTTTCTCTCTCTCTCCTCCTTCCACCCCCATACCCTCCAACCTCTTCTCTGTTTTTTAACTCTGTTATCGATCGATTAATGATAAAGGCGATTTCCTTAATAACGATTTGCTTACGGGTAAAGTTTCGATCGGACAAAAAAGTTATTTCTTCCATCTCTTTTATGGCGGCATTCTTTGCGATTGGTTAAATGAATTTTTTTTTTGTTTAATTCGAAATATCTGATAGAAATTCTATTCAAATTGTTGTGTTGATTTTGAGCCTTATTTTATTTATTTTTTGGGTGGTTTGGTCGAAAAAGATGTTTCGTTTGGAAATTTGGAGAAAATTTTGTTTTGTTATCACCGGTTCCTCATACCGTCTGGTGTTCTGTTTTTGGGTGGTCCTCTATTTTTTAATATTTTCATTCTTTGATTATTATGAATCTTTCCTAAGACGTTCTTTTATCCTTCTTCTTATTAGTAGATACGTGCATACACTCATACCTCGCTATACGGCCGCTCTTTATACGGCATTTCGCTATAACGACCTTCTTCAATTACGACACGTTTTCGATATACGGCCTAAAATGTTTCGATATGACGGCCAAAATGTGTCAAAGTACTGGTGCAGAAGCTAATTTCTTTCCCGAAATTAGGCAAAAAATTTTTGATCCAGAACATAATCTCGATGTGCATGATCTACTTAAAGCTGATAGGGAACCTCTTTCTTAAGAGGAACTCATTCAGTTGCAAGCAGAACTGGGATTTGATGAAGGGACAGAGCCTGTTATATCCAAACAGTTAACATCAAAAAATTTGTCGAAAGATTTTTGCTGTTTGAACAAAGAATAAACGTCCTTCTTGAAACCGATCCTGATGTCGAACGTAGCGCTAAAGTTTTTCGAGAAAGTAACGCAGCAATTAGCTGTTAGAAACCACTGAAGAATGAAATAGACAAGAAGACAAGATCAACAATGTTGGACAATTTTTTAAAGCCAGGACTATTATGTATCTATACATACATAATTTTGTATCAATATGTATGTATACATAGATTTTGTAGTCTGTTATTATTTTACGTACAAATCTATGTACTTATTTTGTATGTATTTTTGATTTAAACAAGATAAAATGCATTTTGAATGACAAGCTATGTTATATTTTTAACAAATTTGGAACCAATCCCATTGAATTGGTATAAATTTGTATTTGAATACTTTATTCGTTATATGGCTTTTCGTTTTACGGCCAAGATTCGTGGAAGGTATCTAGGCCGTAAAGCGAGGTATGGGTGTATTTGGTTTTATTAAACACGTTTGCAATCAACTTTTAGAAGAATTGGGAACGACGACACTCGGTAGTGGTTATCTAATATCAAACGAGACCGTTGCGTTTTCCTTGTAAACAATACAACTTCATTAATAAATTATAATGAGCATGAAAGAAACACTTCATGAGCGTTTAAATAAATAAATAAAATGAAAGTAATGAGCACTACAACTGAATTTAATTACTACCTACAAGTAGCTTACTACAGTTGATGACAGCACAGCGCCCAGTATAAGGGATGTTGTGGGGTTTAGAAAAGAAAGTTTAGAACATAAACGTGTTGAAATTTTAAATTATTTCATAAATAATGCACAATATTAGAGAAAGATCGGTGTATAAGTACTACACAATTTTGTAATGGACGTGCAAATAGCTCCGTAGATACAAAGACAAAATTATGTTATAGTCTAAATTCTTGTTTGGATTTTTAGTTAGAATTCAAAAGAGAACAGTAACATCTAAAGAAGGGAAAGAATGACGAAATGAAGTTGTTAAAACATTTGTTTTTGAAAAATTCCAATTGGACTACTCGCAATTGTTTCTCCTTTAATACAATAAACAATAAGGAAAAACGACAACTTTGTCTAGGATTACGTGACAGACATTATCACTAGTTGCCTTTATGACAGAAAAGAAGCAGAAGGGAAACAAGAAAGGTGTAGAATTAAGAGAAGGTAACTATGGGAGTGGTCATACCCGACCAAAACTAAATTACACCATGAAAGCTGACGAGAGAGAGAGAGAGAGAGATACCTTCTAATTTATGTTTCGTGTTTTATGTTCGGTCTTTGTGAAGAACCGCGGATTTGTGTCCCAGGTGTCGGTTTCTTAGTAGACAGCGGTTTTAACAACTGATGCTCTCACCCAATGCCATAAACAAAGAAAATATGGTTCTTGATTGTAAGTGCAACCTTTTGCTCTTGAATCATCCTCGCAATTTCTTACAAAACCCAATTTTAAGGTTTCAATTTGAGGCTGCCAGTGAGATGTGATAGCAAGTTGGTTTGAGAGAACTTTGTGGTGAAATGATCAGAGATCAGGTTGGTTTCTTACAATCGTCGATAACAACTAAAGTGTAGTGAACCAGATTGCTGTAAAAGACTTAGGCTGATGGCTTGGACTACCGCTGTAGCTAGGTTATCTCAATCACACCTCATTCAAAGTGGTCACACATGTCAGTATTTTAATGGCATGTCTACTACAGAAGAACAGACGAAAGTGAATTAATTTTTAAAATAAGGAAAGAAGAGTTAAGGGGCCAGTTTCCAAGATAATTAAATTTATGAAGAATGTTAAGAGGACAAAACATTTTTGGAAACATAACCCAAGCTGGAGCAAAATTATAAACCACTTCAGAGAAAAATGAGCCATCAGCATAAACAAACAAATCTCAGAATAGTACTTGACAATAATCTTGCTATCCTCTTTGATGGCACTCGATCCAAAATTGAAATCATACGCTGGTTATGCCTCGACCTCAAATCGCATTAAAAAAAAACTTTGATCCCAAAAGTAAATATATTTAAAAAAATGACGTGCACAAGAACCTAAAAAATTACTTAAACATCTCCTCAACCCACACATACCATTAAACAATTCGATGCTAAGCCCTCGAAAAGCTGTTTCTCTAAAGTCCTTCAAACGAGATACCTCGAAACGATTTGAGATGGACTCCGGCCATCTGTTTAAAAATAAATCCAAAACGGATTCGTTCAAATCAAGCTTAAAACCAGTAGAACATAACTCATTTTATGGATTTCCTTTCCGTCTCGAAAAAGAAAATTCGTTAAAACGGCGACGAGGGAAAGGGAAAATCGTAGCAGTAAAAAGACGCAACGAAATAAAACAGTCAAATCGGATTTGAATAATTCCCGAGTGAACAAAATTGTGGCGTCATCCGAACATTTATGTTAACTTGAAAATGTTTTATCCGTAAGAACATTGCGTTTTTTATGACTTGAAAGAATCGTCACAGAGTTGAGAGCCAGCCTGAAAATGGCCATCGTAAATTTATGCACCATAATGACAAACGTTGTAAATCAAAATCTTTGTTTAGAGACTCCAATATTTCATGCTATTACTCTCGGAGTATTAACAGTTCTCCTCCCGCCTCCACCCCGCTTCGTCGGACATTATTTTTAATTTGATTACAGTTTATGACTTTTATTTTTAAAATTTCCTTTTTCTCTATTTTAATTTTGGGCCTTTTTTGGCGGCGGCGCTCGTGGGTTACCGTCATTCAGGATGAACGTAGGTGTTACCAATGGAACATAATTGACAATCAATAACTTATACTTAACCATTTAAATTTTACTGAATGTACATAATGTCTTTCAAAAGTAAATAACTTTAAAATGTTATGTATTATTTATTTATTGCTGCTTTTTTTGGTTGAGGAACTCACCCACCCACTTTATATTTGAAATTGGTTTTTACTAAATACTAATTTCTATTAAAAACTAAGAAGACAAAGTTTGCGTTATTTGTATATAACTTCTGGCTGTTAGGCCACGTCAAATTCTCCTACTTTTTCAGAAATTTGACGCCAGAAGAAGAACCAACTACGAGTTGTACGAGCTCTTCGGGGAGAGGATATCGTCACCTTTATCAAGCTCAGGAGGTTGTAGTTGGCAGGCATATCTTAAGAACCAGGTTGATCCTCAAACTCTTTAACGGGAAGCCCGTGGAACCAGACGGGTAGGCCGCCCCAACTTAAGATGGGAAGTCTGAGTCCGGGAAGACGTCGGAGTCTAAAACTGGAGGAGATGGATAGGGCGGAATGGAGAACACTCCTGCAGACGGTCAAGGCCCACACAGGGCTGTAGAGCTACTTGATTGATTGATTGAATAGCCAACTTTCATAGTTCAAATTCTTACAAAAGACAAACTTAGCAACAATTCTAAAACTGCTTGATGTTTTTACCTTCTGTGTCTGTCTTCTGTAAATTCTGTCTGTACCCGAAATAAATTTTTCATGAAAATCTCTAGAATTTATGATTTAACCTAACCTCCAATATTTGAACTACATAACATGCTCCTCCATCACCTCCTAAAATGCTTCCAGTAAAGAGTATAAAAAGTCTGTATGTATGAAGGATTTAAAATTCCTCACATAACCTCACATAACGCGGTATTTTCTATAAATCAATGGATCGTACAATACAGTAGAAGTTATAATTATAGTTGAGTATTAATCCCATTTGTCTCCCCTTTTTGGGGTATAACAAGATACGGGAGGAGGATTCGAACTCACGACTATAACTTCTTAGTCTGGCACTTAACCATTACAACACATACCTCCCTTGATTATACAATATATAGCAGAGTATAATTTGATCATCCACGCTCTCATTTACACGGGAGTTGGTCGTTATATTATATTTTCCATCTTCTCAAAGTCAGTTTTCGAGGGTGCTCATCAAACTGTAAACCTATCTTCGAAAGTTACTGGAATTAATTCTTCATCGAGGTGAACTATTTCGAAGAGTGAATAGATACATGAAGTGATGGAAAGTAACTGGATGGATTGCAAAACTCTCCTCACGGGTTCTCCCCTCATAAACCAATTAAGTTTTGCTCTGATACAAGAAAATAATTTTCTCTTTCAAATAATTTTATTGTTTTTAAATAAACTAAAAACGATATAGGAAGTAGTTATGTGATCAAATTACCTACGAAAACATATTTTGAAATTCATATTTAGTTATGCGGGATAAAATAAATATTGAGCCCAACATCTAAGGCTCACTTATGAGAATATTTACTTTAAAAACTCAACAAAACATGAAAAACATGAAAGAGAACATGAGGACAGGGTAAAAACTATATTTTTGTAAAACCCACCTGCTTTTAACCCGCGCCCGATCACATAATTGTGTGTGAAGGATGTCATAGTTACCTGGCGCCTTCTATTGACACATTCGCTCTTACAAACACGAGATTATTAATTTGCAGGGTTGCCGAAGAGAAATCCTCGAAAATCTGTCTCGGTCACGCAAATCTTGTCAGTGAGATGTTGTCAAGTATAAAAAAAAATGAATTATTAAATTATAATTTAACCATGGCGGTAAATTAAAATTTCATAAAACGAATTAAGCAACGCGATTTTTTAATTAAAACGAAAACCCGAGTTCCGGAATCGGAAAAGCTTAAACAAAATCGGTTTAAGCTCAATGAATTTCCCATTTAATGATTAATCGCATGCTACTGTAAACACTTTTGTTATGTGTTATGTTTAATTTATTTCATGGCTTTCGCTTTGACACATGAGTTAACTTCGCGATGTTTCCCATTTTAGTATAACAAGGGTAGAACACATCAAATCCAAAACTAATTAACAATTAAACGACGTGATTAATTTGGCGAATAATCCGCGGCGAGGTCAAGGGAAAGGTGATTACGCGTGTAACCACGTGGATTGTTTGGTTTCTTTTTTTTATAAAACAGAAAATGGTGGTCTTGGAGGAAGGGCCATTGCTCATACAGGTTTACATATTTCCTGGAGTCGAGTTTTCTAGAGCATTGCATATGACCTTGTTGCACGGAGATGGAAGCAAACGACTGCAGATTCAATTTGCCGGTTCAGAAGAGAGAGCGGTTTTCCGTTTTGATGAATGTCTCTCATAATTCATTTTGCGGGAGTTAACACGAATGTGAGGGGTTTAAAGCAAAAACAAAAGGAAGAAGTTGAACGAGACAGATAGAGAAATAAGTGAAGGATCGTTAGCAGTTTTAATTTGTGGGTTATCGCGCTGCGGCAAAGAGATATTGCAATGACAAGGATGGTTACCCTCACCTCAAAAGAAAAGTGAAAAATTGATCCGTTTTCATGTCAGAATTTTTGCTAAAACGATCATTTTTGCTTTTCAGTACAAATAAAATTCGTATTTATCATCGTCACATGTGAATCTTTAAAAATTGTTTTTGGGATTATGTGAAATTGATACATAAATATGACTCTGTAACGAGATTTATAGACAGTTATGTATATAAAGATTATTGACATATTAATTCTTGAAAATAATTCAATATGTCGTTACGAGTGTCTTGCGCGTAGAACCAGTGGAAGCGTTTCTTGCGGTAATATGGTGTACAGCATTCATTGTGTAGACTATTTTCAAGGGACATACTCTAGTGCTTTAAAGCCTCTCAAGCTATTAGGGCTATTAGATAAGTAACAAAATGTTATTGAAACTTTTTAGGACGTTATTAATTAAAGACCGCGTAAAAAAAGTCATAGAACGATTGTGGATTTATCACTGACAAATAAACAGTAAACAACTCATAATTGTTCTGTGACTTTTTTTACGCGGTTTTACATTACCCCTTGGTACTCAAACTGTGGCCCGCAGGCCATATGCAGCCCACCAAGCTCTACTGAGTGGCCCAGTGGCCCAGTGGATACTTATTGAGTGAAAATTTGGGGAAAGGTCTATTGCTCACGGTTAGGTGTGAATTCTGGAACATAGAACCTGACCAGCAGGAAAATGTTTGAGCCTGTGCTAAGAAACTGCTACATAGTTTGCCTCAACATATCTTTATAAGGCAATATACAGAAAATATATACAGAAACAGACTGACAGATGTATATACATATGATGCTCTGAGGGTGGACTGTTTGTCGAAAGCCAGACTTGTAAAATCTTATTTTGGTAAGTCGTGTGGCCCACTCGTAATGGGCTCAATGGAAATTTGGCCCGGGAAGGAAAAAGCTTGATTACCAAAGCATTAACCCATTTAATACGTAAGTCTTCTTCACGTGTAATACACCTGATCTAGTTGTTTTATGGAAACAGCCGACCGCTAAAAATCTTTGTTAGGTTAGCGAAAATATAACTTTTACTATGGCCACCAAAACCAACTCTGCTATGAGATATTTTCCTCAGAGAAACTCACCCCGCCAATTTTTGAAAATGGAAACTGAAACAGGACCTGTGAAGACGTAGAGAGAAACAGAAAAGTATTTAGATGATGTAAATAGTTTCACATTTAAATAGGAGGAATGAAAAGACGAAGAAAAAAACGTGGCAAAGCAAATGCCTTTGGGTGACCAATTTAATAGTTGTACCCCTAATAAAAAGATAATTTTTACAGTTTTATGGCTCGGTAAATACACCAAAGTGTTCCTTCTTTTACAGTATCATCAATAACAATTTATTAGTACATTTTTATTACATCGGAATTAAAAGAAAAGAAATTTTTTAAAGAAGGAGCAGTTGGTCAGACAGTTTGGCCTCAAAACTTTTGGAATTTCCCCTCCTGGAATTTTATTCGGGTGTTGTTAGCATTCGAGTCAAATATTTGTAAAATCAAAACTCATTTTGATCACGATATCTTAATTGGACATAAATACGAACCATCTTGTCCTTAGAGGATTAAATATTTTAGTATAAACCAAATTCATACAAACTAATTAAATTGTCTAGAGTTCCTCTGACCACTCTGTAGTCTGTTTCTGACTACTATGTTCTTACATTTGGTCATTTTGACATTTTATCTATGACCAGAAGGTAGTTTTTTGAAATATTTCGTTCCATCTGGTTGTTACCAATATTCTTCTTCTGTCTATCTTGTTATTTGTATTTTTCTTTCCTCTCTGCCATCTTTTTCTTGGTTTTTGTGCATATTCCTTATATTATTTCAGTCTATTCTTGTACGTATTTCTTTTATCTGCTTGTCAACATTCTCTTTCTTCTCTAAGGCTTAATTTCAACTCTTTTCTTACTATTTCACTCTCTATTCCCACTTATATTCAGTTCTATATCGGTTCTAACTACTAGTCTGTAGAGATTTAGTCGAGTTTTGATTCGACAGTTTTGATCTGGCTTTCATTAGTCACCAAAGTCAGTTTCACAATATCGCTCGTAGTGTAGTGGTTAAAGTTCCTGACTTGGGTCGTGAGTTTGAATCCTCCTTCCGCATCCTGTTATACCCAAAAAAAAGGATAAAAACCACCGCCACTAATATCACTCGGTTCTACTATGTGTTAGAAGTTTAAATCTTAACGCCCTTATTAAATTGTCCTTCTTAACAAAACTCCTCTAAAATCTAAGAGAAAATTTCTTAGAACAAAGAGTTTCGTCTTGTTTGATTGCTCTCTTCTACCGATATACCATTTGGCAGTAAAAATATATAAAACAAACCCGAGACCAGTTGAAGAAATCAAATAACGAAAAGGTAGACGGCGAGAAGACAACATCCTAACTTCACCTCGAGGGTTCCAACTCACATATGAAAGGGAAACATATTAAAACTGTTGACATTATTGTCCAATAATTTTGCAAAAGGCGAGAAAATAACGCTGAGAAAATAAATGTTTAATATAACACACACTCACACGCAGATACTAGTATGAGAAAAGTCAAACTAATGTGAAAGAGTGTAACCAACAAGAAATTTATGACAATGGTAAAACCAAATTTAGGTCTTGTATCACTGAAACGAGACAAACGGCGTAGCGAATCAAGTTTACACACCTAGGAATGGCCGACTGAGTGTTAGCCAACGCACAAATTTCCGATTTGTTTCTTTGACTTGTTCTAAACTTTTGTTTCCAGTCCTCTTCTCTTTTTGGCTAATGAGAATACAAGCATTTATGGATCTTGTTTTTATTTAAGCTCCTCATTATGTAATAATTCTCGGCAGCAGTATTTTGAAGTGTAACTTCGTTTGGGAATGATAGTCGCCATATGTTTTTGTGATTGGAGAATGAGAGTCATAAATGTTTAGACCAGACTCCGACTAGTTAGCAAATTTATAAATAAATAAAAGAGTCTGGTATATGCTCCTATATAAGGAGATGTGTCACTGCTTACAGACTTTTACTTTTAAACTTCAAATTTTTCAAATGTCTACCCTGCATCACGAAAATTTGTTGCTTCCTATCTTGGAGTTTGCCAGTTCGCCTCTTAATCGCAGGGTTCTGTCTTTTGAGATTTTGGCGACTATCACAACAAATGTTAGTTTTGATATTGTGTTAGCTAACACCCCACTCAAGCCAGATTTTGACTTTGGGATTAAACACTGTTAAGATAGGTAAAACCTCTAACGAGATAAGAGTACCAAATTATCGTACCTTCAGAAAATTTGACTGGAGCGGCGTGATAGCTCACAAATTACACCAACAACACTAGATTCTGCTTACGCCAACCCCACATTTACGAACTGAAGAAAAAAAATTAAACAAATAATTTTATAACAAATTAAAGTAAAGGAAGTATTCCTCATACACCAAACAAATTAAAGAAAAAAAATTTGAGTGCTGACTTGCAAAAACCTTCAACAACAAATATTAATCTCTTGCAAAACCATAAACCAAAATCCTGGTCGGGTTTCCCCGCTATACATCAGAGTAATTCTTAGTAATCAAGTTTTAACAATTTCGTTCATTTCTTCGAGAGTTTCAAACAACGCTTGGCCAACCAGTCTAAGATAACGAAACGGAGCAAACGATGAAGAAGAGGAAGAAGAAAACATGTGTTACATACTGAAGTTAGTCATTCAAATTATAATAATGTAAGATAATTACAATCAATCCAAGGTTATTATTAATTAAGCAATTATACAATAATTAAACTTTATTTTGTATTATATGTTAAATTTAATGGCCGATACAATGTCAATTATATGGGGTGTAATTTTGTGCTGAGTGGGCCGATTATTCAACTTCAAGCTTACATAAAAATTAATAACAATTTTATTATTACGTCGAGTAATTAACATTGCTAAAATAAAATAATCAGAGTCTTTAACAAGTAAAATAACGATTTTTTGTACTTTTTAATTGTTGATAAAATGCAAATGGGACCAAATTTACAAAATGTATCCACCTCTGAATTAGGGAAAAACTGTTGAAGGTTGACCTCTGTGGCGTGAAATTATTTACGAGCGCACAGAGCCGGACGATTTCGGCCTTTGGTGAAGGTGTTACGTTCCATTTCCAATTCCAGCACGTGCTTGTGCCATGTCCAGCGTCTCGCATGCATCTGTGATTTAAAACTTTTTTTTTCTTTCTCGCGTTTCCCATGTGGTGTCTTAGAAAATCCCAACAACTCGACAAACGATTCACTCTCTTCTTGTGCCGACACTTGCCAGGAAATGTTTTTATTCACAGATTAGTGTCATCTGAACTGAAGGAAAAAATAAATAAAAGTTCTTTTTCTTTTCAGCACAATTTAATTACAATACAAGAAACGAAGAATAGAAAGTCGGGGGAGAAGGAAGGAACCGTAATATGTCAAAGAGAATAATGTTTCAAAAGGTCCGAGGGGTTGAATAATGAAATACAACCTGAAATCAAACAAGAGAAAAAGGAGAAGAAAAGGAAGAATTTCGAAAAAATGTTTTTTTAAGGCTTTATTGCCGTTATTATAAACTTCTAAATCCGATTAAGTTCGTCTTCTGTGGGTTGTTGGATTCCTTTGAGTCACACCGCACTTGTTTACAATAGACCCAGCATAAAGGAAATAAACTAGGATCTCATTGTGAACCTATGGGAAAGATGGACCCTTTCTGAGGTGCAAGAACCACGGTAACAGGTGGACAAACCAAATAAATAATGTTTCCCAAGCATGAGTTTTCAAAAATCATTCAGCTGTAAACTTCCTTCGTGTATCTCACGGATGCTGTAATGAGGATCACCTCCATTGACTCACTCCATTTTTCCCCTTATTGCTTTTGCGGTTTAAGAATTTTTCAACAGTTTAAAATGTTAACTTCTTGAAACGGTTGAGTACTTCCTGCGTCTGTGTCTTGCCTACTCCGGTATAACTCTTTACAAGAATCGTGTGAAGGCTAATTGACCACAGCCCAAGAGTCGCGGGTAAGCAAGTTTCCAGCAAAGATCCATATATGAACAATTTTTGAGGTCTCGATCCCAAGCAGTGTGAGAGTGTAAGGCTTTGTGTTTGCCCGAGGACAAGAAATAAAAGGTTAACTCCCATGCACATTAGTTATAGATGATCTACCCTGCACTCTACAGTCAGTATCTTCGTCCTTGGATGGTTCTCGTTCTTGCCTCGGAAAATTTCAACCAGTTTGGGTGACTCGCTTTTACCATTTCGGGACGACAAAGTGTTAGCTAACATCTTGCTGGCAAAAGGCTGCCATATTGTGCTTACTGACAATTAATAATAAAGGCGGTGATTGTATCTCTAAAATCAAACTTCCGGACACAATGCTTTAGGTCTGGTTGTTGTTTCAAGAAAATTTTGCAATCACTCGAGGGGCTCAAAAGCAATTTTTTTGAGCTCCATTCTCCGTGACTGACAGCGAAGGGTGTTGCTTTTACTGTCATCACCACGTTGTGCTTGTTATTAGTCAATTCATTTAGGTAAGGGATTGTGGCCAAAGCTATTGTTTCTTGCAGGAATGTTTTCAATTAAGAATCAACCGAAGTTTCACACACACACACACAACACATTATTCAGATAATTAAAAATATTCTAAAATTTTTTGTTACATTAATAAACCAACGAACTAATTACCGACAACTTAGGCTAATCTTTCACGCATAAATCATGCAATCGGTGACGATTATATAAATCTTTTTCTATCTTTTCCTGATCATCAGTTAAGCGCTATATCGATCATTCCTATCAATTTCCTGTCTTTTAACGGGTTGACTGAAAGAAAATCAGATTTTGAACAGTAAATACCGTTTTTAAAGACTTAAACAAATACATTGACACTTGAGTTTCCATAAAAGACAAAAAATGTCATTATAATGTCTTCATTTAATCGAGCAGCTTCCATTTCTCTCTCTAGATGTATGCCTCTCCTCCTCCTTCTCGTGTTTATGACGATGATTTTATTTGGTAGGCGGGACACACATCAAGAACTGACGTTGTAATTTTGTCGCAAACAGTTCTTTTGATGTGCAATTAATTTAAAATTATCATTAGTATCAACATAATTAATGAATGTTCATTTAAAGTCAGATTTTCGCGTGTCTGTTAACAAATTAATACCGTTGCGCCAAGTTGGTTCCTCAGGTAGCCAAACCCAGGAACGTTCTAACTTAGTATATTTCTTGTATGTGAGAATATGTGGCAAAAGATTTTTATTTCAACAGTATAAATATAACTGATGTGATCCAAAAAAGAGCAGAATAGTCTTCTACAAAATCAGGAAGGTTGGCCAACCAGGTCAGAGATGGGAAAAGTATTTAATCCAGCCCGCCCAGGATTTATCGATATGGATAGTGTTAATACATGGTCCGCTGCAATTACTTTTGGGCAGTTGAGACGTTTGAAGTGGGTTTCACTTCTCAGAATGTATAGTCTACAGAAGAAGCTAAACTAGCCGCGTTCATGTGTTGCAAATTTCTGTGGCTCTCCTGCTTTATGTCCAATTTTATGTGCGGTCCGCCAAAAAATTTTAAAATTAAAACTGACCCGTTGATTATAAAGATTACCCAACCCTGAACGAGGTGTTGAGGAACATACAAAAACATTTAGAGAACAGAAAGTAGAAAATACGAGTTTCCAGGACAAACCAAAGCTGAAAAAAGAGACAAAAAGGACGGAAGAGAGAAGGACAGGAAACAATGAAGAAGAAAAACACCAGGACAAAAAAGAAGAGGTTGATACTGTCGGAACCAGGTTGAAACACACTAATTCTGAACGTATATGTATATTGATATATAAAATATTATTATAACTATAATTTAGAATCAAAATGGAAAATCAAGGATCCTGACGGTGCGGAGCTCCGGACTGAATGAATTTAGCTTCGGTTGTCGGCTGCTTCATTTCACTGTACCCATTCCGGAATTAGGAATATGGCGAACGCCACAATACCAACGTGGTCCAAAATTAATATAACAACTATAGTCGACTGTACCCTGGATTAAAGCTCACATAAAGAAAAATAATTAAAAGAAACTAATTACAAACAAAAAACTAAAAGAAACGAAGAGTCAAAACCCACCAAAAACAAAATAATTCGGCGAAGAATCAAACGACACTGAAACCAGACAAGGAATACAGTCGACTAAGAAGAATTCCTCAGACGAAACGTTATTGGTATAAAAATAAATAAAAAAAGCCATAAATTACAATTATTGAAGTGGTCATTGTCAATTTAAATAAAACACGCTGCCACGTACGAATACAAGAAAATCATAATTATGGATGTCGGTTTAATAATTATTCACTATTTAAATAAAAAAAATAAATAAATTTACGGGGAGACATCAAAGCGGTATGAAAAAAATTTATAAACTCTCTCCTTCCCAAAAATAAAAATAAATAAATAAATTTTGTCCATAATGTTTACGTAAAAAGGAATTTTAAATAAAATAGTGGAAGGTATATTACGCAACTCAATTGCATTTAGGAGGAAGAAACAAATAAATTTGTCGTAAAATATTAATTATTAAATGTTTATGTAGGAATTTATGCGAATAGTTCGATTTGTCGGTTTGTATTCTGCCGAATGAAGAAGGGAAAAAACATTTTTGTGTGTTTTGTAGACTTTGTTAAATTGAAAAAATGCAAATTAATATGTCTTACGCGTTTCATATAATATGATTTACAAAAGAGATAGCCTAAGCCCGCTTCACACAGGCTCGTGAAAATATTGAGATAAAACGAACCGCGGATATTAAAAAAAATTGAGAAGAGCTGCTTTAAAGAAAGAGCGACTTTGTGATAACATCGCCATTTATCTGCGCATTGATGGTTCGTAAAATATAACTCACGTTGAAGTTTTCGTTTTTACCTCAGAACTAGTTTTGACTCTCTCTCTCTCGGAATATTAGACTACCGCGTTTGAGAGTTTTGATCATCTTGAAGTACTGAAATCGGTATTTCTGGAGTTGTGCCATTTATTCTGTCGCTCTTAGACTAATTCTGACGACATATGTAGGGTAGAGTAACCTAATATGAGACACTGGCATATCTCTCTAATCTGGAATTAGTTCAAATTTTTGTTGCTAAGATATGAAGTCAGTTTTTAAAAAAGTAGTGGCACCAAACAATATTGCCACAGGCGACATTTTTTTTCCAATTGCTGTCGAAAATATTTTACACCCCTGTGGAATATTTTGCTGTTGATTTTAAACTCTTTGTTTAGCAAGGTAAGGTCTTTAGTTGTTCTCTATACATAGATAAACTCTGATCATGTGAGTTTAACAGTGTACATTTACATTTCCCAATAGTATCTCTATACATAAAGAATTACCGCTGAATTTGCCGCCTTTTTGTTGTAAATTGTTGGCCAACCTGAAAAAATAGAGTTTAATGGCTGACAGTTCGTTAGTGGATGCAAGGTTTGAATGAAATAGAAAACAAAGTTTGTGGTCTAGGTTAGTCTAGAATCATGAAGTACATAGGTTAGGGTTGCATACGCACTCTTCTGGGGCTTCCACTTCTTTTAGGTATTCTTCAACAGCGAAAACCCGTTGTTGTATCGTATAACGCTCCATTTGTACTAATGCTAAACCCTAAATCCTTCTTTTTTTCAGTGTTGCCAACGATATACTGAAAAATGACGGGAAATTCAAATCTTGCGTTAATCTTGGGACCCCCTATATACAGACTCCCTTTCTTCTTCCCTTTGTAAAGGTCATTTCTCAAGCGATCGTAAAACACTCAATTTTGATTACGGCAACAATTAGGGGCCATGTTAGGGCGAGAGGCATTATGTCGTAAGAGTGGACAGCAAATCGACATGCGGGAGAAAGATAGACGTTAAGGAAAACGGGTCTCTTTTGTGGTTTCGCCAAGATTTCCCATTCTCTTAAAAGCATTAATTATATAGAAGCAGAGTTCTTGTGTTGTCTAAAATTTGTTTCTGTATAAAGTCAAAGTCACACTGAATGATAAAAACGGTCACTGTTGTGGTGGAAGGTCGCTTTTTCTGTTGATAGAAGGTATCCAACCACTCACGCTGTATCTCCTCACTATATTTTAGTCTATTTTTAGTACTTGGTTATAGTTATTATGGAACCTCAGCTTTCCCATGAGTGAATGTCACTGGACGCCACTTCAAAACATCTTACCATCATCCACCACTTATAATTTATAAATTAATGGTTTAATTGGCCTAATCATCGGTTGTCCGTTAAAAATTCGAGCCTATGCCAACACTGACGTGTTTGAATTCCCTCATTAAATCCGCATCTGTTGAGGACTCTCAAATAAAAACAACGAAAAAGTTTTTGTGTCAGAGTTTGAACCAAATCAATAATGGTGAACAATTCTTTGGATACCTGTTTGTCAGTGTCGATGATTATTTTCGAATATCATTTCGAGCTAAACGTTGTTATTGTAACACGAAGACCTAAAATCAAATAATAAAATTCATGCCTGAAAACAATTTTTCATCTATCCAATTACATAAGGGGTATAATTTTCGCGCCCTGTTCAGCTTCACGTTTGCCTGGGCCCCTCGGGGGTCAGGCGGCTTTGCTTTTTCAAATAAACAGGTACGGGAACGCCTTATTGCATTTTCAAAAATATATTAACATTCATTCCCATCATCGTCTGTTAGGCAAATCCCGACTCTGTTTAACTTGAGGAAAACTCGTTTTTCTCACAGATAATTCCGCCGTGGGCAGTTGATTTTTCCCACTTGGTTGAGTTTTTAAGGCAGTAGCGTAATCGGACGTTTATTGATATTCATAGTGATTTTTATAAATTTTTATTTCTAAACAAACTTTTTTTTAATTTTATTTTCTTCTTTTCGTCTTTCATGTCGGATTAAATGCGAAGCCCAAATATTTTTTATAAGTCAAAAATTATTAAAATTTACGTTCCGGGAATATTATTATATTTCGATTGTGATCCTTTTACACAATTTATCGTATAAATGTTAATTATTATAAATTAAATTTAAATGGAAATCAACGCACGCTGGGAGCGGCTTTAAATTATCACAAAGAAAACTCTTTGAGATGAAACCTTTGTGGACATTTTCGGCTTGACATCCGGTTTTCGTTATCAAATATTTCCTTCCTTTCAATCCTCCTCTTGTAGGCCCTCTGAGTTTTTAAATTATTTAACGCCTCTTTTTTTTTAAATAACTGACGTGAAGACATTATCTATTTTTAGACTTGTTGGTCTAATTTTTCCCTTCGATGCCTTTAGAAGTAGAATAGAAAACGATGCCAGGGCGTAAAGTGTCAACAAGTCGTCACTGGATGGGTAAAGACGTAGGATTGTTTTAAGCGGATGGTAGGATATAAGAACAAACTTCAAATCGCGTAAAAAAAAATTTATTTTGTCATTTCAAAAAGGCGCAAATGCGACGTGGTCATATTGAATGAGTTGGTATACAATACTCCGGTGTTTGTTTTATCAGATCAGCTACTTGAGTGTGTAATATTTATGAAATGAAATCTTCATGAGAGTGTGAATCAACTTTGAAACAAAAACGGATATATAGTGGAACCTCTCAAAACGAGTTTGATTCGTTCCGGAATTTTACTCGTTATGCGAAACAATTTTTCTATATAAATCAATGCAAAATGAGGTAATGCGTTCCAGGCCGAACAAAAACTGTCGGAGGATTCCCCAAGACCATGTCGCTCGTTATGCCAAAAATTTAGTGTTGTGAGGGATATTTTTATGCGATTTATGTTGCTCGTTACGCGAATTTCTCGCTATGAGAGGTTCCAGTATACTTTATTATTTTCTTAAATTGGAACCTTTTTTAACCCAAAATGTGACCTAACGACAAACACAAAAGGATCAAAGATTCAGTTGGTATATATCAATAAAGAAGAGTGCATTACTTTTGAAATGAAAAGGGGAGTAGTATGATTATGTGTGCCTTCCAAATTTCTTATACACTCAAATTTTAAATCGCGTAAAATGAGTCCTGAGTATGTATTACGTTTGAATAAATAATACGTACGAATACTATGTTTATAAACACTTAACTACATTCTGCTATATATAGACGAGCCTTGTCTGCCATTACCATATATTTGAGAATATCATACACGATTTATATACGCGTATAAAATTTTTGGGGGTTTATCACAAACCGCGTAACTGTCCCAGCAAAAGCGCACAACACTCGAAACACTAAAAAACGCGCAGTGCCCTGCGCGTTTTTTAGTGTTTCGAGTGTTGTGCGCTTTTGCTGGGACAGTTACGCGGTTTGTGATAAACCCAAAAATTATATATTTGTATAAATTATGGAAAACGACCGCGAAAGTTTAAATACTCTTATAAACATCATACACAGATAAGACACCAACTAGCCAACATAACTCTATGGGCAGATAAAGCCTCAGAAAGTTTTGGGATAGTCCAAATCTATTAATAGACTCCAGACAAAACGGTAGACAAACATCAGACTGGCGACTCCTAAACTAAGTCTAAACGTTACACTTCTTCGAGATTTGGGTCTACTATCGCACTGTTAACCGTTTTTAGGAACAGGGAAACAGCATCCGGTGGCATGGCAACCATCGGCAGAATCTCCACACACAAAAAGGAAATAATTTTTCATCTTTGCGGCGGATGGGATAGACAAAAAAAAATTTTCGTTGAATATTTTTCAAAAAAGGTGAGGGGAGGGCATATTCCACTTTTAAAAATTTCAAAATCAATTATAGGCGTGTCAATTGCTTTTTAATATAGGCACGAACCGATACCTATCTTTGAAAACATTTACACCAATAATTTTTATTCCTCACACGAGTCTTGGAAGAAATACGCTGTTACACTTTTCCCTAGTGCCCTCCTGAACTGGAACACAGACGAACTTATTTCACTCCGGATAATAATAATAATAATAATAAAACTGAATATTTGTTAGCCATCGTATTAACCTTGTGTTCGGGGGGAATAACTCAGACCCATAAAAAAAATCCATATTTCAAAATTTTGGAGATTAAAAAAGGAACTTCATTCTTGAGAGGATGATAATAAAAATAATGATGATCTAAATTTTAGTAATTCGAAGAATAACTGTTGGAAATGTACCTGAACGGAGGGTTTTTGTCGCCACATCTGTCTGTTTACTTACGCAAAATATTACAACGTGGAAAGGAAATTTCGGATTGTGTCTCCGGATTATGTTCTAATTAAATGTTCCTCCTGGTAGATAATTTTTAAATTACACTCACATTATGCTTACTTGAAGTTACGCTATCTCTATTTTATCGCTTTTTTATTGGATGGAAATTAAGAAGAATGATCACTTCATAGCAGTAACTTCGCAGAATATGTCTTTTATACTTGACTCAGTTTGTTGGGTTAAGAAGACGGGATGTATCATTGTAATTAGATAGATCAATGTATTTATAAAAAAAAATTTTTTGAAACTGTGATAACCTAAGCATGTATCAGAGCTTTTTTTTAGGAAGCTCGCTCGCGCATCTCCAAATCTTGTGGTAAGATACGAATGTTTTGAGATACTACATGAAATATTTTAAAATTTACACCTCGACATACGACCAAAAATTTAAGACACAAATTTGGGATGTGCGATAATTGCATAGGTGATCCCTAAATGGCCAAACTTTCGCTCAGCTTTCCTCCCGCCGCTTTTTGACATACGACGGTGATCACAGAACGAATTAAACTCGTATCTCAAGGTACCACTGTACTCAGATCTCGTTTTGTGCTTATCTAATAGCACTCAAGCCTCCTTGGTTTCTAGTAAAAGCTGAGAGAGTTGTTACTGGCGTACTTTGCAAGAAGACATATGGTAACTTACCATTGTTTCAGTACAGCATACATTTTAGACTAAAGAAAATAATGAAAAATTTGTCTCGTATAAAACATAAAATACATGTCATTTGCTTCCTATAACACTGAAACAAATCCTATAAGGTTTTCTAAAAAGTCGGGTAAAAATCGGCTCCATAGTCAGGACTCGATTTTCACGATTCCGAGGTAGTCATTGTGTTAACGCGAATACTAGTTTCCGTAAATTTCCATACTCTAAGCATCGCGTAAAATGAAACCTGAAATCATACATAATATTCATCAAATAGTTTACATAGTCTATAGGAAATCTATAAGTTTTTTTATTGAACTATTCTTTCTACTCAATACTAATTTGCAGAAATTTGTTTTCTTAATAAACGCGTATTATTGTTTATGTAAAATAAATTTAACCGGTTTAATGTTACAATATAGTTTAAAATTAGTCTTGTTATGTGAGCTATTTAGTCTAGATCCGAGAGAGGCTGTGTTGATGAAATGTTTTACCTAAAATAAGGGTAAATAGTGTTTGCTAACATTCACCTTCACCGTGGCCATTTTCCTGTCTCAAAATCTGAAATTAAAAGAAAAATTATGTTCACTCGTACAGGCAAGGAGAAACAACAAATGAAAAGCAACGCGCATCTGCTAATTAAAGAAATGAGCCGATGCCATAACACGAATTTAAGTTAATCAAATCGAAACCTGAAAGAAGAACCTGAAAAAAAAACCTGCAAATAGCTCAGTTTTGTTGTTGCCTAATAATAGAGACACTTTGTCTGCCGGGATGGTTTTACACCCTCGAATAAACTATCTTTTTGACTCATCATAAGCTAATCATAAGAAATCCAGGTACGATGCTTTCGTCAGGGTGGCCATCCTTTGTTTCGTTCTTATTTCTTTTTAAATTATGAGACTGTTTTTAAGCGTTTCTCCAAATTTCGAGTCAGCTTTGTTAATCGCTTTTGGACCACCTGGAATCATGAAAGTCATTTGTCTTTAAGGAGAGATGGTGGAGGAGGTCGGGGTGGGTACCTACTGTTGAAAAGAAATTTTTTGGTGTTCCGTACCTCCCGCGCTAAAATTATTTTATAACGATATCCATCATAGGCCTCAATCGACAGCTTTTTTGATTCTTCAAATAAATAAAAAATTCAAAATTTGGAAGTCTGGCGTTATCTAGACGAACATCTACCCGTTTACCCAATCAAAGGAGAAATTTGTTTTGCTGATTCCGACGACTTCAACTTGGTCTAAACAAAACCAAGAATCAGAAAAACCGGAACGACAGAAAGAATCATAAGAGGAAACCCGAAAAGAGTGCCAGCGCCAAAAGGAAAACGATTGTAAGCCCTGGTCTCGAACAGATCCAGGTACTCTGCTGGAATTCGCCTCAGGTGTTCAGGTATAAGGTGTTCAAGGTTAAGATTCATCATTCGATTTTATTCTTTTGATGGACTGATGTTTTATCGGTTCATTTCATGCTTCACTATATTTTCATTATTTTTTGTTGTATCACTCGCTTTATTCTCTTTCAGGCAGTTTAATATTAAACGAATACGTGGGTGTTTCTTATTTTTACCTCTCCATGTGCTTGCTTAATGTATTCGTGTGTTCCCTTTAGGTGTTTAGTTTCTTCTTTCTTCGGCTCTAGACAGGCAGACGCCTTTCAATCGATTCTTTCTATTGACCGTTAACTCTTTCGTTTAATGTCTTTCCTTTCTTCCTACCCATCAACTCGTTAATTCTTCTAAGTAAATGCATCTACGAGATGATCGCTAGACTAGTTTAAGTTGAGAGGTACCTGCAGCCGAAAACTAGATTGTGATTAGCGTTGTTATTGAGCTCTAACGCCGCTCAAGTCAAAGGCATGGAAGGTATCGGTCTACAGCTGACACTGTAGTGTTGTTCTTCCAAAAAATTGACTTCAGCCGCGTTAAACCCACACTCTTACACTACAATATCCTATTCACCAAGAAACTTCAGTATATCTCAAAAATATTGCACACTTTTATTTAGAACTCATTTCAAAAGTAATGCACAATTATATCTAGAGGAAGACCTGTGTTTTGAGTGATCAGTGTCTGACTAGCGAAGATAAGAGTTCGAACCGCCTCCCAAATCGTTTTTTATCTATGAGACTTGATACTCGTCTTCTATCAAAAACTCATTTCATATATAATGCACAGAATGAACTGAGGTTTTTGTCACAAGCACTTTATTTAATATTATCAAGATGTGTAGGTTGAAGCCTTTGGACGTTGGTGTTGGTTGCTTAGACGTGGTAGTCTTCTTCTAGATATAATTGTGCATTACTTTTGAAATGAGTTCTAAATAAAAGTGTCCAATATTTTTGAGATATATTGAAGTTTCTTGGTGATTAGGATATTGTAGTGTAAGAGTTACAGGTTTAGCGCCACTGAAGTCAATTTTTGGAAGAGAAACATTACAACGTAGGCCTTCATGGCTGACTTGAGCGGCGTTAGAGCCCAATAACAACGCTAATCCCAATCTAGTTTTCGGCTGTAGGTTGAAGCCTTTGGCGTTGGTTGCTTAGACGTGGTATAAGAAAAAACTGTCGCCCTTCCAAAAATTTGACTGGATCTGCAATAGAACCCAAAACCTACGGCTCCCTCTAACACCACAACATCCTAATTACCAAAAAAGAATCCGAGGATCTGAAACAAGTCCTTCTTAGAGCAAACATTTGGAGAATTCGCCAAGGAGGCTAATAAAAATTTTAATCTAAATCCCTAACTTTGGGTCATTTTTTTGTTTGATGTTAGCGGCGGGCGTTTCGAAAAAGGGAAAATTATTATTTTATTTATATTTTAATAAAGTTTTTCGTCTCGGTTTTTTCCTTCAGTTTGGTTAAATGAGGGTTTTTGACCTGAAGGCCCATAAAATATTTGAGATATTACGTGAATATCTAGCATTGAAAGGGAGGTGAGGGAAGGAGATTGACGTATCTGCCATCTTGCAGGGCAGGTGTTTCACATGCCGAATTCATAATTTTTATACGCACTTAATATTATTAAATTTTGTTTTTGTATCTTCCTGCACCGATTGCAGCGGATCGTTTATACTTAATGAAGTTTCCTTTAAATTTTATTGATTTATGTGTCAAAAGAAATTTTTAATTTATAATATTACTCTTGAACAGTTTGCTGACGAACTCAATACGTAGTGTAAGGAAATAATTTTTCCTGCTGGTTATTGTTCTAGTAATCGGCTAAATTTTAGGTTTCGTCTGCTGCTCAATTTGCGATTTCGGTGAATTTTTTCTTTCGTCTCCACTATTTTATCAAATATTTTTTTTATACTGTATCACCTTAAAACTCAAACTGCGGACCACCAAGCTCTATAGAGTGGCCCAGTGGAAACCGATTCAGTGAAAATTTGTGAAAGGTCGATTGCTCATTGTTGAGTCTCAATTCTAGAACATAGTGCCTGACCAGTACGAAATTGTTCGGGCCTGTGCTCAGAAACTGCTAACATTGTTTGCCTAAACCCATGTTTATGAGGCAATATACAGAAAATACATACAGAAACAGACCGACAGATGTACATACAGATGATACCCTGAGGGTGGACTGTATGGAAAGAAGGACTTGTAAAAGCTTTTTATTGGTAAATCATGTGGCCCAGTCACAATGGAAATTTGGGCCGGGGAGGAAAAGTTTGAGTACCCAGGCTTTATCATATCCTTTTCATTTAGAACTCATTCCATAAATAACGCACAGAATGTACTGATTTTTGTCAGCCCTTTATTTAGTATTATTATTTACAAGCAATAACATTACCCCTATTTCATACGATTTAAATCGCTAGATTTCAAAAGTAATGCACACTTTTGTTTACTAACAGCTTTATCGACTTAGTGTAACCATGTTTAAAGTCAATCTTATTCTATGAGGTCTGTTTTTCGGGGCTTGAAGTTAGAATCTTGTATCGTTTCAGGCGCTATGTTTTAAATTAGTCTTAAATGACGTCTTTTTTTACGCGATTCATGGGTTATATATTGTTCGCGTAAAATGAAAATGTAACCACATTTTATAATCATTTCATCCAACGTTCTCAAGGAATTTTTTTTTTTGAAAAATCAAAATTCGTCTGGGGAATCATAACAATTACGTCACGAACCACCTTTTACAACCGCTGATTCACTGCCCGAAAACGTCAGTTTTTTGAAAAGATTGAATTTGAGAAAAACATTAGGCACGTACGTTACCCTAACGATTAACAAACATTTTAACAAATCATAGAGCGGAGGTGTCGGTACGAAACCCCGTAAAATCCTGTCAACATGTTTTTCTCTTCCATTTTTCTTTCAGACTATTTAAAACCCTCGAATGATTAATTGCTGAGGCTATCAACTTTTTTTTTATCATTTACCTTATTACAAAAAAAAATATTAAAGCCCTAAAACTTCTTGTTATTAACTAACAAAAAGAATATTAACCTTTTGTATTGAAAATCCTTTTTATTGGAGTGCTAACCATTCTTCATCGAGTCCCTAAATTAGAAGAAAGTTAATTAGTCGGTCATTTAATTTTTTTAACCCGAATTAACATAATCGTTTCTTGATTTATGACACCTGCGATTTTATTTACAACCTAAAATAATTACAAGGTAGAGTTGAAAAGAGAAGAAAGTTTGAACCTGAGGAATTGATTCACTTCGACCACAACGAAGGTCAAAAAGCTTTAGTAAAAGAATCGAGTCTTTGCTTTTCTCTTGGAAGGAAAAAATCGTGGCTATAGAATTTAGGATATCGTAGTATGAATCTTAGCACGTCTTTCTTCAAGACCATCTGGTTACGAACCAAGTCGGTAAGACAAATTCAAAAAGCTACTAAAAGGTTGCCGAGTCAAGAATGTTTGAAAACGGGCGTTTGAATCACTGCTGAACATTTTCCATGATTTCAGTATAAATGGTAACGGGAATGTCGGTTGTAATGTACAAAGTTCGTTTGGAGAAGGATCGTATGGTCTTGTCGAACAATTCGCACGTTCTGGTTGATGGACTCGAATTATTTACCCAGTGCCACCCAAATTCGTCATTGTTTCTTCTTAGAAATCTAACAAAAGATTTGACCTTCAAGAATTTTTTTTCTTTCAAATTCATCAATTATAAGTATAATTTTTTTTTAAGGGCGTAAGGGTTTCATCAGATCTTGATGGCCACAATTATGACGGATTGTGTTTTGAAGACTATATTTTGGTGGTTCCAGCGCTGTTTTGCTTTTTCACTAATTTGGAAAGGTAGATAGTGTAGTAGATATGCCGTTTTGGTATTTAGACTGTGGCGTTAGCCACATCCTAATTCCGGAATGGGTACAGTGAAATGAAGCAGCCGAAAACCGAAGCCAAATTCATTCAATCCCGGAGCTCCACACCATCCTTGCATTTTCCATTTTGATTCTAAATTATAGTTATAATAATATTTTATATATCAATATAAATATACGTTCGGAATTAGTGTTGTCCATCATTCGTTCATCTACAACGACACAACCTGGTTCCGACAAGACAAATAGTCACAGTCGAGAGGTGACAACGAGTCATCCTGGCCAAACGCGGCAAAGCCTTCGACTGCAGGTTCAGTTGGAAATACAAAATAAAGTTGTGGTATTCGATTTTTATATATTTTAAGTCTTAGTCCTGGCCTACCACAATAGTTTGTACCAAACGTTATCTTTCTACCATGCTGGTATAAAGAGCGACTACCAGAAGTTGAATGAAAATGCGAATAGGACTACCACTAGGAAGGTTACTCACATCACAATTTTTCAGGATCTTAACTCCAAACTTACAATCCAGTTGCCCAAATTTTAAATTGTTTCTTTGTTATATTTTTGTGAAGAGCCAATATCACCATCACTTCATCTTCTGTTTGACGCGAGCACGACATTCCCAAAAAAATAAAACAAAGCTCGAGATGACAAAAAACGGTTCAGTATCTCCTTTTTCGACATTATAAACCGTACAATTTAGATCATATTAACAAAACACTGGGTTGGAGTGTTCAGTCATCGCGTTCGCCAGTTTTTCTTCTTCAAAATAATGGCCGTCATCTCTTTGAGAATTTTATTATAAAATTTATTACGTAATTTTTTCTTCAGTGTTTCAGTCTATTTTTGTCCTTGTTTACAGCCACGTTTTTGATTTATACTCTTCTCTTAAATTGGAATTTTTTTTTTCATAGTTAAGTCCTCGGTTTTCCCCTAGCTGACTGAAAAACTTTTAAAAATTTTTCTTTTCTTCTTGACGGAATAAGATTTTATATTTTCAACTTTTTACTCTTCTTCTGAGATTTTATTTTGATGAAATAACTGTCCCTTTAATAAGTTTTCCTTTGTTTATTGTTTCTTTTGATAATATTTAGGACTAACGTTCTTTTACAAGTTAAAACAATTTAAGAGTTGATTGATCCGAGTTTGAACTCAGTCCTCACTTTGCTAATGAGACATCTTGTTGAAAGTAATCAATGTGCTGGTACCATTGAGTGTTGTTAGCATGGCGTGTGTTTTATGGTAGCCCATCTAATTTGTCTAAGTACTAACACTCCACCCTTGACAATAGTCCGAATATATGTTGACTACTCAACCGGTCCTCCCGGTGTATATATATATATACTTTCAGTATCTCTCTGATACTTTTATTTGCATCAGTATCGTGGTTCCTGTTTCCACCTGCTGTTGGTTACCATACCGATTCCTCAAAGTTTCCTCCAGGATGTCACTTTTGTGGCTAGTTCTGTAAATAGAAATGAATCTTCGCTCAAAATCAAGTTAATAAGTCGTCATTTCAGTCAAAGAGAACATAAACACACTAAAATTCTCAACAAAAGAAACTCAGCAATGATTAATTACAAAGTTGCCAGACAGAAGAAGAAGAAGACTTGTCTTGGAAGAGTCTATTCAGATTTCGGGATTTTTCGTTTAAAGATCCCGGACTTGAGTCGAAAACTTTATTGCGAATATTTCCCTCAATTTATTACCTAATTTTTGTTATTTTTATTTATTTCTCGGTTTTATTATTTACAAGCGTAGCTGTCAGTCCACAGTTGCCAACTACATAAAAATCAATCGGAAGTGTTATACCATTTTACGATCCTGTCTTAACACCGAAAGGCATAAACTCGAAATTAATTTTCACCTCATCTAGTCACTTAAATAAAGTTGATGGCGACTATGGGACAAAAGTGAATCGCTCAAGTTAAATGCTATCTGGTCGCTAATAGCAGGATTTATAGTTGGTCATCCTTGAACACAAAAACAAATTTTTATTTTTTTTATTTTTCCCAACGTGGAAAATTAAATTCAACATTTTTAGAAAAATAAAAAAAAAGGAATTTATAACAATTTAGAATTGTTATCGAGGATTAAGGTATCTAAAAATTTTTAAAGAGGGATAATGGTAGGCCTACAAAGAAATTTAACTATAAACAAATAAGCCGCACGGTTAACGTAAAAATTTCAAGAAAAAAAAAGTGATTTGAGCCCAAAGCAATATCAGTTTTAGGAATCGAGGTAACTTGTTTGAAAACAATGCCGCAGTTAATATTAGGTTCTTTGATAGAACATGCCTGAGATCGTGTTGAAATTACAGAGCGCTTCGTCCTCTATGTACAATCACTTCAGGTTTGTATACCTGAGGACTTGGAAACAAATTGTTTTTGTCGACATACCGCTAGTTAAACTGTTCTTCTTAGCTTTTTTTCTCTTCTTCTTAACTTTGGCCTCGTGCTTGATGGCGTATTTATCCCGAGTTCGCGCCACGGCTTTTTCGTCTAAACTCTGTCAAGGGTAAATGAACAAGAATCCGGAGCTGTGATTCGCCGTGACAATGGCGCGTGATGACATTGGCTGAGAACCTGTGTTTCCTTAAAAATCATAAACAAATACTAATAATTACAAAACTCATAGATAAATACAGCATTTCAGAGAAACCCACGTGTAAATGTTAACTCTTAAAGGATTCAAAACATTCAAGAGAATCAGTGGAACCTTTATGCCAGATTTTGGTGTGCAGAATCCACGTGGGCGATTGCTACTCTTAAGAACATGCTCGAAGACGTATAATCTTACCACTTTACATGATGGATGGAAACCATCACGTATGTAACAATACAAAGCTTCCATTTGAGATATGCTTGTATGAATGAACTGCTACGAGCTCTTCCCACCTGTCTGCCTCGTGTTTTCATTTAGTGAAAATTCTTTTTATCCTAAATCTCATCTTCCTTGTTATACTTTTAACCGAAATCTATACTCATTCTTTAGAAAATACGAAAGGAAGCGGCGCTTCATGTATCTCCTACTGCCTTGTGACTATGTAATCATACAGAAAGCCATCAAACCCAAATAGAGTCGAGCTTTGAGGTTACCATTTGTGTTACAAGCTTTATGGGATCTTCAACAAAGTCCTTAAATTCGGAAAGCACACTCAAATAACAAAACTAAAACCTTTGAAAGTGGCAACTTTGCACCTTTCGTCAGTAAACATAGTTTAAATGATGTTTTTCAAGTTGTGGCGGCGTCGGCGGCGGCTCGAACGGATAATTAAAAACAAAAAAAAGACGGAAAAGAAAGGAGGCAGAGGAATGGTAGAGGAGGAGGAGGAGGAGGGAGAAAAGAGTAGAACTAAACCGGTTTTGCGATGTAAGTCAATGATGGTCATTTGATCAGCGATTCGTTTCGATTAATCGATATCGATTCCAGACAAGTTTTCATTCATTGAAGCAAAACGGTGCGAAAGAGGCTGAAAGGGGCGGCGATTCACTAATTATCCCATTCAAAGCAATAATTTCTTCATATTTCTGATTTGTGTGGACGGATTTTTATTTTAAATTCCTATCTTTCATTTTTTTCCTTATTTTTAAATTTCTTTATACCAATTTGAACTTGGTTTCATCCACCGTCATTTTCGTCTTATTAAAAAGCACAGGTTAAGCTTACAACTTAAACGCGATGTCTTTTTATCTACAAAAGCAATTTAGCGCCGGGAAAGCTTATGCAAAAAAGAAACTGGTTTACTATTAAAATTTTACGTGACGAACTTTATGTCAGGTTCGATTTTCTAAATAATATGGAGCAGAGAAAAAACAAGCTAACTTCCTGAGATTAAAGGATATTGTCACAAATTAACAAAACAAGAGTGATCATCATATTTAAGAATAAACTCTCCGTGCTAAATAATCTTACATATAATTGAGTTGAAATTGAGGTCGTAATTACACGCTGTAACATAAGTCGTGGACAAGGAATAAGAGGTAATGGTGTAACCGAGGGAGAAGAAGTCATCTCTGATCTTTTTATATCATTTGTGTGAGAACTTTATTTTCGGCTGTGAGCGACAGCAAACGACTTGACTGGAATTGGTGCAATTGAGGCAGTTACACTAAAAAGTATCACGGATATGATCTGATTAAGAGTGTTGTAATTACATATAGAGAGATGTTATACTTTGAATGTTTATAGCAAGAATTTCTCTCTATTTTCCGTAACATCCCCTTTAGAAGCAAAATCCAACGACGTCTTGATCCATCTGATCGTGTCTTTTCGCTCTTTCTGTCTGTTTTCAAGACCAAATCTAACCCAAAACACTTTCGAAAGATGATGATATTACAGTAATTTCAGGATAGTGAAATTGTAGCTTATAATTCGTGGATTGGCAGATGGCTTTGTCAAATATTTGAGATATCCATGAAGTCTTGATCCAACGTTTCACGAGCCATATAGCTTTTTAAGGGCTAAAATAAAACTGACAAACTGACTGTATTACTCTAAATCTGATATGCTGTAGATCAGTGATTCCTAAAGTGGTCTATATCGACCCCCAGGGGTCTACGACAGCCTGCAAGGGGTCTATGCCACCAAAAAAAATTTAGGGGTCCACGATAGTGAATCTCAATATACACTGATATTACCTATTTACTTACATTATACTATCTTATAATATAAAGATATATACATTATTTATAAAGTACCTATGAAGTAAAACACTTACTTCACTACAGTGAGAAATTTACAAAAATCAACACCAGGTAAGTAGGGGGTCTACCCAAAACCGAAAAACATGGGTCTGTGACACAAAAAACTTTGGGAACCTCTGCTGTAGATTAACACAAGTATTACAATAACAGACTTGGTGTTCAACCAGGCAAAACTCCAACAGAATTGCTTACCAGTTTCTTCATTTCTCTTGTGTGCTCTCCAATTATTATATCTTCAATGGTAATGTAATTCATCAACACCTCAAACTGTATCACCATAAATGTTCTTTGACCAACATTTCAGTCCAGTTTATAAAACTAGTAGAAATGATCATAAAAAATTATTTACTTACTTTATTATTTATATTCACAGATATTTTACATAAGTTCACGAACTCATCCATCATCATTGCGAAACGAAATTGACCCTCAAATCGAAACAAAAATTGTTTTCCTTTCCCGTAATATAAGCCGCAGTGTGTTGCCATTAACAAATATAGATTTATAATATTTATATAATTTATTCCAACCGCAAATAGGCTAATACACACCTCACATGCTCTTCACACATCACATTCGAATCGAGGAAATTACATTGTAGGTGTATTAAATTTATTTTCATTTCGGTTTCGAATATTTGCCACCATGTCTAAGGTATCTATTAGTGAGGAGAGGGAAGGGAGAGAGAGAGAGAGAGGTCTGGGAGACTGGTTATTAAGGCTATGGAATGTAAATACTATAAAAGTATATGATGCAACAATCTCTTTAACTGACTATTGTTTAAACAAAGTAAAAATTTAATTGCGTATGATTTCTTCTTTTTTTTTAATTGTCTCTGACAAATCACACCCGCCCCTTGCTTATTATGAAGATTTAGAATTTTTAAATTATAATGAAAAAAAAGTTTTTAATTTGGGTAGGAAGATCGGAGTCTTCAAATACAAACAGACAACAAAAAATGTATAAAAATTAAAAATGTGTACTCGGATGATTTCCTTTGCGCGATTACAATCGAAATAAAACAAAAAATAAATCAATCACTATAAATAAATGCCTTCTCATTTTATTTCATTTTTTTTCTTTCTTCGTTTAACCATTTACCCTAAAGTGAGATCAATCAAATACATCAAATGTTAGAAATGTATAAAAGGATTCGAAAAAAAATTTTTTTTTGTTCTTTGTCTGAGTTTGAAGATGTTAGGTTGTCTCCTTCTCGCCTTTTCCTACCTTGAAAATGTACTTATGTTTGCTGACAGATTTCCTGACAATAGTCAGGATGAGTTTTGAGATTTTCGCGGCTGTTAGTAAATTGCTTTTGGCTTTTCGCCGCGAAAGCGAACCTTCTACACTGAACATGCCTTTAGTTACTCAAAGTCGCAGATTCTGTTTCACCAAAACGAGACATGACCAAATCACTATACATTTAGAGAGTACTACGTCACGGATTAACCTCACAGCTGAAAACTTAAATTATGTTAATGAAATGTTTTTGGTTTTGGGTTTGATCAAATTAAAAAAAAATGTTTAATGAGTTAGCCTAACGGAGTAATAATAACTGGCAGGCAGAGAAAACTAGAGCTGTTGTCATTTAAAGAGGAAACTTTGCAGAATTCTGTCGGACTGTATAGGAAGGTTTGTATGGGGTTTGAGTAACACAGTCACCAACAGCAGGAAGAGTCATCTGAGACAAAATTTTGGATAGTTAAAGTTACATATACGTTGAGAATAAAATTAAATGGTTACAGTAACTTACCAATGTTTCCATAATTGTTTGCTTGAATTTACTAAATTTCGACATCATGTCTAAAACACACTATAGCCTTCAGTTCCTAATTAACATTTTCTAATTAAACAAATCTCAATAATTAACCAATCCCGGAAACCGGTGATATTAAGAAACTGGATGTGGTAGAAATACTCAAATAGTGTGTCATCCACACACATCTCTTCACTGTTCCCATAAACAGTTTTGGTGGTACGAAGGTACAATCCTGATGTTGTGTGAATTTTATAGAAAGGTATGGTTGAAGGGGATGCGGGGTAAAGGGTGGAGGGACGAAAGCCGGGGGAAAGTTTACGTCCTGGCCAGGTATTTTGGTTAATAATGAACATGTTAGCTGCCGCAATGCCCTGAATCAGTCATTATCAGAGCCGCCGCTTCATTAAACTTCATTTTTTTTCGATCAGGTATGATGATAATGGGTTGCATCAGATTGTTTTTGTCCGCTTGTAGGCAAAACAAACTTTTCTTTATTTTGTGCATAACCAAAGTTTAAACACTAAACAACCTCAAATTCATTATTTGGGTAAATGTTAATGAAATCTCTGGAGAATTTTGTTTCCCCCTTCCAGAAATAATTAAGCTTGATTTTGAAGCAAAATTTTTTTTTGTGTAAAAAATGATTTATTCGGAATATTTGTCCCTATGGGTTCATTATAAATTTTTAAAGAAGTGAAACCAAAGATTGGATGAGGAGGAATCTTCGGTGGTGTGTGGTAGCTTCTCCTCATTAAGGAAACTTTCTGGGAATGCCATAAATCAGGGATGAACAACATGCCCGTTAAACATGTTTTTGCATTTCTAAAACTGAATTTATTTTATCGACTTTCTCCTATCAATATATTGTTGTAAAATTAATTGTAATGAAATTGTAGTACATACTAAACCGAAACAGCTTTTTTGTGACGAGTTACTCACTAGTCGGCGACTTGTTCAAACCTGCAATATGAACACGCCACGTCTGTGCTGTTTGTGTTGCCTTTTGTCACACAATCAGTAAGACTGGTAAGCTGTTAACCAACAATTTTAGTAATTTTTGGGTTTCTTGAAAGGCATGAGTACAATATTTTTGCCAAAAAGGTTTTTTATTCAAAATTAAGTTTTCCCAAAAATTAGTACGGCCCGCTAAGAAATTTTAAAATTTAAATTGGCCAGTTGATTAAAAAGGTCACCTCACCCCAGCTATAACTGTATAGACAATTCTGGATCTGTTACTCAAAGTGACTACAATTGTTTATTTGTTGTCAATGGAGGCGTTGCTGGATACATATTATAAAGGTAATTACTCTTAAGCAGTAACGCCAGTTCAACGATACAGATCCTTTTGTAATTATAATTCCAAAGAGCACACTCCTGGTCGTTAGTATGTGTCCCAGCGAAAAACAATCCCACTCACGATCAGACAAACCCAAAACAATAGCAGCAAGAGTTTCCCTGAAGACAAAACACATGAAAAAGTTCTCGAATGAGGTAATGGCCTTTAGGCCTGGCTGTGTCCAACACGGAAAACAGTTAACCTAATGCAAATAGGTTTCGCTAAAAATTTTCAAACTGTGAATTATATTACTATATAAATATTAAAATTTTCTTCAGTTTAATTTTTAAACGTATAATTATTAACAATTTAGGTCCGCTTTTATTAAGTTACTCCGATGCCGTCGATACCATAATTTTTTGTTCTCACTAAATGAGTGGTAAATTGACATAAGAGAAAATCAATCTCCTCATATTAAATTTGATGAGAGAAAACCATTAAACAAAGAGATCGGAGATTTTAATCGCACCTTTGATGATAAACCGCGTTTGCCTCGATTAAAAAGAAAGAAATCAGTCGAATCAGTAAATTATATTAGTGTAATTATTTATCAGTTTGATTCACGTAGTTTTCATTTTTTTGTTGTGTGTGGGGCAGGAATTTTTAAATGTTAATGGTTGAGTTGCCTTAACGTTTGAAGGAGGTGAATGTCGGGCACCTTGTACAAGAATTCTAGGAGGATCAGGTAACTACTTTGCTTTAAAGAAAAATCGGCATTTCCTTCACGTCTATGATTCGAATTGGCGGTCTTTCTTTCTCGCTCAAACTTATACATATTTATATACTTCATCGAGTTGAAAGAATTGATTACTTCTGAGTTTTTCTGATGATTCTATTTTGTCTTTTGGATGACCAGAAGATAAACCATTTTTTGAAACACTCATCGAACTTGAGTGATTTGTCTTATATTATAGAACTTATAGGTTATCCTCTCTTAGTAGTGGTAGTAGTTTTATTTAGTGTCCTCTTATCTCTCTCTAGTACCGGTAGGTAGTAGTAGTTGTTGGGGGGTCGGACCCAGTACAAATTTTTCTGCTCATAAATCTGAAAATTAGAAGAGCCGATTCTCTTTCTACTAGGAATTGTTATACATTTTTAGTTAAATTTTAGTATCTCACTCCTAATAGGTTTAGGTTTCTCTTAGCTACTGTTGGAACTTTTATTTTATAAAATGTAAAGCCGCGAAAGGTAAAAGGTGAAAAGTAAAAGACTAAGAGGAGAGATGGCTGAAGGTAGTGGAAGAGAGTGTGCAGAAGAAAGGAGTGGACTGGAACAGAGTGAGGACAGAGAGTTGGTGGAAGAGAGAAGAAAGTGGAGAGGCTTGTGCTCAATGCAGACCCGGTAGCGCCAGTGGCTAGAAACTGTAATAGATGATGATGATGATGATGAAAGCCGCGAAAAACAATACCAAACCCATCGTCGTGAATTTGTCTTTGAGAGAATGCGACCATTTGACATCAAGATATACAAACGATAACGATTTCAGCCCTTAAGGGTAGTCCTGGGTGTGGAGTTTTGCTTTGAACGGAATTAGAAATTTAAATAATTTGAAAGCAGTAGTTGTTAGGAAGGTGTTTTGGTCACCCTGTCAGCTGTGTGTATAAATGCATCAAAGAAATTTTCGTGAGGTCTCAAGAATCTCTCACCTGTAACACTATCACCGGTATGTTGGTCTGTCTCTGCTTCAGTCAACGCCGTCATCAAGGTCATCTACTGTTAATTATCAATAAAAAATGTTTTCCAACAAAATTTGTAAGAAAGCCTAAGATTACGCTTTCGTCTTGCTCTGTGAATGATTTGGGTTAATACAATACGACTACTCGAGGATTTCACCTCAAACACTGGAACTTTCGTAAAACCTAAACCCAATCGTCGAGTTGACAAAATAATTATTTCAAAATGGTTTGATAATGACGGTAATTAACACCTTTGTTTAGTTGTGTGTTGTTGTAATGAAAACTTTCATTGTAATTGTGTTTACATTGTAATCGCATCGATTTAGAAAATAATAAAAAATCAACGTTCCAACGACTGTGACTTATTGATTTGTATTCCGTTCACATTTCCCGCATTCTCTATTCATTTCGTCTCTACTTTATAATGACTTTATATCACGATTATGTCATCGATGTCATCGCCGTGGAATTAGACTTATTATTATTGGAGAGTTATGTCTCCATGAAATAAGACATTTACTCTGATGTTGTTATTAGAGGACGCACCTGCTCTTTGTTCTGTGTTTTGTTGCCAAATCAAATAAGCTATCATTATTGCAAAATTATGGATGTTGTCTCTCGAAAATGAAACGCTTTAAGGAATTTAAATATTATTTAAGAAATTTGACTTTATTTATTCCAATAAGGCCGTTCTTAACCTTCTTTGTTTTTACAAAACTTTTAATTGCAGCGTTGACTACAGAAATAGTAGTGGTGTGATCAGAGCGATATAGCTGACTGTCAAACAGGATATTAAAGTGTTTTGGAAACAAAAGAAGTTATGGAAAAGGACTTGGAAGGGTTGGAAATTGTGTGTGTAGCTGTACAAAATATAAAGCTTCAGTTCTCAAAATCAAAACTGAAAACAGTAAAACGTAGACAGAGGAAAGGAAGAAGAAAGATGCCCAGTGAATCAATAAGAAAAACAAAAAACCAAAAAGGTGAAATGGTGGTTAAAACAACCTGGTCTCGAGACCAAAAGAAATCTGATAAAAGATTTGAGTGTTTAAAAGTGAAGCGGAAAAGTGTAATTTAACACAAATGATGTGGCAGTATAAACAAAAGCGAGCAAACCAAGTTATTATAAACAACTTCTGACATAAGCACAACCGAAAAGAGAAAAACATTTTGACAAAATAATAAGCTAATTATCATTCACAAGTTTTGAAGTGGTTTCTTTTTTCCTTCAGTTTGGCCCACCGGTAAAGGCTAAGTCATTGTCATTTAAATTTAACACATTTGCTGTTGAGAAAAGTTAAAACGAGATGAAGATAGGTTTCGTCATTTTCCAAAAACAATTTTTTTCTCTTTGTTTCCTTTCTCTCCACGGAAGTAGCAGGTGAAGGAGTTAGATGTAGAGTATATTATGTGTTGAACACTCACCGGTCAGTGGTGAACAAAAGATGGACTGACGCGGATTGACGGTGGTTTTAATATTTCACAAAGAAATTTTGAGTTTGAATTGATTTCATTGACCCTGAAGCTGCAACTATTTCACTTCTTACTCATTTTTATTTATTATTATTATTTTCTATTCTTCTTCTTGCAAATTACTTTCCTTCTACTCTCCTCTTAGTACTCTACATTACTTTATCATCACCTCCTGAGCTAATTTCTGACTACGGTTATGACACTGGTCTACTCCTTAAAGCTAGACCAACTTCCTCTCTTAAACTTGAAAACAGGTGGTAGTCAATCAAGCAAAAAAATTCCTAAAAGCTAAACCTCAAAGCCTTATGAAAACAAGACGCATAAAACGAGACAGTAGAACAGTGATTCTCACAGTGGTCTAAAGCGACCCCCAAGGGTCTATGAGGGGTCTATATCCATGAAGTCTTGATCCAACGTTTCACGAGCCATATAGCTTTTTAAGGGCTAAAATAAAACTGACAAACTGACTGTATTACTCTGTATTACCCTGAATCTGTTATGCTGTAGATCGGTGATTCCCGCAGTGGCCTATATCGACCCCCAGGGATCTGTACCAACCTGCAAGGGGTCTACGTCAGCGAAAAAAATTTAGGGGTCCATGAAATGAAAATGGGAGTCCACATGGATCTCAATATACACTGATAGTATTTACTTACTTACATTATACTATCTTACAATATAAAGACATACATATATTTATAAAAGTGCCTATGAAGTAAAACACTTACTTCACCACAGTAACAAATTTACAAAAATTGATATCAGGTAAGTAGGGGGTCTACCCAAAACCGAAAAACATGGTCTACGAAACAAAAACTATGGGAACCTCAGCTATACAAAGACATAGTCAAAAAATTTATAAGTATATGTTAGTGAATCCGCTTCAAGCCTTAGAGAAGTGTGCAATTTATGTCTGTCATATTATACAGATATCAAAAAGGAAATTCCTTCAAACACGTTTGATTTCAAAACGCATAAAAAAAGGTTTTTGCTGTTGTGTAATACAAGAGAGACACTATCAGAAAATCTGTCGGTAAATGAACTCAAATCAACAAATAACCACTCATTATTAAATAGAGAAATTAGTTTACAAAAGCGTGGATTAATTATAAAACAAATAAGACCACGTTCGTTATGTTCATAACCGCACAAAAGCATCACGCGTAAAACAAAACCTGACTAAATATGTATATCATAGCTCGTATTATTCCCAAAACTATGTTAAATGATCCAGGAAATTTTTTATCGCTTACTGACTGTTATACAAAATAATTCTAGAAGTCTTGGGCCTTTCTTTCCTTGTCAGAAAAACTTATAAAATGCCGCCATTATACATAATTAATTCCTTTCAATCGTTTAACAAATTACAAATAAATTCAAAACAATCCAGATGACCGGAAATAATGGACCTCAATTAATCCTAAGCCCTTAATTAAGGTTATAAAAACCCTTTGGAACTAGTTACGGGGTTTAAAAAATTAAATTACCATAAATTAATTATATCTCAAAGACAGAAACCATAATTTTTCATAGTTTGTAATTTTTTTTGTTAGGAAATGGAGTTTGGGGTGGAAATCCGACAGAAAGTTTTCCGCAGGGGTGTTTGTTAAATAGCCTAAGTTCAGTATTGAAGTTAAAAATGAGAGGAAGAAGAGTATTTAAGTGGAAGTGGGTGGAGGAAGGAAGGAAGGTTTGACCCAGAGACTTAGTTACATAAACAAAACACAAATTACTTTTTCAAAAATTGAAATTTCGATTTCTGTTTGCCGGTTTTGAGTCTTTGTTGTTGTTTTATTGAAACAAATTTTTAAATTAGTTACGAATTATTTAAATAAGTAAGTTGTGTGCTCACTTGAGAAAAATAAAAAACAATGGAGATTACAAAATAACAAATTTAACAAATTTTCTATTTATTGCAAAAACATAATAAAAAAAAAAAAAAAAATAAACAAAATTCGAGATCATCTACCTAGAAATTGTTACAGTCATGCTCACTTTATTAAATCACAAGGTAACGGAGTCATTTTGAGTCAATTTGACTCGGAATAATAGTTCTTGCACAGTCAAACCGTTCTCATCGTCGGGCTAAATCTGAAAACGGGTACTCCATCTGACGGCTGCCATCCGTGATGGACTTGAGGATGCATCAACCCCAGCAGCAAAGGTTGAGGAATGTATGGAGGATGGACTAGAGGACCGCAGCACGGCGGATGAGATGCCAAATACGACGGAATTTGGGAACCAGCTGGCAATAAACTCGCTTCTTCCGGCTCCGGTGATCCTGCCGTGAACAGAACAAAAACAAATTTCATTTATCCCATCCAAACGGCCTTTTTTTAATTATTTTTTCAAGGTCAGTATTCCTCTCTGTCTGCCGTTACCGGTTCTGTCTGTCTCTTAACTACTCTACATCCCGCTAGAATTGGTTTAGTAAAAATGAGCCAATTTTCCGCCTGTTAGACTAAATTAGTTTTGCGTATTTCAATCACCTGATTTGCTCAGAGTGAAAGAAATTGTTTACGAGCCATGAACCGAGTTAGGGTCGCAAACGACCTAAGACCTCGTTGCTCACTTTTTCGGAACGTTATGCAATGGTCACTAACGCAGAAAATGACCTCTGCTTTTGCAAGACAATTTCAACAAATAAATTTAATTCTTGTTTATGACACCAAATTAAAGTCAAAAATCTATAAAATCTTGCTTCTGCGACTTTAAGTCTCTTAAAAACAAAATTTGTTTTAGAAATTAACCGATTTAGTCGAGAATTACTTTTAACGTTAAGCTTACTACTTCTCAAATAAATAAAAATTTGAATACATTTGAATTCTCTTAATCTCAAGGGCTCTTTCAACAATTTCAAATATACATAAGTCCAGGCGTCGAGGTTTAATCTCAATTAACAGATAGTTCGGCATTAATAAATGGTATCCTCTCCTGCGGGACACATGTACCACTTTAATAGTTAGTTAAACGCTTTTTGGCACGAAATTCCCACATGTTCGAAAGGGTTGATGCTACGGGTCAAGTTCTGTTCATAACACGCCGACAAACCGACCGCATAAAAATGCCTAAAGAAAAAAGTTCCGTTCCCCAGTCTCCATCTTGGCTGGTAACATTAAAACATAAAAGTCGAATGTTTGGGTCCTATTAATTTAAAATTCCAGTTAAACCGTCGGCCGTGCATGTGGGCATTGAGTGAATGTTTGAACATGCTAAGGAAAACACACATATAGCACATCCGAAGAAGAAAAACAGTGAACCATGGAGTGTGTGTGTGTTAAAAGCAATTATACGGTGTCTCGCGTGACGCCTTGTCGTTATTAAAACCTTGATAATGATGATAATAATGATTACTCGGTAGCGGTAGCTTTGTGAACAAATATTGATTTAGCTGAAGACTCACCATCGGACGGCCTGTCATCCGAAATGAGACTCTCGATTGTGAACGGTCTCTTCGTCTTGTGATCCTTCTTGAGATTATCTCCCGTCAAAATCGTCGTCTGGGACGTGAACGTGACGGGACTTTTGCACGGAGGCAGAGAAGGAGGAGGAGGTGGTTCAACCGTCGTCGGCTGAGGAGGTGCGAACATAAACCTGTTAAAGTTAGCCAGTGTTGAAAGCTCGTTCTCAAGCCTATCTTTGTCGGATTTCATTAATTTAAATCTGAAAGAAAAATTAAAAAAATTTTTTTTAAAAGACTTGATATTATGAAGTTCTGACTACATTATAGATACCGTTTATTATCATAATCATTTTAATTAAATCAGTGAGAATTAATTTTTCCTTAATGACAGAAAATAACCGAGAAGAACCTTTGGCACAGGCAGTCGAGACTATTTTTTACCAGAAAAAAAGTGCAAATTCAAGCGGCGGAAGGTCAAAATCGATGAATCGCCACCTGAATCGGTGCCAAAATTACGCAACCGGTACTCGGTAATTGAAAATTAATGACTAAGCCTATCCTCATTCTCATGTTTTCACTCTTCGACTCTTTAGCCCTTTTGTTAAGTTTTTCCTTCACTGATTTCTGCGTGCTCCGCGTGACCATGATAAAAAAAAAGTGCGAATTCCATGTGGAGTTGCACTTTAGATGCACTTTTGGGAAAGAACCTTGATAGGAAAGACTCGGAGGAACTTTTTATTATTTTATTCAAATGTGTTAACGCCTTTCTTTTAAAAAGATGGTAGAGTTGGTGTTGTGATTATTGGTGAATATTTTCATCAGGAAAAGCTTCCCTAAAAGACTAAAAATTGGTGGGCATTTATTTATTTAAACTTCCACAAGACCTGAAATATGTATTTGATAATCCTTCAAGACAATAATTTTATTGAGAATGCTGTCAGCTACCTGAAAGTCTAATTAATAAAGACTAATATATGGTTAGGAACACCTATTCCATATTATCGGTTTAGAAACACCGGATAAAAAAATTTTTCAACGAAAACGAAGACAGGAGATGAGACACAGGATCCAACTTTTGGACAAAAACAAACCAAAACAAAACTAAGCCTAATCCTTTGTGAGAAATAAAAAATCTCTGAGCTCTAAATTGTCTAGCCAAATACCAACCCAACTATGTGTTCACTAGTGTGGATCCTAACAAAGGCAAAAAAATCCTCAAAAACTAAACGGACACAAAAGGTGTTAGCCATGCCGAAGCTTCTCCACAAGAATCCAGGTACAACCCGTCAAGGGAATCCGTGGGTTCAAAGGGTCATAACATTTATGCGTTGGGCCCCTAAGATGTGTAAAACCCATAAAACTCCTCCTTCCACCTTTTTCTTCTCTGTCTGCTTTTCGGCTCTACTTAAGAAAACTTTTTTTTCCCATTTCAATCAATTAATTCTGAAAGCTTGCTTAAGATTAATTTATTTTTAATTTTATAAATATGCGCCACTGAGCCACTTTGACTCATTTCAAATTTAATTGCCATGTCCGTGCAAAACGTTAAAGCAAATAATTAGGACTTCAGTTCTTTCAGGACTCTCAATTCTTCTGCAGGACTGAAATTTATTCTACATAAGTGTGCATTACTTATGAAATAAGCAGCGAACGCCGAATTTAGTTTCATAAAAATAAATATAAACAACAATAATTTTTTGGTATAAATAGCTATTTGACTAACTACAATTTAAGATTTTTACTCTGAGTCAAACTGGCTCACATCCGACCTCCGTGAATCTAGTTTAGTAGAAAAGCAATTTCATTTATGTAAACATAAAACCTTCAAAAATTTATTAATTAAATTTCAAAACGTGAATTCGGTTTGTTCAAAGCCTTCTCACAATTCTTGACCATCTTCTTTTGTGGCTCCTAATCCTGATTCCCGTGGATTTCTTGAATAAATAAATTGTCAAATTCCCAGTTAAATTAGTTCAAAGGGTTTCCGAGAAACAGCGACAACTACTGTTGCCAAGAAGAAAGCCCACACACGGATAACGCCAAACTAAATATTAATATTTTATTTTATTTAATATTTTTATTGATTTGGTTTTTTTTGTGTGGTTTCGGTCATCTTAAGACTGTGTTATTTGAACCGGTTTTTCGGGCAACTATCTCTTCAGTGTTCTCTGTTCGAGCGTAGTATCGTTTCATCTTCTCACTTTTGTTCCTTATTCCTCTCATAACCAATTCAAGTAACTACAACGCTGTTACTATCATCTTCTCTGCCGTTTGTAATGTTTAAAAATGTTTCGATTCGAATTACCCTCTTACGCTTAAAATGCTCACCAATATTTATTTATTTATTTATATCGTTCATCAGAAATATTGTTTATAAGGTTTGTAACTCAATTTTGGAATCGCTATGACAGTTAGTCTCCCATTATGCGGGATAGAGTGAATCTTGATACCGAACCTAAAAATCGCGTTAACAAGGACTTAAATTGTCATAGAATAAGTAGGAATACGCTCCTGTCCACAAATTTGTAGTATTTATGAGGATATTCTTTTTATACGCCGAATAGATATTCTAAACATACTCGAAAATAGTGTGGAATACAGCCCTGTCAACACTAACTGCTGTTAAGTTATGGATATGTGTATAGGTTGTGTAGATATAGTTATAGACGTAGACATAGTTTAGTAGCCTAGCTTGTTTCTTAACGTTTATTAGTTTATATGTAAGAGGCCCACCAAATAAAGTAGTGTGCAATACTTTTGAAATGAACAGGAATTTGACCAGACTGTATAACTTTCCAAAGTCCCCAATTAAAAAAACGGTTAAACATGGCTCCTCAAGAAAAATTTTTCATTGTAAATATCATCAAGATACTGTGTCCTTTTCCTAAATTCCTTTTCGTAAGGTTTTATATTTAAATTAAATGAAAACCGGAAAAGTAATTTTCCTTACCTTTTTCGCCTCCTAAGCAAACTTCCATTTTCAAACATGTCTAAAGCGTTCGGATGTAAAGCCCAGTAAGCACCCTTTCCGGGTCTGTCAGGCCTCCTCGGGATTTTCACGAAACAGTCATTAAACGAGAGATTATGTCTTAAAGAGTTCTGCCACCTTTGCGTGTTCCGACGGTAATAAGGAAATCGTTCGGTGATGAACCGATAAATGTCCGACAAGGGCAACATTTTCTCCGGCGAACTCCAAATCGCCATAGCCGTTAACGAAATATAAGAATACGGCGGCTTTTGATCGCCGTATGATTCTCGACTAGGACGCGGCATCACCCGCTAAAGTCTTTCCTTCTTCTAATTTTAATCACGTCAATCAAAAAACTTCCATAATTAAAGCCCCCCCGCGAAAATGATACGTCACCGATTTGTTTCTCTTTAGAACTAAACACTGCTTCTCGAACGTCCGTAACATAATCATTTTAAGAATGAATCCGGAAAATATCGAAACAGGACCGATTTCGAAGCCATAACAACTTTGGTTAGAACTCACTGTCTCTCAATTACGTCACTTAATGCTTCGGAGTTAGAAGTCGTTGAGCAACTGACTCCACTATACCCGATGGCTTTTAGAATGTTTCTCTCGGGAAAGAAAGCCGCCATTGGTCCAAACTCATCCACTGATTTCACGCCACTGCTACTTCTCGCTTGAAAACTGTTTCTCCCGGACTTATCTTATGACTTCGCCTAGATAAATTTCATTCGACGTCACTCCAAAGCTATACAATGTAAAATGACTAATAAAAACAATTCGTATTAGAGTGAAAGAAGTTTTTAATAAAACAAAACAACTTCTTAACCATCTGTTGGCGAGCTCACATCATACTTAACCTAAGAAGAAACTCATTTTTTACCGAAGAATCTTGGCGTATTTTACCAATAAAAATCGTTTTTGTTTAGAGTAAACAAAATGGCGGAGTTTACACAAAATTATTCATGACATATAAACATTATTTGAATTGAAATTTATTCGACTTGGTTTTTAGGCTACCAACAAACCATTGTCATTATTAGTGTGTCTGCTTACAGGCTTTAACATTATTATCTACTCTCTTCATTAAAACTTACAAATTTTTATCTGTTACCGCTGCAGTTTTAAAGTGCTTATTCAGCTAATGTATAGATTACTTCGTTATGTTGTTCGTACACCAGACAGCTGCAATATGGGCTGGTTTGTTGATTTGCTCCCGTTAAAGTTCGTATATTCTTAGACTTTCACTGTATCACTGTTAGGTTTCGTCCTTATTACAACAGCATTTTCAGTGCCGTCAGACTCAGCAGACTCAAGACTTGCAGAATCAAACGGAATTTCCCGCAACCCACATAGGTAATGTGCAGATTTACAGCTTGTCACTGAAGCTCTGTGTTACGTTCTCACTACCTGATGTTTGGTTGTCATAATTTGATTGCTGTTGTTTCAACCGACATTGTATTTACATCTTAATGAGTTAAACTGGAGATTATCTAGTAGATAATATGCGGTAATTCTCTGAATTTACATTTAAAATGAGTGATGCGTACATGTAGTGAGTTTCCCTAAACGTACAATCTTCTTATAAAATGAATTATTTCTAAAAGTGTGCATTATTTATGAAACGAAGCCTTCCTAAAGTTTACAGAAACTTTTCTGTCGTTCCAGCAAAGGTCTTATTTTGACATTAACAATTTCCTAGTAGGTTATGTACAGTTTATCTCGGTAACTGAAGTAATGAAACAATTTTCAGGGGCCTAGTTAATGTGTAGATTACATAGGCAATGACCACATTAACTGATTCCTACACTCTGTCTGGGAAAATCTTGACTTAAAGACTTAATGATTTTTATATTTTTAATGACCTTATATTTCCCTAAGGTTTTACATTTCAGGTGGAGGGTTAACTGAAAACTCAAAAACCGAAAAACATTGATTAATGAAAATGTGTCTGAGAAAAGAAAAGTCAGGCGGCGCGGAAAATGGGCAATTATCTTCATAAAATTAATGAATTTCACAAGCAGTAATCAGATCATTATGTAATACCGCTAATTATAATTTATAAAAAGAGAGAGTTTTCTTTAGAGTCTAGAAGACGAAAATTTGGTTTTCGGGTTTTTTTATATTCACAAAATTTGGGAGGAGTAGTGTAGTGGTTAAGTTCCTGACTTGGACGCAAATGGTCCTGGGTTCGAATCCTCCTCCCGCATCCTGTTACACCCAAAATTTAAGGGTGAAAAACGGGATTAAAACCACCACCACCATATTCACAAACTTTGTTTATAGTGTGGTGTTTGGAATCAGTATCCCTTTTCGTCTCTCCTTTACACAGTCTTTCGCGTTTTTTGGTTTAAGGAATAGCCCCCCATAAAACACGATAAAGTTTAGAGTCTACGAAACTTTTGAATGTGATATAATGATTATCGTGAAAGCTCAACTAATGAGAATAAAACTTACGATTTGATAGACAACAGCCGTGAAAGCTTTACTCACGTTATGTGAAATGTGTTAAATGAGGGAGTCTGCAAAGGCAGAGAAATCACAATAACCTCAACATGGAGACAATTGGTTGAACCTCTTTTCAGAACACTTTGGCCTGATTGATCAGAATTTGGAAACTTTCGGTGAGGTCTTCGAGGACTCAACGGAGTAACCAAAGATGAGTAACTCAAGTTTTGACTATGATGCTGCCCTGAAATTATAGTGAAACTCCAAATTTGTGGTGGTGTTATTGGATTTCCGATTCTGTCGTCTAGTTCTCTATCCTTTAGACTTTGCCTCAAGTTACTTCCCGGGGGGTTAAGACAGTGAGACAGTAGTCTATCCCTTAACTCTAAAGCCTCCTTAAAACCAGATCAACGACTTAATGCCTTAAAGCAGTTAGGACAGAGGAAAAGCTCTCTGCCTGATTGTGAGTGAGAGGAATTTTCTACAAATCTCTGATCCCAGTAAAACAAAACCGTGTTAAGCAGATACCGTGTAATTACCACAAATTATTTGTCTCCAGAGTTTATATTTGTTTTGAACTTACTCTACACATTTTCCTTAAATATGTCAAAAACTTGATTAGAATTATTTGCAAAACTAAGACTGCCCTCCAACTCCCTCTCTGTTTAGAGTCTCTGATAAGACTTCTTTCAGACGCAACTTGGACGTCATAAATAAGAGAAAGAGAGACCGCAGAGGCATAAATACTAAAACCCGACTTTGAATAATCTCAGAATCGAGATCCGTATTTGATTGTGATGTCAAGAAAAGGAATGAATAAAGGAAAAGAGAGAGAAGGAGGAGGAGGAGGGGAAGGAGAAGAATAAGAGAAAACTCGTTTGTCGATTGTTTAGAGCACAATGATGTCGAAACATTTGATGTGTTCCGACAATCGGGAAAGATCGCTTTATGATGGACACGACTTTAGATGAGCCAATAAACACAAAACGCAAACTTTTTTACCCTTCACAATACATCTAAATTGTAAAAACTTTAAGTCTTCGGGTTTTGTCTTTTGGGTTTCTTGTCTTTTTTGTTCTTTTCGGAAGTCATGAAAAGTAGGTTGATAAAAAGTTTCAGAGGATTAGTAATAAAAGTCAAAACTGGAGATTTTTTTGTTCTTGTTCATGTTCTATTTTTATCCTTTGTCATCCTTTTGTGTGAATTTTTCCCTTTTTTTGTCTGACCTACCTCTTGTTGGCTACCTGACTTACGGGTTTCTGTTCTTTTGTCTAATTCTTTGCCTGATCGACCGGCTTTTTATTCTCTTTTGATGTGTCCTTTCTTTTGTATTAATACTTCTTAAATGCCTACTTTTTGTTCTTTCTATCTGAGGAACGCTGGCAGGAAGAATGTTTTTGATTTTTTATTTCATTGCTTTTGAATAGTTGTCCGCCGGTTATGGATGTAAGGTTTAGGTACTCTTTACACATGTAAAAAACGCCTGCTTAAAACTGTATATATCATCAGTGAAGGTCTGTCAGTAGCAAAGTACAGGAGACCTTGGTTGATGTATTTATTAGTGTTCAGTCCACTCCACAATATTCATCCTAGAAAGGATGTAAACGACACAAACAACTTGAAACAAAATTTGTCAAAGAAGTTTACTAATCGTGAGGAACACAGTATCAAAAAGAATTACTTGTCTGTATATAATGCCATGAAAATTGACTATAAAAATATAAGTTTAGTGCTCTAGTTATTCGTTTGTTTTTGTATGTGTATTACTCGAACTATTAATTATTGCTACTCTTAATTTCCTAGGGCAAAATAAGGGATGATTTACATTATATTCTTAGGTAATTATATTATTAACATATATAAATCGACGTATAATTGTTATAAGATAGAATTAGAAATAGATTTTGTAATGTATGGACCTGTCTTGTAAACATCAACTCCCTATGTTTCAGCGGTGCCAACTAACTATTGAAACCACAGGCGTATATTAGCATTAGAATATTATAGTATAAGATAAAAAAAAATTAAGAACAAAAACTATATACATCATACACTGGGTTGTTGCACTGCAATTTTTTTTAATGAAAAACCGACGTTTTGCTAACTTCAACGACTGCTGACATCGACTGCGTGATATGATGGCAGCCGTCGAAGTTGACATAGAAACATGACACAGTGTAACAGCCCAGTGTATGATGTATATAGTTTTAAGTTTGAAAAGTGTCGCGGAAGTCCAACCTCATGTAAGCACCTCTGATGAAAGTATTTTTCTGCTGGAAAACCTGTATATACAATCAACTTATTTTTCCAGATTAAACGAAAAAAAAAATTTCCAAACGTGGCTCCTCTTAAGAAAATAAAAAGATCGTTTACATTTTTGAAAGCATTTATAGAGAGGGAAGAGATGGAAGAAAAGGAGATCGTCCGATAATGGGAGTGTCATGAAAGAAAGAAAGATGAAGATTCGTTTCCAGTGTTTTCGCCGCGGATTTTCGCCTTTGTTGTATTATACCTGATAAAAGACGTAAACATAAATTGTTCATAAATGGATTGGTTTTTTGAATTTATTGTATTTTGTAGATACCGCTGATAGAACGCGAGTTCCCTTTTATTGATGTTGCCGAACTTGAGAGACGTAAACCTGAATCCCAACGCATCCAACCTTCGCTACGACTGTCTTCTTACTTTTCAACTCTGTCTTATTCACAAGTTATGGTAACGTCAAATGAGAAGTGAGAACTTGGAGTTGTCTTCTTACGGGGCCCAGAACTAAATCGGTTTTTTTAATCATAATGGGCGTTTTTACGTGTTGAATTCCTGAGAGCGCGAATGGGGCACAAAGGGCTAATTGACGCTTGAACAGTGGTAAAGGAATAAAAATCAGAAATTACTCATAGAAGTTTTCATCTTTCGCTTTCCAGCTTCTGGATTTTACCTTCTTTCTTCATCTCACTGTATTTATAGCCCTCAAGAGGAGGAGTCCTGCGGACGATCTAGAACTGCAGGTAAGAAGGATCATGGATTCTGTAAAAGGAACGAAAATGTACATAAAAGGACTAGAGGTCTTCTAGTATGTACCTAAAAGAATCAATGAACTGCTTTTGGTAAAGAACTAACTCAAATCCCGACTAGTTGTCGATGAAGAAGGGAACTGATGACTGGTTGGATGAGGAGTTGGAAATTCCTAAACAGAAAATTCGAGCCATTGAGACAAACGAAAATGTGGAGATACTACCAGACCAAAAAATGAAAGAATTAGGAATAGAACAAAGAAACATGGTTCTTTGATGGTCAAATGGAGAAAACATTTAACCAAAAGGTTCATCGTCATTCCTCACCTTTTGTCTACGATTCCCTTAAACCAGAAATGTGTAATGAGTCTGTTAAAGTATTAAAGAATTTTTCTTGATTTTTAGGTTTTTGGGTTTTTGCTTTTAAAACAAGGCGGTCAGTCTCATGTTCATCCTGACGATATCAACAGCCATAGAATTTGACTAAACGTCGGTAGTCGGTATAAAGAAGACGTGGTGTTTCATCCCAGTTTTTGGTGTATGTTACTTCCATCTGTCTTCCTTTCCTCCTCTCCTTCTTTCCCATCTTATTTCTATCATTTCTACTTCTTTCCTGTATTTCATTATCATTATTATTGTCTCTTCTCTTCATTCCTTCCCTTTTCCTTTCTCTGTTTTCCTTCCATCCTATTTCTTATTATTCTTTGATTGTTATTTTACTCTTAACTTTCCCTTATTCTATCCCTAGATATAAAGCTCCTTTAATGCCAAACCAACTACAAAATGTCTCGCTTAGAGACAAATGGCAGTTGACATGAAACATTTTCTTAAATGTGATGACTCTCCTAAGACACTTTCATCTTTCTCTCAGATAGATATTCCAAGTTGTCTTCATTTTTAGTAAAAACGAAAAATTCAGTTTTGGAGAGGAACACACCCAGCCATCTTGTATCCGAAAAATTTAATCAACCCCCACATATCATTCTGTAAATAATGGTCAAAACTAAACACAAAGAAAGGAAAACAGCTTGTGGTAAAACTAAACGGCAATTAATTACAAAAAATTTAAGAAAGGAACAAAAAAAACAGGTGTTTAATGCAGCTTTTTAATTTTCTCTGGAAAAAAAACGAAAAAGTTAAAATTGGTAATAAGATGATGTTGAGCCAACAAGTTGTTAGTCCGCCCCGCCCCTTCATCACCTTCGATGCGTTCAAAGGACTAGCGACCAGGTCCGTTACTTTCAACAATGGTCTGTGGTCCCGCTCTAAAGACATGGCTCTCGGAACAAAATCATCAAAATGAAATAATTAAAACGCTTAACCAACGTATAATAAAGTTTAGTTTAAAAAATCGATGGTTCCGTGTAATTTATTAAACCTCGAGCGGCTTTTGATTCTAAAGTGACGTTGGATTTTGACAGTTGTAAATAACTGAAAATATTACAATCAAATTATTAATATTTGACTTATAAACGGCGTTCGGATAACTTTTTTGAATTATTTTTTTAAATAACCATTTATTTGTTTCCACCGAGGAGATTAATTTCCGAATGCAAATGACTGCGGTCTCGGGAAACGCTATCAAAGTCAAGAGCGTAAATGAATGTCAATGTTTGGATTGTGTGCACTTGAGCAAGTGTTCGTAAAATTTTTGCAGTATTGTTCACTTAACCGCCATCCTAGTCTCTCCAAATTTGAGGGAATTAGTTGTTTTTAGATTTAGAGTTAAGCGACTGTATCTTTAGTTTAGGATGAAATTGATAATCGCGTATACTAGAAGCGAGTACTGTGCAATGATCTGTCGCGTTTACTGCGAGTAGCCTTCTTCATTAATATAAACTTTTGATTTAACTAAAGTAAATTTTTACCTCCTGTTGTTTCAGCAATCCTCCACCTTTAGAACAGAACAGAGTGTTATGTTAGATAGTTTTTTGATTCTCAGGCTGCCTCAAATTTTGGAGTACGATAAGAGTGGGAACTCATACCTCTACCAGACGATTCAGCTGCTTTGCTATGCAGATGGGTTTTAACTCTTATCGTCCTCAAAATTTAACAGCCAAAAATCTAACATGACCAAGTGTAAGAAACCTATCCGAGGAGATGACATGACAGTTTGAGTCTTGACCGATTGCTCTGAACCGCAGAGCCAATCCACCCTGTCCTTGCCGAATAACTCCAACCCGTATCGGAGCAGACAACAACCGTCTTTTTCGGACCGAGGATGTCACAAGACTGAGTTCCCGAGAACTCAACAAAACCCAACATAGACAAGCAAAAAATTGTTTCTAAAAATAGCCTAATTCGCAGACACCCGCTTTATTGTCTCCACCGGCTTGCCGCCTCAGCAGCGCCAACAAAGCGCGGGTCTGCTCATCAGGATTGTTGTTCGACTTGCTCGAACACCAAGACCACACTATGAACTTCAAAAGTGGGTAATAGAACCATGCTTATAATGATGCAATGGACAGGAAGAGCAATAAGAAATTAATTAATTAATCGATTAATAAAAGTAATTAAAGTAACAATTACTGATATATAGCCAATCTAATATATAACAACAACCCAGTCAAACACATCCTTATATATAACACATCCTTCAACCATGAACACACAAAGGTAAAATCAGGACAAACTGTCCCAGGAGCTACTATAAGAATTCAATATTATAAAAATTAAGTTGGGTTCAAATAACGTAGTCCTATAAGATATTATAGTAAATATAAGCGCAAGGGAACTAGCCAATGTATATTCAACAACTTCTTGAAAATGACAAAAATCTAAAGATCTCAAAAGAAACCTGAAAAAGTTGTGAATCACTTACCGACGCCAACAAATGTTTAATAGCATAAAAAAAGAAATAAAAATGTCGAGTTTTCTAGAAAAACCAAATCTAAAATTACACTATAAGTGAACAGAAAACAAATCGAAGAAATAAAGATGAAGATTAAAGAGATGCTGGCCTCCGAGTACAAGATTCAAAAAAGTAAATTTGGGAGGGATGCTTCAGACACAGATTCCACCGGTGTTCGTGAATTCTCAGTGAAGCCATTCAAATTTCTTTTTCTTTGGATAAGTCTAAACAAAGTGAAGAACTTCAAAAACCCGAAAAAACAATTACGAAATAAAAATTAGGATCATAAAACGAGATTATGGTAATATACAATTACTTAAACAGCAAATGTGCAATTTTTTCGATTTTGATACATTTTCCTCATTGAAATGAGGAAATTATTTCGCAAAAGAATAAAAATCGTTTTTGTAATTCTTTTCACGCGGATCGGCCGAAATTGGTTCATTCTTGAGGTTTTATGGTCTTGTGCAAGGCCGAGGACTTTTATTCGAGCACACTTTACGAAATTGTTTTCGTGATTTTACCGCCATCTGTGGTCAAGTGAGAAAATCTCTCTTTACTTTGTACAAAGCACCAAAAGAGCGCGCCACTAGTTCGACGTCCATTAGCTCTACGATTTCTCTCCAGTAAACGCACAACTCAAAGTTACTTTCAAAGTTTACTTCTCTCTGTCAAACCCTATTGTTGGATAATTAATAGCCAATCAAGATTCAAAAGCTTTTAATGTATCACCTAATTAATCTTCAGATAAATTAATTCTCCTCATTAAAGGGCGGAATCGAATTGTTTTTTGCACATTACCGCTAAGTTTGATTCTTATTTTTCTTTCTTGTCTTAACTCCACTCTTGAGATATTCAAAATAAATAAGTAACTCAAGTAATTAAAGAAAAAAACAAGTTCCTAGTGACGGGAAGAGATCTTAAGTAATTTGTAATCACTCAACAAGACCTTAAAAACAGTGTGAGAGGACGAAGAACAAACTGAAGCGACAGACATTCCTGCCGAAAATCAGGCTGAAGAAGGCTAAAGCGTGGCCCAATCGTAAAAATGGTGATACATCTTTGAGTCTTGATCCAACACCAATATCAGCTTTTACTACAAAAGTGTATTGTCTGATTTTGTGGTTTATTGTAATTTTCAAAACCTTTTTTGTAATAAAATTCTTAACAAAATTAAAATTAAGCTTTGTCGGGGTGGAGCCGCCATCTATATTATTATTTCATATTCGTTTTGCGTAATTTATGGTGAAGAGGCGGAGGGTAATAAACAGAGCAGGTAGAACACAGAATCGCCCTTGGCCTTATTAAGGGGTAAAACGTTGTAATTAATTTTCTCTAATCAATTTAATCGGGAAGCGTGTCTTTGGTAAACGGAGAATTAGTAGCCTGTATCGCTGAAACTTTAGTTTAGAATCCTGAACAGTAGAAGTCTTTAAGTTATACTTCCAGTTTCTACCCTTGGGTCTAACAGAATGTGGGAGAATACTCAAAGTTTGTGCTTTGGACATTCAACTAAATCCCTTCTTGCAGTAGGTTAGCTGTTACTGATACTAAACGGTTTAGTTCAATGGCAGGCAGTTAGATTTGATAATAAAGTATCCATAATAAGAAAGCATTTTCAAAGATAGTTAATAAATGTATAACAAAAAATATTATTAACATTACACACAGTATTACAACAATTTAATCAGTCAAACTCATTATCAGTGTCTAGGTAATAAAAGCAACGGAAGCATATATACGATATTTTGGTGTTCAGCGTTTACGTGGAAGATTATAATTTTTAAGCTCATACGTGAGTGATATAATCTGACTAATTAACACGATGGAATGTTATATAGAGCTTCTGGTGGGAGTATGTCAAGTGAGATGAGCTCTTCCCTCTGGGACAGTTTGCTTCATGTCATCATGTAATAAAGGGGCACGTTTCAGACCATTTATACAAACACCACAAACAATCCGGCAAGAAAAATTGCAGGAGATGTTGGAAACTAAGAGGAAAGCAGAGCTTTTCTAAGCTTCAGGAAAACGCAACCACTCTTGGGAACGGTTTAAGGTTGACGTAGGAGATAGACACGCTTTCGACAGTTTTTTTTTTATTGTTATTATATCTCGTTGATTTGTTGCCTGACATAACTTATTAGCTGAGTCCCGTTCGTAATAAACTAATGGATCCTTTGAATATTTTATAAAGTTTGTTTAAACCAAGTAATTCCTCATTCAAGAAAATTAGCTTCCAAACAATCGATAAGTTAAAGTTTTTGAAGATTTAAAAGATAGAGTTAGTCAGAGGTGTGAAATCGTGAACTAAAGTTTAGGGAAAAACTCGTGTAGAAAATATGGCGGACGTTTTCACGGCGTTGAAACCGATTTTAATCGTGTCCAAAACCATCGGTTTGGCTCCCTTTTACGTCGACCAAAAGAATAAAAAGCTCAAAGTGTCCCTGTCGGGAATCGTTTTTTCCAGTACGATACTAATGTTGTTCATCGCGAACGCGAGTTTTTTCACTTACACGAAGGTCGTGTTCAAGGATGAAAGGATCGAATCTTATATAGGCATGGCGACCGATGTGATTTTATTGGCCTGTGGCATCACCGTCACCATTTGCAGCATTCTCTTCACCATCATCATGAGACAGAAATACATTCAAGTTGTGCAAAGCTTTTATAGTGTTAATTTCGAATTGATCAAATTGAACCAGCACGTTCCCTACGGAACCATCCTCAAATACTCTCGAATTCATTTAGGTGCTTTGTTTACCATCCTTTTCCTCCTTCTACTCCATTCTGTTGTCTACGTTCAAAGAATAAATAACGTGTTGTACGTTTCTTATATGTGTAGTTGGTTTGTGCCCAAGATTTACAATTTTGTCATGGAACTACAATTCATTTCCGGTGCTCTTCTTCTTAAATCCCACTATAACTTACTCAACTTATGTTTGATTAAATTCAACGATCCTGGTAAGAAGGGAAAGGATCCGAGTAAAATCTTCGATATTGGAATTAATAACAACGCCTGGATGGATACCGTAGACGCCCAACTGAACACCAAGATGCTAGCTCAAACTTTCACCATCTGGGAAGGAAGTCTTTCCAAGTTTCGGTCCCGTAAAATATCAAATGGCGACACCCTGTCCACACCCAACCCGGAACTCCTTGAAAAGATAAAAGTGATTCGCAGAGTACACAGTAGCTTGTGCGAAATAAAAGAATTCCTGAATTCTTCCTTTTCCTTTCAACTGCTGACGAGCGTGGCCCAAGCTTTCATCTACATAACGGCTAATCTGTACATGATTTTCACCACTCTAAGCTCTCCCAACAAAGTGTCAATCATGTCACTGTCTTACCCTATTATCTGGACGTTCACTCATACCATCGAGTTGGTCATCATTGTTGTCACCTGCACCAACACAAGCAAAGCGGTGGGTTCTCGATCACTCTGTGAATGGCTTTCAAGAACGAAACGACACCTCAAACCTTTGTTTCAAATTTCAGGCAAATCACACAGCTGTATTGGTACACAAGCTTCTGGTCAAAGAATGCAGTATGGATTTGAGGAATCAGGTGAGAATAGTTTTGGATTCGAACAGGACGAAAACTGTTAAGACCAATGTTGAGAACGAGTCTTCGGTTCTTGGGTTAGTCACTGCTAACAGACTATTTATTGTTACAGCTGAAATTATTTTCCATCCAACTGCTTCATCGGAAAATTTCGTTCACAGCCTCCGGATTCTTTAACCTTGACATGACTTTGTTACAAGCGGTAAGAGTCAAAATATTTATTTATCTATCTATTTTTGGGGGTAGGGGTTAATTAACTTTATTTATCTTTTACAGATAATTGGAGCAGCCACAACTTACCTTGTTATTCTAATACAGTTTCATAATACCTATGAAGTATCCAACGAAATGTAAATTCTTATATGTATCACATTGTTTACCAGAACGTGTGACATTCATTCTAGAATCTAGCACAATGGAACTGGATACATTCAGGAACCTGTTGCTATTTATTTATGTAGAAATAATTTAATGTGACGTTCGATTAATTAAATAAATGTTATAAGAGTTATGAAAATTTTATTATTATTGACTTCCGTCTTACAAGGAGAGTCTGTCTCTCCGATTCTCTTCACTCTGTATATAACGATCTCCTCGGTCAAGTAAGAAATGTATGTACTCCTGTGGTACAACGTTGCAAGTTCTTGGTATTTAGTTGTAGTAATTACTAACTTGTAACTAATTTGCTTACTAGCCTCCCCTAAGGCCCAAAGGATAAATGAGGATCATATATTATATATTTATATTAACTTCTATTAAACATAAAATTTTTACAAACAAACAAAAAAGGCATGAACTGACTAGAAACAGCAATAAAGTATTTTTCAACCATTTCACTACAACTTCCATACTACAGCAGGAGACCTTACCGTCTAAAAGTTGAGTTTATAATTAAGTCAGCATTTCTGAGCCCTTCTCTTGCTAGGACTGTCGCCGGGTTGTATAAGCATCGTCTGAGATTCTGGAGGAAGCAAACCTTTTCTCTTACGAAGAGATTCAGTGGGCAAGTGTTTGGCGGGTCGAAGCAACTGTCGGAAATCGTACGGGCCAGACGTGTCCAAGTCTTCGTCTGGTGAGTTTCGTCGCAAAAGCTGTCGCAGATCCAGCTGAGATCGAAAGTCTTCATTCGGTTTTGTTATTTTCGGACGTTCTAATCCGTGTCCGAAAATTGTCTGGCTTTTAGGCACGCGACCTTTTCGGACTAAATCGTCAGGCTCAGAATTTTCGTTGAGTCTACATTTCAAGTGGTTTAGGCCTCCAACCTCTTTTCGTTTCGGGTTTGGGTTTCCTAATCTGAAATTTGAGTCATTTTCTCATTAATAAATTGATTTCCGTATTAATTAATTAACCCTTTCAATTGTTATTTATACTAATATACTATACTATGAGTGGAGAATTTTCGATCAAAAAATTTAGTCTGAGAATATTCTTAAAAGACCTCACATTTAACTTGATACAGTCAGATCTTTGATACAACGACACTCAAGAAAATTATTTAGTAGCTCTACTTTAAACAAGAAAGTGTGCATTACTTATGAAATGAACTTTTGGTAGTAGTGTGCACTATTTATGACACCAAACCATTACTGGTGTGCATTACTTTTTTAGCTAATATAAGCTGATTCGAATATCTTTCCAATTTTCAAAATAGCCAACTTTAAAGCGCACAAAAAAGATCCGCGTAAAACAAAACCCGACTAATAATCTCTCATTCTAATAAAAATAAAACAGTTTCATCAAGGCTTTCACAAATGCATCACCTTTGAGAGAACATAGATTCTTCAACTTTCGTAAAAGGTAAATCCCAACAAATATAGTCATCAACTTCATCCTCTTCATCGTTCCAAAAGCAGCTTGTAATCAAGCCCAAAATTAAATTTTATGTTTTCGCCTTAAGTTTCTAAAAATTTTCACAAAAACAAGAAACCGAAAATATACCTTGGAATATGGCTGCCGAGAGCTGGACGATGTCTGGAAACATCTTCCATTGAAGAGGAGTGTCTGTGCGGTGGGATAAAGTTTGAAGACGCCGGTCTCAAATCTGTCAATCGGATTCCATTTTTATTGTTACGAAGATGTCTATGAACTTCCTGATTGATCAAGTGGACCTTAAATAATAATATAATAGCTAGTAGGATTGAGTGTTTTGATTAGTATAAGACAATTAATATGATAATATTTACATTTTGGGCAAAGTTAGTGATTTCAGATTTATGATTGATGATCCTCTGTCGTCCTGGTGGAGGAGGAGCTTTTTGCTTTTTAGCTTTGGAAGCTTTCACTTTTAAAGGTGGCGGGTTATCGTTTCTCCAGTTTCTGTAGTATCTTTGGATAATTACAGCCGCATCTTCACAGCTTAATCCTTCATCCTAAAAACAAATTTTTATTTAAATTTTATCGTCTTCGAAATCCTCACCGAACGAACAGCGATACCAACCTCTAAAGCGCACTGAGCAGATTCTGGATCTCTGTAAATTGATAGTAATTGTTTCACTCTCGCTTCCAACGCTGGCCCGTATTTGCGACGAACTGTATAGCCACGAAAATCTATAAAAAGGAGAACAGGAATGCTTAATTTAGCTTTAATTGCTGAATAAGTTTGAAAAGAGCTTTCATTTACTCACGGCTTTGAATGACGACAGCTGCTTCCTCCATACTGAGTCGACCCAAGTTTTTGGCAATGATATCATTGGGTTCTTCGTTTTCTTTGTCACTTGATTTTGTTTCTGATCCGTTTTCTTTTCTTTCATTGTTGACGATTTCCTTAAAAACAACAATATGCAACTTACACGACAAGAAAATGGTGGCGTTTGCCTAGATAATGTTTAGAACGGACTATCTAAAATTTGTCATCAAAAAAATATTTTTCATTGAATTGACTCACCTGAGAGGACATTTTTTTGAGCAAACGACCTCTAAACCATCCTTTCTTCTTTTCTTTGTCTTCATCGCGCTTCTCTTTTATCTCTCTTTTGTTTTTAGCCTTTTGCTTGGCCATTTTCTGTTCCTGAATTCGTTGACGCTCTAACGCCATTTCGATCTGTTGATGAATGTTGATCTTCCTTCGAGTCAGCCAACCTCTTACGTACCTCTGCAATGTGATTGCACTTGAGGCCATTCGATATTTCATTTTTTCGTATTTGGCTTTGGCTAGCCATCGTCGTACGCAAGCTTGAACCAAAATTATCTTCCTAACCTGAAGTAAAATTGAACAAAATATTTGTTTAGCATCGATTGTATGATCACACTGATATGCGACATGATCTGTCTGGAAACTTTGTTTATTTATTTGAAGCATTCTTTTGTCACCTGTTCTTCGTACAACTTTGATAAGTACTCCACATGATAGTATTTGAGAAAAACTTTGGATTTGCCCAAAGCCCAACCATCTAGCTTTAGTCTCAACAACAGAAGACGGCAGTTGTCTCTCGTAGCAACGACTCGTTCATCCCAGCCGAAAGCCAAAAAGCAATATCTGCGATTTAGAAACTGAATTAGTACAAATTTTTACACAAATGCTCCTATCCCTATGAACTATGACAAGAATTTTCGAAAACATACCTCGTGAGGAACTCAACAAAAGGAATCCGGTGCGAAAATCCGTTTTGACGGATCCTTATCGTTTCCAAAATCCCCGTGTACCTGAGCTGCTTTATCACTTTGGTTGAATCAAAGCAGTGAGGACTCGAACGTCGTTCGGTTTGATGCACCTAACGAACTGAGGAGTTCCCGATACCATTTTCTGAAGGAGATCCTTCAGGGAGTATCGGAAGTAAGTAGCGACTGTTTGTTGAGTTCGGGATTGTGAAGCCAGTCCTCGACTGTCACACCGTTCCAAAGAACTCGGAGGACTTGGAGTTAAATTGGAATCCTAAAGACATACGCAACATATAAACCATAATATTACGAAAACGGGTGTCTTGGGTCATTTATTGCTAAACTTTTTATTATTACTTTGAAAGGAGGAAGAAGGTGGTAAAATGAGTACCAATACAGTGGTTAGTAGATATTTCATCCTCCTCGCTGGTTATGATAAATAACTTACCTGAATGGCTGAATAAAGGTTTCCTGTCTTGGTGATAGGACACTGAAAGAGAAATCTAACAGTATCGAAAGCGGAGGATCTAAGTAACTGAATTATTTCCGGGGGTAAGAAATTTCTGTTCTTTTCTAGAAATCCATCAGCTTTGTAAATGACTTTGCCGGCGTAATGCTGAATAGCGAAGCAAAGGGCGTTAGATTTTGGCCTTATGTAGTACTTGCTTTTAATATTTGCGTGGAATTTATCTGTAAATAATAAAATGGATTGTTAATTGCAATCAAACATTTTTCAAACTCCTAAAACTAAAGCCTCAATTTCAAAAATAAATTTTACCTATTAAAGAGGAGTCGTTTGATCGAGGGAATCTACTTTCTTCGTCTAAAAGTGCCAACAGTCCCATAGGTCTGGACAAAAAGCATGTCCAAAACAGGTCGATTATTTGAAAATTCAACCAAATTGACTGGAATCCCTTCGGCCATGTATTCTTGCTGCTCCCACGTGAAAATGTGTTGATTAAAGTAAAACTGAATTTGTTCATTGGCGATATTAATACACAACTGTTCAAATGAATTCCTGGTAAAGTTTTCAAAACCGAAAATATCCAACAGGCCAATGGACAAAGGCTCGGCTTCCGCTTTTGGACACAAAAGGCAATTGACTTGGTTCACCAGCCAATCGAATAATCTACCGTACAATCCCTTTGCGGTCGCATCTCTGGCTGCTCCAGATTCTACTAGCGAGTTGTTTCTGGTTATTGTTTCGCCTTTCGTAACCACTGAACTCGATGTGAGGGCTTCTAACAGCTCGCCTGTCTCTACTCCCAAAAGTTTGGACACTTTGCGAAGAGGTGAGAGGTCTAAAATCCTACTTTTGTTATCCGTGTTGTCGTCAGTGGCTACCTCACCGAACACCACGTCTCCTAGATGTAAAATCGCTGCCAGGATTCTGTAAACGTTATTTATCTCTTCGTCTTTGAATCCAATCAAAGCCAAAGAAGATTTGAGTTGTTGAAATTTGTCAACGTTGGATTTTTTATGGTAAGGGTCGGTGGAATCTTGAGTTAGGTACGCGTGATTTTTCCGAAGCTCAGAACTCAACAGGAATTCGTGCAGACGACCTTCTTGTTCCAGTCCGTCATAAAGATAGTAAAAAACGTGGAAATTCCGTTCACCGTCAGGCTGTTGAACCACTCGCGATTGTTCTAAAAGGTAAAGAGAAACCTTTGCTCCAGTTACTTTCCCACCTTTTGTTAGATTCAAGTCTAAGAACTTTCCAAATCGGGATGAATTCGCATTGATTCCTGTTCTCGCGTTACCAAACGCTTCCATTATTGGATTGACCTGAAGGATTCGTTCTTCAAGAGTTCGATTCGGAGCTTTTCCCAGGTACACAAGTTGTTTAAGTAATAAATTGGCACTTTCTGTTTTACCAGCTCCCGACTCTCCACTAATTACAATGGCTTGAGAAGTCCTTTGATGGAGTAATGCTTGATAGGTAGCACCGGCAACAGCAAATATGTGAGGAGGATTATTAGAACGTGCTCCTCCTCGGTACTTTCTCTGTTCGGAATCCGTGTAAGGCCCAAGGAAGTGAAAGGATTCACCGCTATTAGAATGTCTCCGATGTATGTGTATATCTGGTTATTCTCGTACCTGCTTTTGAGTTGCTCTACTATCGAGTCTTCCGTTAATTGGTCCAAAGCGGCCAAGTCGTCCACGTACATTTTCTGCGGACGTGTTTTTCTGTCAGGCCGTAATTTTCCATGCTTCGTTGTCATTTCCGGATGACTCGGCCTGCGTTTTTCATTTCTTTGATTCTTTATCTCTTCTTGAAGCTCAAATCGGACTCTTTCTGCCACGATTAAACCTCGTTTGAGAAAGGGATGCGCCAATAACTCCTTCGCGAATGGCCTCTGTTCCAAATCCTTGACAAGACATTCTGATAAAAAGTCATTGAATTCGGGACTCCAGTCTTCGGGGCGAGACAGAGTCGGAGGCGGGTTCCTCGGAATTTGAAATAGTGCCCTCATGGGATGTAACTCGCAAAGCGGCGGATCACCTTCAGCTAATTCTATGGCCGTAATTCCCAAAGACCACACATCACACCGAGCATCATACCACGCTTCGAGTTGTTGTTCGCAAGCAATCACTTCCGGTGCCATCCAATACGGAGTTCCAACCGAAGTGTTTCGCTTTCCAAGCGTTGCCGTCAAATGAGATGCAACTCCAAAATCAACCAGTTTCACGTATCCATTTTCCGTCAGCAAAATATTATGGCCTTTGATGTCTCTATGCATACAATGATTGGCATGGAGATATATTAAAGCTTCCACGGTTTCGCGGATCACGTATGCCAACTGGTCCTCGCTTAAACGACGACCTCGATCTTTTAGTCCTTGGACTAGGTCGGTGATTGACCCTCCCGTACACAGCTCCATGACAAACCAAATCTGATCGTGTTCCGAAGACGGGCCTTTTTTCAAGTAAAAGCCATGGAAAGCTGGAATGTTTGGATGAAGACTGAGATCTCGGAAAACCAAAAATTCCTCTTCGATTTCTTCAATGTTCTCCGCCAGGTTTTCCATTATCTTTATAGCAACAAGCTGATTAGTGTCATTATCCTTCGCACTGAACACCTGATTAAATGAAACAAATTATTTATAAATATAATTTGACTCAAAGTTGTTGGACCCGCTCGTGCAAGCCATCTGCTTTCGTTCATTGATGAAGCGAATGTAATAAAATGACCGTTGAAGACTGTTTTATGAACTTTTATTACAAGTCCAACACCGTTTACTTACCTCCCCATATGTTCCTTCTCCAATAAGGTCTATCAGAGTGAATCTTTCTCCCGGACTGGGAGCTTTTTCGAGGCTTATATGCCGGCTGAGTCCTTGATACCCCATGGCTCTTCATCCAATCTAAAAATAATTAAACAAAAAATTAAAACTTTAGCCGAGTCAAAATGACTCATTCAACACTTTATGTTGTTCTTTGGTGTTTTTATTTTATTTTAGCGATCTAAGAACGACGTTCTTTCATACAAATTGAATTTAAACCCAAACTGCTTCAAATTTAGAGTTCACAAATAATTTTCTTCAGCCACTGTAAAATAAATGTTCACTTTAGGAGGTTTTGTGAATATCACAAGAAGCAAGTTTCCACAAGCAAGGAGGATTAGGATTAGTTGCACAGTTTCGTCAGTTATTGTTCGCCTTTTGTCGTTGTTGATCGCTTTTGAGTTGTGTTTTGCTTTATTTAGTTCCGCGTTCTTTTTCTGATTCAACTGCCTGTCATGCTGGTCAGGTTCTTGTCTTCTCGCTTTGGAGTTCATGCTTATTGTGGGTTAGAGGTCCTACTCCTTAAGTCCCTTACCTTTTTTCTAGATATTCCTTGATCATTTGGGATTTGGGAATATAAGTGAAAAAGTGGACTCCAGAAAAGGTAAGCCATTTTTTGGTTTACTACATTCACATGGTCCTTCTAGCCGTCAAGAAGAATTATTACTCAACAGCCACACTTAAATGCTTTCGTTTCACAAAAACAAAATTACCGGCATAATTATTAATAAATAACAATAAAAATTATAATGAAATAATTTAATAAGGGAACCTAATGAGGGATCTTAAATTCAATGAGACGGCAGTTCCCTTGATAACGTTCGCCTTCCTAAGAGTATAAAAAGAAAAATTTCCTTTTCTTTACTCATGCGAAATTTCCGCATTCAAACTTATATTTTCTATATTATAATTAATAATTATCTTAATTTATGAGCGGGGAACTTTACTCATTTAAGTTTCAAAATCAAAATTTTTAAAAGGGGGTTAATAAAAACCAGAAATGGGCAGGAAACTCCCAACGAACAAGAAATTTAAAAAAAAATTTTTTTTTTTCACATGATCGAAATTTATTTATTGATAAATCAAGTGTCATAATTAATTAATTTTAATTGGATAATTAAATCACATTATATCTTTATCACATCGTAAACTCTGAGAATAATCCGTTGAGGAAATCCTCAAGTCTCTAGTTTCGTTTAATCGTTTAACTTCAAACGTCTGGATAACTTTGAAGCAGACATAAAAGCTCGTAAATTTTTATGCTAACGATAATTTTAACGTTTCGATTATGCAAATCAAAATTGGAACTTTCTAACGGTTGTACTTGTGGGTTGTTAGATGCTAATTTTTATTTTGTCCAATGATATTATGCGTCAATAAAACATATTAATAGACTAATGATGGAGAGAATCCACTTGAGATGATGTTAGCTCGCTTCCTCCTCCTTGGTAAGTCTACCGACTGACACCTTGACCAGTCGCACAACTGATAGCCATCTAAAACGTCTCTTTCTCTTAATTTAATTAATTCACTTTCAGTCTTTTTTCGAATCTTGTCTTAATTGCTATTTAACCGGAAGGAAGAGAGATGGAGGAGAGCGGGGAGGTTGACAAATCAACATCTTTTCACTGTAAATTATCCACCTTTCATCTGAACTTTTAATTATGAATTGTGTTCGCTGGAATTCTTCCGGATCCGTTTTATTTTTAAAATTGAATAACTTACAAGTAATGTAAATAAATAAATAAATGAAAAATTTCTGACCTCAATTAACGACTCAGAAAGTCAAACTAATTGTTCATTAATATCTTTCGAATATTTTAATTTAGAAAAGTCGAAAACGGAAACCGTTAGTTTGAAACGAACGGAACTTTACGAATAACGGAATCCTGAAGGAATATTATTAAGGGCGTTAAAACTGAGTCAAAGCCTTAATTGGATCAACTGATCGATAATTGCCTTGTGACTCTTTTAGTTTATTAACCCTTTCCAAGCGATAAACCAAATTTCTGAATTGAAACATCCCTCGAATGTGAAAGACAATTTGACAGCGAAATCTCAACCCCCATCACGTGTGCTGGAAAAATTAGAAACTTGGAGAAAGTTATACGTAAGATTGTTTCATAAATACTGCACAGTTTTTTTTTGCTTTTAAATTACCTAACGTCGTGTTCCTACATTCATTATATAAATTTAATGATATTCGTGGGAGCCGTGTGGTATAGTGGTCAAAACGCCTGATTAGAGAAGTTATGGTCGTGCAATCGAGCTGTCATCCGTATCCTGTTATACCTAAGGGTGGAGGACCGGATTAAACTCTCAAACTAAACTAAATAGTTTAATAACATTCAAGCCCTGTGTTAAGAGTGGTTTGCCTATATTTTCGGGACACAGGGAGAGTACTACTAACCTACTTATACCTTAAATAATGTATAGAAGTGAAATGCTTAATTTTGGGATAGGTTTAGTGGTCACCAAACTCTTCATCCATGAAGCCAAATATAAACCATACAAATTTGTTCAAAGAGTCATTTTTAAGTCTTGCTGAGACACTTTTAATATAACAATTAGGCCTAAAAGTATACTCTGGACCTGCACTAAACATTTTATGTAAGAGCCAAGGAGTAAAAGAGCTGCATACGGATTGAATGCACACTTTGCTGTAATGTTAAAAGGAATCGACCTCTTTAGTGTAACATTAAATCTTGTAGATTATTACTGTAATTTTTAAATCCTAAAAAATCTATTTCGCATAAAAAAAAGCTTTAGGAAAATAAAAAGAAAAGTGGAAGCCCTATTAACGTAAACGAAGTCACGTTTAAAGGTTTGAAGTTGTTTGATGCTTTGAGGGTAAAAATCAATTAATCGACAATTTAGAAACCACATTCGCACGTAAGACAATCTTTTTAATACTGGCACAAGTTAAACATTCACCATTCGAAATAATTAAAATCTAAGAAGAAAGTGCTGACAGAAGTCAAAGGGTGAATTTCTACGAAGACAATTTCTTTCGGATTTCCGCTGGAAGACTCGAGGACCATTTCTATTACATTAAGACTCCTCTTAACACGTGGTATACGTTTCATCACGTCGTCGGTGGTAAATGAAACAGTGTTAAACACATTTAGCATGCTAACAAGTAAACTAATGGAATTAAATACAACAGGAGAGAGGTTAAATCAATTTATGGGTTTTCTGTTTACTGTTGTTGAAAAACTGTGGATCTGAAATGTTATATTCGTGATGGTAAAAGCTTCTTCCTTCCGTTTGACATTTTTTTGGTGGATGGGTAATGTGACGTCACACACAATACATTTGATAATGGATTAGCTGTGACACAGCAGAGCTATAAGGGCAGAATGAAGCAACCTTAATAGTCCTCATAGTATTAACAACGGGTTGGTCAAATCAATCTCTCTTACCTTAGCGAAAAAATTTAGTATCAACCTAGTTAAAAAGAATATTCATTACACCGAAGATAGCGGATTTGTTGTAACTTTTTGAATGAAAATCCAAACTCCGAACGTGTCACGCTACCTGATCAAATACAAAAATGTTTTATGAACTGCATTACATGGAAGATAATGTAAATAAATCAAAAAGAAAGAAAGAACGAAAACAATGAATAAAAAGAATTGACAAGTCGCCGGTAACGTGAGATGCAATTATGATTTTCTGAGGATTCGTATACTTTCTACTTGACCTCGGGGCTTTGTTACGTAACAAAATGGAGGTTAAATGCCTGAAATATCCAGACCTTTGGGTTAACAATTTCACTTGCTCGCGAGTTTTTACATACGCACTTTCGATAATTTTTAAACCTAATACCGATTAAACTTAAGATCATGTTGACCTTTGTTTGTTTGACTTTCTCAATCGTTAATATAATTTTCTTTTATATTATATACTAATTTATAGTTTAGTTTCACAACATTCAAATTTAAACAAAAATAAAACTCTCCTAATAGTGGATAATTCCGTGTAAGATACAAACACGTGCGAAAACCTCAAGTTTCAAAAGAACAGTAACCAACAGTAGACGTTATTGTGATTATCGTTAGTGAGAGTTACACTGGTAGAGTGTGTGAACAGTACTCACACATCAAGAGTACTACAATCACAAATAGCGAGATGTAATTAATAAAGAGACGTATAAACCTGTAAAAGTTAGTCATTGTTCGCATGTTCATGACACCATATTCACGCAAGAGTTCATTTAAACCTTTGTAGTCGCATATAGCGTTGTCACTTAACGGTCGTAACTTGACCAAAAATGACTATACAGCCCAAGTTTAGAGTTACCGTTTTGAATTCTATTATCAAATAGTTTGACTAAATAACAGAACCATAGGTGAGGACAAAGATTGCTAAGGAGTAGTCACTATAAATTAAAACAGTATTCATGAAAGGTATACACAGAAAGGGAGAATAACAGTTCTTTGTTATCCTGGCTGAAAGTGTATACATAACGTTTACAAACTATAAACTACAACTCACTAACAATAGCTGGGAAGATTTTACATGGGTTATTGCATCAGGACGGTCCTGACCTATCAATCTCTGTCAGTGTCTAGAAAACTAAAATGAAAACAAAATCAGTTCTCACTAGAAAACATCCGACTAACTCCAAAAAAGGCAAATCTGAATAAATTGTAACGCATTATTCTGTGAAAATAATTCATTGAGAAGAAAGGAAATCGGGTAACTGGGTCGATGCTACACTTCACATTCAAATTTAATGGAGGTTCATGCCATTGTTTTGCATAAATAATAGACAAAAACCACCAAAAAAAAACCTTTTTCTCCTCTAAACTGAAAAAATTTAAGAAAAAGAATATTCAATTGGTCTGTCATTCCAGTTTTTAAAAAAAATTCTTTCGTAAGACTTATTAAAAAAAAAGATTTAATCTTAATGTCATCCTCGTGATCATCTTTCTCTCTGGTGCAACAAATCACTGGAACATCTTAAATTATTTGGAGCTATTGCACGGAAAAATTAACTTTTTTACGAGATTCTGACTTCCGCAAATTCAAAAATTTTTGACTTTTAAATAGATAAACTGTCTCTGCCTTATCGAGATTTTAAAATCTGTCGTATGATCAATAGTTGCTTCATTTTTAAATTGCTAATGGTGGAGGAGTGGCAATCTATTGAAGGCTAATCAACTACAGGTGACCATTCTGTATCGATTCCCAAAGACCTAGAATCAAGACATGAGAAGCCGACAGGTTCTGTTTTATTTTATTTTAACTAGAATTTAATCCAGTTATCATTTTGAGAGGTGATAGACGATCATGATACGATACAAAACAAATTTTCTCTTCTCGATTTCCCTTTTACCGAACAGAATTTGATTCATACTGTTACTGGTAAAATGACAAGTATTACGAATTGAAGGAAATTAATTTGTTTAACTTGATTCAAATTCAAATCCAATTAATTTTGGACACCCTGTACTTTCCATGACTATCAGACAAGTAAACGGACAAAACAAAGGTGAGTGGTAGCTAGTGAGTGATAGTACTCATTAAATACATCCTGAAATAAATGATTCTGCACTATAACTAATTATTTTGTTTGAATCTCAGAAAGTTTCTGATCATCTTAGTGGTAAGTACCGTGTTGTAAAACGGTTATCTATGATAAAATGACTGCCAACAACAAAATTCCATTTTTGTCTGCGAACTTTCCCGGTTTTCAGCAAGACAGCAAAAAAACCTTTAAGCAAGCATTGGTAGGTTGAATAGGTCATCGATTACTGTTCAGTTTGATGTTTATCTGATCATATCAGATCCGAGACCCCAAAAAACAAATGGCAGCATTAAGATCTTAGCCGTTTCCAAATCATTCGAAAGCATGCAAACAATCAATAATGTTCTCGTAGGCAACTTTAATTTTACTGCCACTAATTTTGCATAGAGATTGAGCACGAAATCCTATTACACAACTCGTGGTGCGAGTCACGTGAACCTAAATAAGTGCTTCGAGTAAATTCATCATGAAAGTAAAAAGAAAGGAAACCGGGGCTTCGAGGAAGAAGTGAAACTGCCAATTACCAAGATGCTGATATTTAAAACAATTTGACACAAAACCCGAATGGAAGACGACGAGAGTGGCAGAGGACAGACCTCTTGGGGCAGACTGCAAAACTTTCATTCGAGCCTTTGATACGCTAAACTTCATCATTCCTCTCACATTCTCAAACTGCAATTACGATTTAAACTCTAAAGATAATAATTAGTCTCATGTTAAAGGTAAATTTCGCACTCGTTCGTTCTCTTTTGGAGTATTTTCATACCGGCGACCTTTTTGACATGCACTTCCTGTTTCTAATTGGAGGGCGGAAGGTAGTGGAAGAAAAGAAGAGCCGCCGATTCGAAAACCACTGATGGCGAGTAATTTTTGAGAAAGCGTGTCTATAAATTTTATTCTATAAAACAAAACTTTTTGCTTCCGTTCATTTTTATCTCACAAACAATGGAACAGAAAGCCAGGATATCTAAATTTTACGTAATAACTCTCAATCAGAGTCAATTTTTGTCTATTCTCATAATTTTCGGTTACGACGACAAAATTCTTTTATCAGTGGAACTAGAGGAAGGATCATTAACAAAGAAAAGAGACGAAATTAAGTGAAAAGCTGGGCGTTGTTCGGAAGTAAATTGCCAAAATGATTTTCCCGTGACCCACTGAGACGGGACGTTTGGCCAAACCCTCTCCATCAACTTTCCAACGATCTTGAGATGAGTTTAAGATTTTCGCGGATGTTATTATTAATACTATAACTTTTGACTACTACAAAAGTTATAGTGATGATTCAGTGTCTAAGGTAGAATTGTTTACAAGCCGAAGAGCTTTAAACTTATCGGAAATACTAAACAACACACCAGGGAGTCCAAATTTTACCCAAAACCAGGTACTATCTCGTGATAAAGACCAGAAATGTTCAGCGAACACTCAAAACTTTTTCCTCATCTTTTTTTTATCTGGAGATAATTAAATTTTATTTGACAGTGATTTGACCCAATTAAATTGTTAAGGGAAAAAGGTGATTAAGAACAACCCAAATTATCTCATCTTTGGCACGATTACAACAAAAAACGAAGGCGCTTGAAGGAGTGATTAGAGAATTATTATTACAACAATAGCTGCGTGTTTAAACAATTATCTTACTATAAATAGGCTTCAATTATTCATTGACAAAATCCCATCTATCAGTAGTGAACGTCAAACACTTCTTCAGGTTTTTCATTAAAATATTTTTTTTAACTATAAAATGAAAATTGTGATTGTCTTTAAGAAAAATTTTAAATTGCTTTCAACACCATGTTGGCCATTTTGTTTTAATTGTCTGTTTTTTTAGGCGCAAAACTGTTTCCAGGTTGGTTTATAACCGACAATTTCACTCCTAATAAAAATTCAGGAAATTGTATCGTTTAAATTCCGAAAACGGTAAAAACACGATGTGTAATTTGGTCAAATGATACCTGAAACGAATCTTAAAAGGGAGTCCACATCACGACAAACATGCGTTTTTGAATGGCACGCACTGGCATTCATCACCTGGAAATCTTTTTTGTTTTCCTCAACTTAATGAAGGAAGGAAATCATTACGATTAGAAAATTTTAGTACAGTCAGGTCTCTTTTAAAATATGCCATTTATATATTATAAATCAGTTAGTATAGTGAAATCTTTTTCCTTAGTTAACAGCTATTTGTCGGGTAAATATGAGACTATAAGTAGTTTGTGTGTGTCATACTTTTTTTAAACCTCTCGAAGGTTGTCCGCCCTGCCTTTGGAGATTTGCAACCATTAAAACCCTTGGATGGACTCCAACTAGGCTCAGACTGTAAGACTTGAGAACCCGCCAAAACTTTACAGCAATTTTACCTCGCCCGGCAATGACTTTATGCAGTCTCGGTCTGGAGTTTGTTCACTCACCAGACCGCTCATCCGCAAACGCTTTATTCGGGAAACTCATCTAAGTCCTGGTAGTCCATCTCTTAATAGTTCTGGTAGTGCTCTCTTTCTCTTTACCTTATTCTCTCCTATCTCTATCTCTAGTACCGGTAGGTAGTAGTGGGGTAGGGGTAGTGCCCGGTAGAAATTTTGATGCTCATAATTTTATAACAATAGAGGGGCCAATTCTCTTTCCACAAGGAATTGTTATAGAAAAGGGAGCAGATCGTTGTCTCAACCTCAGGAATAGATAAAAGATGAAAAATCAGTCAACAGGAATTGTTAAAACAGACTAGAACACTAAGTAGTAGTTAACAAAAACCAAGCAGGACAGAGAAAGAGGAAGAAGTCAGAAGAAACAAAAATACCGCTGTGGTATAAAAGAAGTAATTTCACTACAGTAACTTTAAATAAAAAAATCATCTCGACTCATTCCATAAATGTAAGAAGACATGGCATTTCACTAAAATTATGTAAGCGCACAAACCATATAAAAATTTATCTCTAAACACACAAACACAAGATATCAGGTAACCACAATAATTAAAAAGTTAAACAAATGTTTTAAAAAACTTGTTTTGTAAAATGCAAATAGGCATACGACTGAACTCCAGTTACATTGATTACAGAATAAAGCTAGTTTAGGTACATCGCGTATCTCCAAATCTCAAGTAACTGTTAAAAAATAAAATAAAATACTTACACGGTATAAGTTTCGATAAGTAAAAATAAATTTTCGAAATTTAATATATCAATTTCTGTAAAAGCCCACCGGTTTTGAGTTACTATTTAACTCGCTATATTTGAAGTTACGCGAGTTAATTATAAATCGCGTTTTAAACGAATATTAAAATTTTTTTAAACTCGATTTTTGCTGGTTTCTATCAGACGACCAGCCTATATTTTAAAAACACAGTTTTGAAGTCTTTTACATTAAATCAATACAGAAAATAATTCTCGACTGCGGTTCGTGGTATTAATTATAATCAGAAACGTGTGTAATCATAAAAATATATTTTATAATAATGCTTCTAGATAAGTAATTTGGTGGGTAAAAGTAAAATAATTTAAGAGGTTCCAAATTTTCATACGAAAAATTTATTTATTTAAATGAATAATGCAATTTTTAGGTTCTGCGGTATTATTATAATTATCATTTCGATATTAATTTTAACCGAATGAAATATATGCTGAATTTTTAAGGAAGGCCTTTTGTTCATTATCTTAAACATTAAGTCCATTATAGCAGATGAGTTTTTTTTTACTGTTATTCTCCTCTCGCTGATGACGATCTGCATGAATTAGCAAAATCTCTCGGGAATTTGACCATTTTAGAACGTTATTGTTAAATGACCCGTTCCAAGATGGCTACAACATCCAGTTCTTTTCCTTCAACCTTTCTTCCCATCCAATTCGTCACTAACCTAAATATTAGTGAAAGGGAGATGGACAGGACAAAGAGACTTAAAAAATTATTGGTTTTAAAAGAAACTGATTTTGATGATCTATCAGACTTTCATTGATCGTTATCGGTACGAAGAAAGGTGAAGGCCTGAAATTTCCAAATACACTCGCTGATAACGATACTATCTCCCACGTAAAACATTATAATCAAAGGTTTTCGTTAGGATACTGGCTCATCTTCCATGCATCTTCGCCCATCCGGCCTGATCTAAATATCTAAGGCCACAAAAAGAAATTAGGCCTCGAACTCATGCTCATGGTCGAGGGCAACCAAGCGAGAGACAAACCGCAAAAAGATTCCTGAAAGAAATCTTTCTCCTTTCGGTTTCTTTTTGCCAGATTTACAGTTGAAAAACTTTCCAGAAACAATGTCGGCCATTATTTTTATAATATCTACCGGAAAGAGTTCTCGAATAACGAAGATAAACAATCTCAAGGTAGGAGAGAGTTCACTGAACCGGGGCCCCATCTTTTTAGAATTTTTTTTTTCTTTCCGTCTTTTCTCACACTTTCTCGCAGTTGGTAACATTGATACGCTTGTTGACAACTCATTTTATTTAGGTTGCGTTCTCGATCGTACTTTTGGAAGAAAAACCGTAAAAAGTGTTTTCTTACTTTTTTTTGGCCTAACTTCACATTTGAGCGACTTCTTTTAAAATTTCACTGAACCTTGACTCTTCAAGGGTGAACACGGAGAATAGACGTTTCGGGTCATGCCTATTCAGGCCTGCATTCGCTCATTTAGTTCGATTTTATCGAGTGCAAAATAATTTAGCCAAATATTAGAACGCAGGCTTGAGAGAGAAACACAACAAAAACACGAGCGTGTAACTTAGGAGAGCACATACATCATGGCGTTTCATGCGAATTATGCAAATACATGTATATTCGCCATGCATCACGCCCAAATTATTTTTTTTTCTAATCTTATTTCTTTATACATGTGTTTTTCGTTACTTACTCTATTTATTGATCTCCTTTTGCATATGTAATTTGAATAAATTTGTGAAAAACTTAATTGCTTGGAAGTATAAATGAATGAAAACACACAGAGTTGTAGTCGGTAATGGTCAAACATATTTCAAACCAATTATGAATATATAAACCAACTTTTCAAATAGGAAGTGACTGTACAGTTAGAGAAACCACAAATAAACAAATAAAATTGAAGAGAATGACAGAGTTTCTTAGAAGTTTCAGACTTATTCACGATGACATCTTCTTAAACTTTACGAAATGGAAATAGCATTAATAAGAAAACGCACTAAACGAGGGCTGATTGTATTTGAGACGAATATTACAAAAAAGAATCTCACAATTATTAAACTTCCGTAAGCTTTTTAAAAACGAAACTTTAATAAAGAAATAACTTTTACTATAGAGAATCACTTGATGAAGCATAAAAAAGAGTTGTAATTAAATTACAGTATATTAATTCAATTGTCGTAATTAATTAATGACGTCATAAAACTAATAAAGGTAGCCTATAGGAGAAAATTAGTCAACTTCTTATGTATCAGTTCTGTTGTAAAATATTATACATACTGATTGACAACCAACTTAAATTCTGGAATCGTCGACATTATTCCAAAAATGGCAGCTCTTAAAAATTTTCACGGTTGGTCGAGAGGTATGATGTACCCAAGTCAGAGAAATTATTACTCGAAGAAGATTCAAAGTCACAGACTGTTACAGCAATTAGCATGGTTCGTAAATTTACAGGTATGGGAAACTTCCGATGAAAGAAATAATAATAATAACAGTAAAGAAAGTTCAGTTATCGAAGTTGGTTAGCCGACAGGATGTAAACATCTCCACCACAAGGAAACAGTCCCGAATTGAGCGAACCGCCTTCATTTTCGGTTATTTGTACGTGCGGCACAGAATCCACCCACAGATTGGTTGATGGTCAACCTAATTAGCAATTGCTCAATAAATTAAATTTCGTCTTGTCACTAACGCTGACGAAGCGGTAAGGATTTTCTTTTTACTAATTAAAATTTTACGAAATACAGTGGTCTGGCCAAGGACTCGGAATAATTAAAGACATTATTAATCCTCTGAAAATAATTAAACTGATAAACGTTTAATTAACTTCTTAATTACAATCGCCCGAGAAACAAAACTTGCTTAATTATTATTTATTTCTTTGTTTTGTGATTCTAAATCAGATTATCAGGTCACCAAACTAAAATCTCACCCGAATTCATAGCACTTAACAACTTCCTGTGCCACTTCTGATGAAGACAATCCATAGTTTCAAGTGACAAAAACCTATGGAAGATTTGGACAGAAACGCGACCTCAGACTCGGCGTGAAAGTCAGCGGAAGAAAGGTCGAAACAATCGTGATTTACTTTCTTCTTGTTTAGAAATTGGTTCAACTTTCAGAACTCCAATGTCATGGATGTAATCTCCGGCGTAAGGAACCAAGGGTCAAGGTTCTCAAATTATAATATTCATGTGCAATTTAAGAAGATTCCCGTCAAGCTAAAAACGATTCGAATTATCGCAATTAAAAGTGTGAATTTGGCACTGGTCTAATTAACCTTAGAATAATGAGTGTAGAACAAGGAAATCCTTTCAGGAAGTTTTTCTAAAGACAATTTTCAAAATTTGATTCTCGGCCTGACATTAATTGGCGGCTGAAACGTAAAGCCGGGTCTTGGAGGGGAAAACACTCACGAAAAGATGTGACGAGTTAATTATGGAGAAGAGAAAAACATTTTACATACAAGAAGATTGAATGATGGAAGTGGATAAGAAAAGAAAGACGAAACTTCCGTATAGTAGACTAAAACAATCGTTTGTGGCCTTTTTCAAAATGGTTTTACTCGCACCTATAAAACATTAGTGGCAATTAATTTCGTTTTAGCGCCTCGACCACCACTTTTCACTAACTCATTATAGTGTTTCAACCTTGATGAACACCATCCAAAATTGTGTAAGTCTATAAATATGTTTTAAAAATGTGTATGAGTGTTGAGGCGTATATTGAAGAACAACTCTAGAACATATCACCTGACTAAAGCCTATCTGGAGTACATATTAGATTCAATCGGAGGGAAAATATTAATTAGATGTGGGTCATCACTCATAAACAGTTATCTCTACGTATATATGTATTAATGGTTCTATCATTTTCGTAAAATATACTAAAAAATGTGTAAATTAGAATCTACGTCCAACATCTCTCAACTCTACCCTTTCCCTGGTATTCCTCTTTGGTTCTTTTAGAAGGGCCTTATGGTCTTGGCAGCTTCAGACATGGAAGCAAAATACCTAAGTCAATTTACGTGTTTCGCTTCTTTGCTTTCTTATTTACTATCGCCGTCTCTTATAGTTATTGTGGCCAAAATGCACCTGTGGCCTTCAACACACCCTGCATTGCTGCAGCGCCCATTTTGGTAACAACTCTTTTATAGTATTAACACTAAATTTAATGACTGAGTCAGTTTGACCCGTTTGAGTCTAACGGTTGTGGTAAACACCGTTGAATCAGGTCTTATTGATGGCATATTTTTATGCACCTTTGCAAACGAGACATTTTGCAAGCGGGAAGCTGCTTATGCAGCTATAACAAGTGAAACCTGAACGCATTTGTGGTTTATTCTAGGTCTTTTCCTGAGGGTTCTCACCACTCCGGCTAACGTAAAATGGTGAAAAGAAACCGACCACAAATTACTTTATTTATTCACGAATCATCATCACGAAAACTGATTTTTTTTTTGTTTAAAACTGAAGAAGGCAACAATTCACGTCACGATTTTGTTGAGTTGTTTTGACGAATTGACCAAAAAAATTATAGCTCCAGTCATCGAGCTTGAAGGAAGAGATCTGAGTGGGAGGAAGGGAGGAGGAGGAGGTATAAAAAAGAGATTTAGTACAAAGTAATTTTCGTGAATTTCGACTGGGGATTTCAAAGAAAGTTCGACCAAAAAAAAAATTGTAGAAAGTAAAATTACGGCTCGAAAGTCAAAGTCTACTAGCCTTGAGCCTTGTCTACCAATTTCAGGTTCAAGGTTACTTTTCATTAACTCATTCATAATTAATTCATGCCTCTGGCTTTAGGCTTTCTATTACGCTTGTATTTGACCCTATGGATTTTTCTTAAATAAAAGTTTAATAATAATTAATCAGAGATCAAAAATCTACTTTCACTCAATTCTCTTTCTTTTCCCCCCAAAAGATCATTTTTAGAAATTTTGGTAAATCTTGAGCACGCCATCAGTCGGGTTCCTTTTACAGGTGTACGTTAACAAGAAAAGTTTCACTTCTGGATTCGCTCATTGCAACTCCTACTGACTTTGATTACAATCACTGAGTAAAATACATTCACTATTTTCAAGATGGTGGAGTTAAGGCTTGTTATAAACCTGACAGGTTTTATCAAATAACTGAGATTTAGCGAACGTAATACTAGCTATTTCCAACAAAATCAGTTATTAATACACATTTAAGGTTTATACGAAACCATCTTAGCTGCACGCCTGGAAGATCTTAGCTTTTAGATATAGTAACTCCATTCTACGATACAAGAGACCTTCATGAGAACTGCATACTCAGAGTTACTACTTTATTATGGTACTAACTTTTACTCTGACGTTACTAAAGAAATACAGCTTGGTCATATAAGTGTTTTTCTTTTTAAATTATTCAAAATTCCAGTACAAAATCCTACGAATCGTGGTAAATGATTCGTTCCTAATTACATCATCCGAAAGGATCTGGCGATTCCCATCGTAAATGAGGAAGTCAGCAAATTCTTTCTCAAATACACCTCCCGACTATATATCCCAATCCTTCAGCTTCATCTATTCTTGAGGAACTATATGACCAACGACGGCTCAAGAGACATAAACGACTTCACTTTATAACACCTTTTCATAGCGTCACATTTCTACTTCCTCCTACCTTTCTTCCTCTTCTTCTCTTCCCTTTCTCTGTTTTTCTATTTCACTCTATACTCTCTTATTCTCTCTTTTATGTCTTATCTCATTCTATACCCGTCATGGGGTGAAGACACTGATGTGTTCTTTAGATATAAAGTCAGGCCAACTACTTAATGTCGCGCTTAAGAAGAGGTGGCAGTTAGAAAGGGGTAATAAAAATTCCAAAATGGACTTTTGAGTAAATTTTAAACATAAAAAAAGAACTAAAATATCTAAAGGGCTCCTCCGCCAACTCCAACCTGGAAATCCTGGAACGTTTCCAGTCCAAAACCTTGCGAATCATGGTAAATGCTCCATGGTTCGTTCCTAACTCCGTCATCCGCGGTGACCTGGGAGTTTCCTCTGTAAAGAAGGAAATCAAAGGTTCACTCAAATACTCTCAAGACTGGCGAACCACCCAAATCCTTCCGCGTCCTCACTCCTCTCTGAGACCCGCGACAAAAGACGCCTGAAAAGACATAAACCTCTCGACTCCCAAACACGCTTCTCTTAGCTTAACCTTCTTATTCCTCTCCTGCCTTTCTTTCCTTATTCCATCTCTTCTGAGATAACTTCAGCCCTCCTTTGACTCCCTTCAAATTGCAGACACTGGTCTGCTCACCAGATATAACCCCCAAATCTAGCCTGAACAACTACTTGGTGTCTCACTCTAGGAGACAGGTGGTAGTTAGCAAGGGGAAAAATATCTAAAAGTGATTCAAATAGTTAAATAAAACAAAGATATTCTAAAGACATTAAAAATTCTGGGAAAATCAAAAGATTTCAACAAACATAACAACAGTCCAAAAAAACAAATAATTGAAATAATGCTTACCAAAGAATTGCGGTACATATTACACTGGGCAGAACACTAAATTACTTCCCATTGTTGCGCTCATACTACTGAAAAAAAAACAGAAAAGAAATTTTTAATTAGCTTATCATAATGAGTTTAACTACGAGGAAGTCCTAAAAGATCTTCTACAACAGTTTGAGCAAATCCTTTCGTTTTTAATCTATTTCCCGTTTATCTGTTGGAATTTAAGGTCAAAATTACTTTTAATAATCTATTACAGGATGGTAGAAAGTGTTCATGATAAAAATAATATTTTTTTTTAAATAATCAAAATCAATATTTATAAATAGAATAACGATGCGACATTTAAAAAATAAATAAAAACAAAACCTTCATTTCGAGTTTAAGTTAAAATTTTTTACGGGGAAAACAATTCAAATATACCAACAAGGTCAAATGCGTAGGGATATCAATCAATGTCAAGTTTTATTCGACTCATCGTATCAAACAAATTAACTATGACAAAGCCTGATTTTTAAAAGCAAAAAGACGAGGGGCGAAAAAGTCAAATTTTTGGTACTGCTTCTCCTCAGAAAAGGAGTTCTGGGAGGATAAGAAAACGGTTCATCAGTTTTCTCCATTATACAATCGAACAGATGGAAGTTCATTAGTTAGTCAGTAGTTTTTTTAAGTTACCTAAATATTTCATAAACAAACTTTTACTTTTGTTTATTAGCGTCGAGATTACCAATTTTTAATCAACACTGACAAAAATGGATTTCACTCAGAATTAATCACGTCTACTGTAAATGATAAATAATGACAAAACGAGAATCGCGATATCCTGGCACAAGTGAAAATCAGCAGTGATTCGCTTCATTCACTTCCTGTTATTTGTGTTAGACTCATTCTAAAGAGATAAGTCAACACGAAATTGAGGAAACGAGTCCTGGTTAAAGATAAGGAGTGCGGTGATAGCATAACTCGAATAGTTTTGTTGCGTCACTCGCGAGCTCACGTCCAATGAATATAGCTCGCAAGATTTGGGCCCAGACTGATCAAAACCACAAAGATAACAATTATTCCTCGAATGCAGAAATGATTTCATCCCTGAGGCTCCTGTATAATTGTTATCGTTACCGAAGAGGAGTCGGTGCAACATATCAGGAAGCTTATTAAGAGGAAAGATCTTCTAAATTCATGAGAGGAAAATTACAATGCTGAACAATCACTTTTCAAATCATCAAGCAATGCAGGAAATATTGTAGCAAGTTGCTAATCTCTTTAATAGATTTGAAGTCACTGGGCGTGAAACCCTAAGATAGAGTTCTCCTCTAAATTCACTTCACCTAGGATTTGCCAAATCTTGGTAACAATGAAGATGACCGACAACTTCCGCTAAGTGACCACCGATTATTGTAATAGTGTTGGAAGTATCGATGCGAAAGGTTAATCAAAATAACGGAAGTATTACGATTCGAAAGATTTTGAGTCAAAAGTGAACTAGTCCCGCTGGTAGTATGACTGAAATGTTTAAATTTTCAAAATCTCATTTCAAAAATAATGCACGGTGTCACAAGACTTTTAATCCACGACGACATTGTGATATTGTCAATGAGAAGTATCAATAAAGCGTCAGAAATCACGCGAATTTTGTTAGAACTAAATTTGTGGGTTCCGATAGGACGGTTATACTCACGTAAGTCAGTCGATTCAACTTATAAATGAGTCAGATTGGCTCAAACTGCAAAAGGGTTTGATATATAAATATATTTTTATCTCTACATAATTCCAATCGATAGAATGCTTCAGCTATTATAAGGTTTTGTTTGGTGACACCATACCAAACAATATTCTTTACCGTTGTCAAATCCCTCTTTCGTCGTCTCCTATCTGTCACTTCATCATCATTGAATTTAAGAAATGGCTCGGCGAACGTTAAAACGTAAAGAAACTACTTATTAATTCTCAATGGTTCCAAAAATTGCGGGAAATGATACTATCAGTTTGCTCCAGTTTCGTGATCAACTGAACTGTCCCTCCTCCTCAGACACACACACGCTGTCAAAATGTCCGCTTTCTTTGTCGTGAAAATCTTTGTTCATGAAAAAAAAAGTAATGAAATGCGTGACTCTTTTGTAAGCCTTTTCAGTATCCATTTCCCCACTTGGTCTCACAATGAACCGGCCATTAAGACAATAGAACCAATCAGTTAATTTGCTGAGATTCATTGGAGCGAAATCCGTCATCATTTTTAATGCGAAAAGGAAAGAAAAGGGATTAGCATCAAACGTCAAATCACTTTTGATTCGTAACAATTTTTCCTCTTTCTTTAATAAGCGGTAACTTTAATTGAAATAATGAACCGTGAACTTCTTTGTCCCTTTTCTTTGTTGTCACTAAAACGAAAATTTGCCCGCATTACTGAGTGCCTCAGAGGTGACATGGTTACTCAATCAATTTCCTTTTGGTACACATGTGGAAAGATTCTCAATGATTTGAGATTGAGATGTTAATTCCGAATTAAACGAGGTTACGTAACAGTGAAGTGGAAATATTAAAATCAATCTATCAGACAGAGAGAGAGACTTCTCAGTGATTGATGATTTGTGAAATTCTTAAGTAAACTGCCTCTCGGCGACAACGCGCGGGGTCACAAAGCAAATCTTCACTTCTCTCTGCTCCGGGGGCTCTATCAGTGTCTTCCTCATACTTCTCCATTTCAAGTACTTCGAAAGTTATTTTATATTCATATAGCCTAAGCCTTTTTAATGTCCTTTTCTACCCCTAACGTATACTTGATTATTAGAACTAGAAACTGGGAAGTTCACTACAGACACTTTAATGATAGACTTGAGGTAGAAATCGCTGGGAAATTTTTAGGAAGCTAGTACGCATACAAAGATGTAACGCTTCCATTCGTAACATATATTTATGTTTGCATCAGATGTGATGAGCTATTCCTCTATGTAACAGTCTTACACTAGCCAATCATATGGCTAAAATTCTGAGTAAAAAATTAGCATCGATATGATATAAAAATACAGGTGGAACAGCTATTCCACAAGTTCCACTGTCTGCACGCTACTGATTTATATGTTTAACTTACGAACGACTTTCCGACAAAGAGTCCGAGACAGTTTTATTAATAACCAACAACAAATAACAACCAGTAAAATCTTAAATTTATCACTTGACTCCTCGGTCAGATGACTATTACTTATTACTAGATTGTATGAGCTCTTCATATGTTCGAGGCATCGTAATAAAATTTTCGAAAAACGCAACATAATCACACAAATAATTGCAAACAAGACCTCCGGTCATTTGTGGCGAATTCCATCCAATCCCTGACTTCAGTCTAATCCCCGTATGACTGCTGAAACGTAGTTCGTAATTTACGATCGTTTCGAAAACAATGTTTATTATTAGAAAGCATAGAATGTAAATAGAGGTTCATTCCCATCGCATTTATTAGCCGGATAGCGTAATACAAGGGGAAATGTAAATCTCCAAATCATTAAAGCTCAATTTATCATTATATCAACGGAGCACGAAGCAGCAAATTTCATCTTGATTTATAACATTTTTCCCTTTATTGCACAGACCCGAAATTAATTGATACAACAAAATTTTTTCACAAATGAAATTTGAGTCTATCAAATAACCGTCCGGAGCTTTCACTTTCTTTTAATCTCTCAGACAATAATACGGATAATGGATGTGTGTGTGAGTTGAGTCCAAATTCGAATCCATGACGACAGAACCGGCAGGCAGGCACCTTCCTTCGACTAACAGTTCGATAATTTATATACTATAATCAAAACTAAAATTATAATTCATAACCGTTTCATAAAAATTATTTTTAAACGTCCTTACGACGGTTAAATTTTCAAAATATTTTTTTTAAATTCCACATCGAAGGTTTTACTAAAAATTTTTTCCCTCTTCAAAAATAAATAGGAAGAAGCATTTTAGTAAACAAAAAATATACTTCTAAGGCTTTATATACGTTGTCAAATTTGTCATAAAAGTGCGAGTATTTCGAGAAATTGGTCCCGGAAGTGTGGTCGTAATCAAAAGCGTTCGTGAATCAAATTTCCCTCAAGAACAATAGAAACCATAGCTCAAAGCCTAATAACCGTTTACGAGACGTAATACTGATTAATAAAAATTGTTGTTTCATGTTTTTATTAATTTAATCGCATTTATTAATTGTAACTAACGTAATCCTTGCTATCTGTTGATTCATTGATTTTTTTAAAATGTGACATCAATAAGAAACCTATTCAGTGACGTTTCAGGAAACTAGCTAGTCATTAAGTGATTGCACTGTACAATATTGTCATGGCTTTGGTTGTAGCTGTTTCAAGCTGTTTCCTAGGTAATTTTGTTGGAAGTGATAAATTTCTTTCTCCATCAGTCCGACAGTCAAACCACTTTTCTGTAGAAAAAGTTCTTTAGAGATTGGGAGGCCTGTAGTTGAATGGTCAAAGTGCCTGACTAATGCAGTAATGGTTCAAAGTCCGAGCCCTCTTCCAATTTCTGTTATGCCTGAAAGTGGAAAGAGGTCAAAACTCAAGACATATATTAAAAAGCCAAGGCGTGAAGCTCTAAAAACATCAGAAAACTGTAGACCAAAGAAAAGAGAGAGGAAAACACGAATCACTACCTCAAAAATAGAAGAAGAAAGAATATGGACGGCCCTCGACTTCTGCATTATTCTCCATTTCAGCATATTTTTAAAGATGCATCTGTTTAATCCTCTATAGTCAGATATACCCTCTCAACGGACATCAGACTAGCCATCAGAATACAATTTTGTTTGAATCAAGAGAACAAAACAGTCAACATATAAAGGAAACACCCAAAAGCACATAACACACATCTTTATGTATACATATTGACAGATACACATTTAATACAGATTTTGTTGCTGGATATTTTTGACATCCCTCTAGTTTCAAACATTCAACATTTGCACACACTTCCAAAAGCCAATTATATACAAATCAAGGGCCTACAGTAAATCGAAAAAGGCGGTTGAAACAACAGAGTCGTTAAAAAGCCCAAACTAACTAAACACAGAGACAACAAACAATAAAATACAATACAGTTTGCCATATTAAATAAACAACAAAGACTGTTTTCAAATTTGGGAAATGATTCTAAAAATATTATTCCATTCAAAAGAACGCCAATCAAATTTTATTACATCAAAATCTGTATGATTACAAATTTTTAGGTTCATCATTTAAGAACACACAAGTTAAAATTATAGGAGGAATGACATATGCTTTCTGCATACGCAACTAAAAAACGTTAAGAATAGACATTTCAATTGTTATTAAACTAAATGAACAACAACAAAAATATTCGGTTAAGCATCACGCATACGCAGTTAGTATAGTAAGAAAGCCTGAAAAGTTAATTTGATACCACATGACAAATTAATAAAAATTTCTCATCTCACAATTACCATTTGAACAATGAGAAATTTCTTTGTTGCTTGGTTGATGTTGTTGATGAACGGAGAGGTATTGTGTTGAAAAGGGGAAATGAATTGTTTAGATGGCGGATTGAGAATCAGGTTAAATTCGTCATAATTAACACAAACAACTGCAATAATTATTACCTAACGAATTTGACATTATTCCGAGGAAAGAACCTTCAAAAAATTTAATTCACCTTTTGGAACTAAATGAAAACAATATTCATGTTTTGTTTTCGTTTTTTTATGAAATGTCTAGTCCGTGTACTCGACATTTCAAATATCGGATGGTATAAGCTCGTCATTCAAAAGAACCATTTTATACTTATATATACTTTCATAATGAAGACAAAGATTAGAATTCTCAATTCTAATGTAAAATCGGTACTTCTATACGCCTGCAAAACTGGGCTAGTGTCCTCGGAGGTCACCCGCAAACTCCAAAGCTTTGTCAACCGCTGCCTGCCCTACATAACAAAGACTTGGTGGCCTGACAACTGGCTTACGAATGAGGTAGAAAAAATGCAACCAGAGACTTCTGGCGCTGGAAGATGGAGGTGGATTGGACACGCGTTAAGGAAAGGCGCAAAAGAGATCTGTCGCCAAGCCCTAGAGTGGAACTCTGCCAGCCAGCGTCGTAGAGGAAGACCCAGGGTTCGTGGAGGTCAACGATAGCTGCTGAACTATCCAAACTTGAGCCACCGATGACATGGTCTCAAGCGAAGTGCTTGGCGAGCAACAGGAACAAGTGGAGGATATTTGTTGCGGCCCTATGTGCCTACTAGGCACGGGAAATATATATATAGTGGACGTCAGTGGTGAGTAAAGTCATCCAAAAGAGCCAAATATAACCCATTTTGAACTGAAACTTATTCAGTGAGCCATTTTATACTTATGCATACATTCATAAATTGTTTAAGAGTCAAAACTTTGCTTTAATAGAAACATTTTTAACGAAATAATTAGGGTTGAAAGTACAGTATTGAGCTGGCCTGTGCCAAATACTGTATATCTTAGTTTATCTAACAATACGCTAAATAAAACTTGATATCATATCTATCTAAAGATAATATTTAGTTAAAAATAATGTTCTGGGCCTGTACTATACATTTCGTGGATGAGCCACAGAACCACATGCGGTTCCATTTTTAATTTCCTTCCTGTTGTTTTAGCCTTACAGAAAAATATAAATTTTGAAAACAATCCCTTTCGGACTGCTTTCTGCTTACTATCGATTTGAAAAAAAAAATTGAAAAACCCAACACAAGGTGTCCAATATTTGTGACAAACTATAATAACTGGGCGCTTAGAAACAAATTGCGGAGGTCAAGGAAAGTAAAAAACCATCACATGTGTACTTCTGTCAAGGTTTGTTCCGCCAAACTGATCTCAAAAAAGTTTGTTAGCCTCACTCATCTATGACTTTTTTTTGTAATGAATAAAAATTTTTAGCCTAATTTCAGACATTGTTAACAGTATACAGTTGGTTTTGTTTATTCGTATTTTTATATTCAGTAATAATTTGCAAAGTAAATCCCCCAAAACACAATAAAGCAAAGTGAAAAACACGAGGTTTTTGTTTTGAGGTTCATTCCCCAGGATTATTAGCCTTTCCGGTGATTTAATTATGTAAGCCCAATTGATTTCAATACACCATTGCTCTACTGACTTTGTTATTATTTTTAATTAAATTGAAAATTAAAGGTGTGAAATTGTAGCCGCATTTTTACATTTTTTTATAAAGAAATATAAAGTTTTTTGACTTTAAATTTTTTTTCCTCAAAAACCTGCACTGGTAATGAGAGTACTGGGTTGATTCAAGGTTCCACACATATCCAACACTTCATAAGGTGTCTGTGTAGGTGTTATAGGAAGTAATGTGAATGTTTTTGCAGTATATTTACAAATGTAGACTCAATAACATTCTCAGTCTCACTATCACTTGTCAGTTTGTTATTCTCTCCTTTTTTTTTATTTCAGATACAATTCTCTCTTGGTCCTTTTCTTCATTTCAATATGTAGTTTCATTAAATTCGTTTTTACTTCATATTCGCGGTCGTTTTCCATAATTTATATACACAAATAAAATTTTTGGGTTAATCAGTATTACTAAAACCCTGAGGATGTTAACAGAACAGATTTTTCTTTTCTCGGTTGAGACGGGTAGTGCTCTGCACGTTTTTTAGTGTTTTGAGTGCTGATTTTATATGGGTATATAAATTATCGTTTTTACTTCCTTTACCCGCTCCTGAGACATCAATATTAGTTTGTTCTCTAGATACAACCCCTTAAAATTGGAAACTACTTGTAGTTATAGTTATAGTTGAGTTTTAATCCAGTTTTTGGGTATAACAGGGTACGGTTTGAACTTGCGACTATAACTTCTTTGTCTGGCATTTAACCACTACACCTGAGGAACTACTTGTAGTTTCGTAAGAATTCACGGATGTTTTCTACAATAAATCGAGCCTATTTTATTCATACAACAAAGTTAAAATTTATATACTGTACAAAAAATTGTTGGAAATAGACACCTTGAAATTGAAATTGGTGATGATTTTAATCCCGTTTCTCACCCTTAATTTTTGGGTATAACAGGATGCGGGAGGAGGATTTGAACCCACGACCATTTGCGTCCAAGTCAGGAAGTTAACCACTACACTACTCCTCCCACGAAATTGTTTGAAATTTGACACTAGATTCAACAATATCTTATCCGCTATCCAATTCCTGGGACAGAGACACTGGTCTGTTCCCTAGATATTAAGACCAACAACTTAATATCTGAAACAGGTGGGAGTTAGCACCGAGAATAAAGAAAATTTAGCGATACTTCATTTCATAAGTAATGCACATGCCCAAAAATAATGAAATTTTAAGAAATAAAATACCAACAGAGCCTCAAAATCATGTACAGCATATTGAAGCCCATAAATATATTGGTTATACACCAGTTTTAAAAACCAAAAAATTGTAATTTGCTATCAGAAAAAACTTTATATTAATATTGATATTATTTAAAACATCACTCTATTCCTTCAATCTGTAAATCTAGTGCTGCATTCTCGATACAGTTCATAATGTTCTTTAGATGCCTTTCTGCAGGCCAACAGTAGGCCTATATATTCTAATCTTACTTGTTTATATATTGAAAAAATTTTAACTTCAGTCGGCGAAAAAATGTTTATGTTAAGTTATACTACACAAGCACCTTCCTTTCGATTGTAATATTGCACGTTCTTAAAAACTTTTTAGTATAATCTTCTGAAAACCACATAATATTTTAATTATGACACAAAAAAGATATCAACTAACATCATTCAACGTGCCATATCATCTTCTTTTGTTATAATTATCAAAGACGAAGATGAGTATAACTCATTTTTATAAAACAAAAAATCTTTTTTTTTTATTATGGCGATAATTAAATGATGAGTTAAGAAGTTCAGAAAGGCAAAACAAACATAAATTGTTTTGTTTATGTGTTTTAATAATATACGAATTTGTGATTTTAATATAAGCAACCATGACGACTAAACTTCATTTCAAAAACTGGTCATTTATACGCCCTGTTGAGTATTCTTATCTCAAACGGTATATCTTTAGAGTGTTGGTCTTGAGGTACTTGTGAATTTTATTTTAAATTTAAATAAAAATTTCTTCAGTGCATTTATGGACTCATTCCAAATCCTAAATAAGCACTGTAATGAGGGGGTCATGAGTGTTTTCATGAGATAGAAAAATTTTTTTAAGATTAGAGAGTGTCAAGATCAATTTTATCTCAATTCTAGAAGAGCAAAAGGAATTTGTTAGCTATTTAAATTCTATTTATACTTGACACGTATATATTTTAATAATGTGACTGACCTACTACTCTCGTAGAAAAATTTGACATCACGGTACTATCAATTCACACAGAAAATTTTTAATTAGTTTTATACTATCTGGATAATGATTGATATTATCTTAGAACAGTTTGTCGTATATTATTTCCGATTTGCTACAATTTAGTTTTTAGCTGTTACGCAATATTTATGAAGAACCAGGTAAAGAGTATTCATTCATATTGCTGACAAGAATAATGTTTTGTATGTGGAGGAAAATTCTACAGCTCTCGTTTTCCCAGTCCCCAAAATACAGTTTCGTTTCTATCTATGAAACTTTTTTTGGGAAGTGGGGTTTAAGGTCCCAAATTAGTTATTCAGAAATGTTTCGTCTAGTAACACCCTTATGTTACTACCTCCTATCCCCAAAAATTAATACAAGGCTGAGGTCGGTAAAGTTCGGCTCTTTTATTCTTTGGCTGTGGCTCTTCACGAAATGTTTAGTACAGGCCCGGAATATTATTTATCAACTAAATATTATCTTTACTTAAGTATGACACCAAGTTTATTATTTAATATACGGATAGTTATATGAGGATATAAAGTATTGTATTTAGCTATAGTCCAGGGATGGTGAACCTTTTTTGATGTCCGTGCCACAAAGTCATAAAAATTCCTTTTAAAAGGGTGACGTGCCACAATAAAATTTAATTCAAAATGTTAGCGTGGTGAAAACTATACATAAATATAAATAAATAAAGAAATAAGAGTAGTTCTTCTTTAAACAATTTTATATGATGCGCATCTTTTTACTTCGAGAGAATCCATGTAATATTTTAACAATAAAAAGTATAATTTGACGGTTCTAGTTAAGATACTAAGATTCAGTTCTGCAAACTTATATACTAAATTATAAATTAAGTGTAGATTAATCATTTTTAATTAATTTATATCAAAAAATAGTTTTCTAAAAATTTGCGTGCCATCAAAATTTCCAAACGTGCCACTTGTGGCACGCGTGCCATAGGTTCGCCATCCTGCTATAGTCTGTACTTTCAACCCTAATTATTTCATTAAAAATGTGTAAACTAAAGCAAAGCTATGACTTTAAATAATTTATAAAAGTATATATATAAGTATAAAATGGCTCTTTGAATAAATTTCAATTTAAAATGGTTTGTATTTGGCTCTTTTGGATGAGTTGACTGACCACTGAATTGGGGGTAGTTTTTAGAAAACAAACCACCGTCTTAAACCAATAAGCGAGTGAATGTGCTTTAAGGCAGCAGAAAAGAAAATCAGTAGAACGAAATAAGTATATATAATTAAATAATATCTTAAATAAAAATAATAATAATAATAAAAATTAAGAAACTGTTTGAATTTTAATCTATCATACCGAGATTCGAAAATTTTTTATTTCATTTTTAAAATTAAATTTCAAATTAGAATCCATTTGAAACCTTTTTGTAATTTATCGACAAAAATCACCACAATAAAATTTTTTCAGCTTGATAATATTTACCTGTAGAGTCAAAAAAAAACATATTCTTCTATAAAAACAAAACAAAACTTTTTGGCGCGAGTACAAAACACGAAATTTTCAATTCCCGAACGCATCAAACTATAAAAACAAAAGATCGGTAATACGGGTTTCACCTCCGAGTGCAGATCCGACACTGCTAACGAGTACCAAAGATCTAAGTTAGCATGAAGAGTACTGCTTTGATACGACCGACGAAAGAGTGCGGATACGTCGAGTTTTTTTTAAAGACAAATTGTTTCTTTTTAAATTTTAAGCGACCTTTGTAGAATACAAGTTATTAATATTGCTAATATTTGCGTGAATACTTCAAATGTGTCAAACTATATTATTATTTCATTTATTGAAACTGCAGCCTTATATCTTATATACAGCCTCCTCCGAAACCACTGTCGTTCAACTCTATCAAAGAAGACCCGGAAGTCGTTTTAGTAACAACCCTAAATAGCATAGAAAACAAAAAGGCGACACAAAAAGTTTACGATTTTACGGCTTTTAACAATTTGGGTGATGGAACAACCACCTAACTACTAAATCTAACTTATTAATACTTTAACACCCTGTAATTTATACCTGAGAGCACAAAAGCCAAATATAAATTATACTAGGCAATATACAATTCTCGGCGATTACCACTAACTTTGATAAATTGACAAATTAATGATTATTTATCACATTTCCCGGATAATTTAAAAAATCTCAAACTCGTACAGGGAAATTTAATCAAACTTTACTCAGATGCTTCCTATTATTTATTGCCCAGATTAACAAAATTTTAAGAAAACAAAACACTCCCATCGATAGTTATACTGTTAGCAGATATAATACAATCTTGTTATGTTATTTAAGCTTTAGTGGTTTCATTGTGTAAAAAGACTCACAATTTGTTTGGTATTATTATAAAACTATGCTTACTGTCAATCACACTTAATTGTTTCGGTTAAATGCTCAAGACTTTTTTTACGCGGTTTTCAAAAAACCAAAAACTTGTGTTTACGTAAAACAATGTTATAGTGTTATAACATGTCAAAATCAATTTCCTACAACAAATTTATTCTCGGGAGGGAATGTATTTCAGTTTATTTGCTCATGCAACGACAATAAAATTTATGTTTTTAGTATAATATAAAGGTTTTAGAGAAATATTGATTTTAATAGGTATAAGTGTGCAGGATTTATGAAATGAATGTGAGAAAAAAAGTTAAAATATGGTGGTATGAAGTTGATGACTATATTATTTCTGACAGGAGACCTTTCCAGATCTTACTGGTGATACTTTTGGAATATAAATTTTATAGTAAATGTATTATAATAATATAATTAATTAAACAAATCATGAAAGCAGGGAGTATAGAAGACGACATAATGATGAGTTATACAATTACCTCCCCGGGATCTCAGATGTCATGAGGGAGAAAAGGGTAACCTTCTGAGTAGAATGGACTCAGTAAAGCTGACACATAGGATCTTCCAGTGCTTCCTTAATACACAGACAATATAGAAGTGGCTCTTAGATACCGAAAAAATCTTAAGGAACTAGGAATCACGCAACAAAACCTTAAACAGGGTGACAGCATCAAGAACAAAGCAAAACCAGGGCAAAGCGTAGTCCGAGAGGAGGAAAAGAGCTCAGCAACAAGATGGACAAGTTTTGGAGGAGGCGGAAAGAAAATGGAACAAAAAGGGAAAAATAAACCAGTGGACATCGAGGCCCAAAAAGATGAGCGATACACCAAAATAAAAAAAAATTAAATAAATATAGGGGTGCTGAGCCGATATTGTTACCTAAAAGTAGTGTTAAAGACGACATTTTAGGTCGACTTTGAAGAAGATACAAATATTAGTAATACAAAAAAGGGAAAATAAATTAAAAATGCAAACGAACAGGTTAGAAACAAATTTTAAGTAAAAAGAGCCCAAAGTTATTAAGTTATACTTAACACTTGACATACAAACAAAACTTTTTGACTAACCGAAGCGATCGAAACTGCGGTAGATAGCAGTATACACAATTTCGTGATGAGCTTTATCGATGTTTTCTATCTGATTTTCAGGAAAATTTCCTGTCACAGTTTCCTTTCTAATTTTCTAAATATAACTTTCATTTTGACCCATCAAATCCTTTTTCGAAACTTATGTTTGTTCTTTAATAGTTTTTCTTCACCTTTACAAAGAAATGATCCTCTCATAGCCTTTTCAATGTCATAACCTTATCACCTTCATACTATCCGCCCTTTTGTAGAGACAAATTCACGAGTTTCAAACCGGAGCTATACATATTAACAAGTCCATAAGTTAAGTTCGCCAATTTCTAAAGGATTCAGTATACGATTATATTAACTTTTTCCCTCCCGCTCAAACTGTAAAATTATAATTTATACTAAGATCCATAGTATAAATACGTAATTATAATTATTTGGTGATAGTTATTTAAATACTATAATAACAAAGTGAGAGAAGGGTTTTAAAGTGAACACTAACTATTTTAAGCTTAATTAGAGCGCTTTTAAGAGCGAAATTTTACAAAATAATAATTTGCTTCATTCTATAAAGATAACAGAAGAGGTTGTTGACATCTTTGACAATACATTGGAGTCATATGTCGCACAAATCGAGTCTCAAACACAAATTTTTAAAATACCTTAATCTAGACAATATAATTCTGATCCAAAATATATTTGAAATCGTGTTAAAATTAATTAAATTATCATAATACTGAGTTCAGTATAATTGAAAGGGCTCAAACTCTATCATTAATTTTTTAGTCAGGTACTTTGACCACTTTGATGGGTTTAACCCATTAGTAAATAACAAATATATACAGTGGCACCTTGAGATACGAATGTCCTAACTTTTGAGATACGAATTTGGGATGTGCGATAATTGCATAAGTCATCCCTAAATGGCAAAACTTTCGCTCAGCTTTCCTGTCGACGCTTTGAGATAGATTTTTTTGACATACAACGATGAGTACAGAGCGAATTAAATTCGTATCTGGAAGCATCACTGTATATGAAATTTATAATAGGTTACAATATAATATAATCAACAATAGGTTTTACTTACCCTGAAAATTAGTTCAGTACATTGGTTCCCATTCTCCAGGAAATTTTTTCTCCAAAAAAAGCGTGAAAGACGTATCCGCCTTTTGCATTCGACTTTTTATATGAATTTTATACTGACTGTGCTTCATATAACAATTCCTCTCACAATCAAAATCCTAAAAATAAAAGACTAAAAGTTAATTCTAATTTGATCATCTTATTAATCCCTAAGACAACTAATTTCTGGTCTTTTGCCGTGACAGTTTCATATAAAAAGCTAAAATATTACGTTTTGAAAATTATTTATGGAATTCAAAACACTCATACTTATTTCAAAATGTTTATATATTAGCGTGAAACTTCTCAATTTGGTTGTATGAGTCAAATAGGCTCACTTCACTAAATTACGCATATAAATAAACATCCGTAAATGTAGTGTTAAGAGAGTGAAGAAATGTTTTTTTTTAGAAACCCGAAACTCCCTTTTTTGGGGGGCTTCGTTTAAAATTTTCAGGCAAGTCCTTGGCCTCGGATAGTAAGATGAAAACTCAAAAATTAGTCTAATCTACCCCCGAAGCCTAATCCGGTGAGAGATTATTTACGGTGAGATATAGCAGACGTTGGACGAGATTTATTATGTGAGCGCCTCGTGCCCGAGAGTAAGGTGCCCACACCAGTTGGTATTTTAAGAAGCTGTGAAACGCGCGTGTAGTGTTTTCCGTTTCAATAAATTACCATTAAATTTTATTTATAAATAAGTGAGGATAAATTTAATCGATATTACTTTTAATAAATCACCCCTGAAGTATTGGAGGAGATTTTTGGCTTAGTTGAAGCTTTAATTTTAATTTTTTTTGTCTTGTTTTGCACCCAAAAATCAGACGAGTTTTCAGGTGATAAAATGACAGTTTTAAAGATTTCTTGTAAATTTTTCTCAACATATCTAACAATTATTAGCGTGATTCATGTCAAAAGTTTTAAATTTCCAGACCTTATAAACTGTTTTATATAATCTGGCCGTTTGTCTGTTTTTTCTTCTTCTTCAACAGATTAGTGTTAACTATGAATTGAAAATCCCTTTTGCTAAATCTGATAACTTTATTACTTGGGTGACATTAAGTGAGTTAGTCAAAGACTGTGGAGATATTTGTAAAAATAATCTCAAACTCAAGTAAACTTGGAAATTTTGTCAAATTTTTAAACATTAGTCTAAAAAGATTTTTTGTAACACTATAGTTAGTTTCTATTAATTCCCTTTCAAGCTAAAAATTTAAATCCGATAACTCAAATTAACTGAATTCAGCACTATTATGATTGGTTAAGCACTAGTTTCACAGGTTACTAGCGAAGAAAATACTTCAATAGTGTTTAAAAAACCTTTTATTGTTTTAGAAATTATGTAATTAAAAATAACGAGAATATGGAAGCCGTGAAAATGAATTTCGTTTTGAATATACTTTGGTTGTCATATGCAATTCGTAAGTATAAAATATATATACCAAAGGTTTAGTTTTCAGGTAGAAAAAATTTTAAGGTATAAAGCCATCGATTAAGTTTATCAACACCTAACTTTGAGCTCAAAAGGAGATCTAACTAGATAAATAAATGAATGAAAAGGAGAACAGTGTCGGGAAATCTGATTTTCACACAAATACAGTTGGGTTTTGGTTTACGCGACGAACAACCAAAATGATTTAACAATAATATTAAAAGTTGTGCTGTAAAAAGTATTCCCATTCGAAAAATAGGACTGAAAGCCTAATTTTCTAAACGACCATTCAAAAAACAACAGCCGATCGAGTTTATATTAATTTGTATGAAGTTTTTACACAAAACTCAATTAATGATTGATGGTCTTATTTGGCGAAAGGGTTGGAAAGCACAAGACCGTAGAACAAAAACTTTAGAACTTGGGCTGACACTTTTTAATCGATCTACCGCTAATAAATTCAATGTACATCAAGACAAAGTCAAGGGCAAAAAAGTAATCAGTAAAATTGTCCACTGATTGATGTTTATTAACCCAGATGGATAGGCATCAGTTTTTTTGTATAATGACAAGGCAAAGGAGAAAAAAATAGACCGACTTTTTATACGGCCTTATGAATTTTTAAACAATTTTTTAGCGCTCATTTGTTTAATCGATACCCATCATATAATTATAATTCGTTCACTATCATTTCACCAAAAATTCTTAAAGGAGACCGAAATATCTTTCCCACGCATCCTTTCATCTTTCCTACAAGTTGATTTTAAAGTGATTTGATGAATTTTCGTCATTCATTTCCCCACATCATAATTACGAGGAACAATAGAATTTTAAACATGGACAAATGTTTAATAAATCTTTCGCCAGGAAAAACGCTTAATTTAAAAACCAACACCTTATAATTACGTGAGTATTAGTGGGCTAACAGTATTGTTATTTATTAACAGATGTGTTCGCATCACCGTCACTGCCTTTTCAGGAGCTGGAAGACAGGTAAGATTCGAATATTTAATAACAATCTTAATTTATGTTTCTTCTTCCTTGATAATAATATTGGTTCTAATGAAACTGGTTTGCTGAAGTCAGAAAGGATTTGAAATCATGCGCCAAGATTTACAAGATCGTGTTCGTCTAAGAAAATAGAAAATCTGACTTTTAAGAAAGATGGGCCCACCGAGGTAAATTAGTGGCCCAGTGGAAACCGACTGAGTGAAAATTTGTGAAAGGTCGATTGCTCATTGTTAAGTCTGAAATACAGTGCCTGACCAGTGCGAAAACGTTCGGGCCTATGCTTAGAAACATTGTTTGCCTAACATATTTATTTGAGACAATATACAGAAAATACATACAGAAACAGACTGACAAATGTACATACAGATGATGCCCTGAGGGTGGACTGTAAAATCTTTTTTTGGTAAGTCATGTGGCCCAATCGCAATGGTCACAATGGAAATTTGGCCCGGGAAGGAAAAAGTTTGAGTACCAAGGGCTTAAACGTTATTATTATAAGCCTATACAGTAAAACTTTTGTTCGTAGGTATTTTAATAGAAACAATATCCCCAATCAATAAAACTTATAGTGCAGATCAATCGCTTGCCATTCAATAAATTTTTCTCGATTTTATCTAGTTAACTACAACCCACCACAAAAGCAGGGTAGTAGTTGGTCTGGCTTTATATCTAGGGAACAGACCAGTACTTTGGTCACAGGAAATGGATAACAGATAATAATAATAATAACAATAAATGATGAGAAAACAGAAAAAATGTTAAAATGACAAGTAGAATTATACGAATAAAGTTCAAACATTTCTGAGATTAAAAAAAAAATGTTTAAGCAGTTATTGAGCAAATTAATCCGTTCTTAATAGCAGATTATTGTTCAATTCGTTGAGTCAGTAAAATCGAAAGATTTTTTTTGTTTACTCCGATCATTATCAGTGAAACGAACACTCCCGTGTTATTCTTTGGATCGATTTCAAGTAAATAAAAATCAAATGATGATAGCTTGTTAAACAGATTGTAAATCCAACCACGCGTTTGTTTTTTAATGGGCAATACGTCCTGTAAAAGAACTGCGCGTTTTATTTGAGGTTAAATTGTATTCTGAGCAATCGACAACTGAATTTTATAACTACTAATAAATACCAAAGCTTTGAATTAAAAAATTATTCTCATCATTTCAGAGATGAATTTCCTCTTGCATTGAATCACAAGCTCAGCTTTTCCAATTATGATTCGGAGACTTATCCAGCAGCGAATGAGGAAACTTCACCAAAGGCAAAATTTCATGATCTGTATGAGAGTGAAGAGTCTCAAGGAATTTTCAAGAGGAATCCCAATGACAGGCAAAGACACTATGGACATTATTACCAAGTGAACAGAAATGAAAATGAGGAGTCACCCAATGAAAATGGCATGACGACAAGAATTTTCAGAACTTATGGTAGAGGAAAAGCTGAGGTTAGGAGAAATGGAGACTCGGTGACTGTTCCAAACTCAATTTCCCGGAAAAACGTCAGTACAAAATTTTATCTCAACTTTTCCTGGTGGATTCTCCCCAAATTTTTGACTTAAAAATTTTTTAAAATATTCTTTCCAGGCGAATAAAAATAAAAATGAATCAAAAATGCGTAAGAAGGTGGGAAAGTGTACTGAATGTCCCACAGACCAGACAGTAGTCGCCACAAAAGGGCATACATACGTTATTTTGCCTGAACCGTGTCATTCTAACAAGTGAGTACCAGACAAAAAATGTATATATATACTATGAAACGTCTATACTTACATTTCGTGCCAAATTTCAGTAGCTGGGATCCATTTCCGGGACCAAAACCTGGAAATAAAATCCAAGAAGGTGTACACATTGTAAGAGGAACTCTTGCGTCTAATAGAAAATTCTGTCAATATCAATATCAAGTAATAGGTAAATCCATAGCAATGTTTGGCATATTTCAATAATAAAACTTAATACTGACTAGGATTGACATTTTCAAAACTTGTTTAGTTCGTCGTTGTGAGCCATTAAGGATAGAGGAAGACACCACCACAATGGAATGCTCTGCCAACGACGCATGGGGTTCAAAATGCAATTTTTCTTGTCGAGATGGAAGAGAGCCTTTGGGTCCAACCGAACTGGAATGTACAGACAATTTGACTTGGTCGAATACAGTTCCACTATGCAAAAGTACGTTTCAAATAAATTAGATTTGAATTTAATATAAATTTTACAGTATAAAATAATTCTAAGGCAATTTAATTTTTACAAACAGGAAAAACTGACTGCACTACACCCAAAGTGAAAAGTAATTCGAAGATATGGTGCCAGACGGCCAATATGACACACGTTCAAGGAGACTTCATACCAAACGGCTCCACGTGTAGATTTAGAAAAAACGGCGTAGAAGTTTCGATTAACTGCAAAGAAGGAATTTGGCGAAAATCCCGCAGAACCAAAGGCAATTTGCAGAACAAGAATAAATCTAAACACGAAAATGCCAAAAACGAAGATGTATGTAAATCCAATCCATGCAAAAACGGAGGAACTTGTTTAAAATCAGATACCAACAAAGACACCCCAGTCTGTTTGTGCCGACCAATGACTCATGGTAAGGCATCCAATTAATAACTATTCAACAATTTATAAAAACGACATTGTAACAGTTACAAAATCAGTACATACAAGTGAAGAAGTAAAATGAAAACATACTTATTGTATAAAAAAATTTTTATTTTACAAAAATTGTTTCAGGCACATATTGCGAGCTGAGACAGTGTGACCTCAACATCTGCCAAAATAGAGGTTTATGCTTCATTCAGAATGATCAAAGAGTCTGCTACTGTTTGCCTGAGTATGGAGGTGATAAATGCCAACATTACACAGCTCATTAAACAAGGCAATACAATTTTTTTTTCATAATCAAGCCCTTTTAACAATTAATTTCTAATACATAATTGGATTTATAAAAAGCGTTTAATTTTCTTAGTTGAAAGTTTTTTGTTAGAATTAGTGAAATAAAATGTGCTTGTCTTCTTGAAACTTGTGCCTTAACATCACTTCTCACTAGTTGAAAATATAAATACATATTTTTTCAAGAAAATGTTGGTTTCATTTAACTGAATATGTTGTACAGTGAACAGATTAACTGAGAGCAGATTTTTCAGAGATTTCGATAGGCCATCTCGAATAGTATCAAGAAATACCATGTGGATGTTCTTTAAAATTGAGGCACTTTTGAAAATTTAGCTCTCATTGTAATAATTACAATTTATACATATCACTGATATATATTTGTTACCAATTTTTAATTTTATACAATTATATTTACAATACTCTTCACATTCATCATGCTTAGACAATGTACAACTGGCTCATGTTAGAATAATGGATGACAACTTTAAAACTGATATAAGATTGATTTCACAAAACCTTCAGCTTTAAATTTCCTTTAAAATGTGGGGTTTGAACATACTCCTATGTTCTTTTTAAAAATGATTAAAGAAAAACTTCTGAAGCAAGCCGAATCACAATTGGTATGTTCATATTCTAAAAAAATTTAACACCCTTGCTGTCATCAAATATCATGACCTCAGCTTTCCTGTCCTGTTCCAATTTCTTTAAAGCTTTTATTAAAACTTCTTCCTCCAGACCATAAAACACTTCATCTGTAGTATTTTCACCTTCAATAAGCTCATAAAATGTACAAACACTTCCTATGAATCCATTGTTTGATGCCCATCTATATATTGCTGAACTCAATTCCTCTAGAGGTTCCCAGTAAATATACCATCGAGTTTTTGATTTGTCCATAGGTTCAGCGTGACCTGTTTTACTGAGGTCCTCCATTACTTGAATAATTCCTTCTACAGACAACTGTCTATTGATGGTTGTGTTCCGAAACAAGGAAGTTTGTTGAGCTTCTCTGACGTCCAAAATACTCTGTTTCTTAGCCTTCAAATAATCTAAAACTAATTGCCTCCAAGCCTGAATTTGTTGTTTTAAAGTTTCATTGTTTATCTGAACACTGAAAAGTATTACAGAATTAATTATTAATTTTAAATACAAGGTAAGAAAGTAGAGTTTAATAGTAAATTTGAAATATCAAGTCTGAGTAAAGGCTAATTAGTATATTGAAATGGTTGTTAATAAAAGACCTGTTGAGTTAATGATCTTATTAAAAGTTATAGGTTAGGTAGCGGATAATACGGTCACGAAACTAACAGAAATTAAATAACTCAAAACTTACGTGAAAAAAGGTGGGAAATTGTACTGCCAAGGCCATTCGAACTCTGTTTCCATAGTGCAATGATTTATAATTTTTCAGAAATTAGAAACAAGAAAGAATACCAACAACCTAACGTGACCAGGTAGACCGATTATGTGCCAGTAACAAAATGCAGCATTTAAATTTTCTACACTCCTAACTATTTAGTGTAACAAAGTCGGATTTACAAAACAATTCTTGCAAATATAAAATTAATGTCACTAAAAAAATTCCGGTTATAAATATCACATCAAATTCTAACCATAAAATTTACAGGCAGTCACACCTAACCACAGACGTACTATATTTCAGTCACACTATTTTAATCTGTGGCAAAAAAATGGAAGTCTCAGACCACATGAAACTATACAAACAAATCTAAGCCGACTTCGTATAGAGAGATTAAAAAATAAAAATAGAAAATTTGTAATTTATATTAAATACGTTTTTTATCAATAAGTAGAAATGGCAGTCCGATTTTTTAGAAGACCAATAACAGTTAACTTTGTTGGGAGTACAACTCAAGTTAGAGTTAGTTAACCTCTTCTTGTTTTACCTACTAAAGTTTTTTAAGAAAGAAATCCCACTGAAACTATAAAATTAACTTTCAGGCCTTTTCCAACTCTACATTTTTAAGAAGTGATAGAGTACCAGAGGAAATGATTCCCAAAAATATCCTCAAAGATTATGATAATCGTCAAAGTCAAAGTAAAGGTAAAATATATGATAGTAAACCTTTTAAAATGAAACTGGAAGCTAATAAAAAGTATGCCTGGTGTCTTTGTGGGGAAAGTAAATCACAGGTAAATCATATTTTAATGTATAAAGTGTTATCTGCTACCTAAGCTCATGTAAATTATGAAGGAATTTTTTTTTCCAGCCTTTATGTGATGGTACACATAATATTAAAGAACTTAAAATTACGCTAAAGCCTTTATTATTTATGGTAGGAGAAACTAAGGAGTATTGGTTATGTAATTGTAAGCAAACTCTTCACAGACCTTTTTGTGATGGTACTCATAAAAAAGAAGAAATTCAGGAGTCCAAAACCGTAAAATTTAAGGTTCCTTTGAAATAGAAATTGTGGAATTGAATAGTTATTGTAATATAATGTTTGCATTAGTCATGAATAAAATCACTTTTAAATATTTACAAAAGACATATAAATTAATTTTTGATAGAAAGTATATATGCCTTTGTTATTTTGAATTGAATTAGTAATACAATTATATAACTTTTTATAAAAATATTTTAATGAAATATTTACTGCAAAATAAAAATTCCCATACTTTTGTAAAACTGTCTCATAATATAAGTACAAAGATTTGTTACATAAAATTACATTAATAAAAACCTTAAAATTAATACTCAGCATTTAAAAGTATTGCTATGTCCAGTATCTTCACTAGAAACAGTTCCAGATGTGACTGACTTTGGTTTTAGGTGATTCAAAGTTGACTCGTAGTCCTCAATTACACCACCCAGTAATAAGAGCTGCTTTTCTAGGGTGTGAATTTTCTGAAAGTGTCAGAGTCATAATTTGTCAAAAAAAAATTTTTTTACAATGTAATAATAAATTATTTCATTTAAATACTCCACCTGCAGATCGAGCTGTCTTCTTTTTAAGGATTGTTTCTCTGAGTCTTTGAGAATTTTACGGTATTTTGACTCCAAAGAGGAAATTTTTTCATTGAGGGTGGATTGAAAGTCGGCACTTGAATTATTCCCTCCACTTTCAGAATTCATTTTCAATTGCATTTCTAAAGATGCGATATAGAAATCTTTTTTTGCAACAATTTGTTGCAACTGCGACTGAAATAACATTGTCATATGGTCTTGTATTCGTTCTAGTTTTCTCGCTTTGCTCTTCAAAATTTTCATCTTTAAGTAAAAATTTCAACAGTAATTTAGAGATGAATGTGAAGAAAAAATTTTATGAAATAAAAATTAAATTGAGACTAAAACAAACTGAATTCGAAGAACTGGCACCACTAAAAAGAAATGTTATGTCACCAATATGAAATACAAAAAATAATTTTTCGTTATTTGATTCTCTATATAAATTTACCCTCATCCAAAACTTATATACCTTTTTCTTTTCTTTCTGAAAGTTCTCATTTTCTTTCAACTCCTTCTTCATTCGTCCCATTTCTTGTTTAAAATGATTACTTTGGTCAGCTATCTGCTCTTTTAAATTATTTATTTCTACGTCCTTTCCCTCCAACAAACTTTCTAATGCTGATATTTTGACAAAATGTTTTTTTTCCACTTCGTGTATCTCTTCTTCATACTAAAAAGAGAGATGATGGATTATTTGTTAATTAACTTTCAGTAGATAAATATAAAAGGAAAAGTTTTTATACTTGTGCTTGGCGCTTCTCATTATCTTCTTCATGTTTTTTCTCTAAAGCTTTGAGTCGTTTTCCGTTTCCTTTAATTTTTTATCAGATTCGTTTAATTTACTTATTAAATCTGTTAACGTAGCAATTTTCTCATCTTCGCTTTTTTTGTGTTGGGTTTCTAGTTCACATTTGGCAGCATCTAAATCAATGATCCTGTTTCAAAAAAAATTTTTTGTTATTAAAGTAAAATCGTGACTATGTCTAAGAAATTTACAACATCACCTAAATTACAAATCACCTTTAGTGTTAGTATATAACTTGGTATGTTTGGTACTAATATATATTATAAGTTAGTTATATACTAATATTAATTATAAGTTATATTACTAGCATTGATAATAAATCTTAAAAGTCATCCCTACAAATCACCAAATCTCTAATCTGCTTACTGCTTTCTTAAATCTTCATTTTCTCTTTTTAAATCTTCTAGCCTATCCAAATCCTCACTGACCCGCTCTATCTTCCGTCTTAACATGTCATTTTCCTCTTGAGTTCTTTTATTGCCATGCATCAGCTCAGCTATTTTCGTTTCATAAGTTGATTGTAATTTTTTCATTTTACTAGGAGACAAGTCGGCCTGAAAAATTTAATGCTGACTTGAGTTCAGTTTTGATTCCGTTTCCCACCCTTGGATATAAGATGTGAGAGGAGGTTACTTCACCAGTCAGGGACTTTGATAACTTAACCACAGCCCTCTCTAAAATTAATATAAGTTTGCCCCTTACTTTAAGCTGTTGCGATACTAAGGACTTGATTATATCTTGATATCTCTCAATGACCATTTGATCGCTCTGAGCTCGTTCATGGTAAGCCTTCTGAATAGCAAAGCATTCCGAGTGGTCTGTTAATTCTTTCGAGGGTTTAGCCGCTTCCTTGCTTTTTGAACTTAAGTTGGAATTATTGAGGTGGTCCCCTTTCCAGGGTAAAGGCAGAGTGTGACAATCACGGAAATATTTTAAAGAATCGTAAGATTCTCGGCTACTAGAAGACATCGCGTCTTCTGTAGTGCCATCTCCTGAGCCTTCATTTGTATTCCAGTCTGCTCCTTTCTGGTCTCTAACAAAATCCTGAAAAACATGTCGAAAATTTCATGTATGTCGCACCTTTCGATGCCGTTTTTTAAGTCGTGACACTTCCTAGTGAAATGTTTTACTGATTAAAATAAAATTACCCCACAAATCACATTTCGAAGTGGTCCACTAGGAGGTGAATTACTGAAAGGTGGTTTCAAACAATTTGCCTTCACCTGTCTACACAGTTCATACAAAATTTTATTCCTATAATTTCTCTCCCATTTTTCGCATTGTTCCAATTTAGATAGCCATAATAAGCACAGTTGAACATCTATAATGCAGATAAATACATTTAACACCAGATAATATCTGTTTGCAATATTAATAGACATCCTCTGAATATTATTCGACGCTATTCAGGACTTTGAAATCAATACACCAACGAAGAAATTTTTGGTTAGAAGTTAGAATCCATCCCTAGTTTGCTTTACTAGTATCAGGAAGGTTAGTTATTTTAATTTTAAATAAGAAAAATAAATAATAATTATCAAGATATAGAAAATATATTGAAAGATAAGAATAATAGCCAATTAACAAAGTAATTCCTCAAAATTGACACGCAACATTCTATCGATCCTACTTCCTCAATATAAAATTACAGGTTTGTGTAAAAGCTATGAGAACCAAGCATAAGGCATACCTTTTGATTTATTCAAATGATCAATCAAAGGTCGGATATACGACAAAAGATATTTATATTCCTTCGTTAATTTCAAGTCATTATCGTTACTATCACAACTCATGTTACATAATTCATTTCACCAAATATATTTGCTAATTTCATAATAAACATCATTTAACTTGTTTTATAAAAAGGCGATGAGTATCATTTATTTGTTAGGAATGTTGGAACACCATCAATTCTGAAAATCAAATTTAAAACTGTGTTCAATAAAGTTGTTTAAAACTGATTATAATTTTTTAATTATATTTATTTACTTTTCTTTATCAAATATAAGACTGTTTTGTTTGTTATTTATATATGCAATATATATGTACTTTATTTATCTAAGTATATACTTTAAATTGTAGATAATTTATAAAATAATGATACAAAAAAATTTTAGACCAATATGACAATTACCTTACACAATAGCATACATAACATAATGATTCGAATTCGTTTCATTGACTAGCAATCCATTTCATAAGTCGTGAAAGTCTTTTTAGTAAATTTTAGAGATTCATCAACAAATTTAGAATTTATGGCTATTTGTTCATCTGCTGTTTGTATAACATCCAGAAGTTTCTTTTTCAGTGGAGCAACATAGGTCCCCATCCACTCCTCTATGGTATTTTCAAAAAAAATTGAAGACATGTGATTCCTTAAGAATTTCTCTACATCATTTAACTCAACTAAATACCTTTAACAAAATGTTTAAAATGAGTCATGGCGACTTAAAATCTCCTCTATAATAAAAAAATTGAAGCCTTAATTAAGGATTATACTTACGAATTCAAAACAGGTACAAGTGTAACTAATTGCATTGGATTAACCAATCCATGTGAAACTTGCCATGAATTCATCCATGTATCTAACCTAAACAATGTGAGACATGCCTGTGGTAAGATTGAAGTTTTAAATAAATCAGACATGAATTTATATTTTAAAAAATACTTACTGTTCACAGGTAAGAGCTAAATTAATTGACTGTCTAATATTCATAAATTTTGATATTCCAGACAAAATTTCCCACCCTAGGTATTTAAATGTGAAAGGTATATTCGAAAGTCTGGGTATTGATGTTGCATCACTGCAATAACCAAGATCTGCTTCGACTCTAGAAATAGTTGTTCCATCAAAATTTTTCTCTTCTACTATTAACAAACAGACTCCCAAAGATGGCAAGCTTGTTGGAAGCAACTCACAAAGTGCAGCAAAATGATCATATCTAATTTAAAATTAAAATATTTAAATTAAATTTAGTCCCATTAATTAAATCATAAGCATTTTATTTCCAATACAATACCTTGACCAGCCTGTTAGAGCTATACCCCTGTAATTTGTTTTGAGTTGATTAACAAGACACATCCAGTGAAGAATATTACTGGCATGATGATTTACAATAGGCAGAAGTTGAGAACCTCCAGTGGCTCCTTTAAAAGCTCCTGCTACCCATATATTATCAAAATATGAATACTTTCTCATCAATTCAGGTGGTAAACTAAAGTTTTCTGCTGGATTGTAGTGCCAAACCATTGGTTCCAGCAAACTTTTTAGGTTGTAACCTAAAATTAAAAACTTTATAATTAATGATTTAAAACATAAAATTATGGATATTGTTGTAATAATTAAATTATACCAAAATTAATTTGCCTATTGTTTGATTGAAAATTTTCAAAATATTATTTTTGTTTAAAAAATTTGGAAAGTTGAGCTTATTTACAAAACCCATCAAAACAATTCTGGAGAAACTTACTGTGAAGAGTTGCTTCATCCATATCTCGTAACATGTCATCCCACATAATTATATTGACATCTGGCCATTTTAGTTTAATCACTTCTACTACCTTTCTTACATGTTTTAAGAACAAGTCTTCTTTGGTTTCACCATTCTCAATTCTACATTTACATTTTTCACAATAGCCCATGTGCCACACTTCATCTGCTCCAATATGCAAAAATTTCAGACCTACATGGAAGTTGATAATTTGCTCCAACATTCCAGTAATTAAGTTAATAGTATCTGGATGACTAGGGCAAATTGAACTAGGAAACAAGGGTACTTCCCTGTATTGTACATAATTTTTATGCTTCAAAAGGAACTGCAAACAAATTTTTTAAACACTTATAATAAGTTAAACTATTTTTAAAAAATTATTTTAATAAAAAGAACATTTTGATTACATTCTCTGTCCCAAATTGGGGGTCAGTAGTTAAAGGAAGAAAATTATTCTGGTATATTTTGGAATGGGGGTGAATGTCTAAACCATAAAAATAAAAAGAACCCATTTAAAAAGAAATCACATTTAAAAATTCTTACACTACCTCTAAATGACCAAATGTTTGGACAAGTGGTATCACTTCCAATTTGGCCTCTTTGGCATCTTGAACAATTTGGGTTACATTATCTAATGAGTAAAAATTATTGCTAATTACTTCAAAGTCCTTTTTAAATGGAAAACAATCTTCCCACTCAATGATTAAACCAGTTGCTCCCCATTTGACAAATAATGAAAACAGCTGAAAAAAAAACATAAAAACATTGATAATCGGTATTTTATTGATAACGATTACATTCGTTACATATAAAATTATTAATTATATGCATTGATAAATGAAATGAAACAAATATATATGACTAAATAAATACTAACGCTTTTCAAATAATCCGGTTTTGGTGGTGCACCTTTTAAATCTAAATGTATAAGTCGATGATTCTTTAAAACTGACATGACGATTGATAAATCAGATGAAAGACATCAAGTAAATCAATTCGATGCTAGTGATCGGTTAGTTTTGAGAATATTTTTCCTATTAAAACTTAGGGAAGTAGCTCAGACTTCGGCATCATTTGCACAAATCACCCTTTTAAGTTTTGCTTTTCTTATTCTCACGAATAATGTTGGATGATACTCAGTATTTAAATAAATTTGTTTAAAACGGACACTTCTTTGTGTACCTTACATAGTGTTATCGTTCAAGACAGTAAACAAATAAACATTGCAGAGAGTCAACCAAAAAAGTTAAAGTTAAGTTGGCAATACGTACTTTTCAAAGGAAATAAAGTTCCCGCCAAAGCTATGTTCTATCAATTTTTCTCATGACAAAAAAGTATTTTTATCACGAAAATTTTATTTTAAATAATTTTATAAAAAAGGTGGGGAATTTATAAAACTGAAATCAATAAATAAGAAATTCTGAAGTCGATTCATTGCCTGAGAGGTTGGTAATTGAGCTTATTTACCATAATTTATTAAATTGCATCAGCCCATCTATGTGAGAAATGTACTGCATTTCATTAACACATACAATCACCTAAGAAAGTAGTCTGAGTCTCTTGAAATCAATATTAATATTTCTCAGACATTCCTCAGAGTCTGTTATTTGTTGTCAAATTAGTAAAATTATGATGGTTTAAGTTTTTATTTAAAAACATCTAAGTCAAATTAAATTAAAAATAATGAGCAGCTAATGAGGTTTAACATTTAACACATAAATTACTGATAATAATTTTATATCAATTTGATATGTACCCGGTTGACTAAAAAATACAATTGTAAGGTTGTTCTAACAGCCGAAAAAACGTTCCTTTGCTGTAACAATTAGAACAATTGAAATATCTTAAATGAAAAAAATGTGTAAGTCATAAATATTTCAGTCTTGTCCGGTGTCGAGTTTCTTGGTTGAAAATTTTTCTCTCATCTGTTTGAAATCCAAAATTCTCAGTTTTTAAAAAATTTTTTGTGTTTGAAGTACTTCGAAGTCTTACAGAATGTCTTGCAACGTTTGTTCCATGTGTGGCGGAACCGCCACGTACGTTTCAAAATTAAATTTTTATTGAAATGCATACAAAAAGCAATGAGTGTTTACATTTGATGATTGGAGATGTTTGCTATAATAGTTTGAGCTTGTAAAATAAAATAAAAAATCTCCTTAACTTCAGATCTCTGTTTTTACTTTAAGAATTTAATTTCCAACTTTTAATATGCATATTAAAACTAATTAACAAAATATCTGATGATTATATAAAAATTTATAATAAAATTTCATACAATTTTTCATTTCAGAACTCCAAATTATGCAAAACAGGTTGACCCACCACCTCAGGTAAGAAATTTCAAATATTACTATTTTTTTAAAAGCATTACTCTGGCTAATATCAGACATAAACAATTTCCAGGCATATGGTACAATACTGGGTGATTCACCATCAAGGGATAACCGGAGAATGCAGTCAGGATGCATACCCCCCGTCCAAGTGTGCGTTCCCACATTCGCTGGCTACCCTCCTCCCAATCCTGGACGACATAATCCTGGTCAACAACCTTGTATTGTTAAAGTTCCCTATGATCCTGTAAAACCATGTCCCAAGTTCATCTGTGAACCATGTCCACCACCGCCACCCACTAAACTTTGGCTTATTAAATCAAGTCCGGTACCCCAGAAAGTAGGCTTTAACAGATTACTGATGTTTCTTTTGGTAATGTCATTTATGCGTTTTTTATTTCAAAGTCTGGCTTTCCGAAACAATGGTAAAACAATAACAAAACAATTTTTAATTTAATTTTGAAAGTATTCGTTTCGGAAATTCAGACCGATTTTTCTTAGATTTAAAGCTCCCGTTGTTTTTGTTTTTTAGAGTTTTGCCATAGCACAACCACCTCCATGCATACCTAACTGTAACAAACCTATTTTTATACCGTGCCAACCTCCATGTTAAGACTTCGTTTTTACTGATACTGATGAGGATACTGAGGTAATATGTTGCTCTTTGTTTACATAGAAAACATTTTTTATAACAAATGGGTATTAATGATAAATAAAATTTTTACATTTTCTTGCATTCAGGTTCAAAACAATTAAATGATAGGCATAACTACCAACTTTAAACTAAACTGTACTTTTTAAATACTTAACCGGTCCAAGAAATAACTATATTTTCAATTTTTATTTTATTAAAAAAAATTTTTGTTTGAAAAAGGATTAAAAGTTGCTTTTGTCGAATGTAGTAACCTAAATTTTTAATCAGTGTTCTTATAATGTTGTAATTTTACTTAAATAGAATAAAAACAAACTTATCATGGTATGTTCTAAGTGATCTAAAGTTTTGAAAGCAACATATTATTTCAGGTACTAGTGGTAACTTCAAAGAGCTAAAATCTACAAAAAAATTTTTTTTCAGAGTTGCTGTCTTCCCGTATACGGTTCTGGTAATGAGGGAAATTGTCCTCCTCCTGCGAAAGTAATGGTTTGTCTTCCATGTCCTTCACCTGTTATATCTCCCACAACGCGACCTAAAAAAGTAAGTGATTCAAACAGACAATTGGTTTTGGTAATTTGTTTCCATTCGTCAAAGTCGTTTCAAATTGTCATGAGCTTTTAATAATTTTGGCATTTTGGAGCTATTTGTCAATCCCTATTAATTGTGACTACTAAGTAAATACAATACATCCAGGTTCTCAGGTGGTTTATACAAACTGGAACTTAGATATAATAAGAGAATGAAATAAGCCAAAAGAACCAAATGGTTAAGTGTTATAGGGCTCATCATCATTTTCAGGAAAAGTTAAAACCCATTGGCCTCATTACGCGATGTAAAGAGATGGATCTTATAGGAGGGAAGTTGGTATCCAAATGCAGTTGTGGGATGAGAAACGGATTGAGTGGCGTGGATTGTCCTAGAATGAGCTGTCAACAAAATCCGGGGTGTACTATGATTCCACCTCGCTGTTGGCCGCAATTTAAAGAAGAAGAAGATGAACCACCACCACCACCAGACCAAGAAATGATTTACATTCCTATTCAATTAGTTTTTCAACCCCCACCCAACCCTCCTCAGTAACACCCAAACCTTATGTCCTACCAACAACTTCCTCGGGGACAGGTAGTCGTTTTCGTTGGGGATAAAAAAAAAGTTTTTCAACCACCGCTTTCTTCCTAGGTGTGTGGGAAGGATATGTCATTTCCTTTTGGGGTACCTCAGAAGGTAGAATCATGTATGGACTCGGAACACCATTCATCATCTGCAGGGAAATATTTGCCTCCGCCTCAAAGAAGAATCTGTCCACCACACTGCATACACATATCCGATTTAAAGGGAAGCCGGTCATGCACGTGGCATGAAGGTGCCCCGTGCCTTGCTCATTGCTTCGACACCCCACTTAGAGGCGGAAACTAAGGAAGACATGCAATTCAATAAAATTTAACATAAAGAAGTTTTCTGTCTTTAAAATTAGTTATGGTTTTGTCAAAATCTCATTAAAAACTTAAAATGCTGTGTCAACCACAAAAAAAATTTTTTTGTTCTTTCATATTGTTTCAATTTACCATATCTAACCACCAGAATCGAAAACTACCTTTTCCAGTCATTCAGACAAATACGAGTTCCGAATCAAAATGGGTAGTTGGTCAAAATGCCTTAGCGCCAAAGCTTTTACTGTGAATTATGTGCAGGGAAAGTGGAGGAAAGATTTGGAGATAGTATAACAAATATTATAATAATGAAAAATTTTAGATCCCGGTATTATTATTTGTTAACAACGGAGCTGAGAAATTTTTTAAAGGCGGTTTTGTGATTTCAATCACCAACAACTTCAAACTTTGACTTTGTGAGCGCCATTTTTAGTTTCTATTTTAGCCGCACTGAACGCTGGTGTTCCTTACAACGCTTACCTTTTCCTGTAGTTTAAAAAAAGTTGGTTTTTGGGAATGAATACATATATCAAAATCTGCCTCATTGCTGGTAATAAGAATAATAATTATTTGTCTTAACATTAACCCTGAGTAAAATGTTTCTCTCATATTAAACCTAGGAAAACCGTATTTATGAAATATTTAGAAATTTTACATTTTAGAATAGCCCCTACATTTTGTGAATTCTCACTGCACAAGTCCTGAGAGTTTTAAAATTTTATACCTAATTCTGGTATTACTTTATTGTTAAGGGAATAAGACATAATGGGAAGCTATATGAATCTAAGTAATAGCCCATACAAAGATTTAAACGAACGGTACTGGCGGCAAATTTAAAATGACAGCTCAAATTGGTGGTAAAATATTTTCAAGTAATATGTAACATTGTACATTAATAAGAAAAAATATTTTGCAGGCCTATGCACAACTACCTATTTAATATTGAAATTCATTAACACCAACTTGGAACAAGAGTCAAAGAAAAAAATAAAACCTGAAAAAGCTAAAGTAGTGGGAAAAAATATCAAACAGACTAGTTCCAGTGTGGAAAAATCTGGAGAGTCTAAAAAGACAAAGTGAGAAAAAGCCTGAAGAAAATATAAAAACTATGAAAATTGCTCGATCAAGACCAAATTTTTTTATAGGTATTCAAGTATTTGATAAAGAAATTCATGAGAAAGTTAAAACATTTCAGGAAATGATTATTTCAAAAAACCCTACACTACATTCAGCTTTAGTACCTGTTTCAACTCTACATATAACACTTGCTGTAACTCATTTAGCAAATGAAAATGAAATTAAAACACTTAAATTGAAACTTGAGGAATGGACTGCTAAAAACATCACATCTTTAATGAGAGAGCCTATCGTGTTGAGTTTTCATGGTGTAAATACATTTAATGACATGGTTGCTTATGTGAGCATTGAAAAAGGTTGGGATTACCAAAAACTTTCGGAACTATCACGAGCTATGAATGATGTAATTTTATCTGCTGGATTTACAAATGACAGTAAAAGGTTCACACCACATTTAACCATTTTAAAGTTAAGTAAAGATTTTAGTTTGTTAAAGTGTAGACGAGATTTTAAACAGGATTTTGGATTAATGAAACAGTGTACGGAATATTTGGAAAACAGGAAGTGAAAAATATTCAATTGTTAAGTATGAGCGAACCAAAAGACAAAAATGGTTATTATAAATGTTTTCATCAAATCAACATCTCAGACATAGACGATGAGATTGATCATAGCAAGTGTTGCAGTCCAATTCCAGAGCCAAAAATTAATAATAAAAAGAGGAAACTTGATTAGATAATTAATTACAATGAAACTAGGGGGTAATAAGTAATTAGTGGTTTCAAGAGGGGAAAATGAAATTTGTTTCAGTTCCCTCATGGTCTATAGTAAGAGATTAACATTAAAGAGTGTGAAAGTAACATGTAACATTTTATTTTTGACGGCACTAGTTTTGATTCTGTTTCAAAGAATTTTTAAATTCTTACAAAAACTTTATTTTTTAATAGGTTCCAATTATTTATAAATATTAACTGCAGCAACTGTTTGCGTTAATAGCCTTAAATAAAAAGTTGTTTCTCCAAAACTTCTTATTGTATTATCATTATATTTTATGGAATTATTGCATTCATTGATTTACGTTACCTTGATAATTTGCATAACTCTAATAATGGGTCCAACTTTATCAAGTAACTGTTAAACGCGAATTTGATTTTGAAAAAACATCCACGATTTTCTGGTTGTGCGGTGAAATGATAACAGATTTAATGTGTCTAATTGAGGTGTTTAGCTGTAATTTATTAAGGGTGGGTAGTCATCCTTCCAAAAACCGGTATCATTAAGTTCTTCAAGTAGTTAATTAATTCGTAGCACTTTGACTACTTTATTCTCGTTCTCGATCAAACGGTTGGGTATTTACTTTGCCTAACTAATGTTATTGAGTACAAAATGTTTTAAAAATATTTCAACGGGCTCTCAGGTTTTAATTTGCTATAATATACAGCAAACTAGAGATAGCGACCCCGTGGGGGTCACTAGAAGATTGTGGGGGTCGCTAAATTTTTGTAAATTGCCTGGATACTTTATGTTGTATAAAAAGTATTTTCTTAAAATTATAAATAAAATTAGTTTGTCAGATTTGATGATGTTTTAATTTGATGAAATGAAAAAAATTCGCGAACTATACATCGTATTTGTAAACATGTATCTCAAGGGGCCGCCAAAATTTTTCTCTCTCCTTAAGGGGTCACAATCGGAAAAAGTTTGCGCACCACTGATATACAGGATATAAATTTTATATGTGTATAAATCCTAAAACTATTAATTGAAAATCCTAATTAATGTTCTCCTCTGTCTCAAACTATGTAATCTGAAGCGATCTGGCGATACCCACTGACGGGGGAAATTAGTTGCTCCTCCAAGTTGACTGACCTTATGACTATTCCCGACGAACGTCTTGACCAAAGACGACATTTGCAACACAAACCAGTCGACTCTACAACACGCTTTCCTTAACCATCTTTAAATGACTTTTATGTCTTTCAGTTTTCTTCCCATCTTATTCTCTTTTGTCTCCTTATACCTAAATAGCTAAGCAATAGTCTGAACCTTAGATAAAACTCCAAAAGACTACTTCATGTCTCAATTTGGAGGTATCTGTTTGGTTTTTTACAAAATTTATTTCATGACTTCAAATATGTACTTCTAGGTAAATATTTAGACTTGTCAGAATATCTTATATACCCATAATTACTTATTTTTGTTTGTAACTTCTTTATTAACAGGATTATATGTTTCATATTTTTACAAACTTTCAGAAAGATTAGAGGAAGGCCATGTTTTTAATGATTTTGATAGTTTAAGCCTGGAAAGAAAGCTTGTCTCAAATAGATGAATTCAAATAATGGTATGAAGAGTGGTGGAAGTATGTAGAAGATAAAAATGCCTAAAATGTTAACATTTCTTTTAATAAAAATTTTCAAATCTGCATTCACATTTCTATACATAGGTATGTTTATAAACAATATACCAATGCATTTTTTTCTTAGTACAGTTTTCTACTGCCAAAAATTTAAATCAATAATAAAGTTGAGTGGAAGTTTGTGCCTGAAAGACATGAAATAACAGATCATCTGGTTTTGTTATAGCTAGAACAAATTTTTCACAAATACATTATTAAAATTATGTTATAAATTAATTAAAAATTATAAAACTGGCTAAATATAAAGAGATCCATCTGCAGGTCCTAGATACCTCAAGGAAATTAGTATGACATCTATTAAAGTCCAAACTCCTAATCCACCGAAACTAAAAAGTTTACCTATGCCTTCTTGCCAATGACCTAAATAAAACCTATCAGCACCAAATCCACCCAAAGTTATGCTTAATATCACAGCTGTAGACCATTTATAACCTCCTGTCCAGTTACAAGGAAGATTTTTATTAAATGTTCTTTTCCCTAGACACAACACATCATCTTTCACTGTACAATTAGTCCTGTAGTACACTTTAGAGCTGCGACAGTATTGCAGTTTGCTTTTTGAGCACAAACATGATCCCAGTGAGGTGTTTGATAGCAGTAACTGCAAGTCATCTCTTTCTTGAATTCTCTATCTCCTATACATTTTATTTTATTACTTAACGGAAAGCAGGTCACGTTTAACCTTGCACCATACACACAAGAATAATTAAATTTACAATCCAAGCAAGGAGCTTTTAAGTCTTTACATTTTATATCGTTTGGACACTCTGTTGTGTAAAAATAACCTAATTCAGATGATGATGAAGTTCCCTCCATTCGCTTTACTTTTACTATAATTTTCTTTAGATTTTCTTCATCTGAAAAGAAAAGACAAAAATCAGATTATTTCTCATGACAATGTACAAACTACTTTGTTGGGTCAAACAATTATTGTTCCAATCTAGAGATTTCAATTAATTGATTTTGACAGCCTGACTTTTAGAAAATATAAAGAACAAAGGATTTAAATTTCAGGTCAAAGGCTTATTTTTGATAAGCACTCAAGTCAACAGAGATAAAATTCTGTGTCAAAATTCTAACTTCTTTGTCAAAACCTGCCCTCAACTTTATATAAATAAGCAATAAACAGGGGAATTACTTATATTTTTATACATGACTTCAGTTCAAGTTCGACTAAGGGTCAAAATACTTCGATTCAAATTAGTTTCTGCCACATTTATTCGATCGCCGTTGAAATAATTTTAAAAATCGCTAATCACAACAAAGCATAGGTCTAATAGTAGTCAGTTCTTAGTTTTGTTCTTTATCTCGAATGAGAATGTATTTGTTACAATCTTATCATTCACGCAATCTGACTGTTACAGATCTTATTTGGAGGATTATAAATAAAAAAAAGTAAACACAAAGTCGCAGTTTGTGTTCAACAAATACAGGTGTTGACTTTAAAGATTTAAAATATAGTTACTTGGTTCCGTTTGTTGTATACACGTAGACACGAACATCAGACCAAAGAAAACAAGGGATTCAATCATAAACTGCCCATTCCGAGGCATATTTAAATAATTTATACTTAAAAGGTAAGAGACGAAACCACCATCTTTTTCCAAATCAGGGCTGGCAACAGATTCTCAATGAAAATTAGTTTTTCCTTACAGAATGAGTGGGAAACCTGGAATTCCTGTTCTCGTAACGGGTTTTGGTCCTTTCGGAGAACATAAAATTAATATTAGTTGGGAAATAGCCAAAGTTCTTCCGACTTTCAAATGGGAATCGTACGGAATAAATTTAATTATTGAAGAAATTCCTGTCGTATACTCGTATGTTTCGCAAGAAGTTCCCTCGCTTTGGAAAAAATATAAGCCGCAAGTAAGAATTTTTTCTATGTTTAAAAACTTTAAATAATCAACGTCTGAATTATTTTTAATAATTAGTTTGTTATGGTCCAGCAGGATTTTCTTAAAGTAACGCCATTGTTTTATTATGGCAATTAATGTAAATCCTTTCGCCAACTTTTTAACTTTTAAAGTTTTATAATCTGGAATTTAAACAAAATTTTTCTTTGGTGTTTCAGTTAGTAGTTCACATGGGAGTCACAGGCGTAGGGTCTGAAATGAGTCTAGAAACTATTGCCAATAGAGACGGCTATTTTAAAAATGATACAACTGGAAAATGTCCGCCGAATGGAAGTGCAAATGGAGAAAGAAAAGTTCTCCGGACCGGCCTTAACGTTCAGCAGGTGTCGGATCATTTAACTAACTCTACAGAAGTACAAGTGCCAATCCACGTTTCTTCAAATGCAGGCCGCTATGTTTGTGAATTTACTTTTTACACATCTTTAAATGTTGACACCTCAAGAACAGTATTTGTGCATGTACCGGATTTTAATAAAGGTTACACTGTGTTGCAGATGGCAGAAGTTGTTAAACATATCATTTTATTATTACTGAAACAAGTTACATTTACACAATCATCAATAAAATATGCCATTGTTGAAGAGTCTGAAGTGCTTTCTGTGAATGAAATCAATTGACCATTTACTATACTTAATATTTTACAAATGAGTGTAAATAACAAATTAAAATTGTAAATGGTTTAATTGTTTTTTGTTTTATTATTTTAATAATACAGAAACATGTAAAATTAAAAACATTCCAGGCAGTCCTTAATATCATCTTAAGTTTATGTGTTACATTATTTTATCTTTGACATAAATCACAATACAGTCAAATGTAAAACATTTATTATGCTTCAGACACACCACCTGTAACATTATATAAGAAGAGTTTCACTGTGTTTTTCTGCAAATATAATAATTAGTATTATCTTTTCTTTTAATTTTATCATTCCTTATGTCAACCTAAAACAGTTATAAAATGTTTCAGGCTTTGTCTTGTAAGTAACAATGGAATATCAGTATTCCAATACAAAATTGGATCACTTGATATCTAATGATAATAATTCAAGTTCCAATTCAATTCAGTTATTCATTTTCATTGTTAAATTTAGTTTTCATGGGTGTGATATTGTACTTTATGTCTCTGCTAAATGATCTTTTCAAAACTTGGGCTGCATGAGTTAACTGTAAGGCACAATCAGGATGGGCTGACCCTGGAAGAAGAGTACACTCTCTTTCAAAAATAAATGCTAAACCATCCAAGAGTTCTACAAAACCAAAGCTAATGGCAGCACGTCTCACTCTATTTAACTCCTTATAAAACTGTTGTGTTTTTTCAGGCAATTTTCTGGCGTGACGCAAAATCTTTTGAATGTCACTTTGCAAACCTGCTTGTCTCACCCATACAACTATATTTTGAGAATAGCTTCTTTTTTCTGCTGGTTTTACTGGGAAAGTTGGAATGCTATCTGGATTGTTTTGAGGGTTTGGTACATATTCCTCTAAAGGACCCAGATAGTTTAGATCACCTAACCAAGGTACTGAGTCTGTCCCTGGCTCTAAAACAGTTAGCATAAGATTTGATTTCTTTTTACTATCAGCCCAAGAATACAAAATACCAAACCAATCATCTCCCACTGTGCATAATGCTGCCATGTTTTCAACTTTTAAAGCACCATGTAAGAGTACACAAAAGGATGGTGTTTTACCCTCATCTACATTTTCATCATCTGAATCTACTTCAATTTTCATTCGAGACAGTTCAGTTTTTCCTGATGGTTGAGGTACAATTAAATGTCTGGATACAGCCATTGGGCTTCCAACATCTGATATATCAATGAAACCACACACTTCAATCACATCTGAAAATACTTTTGTAACACTTTCAAAGTCAGTAATTTTTATATAAGGTTGTGGCACAGGAGATAAACTTATGCGAGCTGATAAATTCCCACATTTCAGGTTTCCATAAAAAGCTGAGAAGTGTGTTTCACATAATTTTTGAAAAGCTGCTTGAACTGTTTTAGGAGTGGCACATCCTTGTTCTGGCTTTAATACCATGCCTAGATCAGTACCTGCCAACTCTACCAGCCTGAAAATTCAAAATAAAAATTTTATTTTAGGAGTGAAATAACCAAAAAACATCCTTCATAAAAAATCAAACATCACATAAAATTTTCCTTGCAATAAATTACAGGATATAAAATATGATGACAGTTTTTTAAAAAGAGAAATTTTTATATAATTAATTATATATATAAATATATGAAAAAAAATTTAATATAAACAAACCTCTGGAACAATGATATTCCTGCCATTAATCCTGGACCTTGTGAAATACAAACCACATGCAGCTTCCCTGGAAATGGGAAAGGCAGTGGAAAATGATTATTCTATGATTTACACTGTTTACGAGTTGTTTTAAACCAAGTCCCACACTTCCATCAGTGACTAGAATAACTTGACATGGTACAGAGGAACCCCAATCTGATATTACTAAGGAATTGACTCCAGCTAGAGCTGCTTCTATACACGTTTTATCTTGTTCTTCAATTTTAGAAAGTTTTGCTTTAATTGAATCAAAGTCTCTGGTAAATGGTGACAAGACTTCGTAAGAAGACGAAAACGTTACCTAAAAAAATATTTATCACATGCAACTAATACAATTTTGATACAAAATTTAACATTCGACAAATCTCTATCGAAATTATTCTATCTCACTTAATGGATACAAAATTCTTTCAAATTGTTAAACTACTACAATAACTATGATTACTTACTAGTGAAACAAATTCCAATTTTAAATGAGTTGCTAAGTAATCCAATAAAAAATTTATACCATGTGTCGCAAGTTGCAAAATTGTAAGCGTATCTCCTGATTCTGGCTGATTTACAGGTCTAATCATAGAAAGGGATACATCTAGGAGAATTACCGTAGGCATTTTATCCAAAATAACATCTACATTCAGAATTTAAAACTTCAAATCAAAGTTTTGGTGTGTTTACATAAACGAGACCATAGAGGTATACAAGATTTCACCGCTTTATTGAATTGCCTCTTTTAGAAAGGGCGGGCAAAAGTTGAAAAGAAACGTCTATGATTTGTTTGGAAGTATTGTCATTTTATTCAGGCAAGCTGGTATTGTATGATAATGTCAATGCTATGGTGGAGATATTTTTATCTTTGAAAGATATTCAAGAGCGGGTCATAATGAGTAGTCTAGAAGTTATAAATTGGAGTGATGACGACATTTTCATAGTAGAAGAAATAAAACCTGCATATAAAAAGGTTCATTCCGAAGTCAAGGAAGATTTTACATCTCTGCAGTTAAAAAAAAAATCGAGTCCATCTCGAAAAACTTCGAAAAAAATGAAGCGAGGTAATGAAAAAACTAATATGCATGTAAGTGTAAGAGAGACAAAATCGACAACCTCAGCTAATGTTTTCCATCAGGATTCAGGAACGTCGAAAAGAATTAGTGAAGTTGCTTGTGTAAAAAATAAAAACAGTTCTGTGAAAACTGGTGTTGTTGAACAAAAGACAGAAAAAACAAACTTACAGTCATCTCAAGAGTCTACATCATCCAATGATAATGTGATCAATGGTAGCCCTTCAAAAATTAGTGATTATTTTAAACCTCTTAATGCAACTCCAGAAAAGCAAAATTCATCTAGAAAACAAATTGAAGACAAAATGTTTCAAGTTTCACCCACAATTACTCGTAAAAGAAAAAGGTTTTTGATGCAGAGCCCAAATTCCAAATCTTCTCCACAGAAAAATTGTCAAAGGAATATTTTTGATAAGTGTTTAACAACTGGAAGTTGTGATAACTCGAAAACAGATTCACCAAGTGATGATTCTCAAAAGTCTGACCTTTCTTATACTACACTCACAGAGAGCACTTTAGAAACAATCACAGATTCAAATGAGCATCAGGACTTAGCCAAAATTAACATTAAAGACATTGGTGAAGAAGTGAAAGAGAATGAACTTAATAATCAGAATATTGAAATTTTGTGTGACATTTTTAAAAATATAATTGATGAAGAATTGAAAAAACAAATAGAATTGAAAAATAATGAATGTGTGGAGGGCAAAGTGATTGAAAACTTACTTTCAGATGGGGAAATTGCAATTTTAAAAAAATTTTTTCTTTTAGAAAAAAATGCTTGCAAATTATATGTAAGAATGTTATGCAGAAAGAAAGGTTTGTACAGAGTTTCAGCTATAAATTTTAAAGATATAAGTGGTGATTTAGAAAAGGAATTTAAATTGTTAGAGAGAGAAAATTTTGTAAATGTTGATGCTGATGAGGAAGACTTACAAACTCAAATGAATTTATTAAACGTCTCGGACATTTCAAAACTGTGTAAAAATTTCAAACTGTCAACTACAAATCAAAAGAAAAGTGACCTTATTCAATCTTTGATAGAAAACTGCAAAAAACCAAAAAGTGTATTAGATATCTTTGGAAAGAAGAAGGGACTTTCAAGATTGGAAATGCTTAAGAGAGAAGTAAAATCATCTCTGGGGATGTGCATAAAATTGAATGAAACTGTCAAATCTGCATTTCGGAGAATTTTTCTGCTGTTTTCATTTGCCCATTACCATGATATAGAAGAGAAGCGAATACCTGATCAGTTGTATATGTGCCTTAATGTTAAAAATTACATTAAATTTCCACAATATGATTTGACACCAACTGTCATTTTTCAATGTCGTAGTGATTTTTTACAATATGAAAACGCTTTATTCATGAATGATTCTTTGGATATTGCAATAGATTCCAAAAACTATGAAGATGTTTCTTCAATAGCAAATGAAGCTAAGAGTGAATTTAATAAAATTCTGAACGATGATGGGTGAGTTGGTTTCATTTTTTGTACCATCGATATATATGTGTAATAACTGTTGTAATGAGATTGGTCATAGGAGAGAAATTTGAAGGTTAGTCTAGCTGTAATTAATTTTGGGATTTATTCAAAATAATTTATTAATAAATCACAGAAGATAAACATTGAAACATAAAAATGAATATACCGTGCATAATTAAAGTTGTAACAAACTGACTTCTTTTTTAGTTTTCAGAAACGTTTTTTGAGTCTGCAGCCTTTTTTAAGGAAATTCAGTGCTGGGAGTGTTTATGCAAGAATTTTGACAAAATATTGCACCAAATTGAAGAGAAAAAAAGATAACAATGAAGTAATCAGTACTATGAGAATGTTGTTAGGTCAGAATTTATTCTTAATTTCAAAAAGAGGGGAATGGTATGAAACTCTAGCACAGGCATTTTTAAACTTGAAGAACAATAAAGCAGCCATGGAAGTCTTAATAGAATCTCAAAAAGATTCTTTTGTCAATGAAGTGCAGAAATTTAACTTACAGCTCAAAGGTCAAGCAATATTAAAAAAAATCAAAGAATTTCAAGATGTCATTATAAATGAACTGGATTTGTTTACTGTTTCCATTCAAGAACCAACAAGTATTGAAATAACAAGCAAAGTCATGGAGGGAAACAGAGCAGGATACAAATCTGTTTTCATTGAGAAAAGTGAAAACTATATATCATACATGTCAGTGGAGGAACGGGCTCTTTCATACTATAAATCAAATGGATTCGCGAAGGGTAAAGAGCGGTCTAATTTAAAAATTTTTAGTTTTTTTGTCATTAAATTGATTAATCTGTGGTGAAAATTTTCTTTTAAGGATGTCATGGAGAGAATTACATTGTTAAAACAATATATTTTCTTCTGTTTAACGACATTATTTATGGACCTTCACCACCTGGAGCATTTCAGAGTGCTTACCAACAACATCCTCTAGATTTTTATTCAAAGTATTTTTATACCTACAGAAAAGAATCTATTGATTTATTGTTAGATGAAATGTGTGAATGGACAAATAAAGAAGCAGAAGAAAGGCTAACGACGTCTTACATTATGAATTTTGATGTTCACGGTATGATGAATTGGGGGGGAAATCATTTTAAAGCTCGTGAAAAAAATTTAGAAACTCTAAAAATGTTTGTGGTAGGTTTTTTGAAAACTTGATGTTAATTTTTTTTAATGTCAATTTCAGATAAATTTTAACTTGTTTATTTCTTTCGTAGGAATTTCTTGAATGTATAACTATACCAGTATTCGTTCGCATTTGTCGAAGACTTCTTGAAAACTTTAGGGTTTATTCCTCTGGTTTCCCTGACCTCACTGTGTGGGATCCTGAAAGTAAAAAGTGTAAATTCGTTGAAGTAAAAGGACCCAAAGATAAATTGTCACCCGCTCAAAGGATTTGGTTAAACTTTTTGAAAGTTAATGGAATTGATTGCGAAGTTTGTTACGTTAAATGTAAGTTTGGATGAAAATGAGATTATGATATAGAAACTGAATTTAAAAAATGTTTTTGGAGGAAAGCAGGGAAAAAGTTTTATGCAAAACATGTGAAGTTTATAAAAGATGGCAGTAATTATAAAGTGGTAATGATATAGTATAAACAAGTAAATGATGGCAGTATAATTGATTAGTAAATAAAAAATAAATATTGAGTTAGCATAACTGTTAAAATATTTTGTTTATTATGGATTATTATTTTAGGTAATTTAGGAAGAAAATCAGTGAAAGGAAAGTAATTCTCAGTTTTGAAATGCGTTTGCACCGTAATAAATATGGTTATTTGCACGAGTTTGGACAAATTCCTACATTATTGAAGTACAGTGGAGTCACAAGTATTTTGAAGGCAGATGTAAATGCTGATGTGATCAAACATCTCATCCATGTCTTGAAGTCGTAGAACTTTTGTTTACAATTTTATAAGATTATTGGATTCAATTTCTGGAAATAAATCCCTGGAATAAGTTTTATCTGAAACTTCAAAAGCCTGTTTAGGTGTCTTATATAATTATTTTTTATTTTAGATATATGAACCATCTCCTATACCAATAATATCACTTTATGTGTTCAGTATTCTAGTCACTTTTTTAACTTTTACACATTCAAACTAATTTAAAACTTATTTAATATTCTTAAACTTGAATAAAATTACCTTGTTTTATTTTGCTTTTTGAGATTTCATACTCAACTAATGAATTGCCTAGAACTGTTTTTATTCCCGAAATGAATTAATTGTATTGAAATTTTTAATTACGTGCATGGTTAAGATAGAAGTAGATGGGATATTTGTGTAATTCGATATTCACTCAAAAAACCTCTTATATATTTGAGAATTAGATTGTGATTTGTAAACAGATTACTAATGTCTGTTATAAATATCTATCAGTTTTGAAAATAATAGATTAAGTTAAAAACTTACAGGGTTTGAATTCCGGAAAAGGTTTAGCTTAGCATATTCTTAGGTTAGAATAACATTGTCAATGGGAAATATATTAGTATTTAAAAAATATAACTTCGTTTAAAACTTTTGCATAACTTATTTTCATTTTGTTCATACTTCCTGTACCAGCTAACAAAATTTTTCAGTTTGAATTGAATTTACGCGGGACGGCGCCATTCATTGATTATCCACTGCCTTCTTTCAATGTTGACAATAAATCGTCAAAATAGTGTTATTAGGTTTTAATTTTCGCCTTTTGGTTGAAATAATTCTTTGAATATTTATATAAAACAATACTTATATTATAATTATAAAGTAATTTATAAATGTAATTAATATTTTATTAATTTTGATTTTTAAGTAGTCGCGAATGGCTCTCACGTAGTAAACAGAATTGAAAACAAAATACGTCATTTCCGGTGTGAATATGTAATGGATGCATGGCTAATTATTACGGTAGAGTAGAAATGGTTGGTCAATAATTTTTTTATTGTAAATATTCTGAATTAAACTGTTAACATTTAAGTGTAAAGACGCTACGTGCTATATTTTGGTTTAGTTTTGTGTTTGGTGAAGTTGTATCACTTCGACATTTACGTGAGAATTTAAGTCACCGCCATTTGTCAGTTTCAGGATGTAATGACTAGGGTGAGGCTTGACGAAGTAACACCACCAAAATAGTGAAAATATAGTTTTCAAGTTGTAAGTATGAATATTTTCTAAAGGAGAATTGTATAGTTTTAGAAATTTTAATATGTCCGTGAGTTTTTTTGTGGAATTTAATGCTGTGTTACGAATTAACCCTAATTTAATTACTTTTACCAGTACTGATAATGTTTTTAATGGAAAAAAAATTTATCACTAAGTTTAAGTATTTTAGAATACTTTAAAACCATTTTTTGAAAGTTTCTTATGCTGTGGTGAACTAACTTTTAATCTTTAAAGTAATTAAGAGAAAATATTAATTAAAAAAAACTTTCTCCTTTGCATTTTCTACTTGTGATTCACACTTATTTGTGTTCCCATGATTTGTATTATTTTTCCAGTTGTGAAATGTTATTTGGAAATACTCAGTAGTCAAATACAAATGTTCTAATAACTGTATCTTGAGATTTTAATGTTTTAGTTTAAATGATTAAAAAGATATGAGTCATCAAAAAACTCACTATTTTTATAATTACTATGTTATTCTTAAAGATATTAAATCTTAACTATTTCTTAACCATCACGAATAAATATCTCTTTAACTAAATTTTGATATAATTGATATGAAAAGTCAGAAAGTTATGAATTATAGCTTGTATCAGAAATGAACGTGTTGAGGGTAGTAAATAAGAAATTTGGCAAACTGTCATGTGTAGAACATGGTGTTGAAAAAAGTATGAAGTGTTGCTTACATTGGTCACGACTGCTGTTTTTGTATTCTGTCTGTCTAAAAATATTTATGATTGAATTAGAATTTATTTCCAAGTAGTGTAAAATAAAGAATTATTGATACAGGAGGAGTAGTGTAGTGGTTGAAGCTCCTGACTTGGATGCAACGATCTTGCATTCGAATCTTCTTCCCACATCCTGTTATACCCAAAAAGAGGATGAAATACAGGATTAAAACCACCACTTTAGAATTATTGATGGGATTAATGATTTTATTTGAGTGAAGTTTATTCTTTTTAAATTGAGTTTGTCTGAAAACGTTGCTATTATTTAAAAAATGAAAAATAGTCTCGAAAACAGCAGTCAGTAGTTCATTACAAAAGTGTGAAGAGAGTTGGTAAAGAAATTTTAATTATTCCTTGAAAGAAAATTACTTTTTTAACTGAATTACTCGCAACTGTATAGTCAAATTATACAAAGACTTTTTTGAATGCTTTTTTTATAAATCATACCTGAAAAATCAAAATAGGATTTACATACAAAAACTAAGATCATTCTGAAAACTTGATAAAAAATTTTATCAACTTTAAACAAGGTTTTCTTGAAGCTATGTTCTTGCCTTTTTATATATTTTCTTAAACATGTCATTAGTTCAGTGAGTGGAAAATGAGGGAAAACAAAAAAAAATATTTCAAGTTTTTATCTTATTTTCTTAAAAGTCATTTGAAATAATTTCTCTGTTTTCCCGTTGCAGGTCGGCGCTGTAATCGACCACGTAGAGCTTTGCGTTTGCGTACTGCTGGAAAAAGACGCCAGAACTTTTGTCAACTCCACTTGGAACGGTGTATCTCTGAAAAGCACATGACCGTTGTTATGAGTAACTTAAATGGGGGCTTGTTTGGTCAGAAACTTGTTACAAATTAAGGTTCTCATATTTATTTAGTCAATTATAATTTCAGTTATTCATATGATTCGGGTTTTAAAAAATTTTTCGTGTGTTTTCACCAATTTCAGACATGAAATGATTTCGTAATTCTTCTTCTCTTTTATTTATTTATTTATTTATTTTTCTTTTACAAATAACAGTTATTACAGTAAAAGTTAACCCAGATAGTATGATAACGCTGACTTTTCGTGAATGTGTTTGTGGCTTGAATTAACTCCTGAGTTAATGAATTTATTTCAACCGTCATAATAAATTATTATTAGCATAATTTATTCAATGACTATGTGGTGATCATTGTGAAAAGTGTGTGCTCGTGTCCAGTATTTTTTTGCATCCGAGAAAATGTCAAATTCAGTCGGTATAAGTTTTAATAAGTGAGTAAATGTGCGGGAGTTATGTTTTTCGGTTAGTTATGCGTTTTGTGAAATAATACTTATAAAAATGGCCGGGGGCTTAATTAGTCTCTTTTGGGTTTCGGCCCTCTGGTTTTTATTTAAAGTATCTGCTTTGACATGGCAGGAAAACATACGGCCAAAGATGCACGTTCAACTAGGTAAGTTCCAGTTATGCATGAGTTGTTTCTTTAAATCGAACTTAGGATGTGGGCGAACAATAGTAGAGTAGGAACAATAAATGACACATAATTTGTGTTATACTGACACGGAATTAATATTTATTCCGGATTAATATCTCCTTTGTTTACTTTTTTGTTGTTTGAATAAATCCAAATGTTATTTTGTTATGAACAGAAGAAACAGTAAAGTTATGGTGATATTCAGTAAATGAAAATCCTTAAGTTTTGTTAAAGTTGGTTCTTCTCTTGTTGGGTCAGAAATTTAAGGTCGAAGATCTTCTCTTGTATTTACTGATACTTTCAGAGATTTTGATTTTGTCCATTTGTAATGGGAAACCTTCCATTTTTTTCCCCCCGAACGCTTAAATGGCCGAAAAATTGATGTTTGAGGCAAAACGAAAAAAAGGAAAAGTTAAAACACCAAACCGTGATTAAAGTCGATGGATGAATGAGTCAGTTTTTTCCAGCCTTTCCTTCTGATGTCATTATCCAGGGCAGGGAGAAATGGGACGATTGTGATGAATCGAATGCGTGTATGGAAATGACGGTTTTTCTCTCTCCTTCTTTTGCCGATTTTACTGCTTTTTGTGAGTCACCAAATCATTGATTACTCCTACCAAATTTCATTAGGATGAATTATGGAAATGGGTATGGAAGTTCAGTGAATCGAAACGTTTTCCTTTGCCCAAGAATTTCCACGTCCTCTTTTTTTCCCTTTGCGGTGGTGGTGGTGGTGGGAATGGGGTGAAAAGATTTTATATATATGTATTGGAATGAATTGATTTATGGAGGTAAGGGTATTAGAGGAAAGCATTTAGTCACCTTAAATAAACGAAGAGTAATTTATGTTTGGGAGTTTGACGTATCGTATAAAATACGCCACGGTTTTGTTGGAGGCGAAGTTTAAAAAAATAATTTTTTTATCTGTAAGCAGAATGAGTAGAGAATGTTCTATCTCCAGGTGCCATCTCCTGGGACTAAGATTGGTTTCCCAGATGAAAACCCTTTTTAAGGACATGTTAGTACTGTGGAACCTCTCATAGCGAGACATTCGGATAACGAGCAATATAAATTGCAGAAAAAAAAATGTAACGAGTAATGCTTCTCACAACGAGCAATTTTTGGCATAGTGAGTGACATGTACTCATGGAATCCCCCGACAGGTAGAGAAAAAGACTTCCGAACTCCAAACCAGGACTGATTCAAAGTTAAATCTTTCTCTTCCTGTCTTATTTTCTTCACTGCCACCCAAAATTCTTTCATTTCCACTTTCATTCACTTTTCATCTCGAATTCTGTTCAAACCTTTGGAATTAGATCACAGTTTTCAATATGAGGGATTAATTCACAAAGAACAATCTTATGAAATAAGAGAAATGCTGAAAGCAAAGTTGAAAGTGTTGCTTCGTACATTGAAGAGCATCACCTTAAATAAGACAGTAGCCATGCGCCACGAAATTCTTGCGGAGTCACATTTTCATCAAATTTTGAAGCGTCGGTAAGACAAATCACTCCAGACTGCTTTGCAGTAAACAGAATTTAGGTACATAACTAAGAGAATACGATTAATCTCATATTTGATAACAATTTTTATGTATCCTTGCTTAAAAATGCTAAACATAAATTTTGTCGGGGAACGCATTATTCTATTTTACATTGATTATATGAAAAATTGTTTCGCAATATACGAGTAAAACTCCCACTAATTAAACTCTTTATGAGAGGTTCCACTGTATATAACTTTTGGCTGTTGTCAGAATTCTCAAGGTTTTCAAAAATGTGAACGCCAAAAATTACCAAAATTAACAACCAAAGTCACGAAAATTTTTATTGAAAATGGGTACTGAATCTTTATAAAGGTTCATGATGTAATGTAACTTAAGTTCGAAATACTTTAAATACCTCGAATTTGGGGTTCATATAAAGTCGTACTTTTATCGTATATTATATTTTGTATATTGTTTTTATTCTGCGGGTTAAAAGGCTTCTAAACGTTTTTTTCTTTAAGGAGCATCGATGATCAATATTGTCCCGTATAATTATTTTTTAACATGGGATGCTGACAAAAGCGGATGATATTGATGAGATTAGCGAATAGATGTTGAAATTTCTATTTTCTCTCTCCTGTTCGACAATTACGTATTCTGTTTTCATCCTAAACAGGCGTGAAATATTTTAAAATTTTATTACTTGATCCGAATCGGGTTGGGAAGTCGTATAAATTATCAGTCTTAGTGTGAGTTGAGTTTAAACTACAGCTTAAGTCGTAAAAACACTCGAAGTTTGAACGGTAATTCAATTAGTAAAAACTCGACTTTAAAATACATGGCACCAAGGAACGTATAAACTAAAAATTTGATCGACTGGCTTGGATTCATCTTGAGAAAATTTATCTGCAAAGTATAAGCTTGTTGGGAACTGTTTTTGGAATTCAGAAAGGTGAAATGGTATTGTTGGCGTTTATTTTGACTCGTCTTGAATGAATTAGTTTTTGTGGTCCGTGATACAGTTGAAAATGTGTTTGGGATTGGGAAACTTGAAGTGGTAATTGTTGCCCAAAACTGGCTGTTGTTATCAGTGCAAGGTATGAAGGCAAGCCAAGAGGTATTGACGATAACGCATCAATGAGCGGACTCGGAACATCTGTTGTCCTAAAGATGATTTCTATTTTGGAAACACGAAGTATGACAGTGTTTTCACCGGAACCTCTCTTATGAAACACTTACAAGATATCAATGTACGAGCAACAGGAACTGTTCTATTGAACAGGATGAACAATTGTCATGGAACACGATGAAAAATTGGAGCAGACAAAGATATGAAATAACAACGAGGAGGACTTACGGCCACCGATTTGATTCTTCCAACTGGCTGTCACATAGAATGACAACAGTTGCATAAGATTCTTGACTAATCATGGACATATTAGACCCTTGTCTTAGACTAACCTAGGCTACAGATCTAAAGAAAAAGAAATTCAAGAAAACAATGAAATATGTGATGCTAGCCTGCGTATGCAATGCTTTCAGACATAGCATCAAAGTACACGGCATGTGGCATGATCCCCATTTGGGGATCGAACTTAAATGCAATTTTTGAAAACGGTGATAATGTAAAAGTGAAAATACATTTTTCTTACTATTGGGATGTAAATAAACCTAAATGAATCAAAAAGAAAAATTCGGTACTTAATGGGTTAA